>OZ038001.1:24557359-24779859 GCA_964035705.1 Porites rus | reverse complement strand
TCCGAAATAAGTAGTCTTGATCAGTAGAGTGTCATGTTCTTTGACAAGAATGTGTGTTTCTTCTTAGGACTGGAACAGTGATGCTCCACCGGAGACAGACTTGGAAGGATTCTACAACACATCGCTCCCTGTTTTCCTCTTTAAAATGATTGATCAACATGTAAGAGCTTCATTATAATCAGTTTTCTCTTGAATGAGAGAGGCTGCCTTTTTCTTCAAGTAGAGTTTAGAGAACCTGTAGGAAAGAACCAAGACAAATATCAACAAAAACCTGCATCTATTTCGTTTTGCTCCAACGCAACTTACTAGACTGTCATAACGAGGTTGAGTATGTGATCTTCCGGGTGAGTGTAGTCCTTGGCGTTTCGGTAACAACGTATTAGTATCATCAAAGTTTATTTGAATTGAGTAACGTCAGTTGATAGCATTAAGGTGGCTTAACACAGTTTTGCGGGCAGTCAGCGGTAGCGCGTGTTTTAAATTAGACAAACAAACATGGCGGCGAAAAAAGCAAAGGTACACAGAAGACGATTTCTCAAAATCTACTCATTAAAATCTTGTGATATTTGGCAGAATTTTTGCTTTTATCGTATTTTAATTAATGAGAACTTTAAAATGGAGTTGAACAGAAGAATTTTGTGACACATTTAATAATTACAGTACAATTATATTATTGATTATCTAAAAACCGGTCTGTTAAAATTTGGTCAAATAAGTTTCAACTACTAATGATTAATTATAGTAAACTGTGTGCAAATTTATAGGAAAATCAGTAAGTTTTTTTAAAGATGCTAGTGAACACTAGCTTCGATTTAATGGTAGGTCAGCGTTCTATGATAAGTCGTTAGTAGCAGTCAGTAAAATACGCAATACAAAATGACATTACGCGACTAATTAATTGATTTCCCTTTTTAGCTGCAAGTGGCAGCCAAGGCAGGCGAAGGAATTAAACTACAGGTAAGCGACCTTTAAGTGCATTTTAGAGTTTTCTTTGCGAAGCTAAAAGGCAATATAACTAACATTAAGTAAACGGCTGCCATGCTTTGTGGTGGGCTGAAAAACATCTCGGGCTTTTTTTAGAGGTCAGATGTCAACGAATGGCAAGCTCGAGTTGCTTTTATGTGTTTTAACTCGCCAGCCTGCTTGTAATGATTTGAGTTTGTTTGTTAAAAGAATTGCTATCATTAGATTGTTGCATCTTGAGTGAATGGCCATGATTGCATATGTAATGGTTGTAATTCTTTTTACTTTCAAGTATTGTTTTTTCCGACAAAAATGTACCAGCAGAAAGTTGTAGTTCAGCGGTTAAAAGTCGGTTTTCGTAACCAATAGTTGTAAATTTCGCGCTTATTTGTTTCTTCTTTTACCTTTGAGTAGATTCTTGATATCTGTCTTGAATCCGTGCAAGGTTTTCAGAGGGAGTACAGAGGTAAGTAGAACAAGAAGAGAGTGTTTAATTAACCAGATTTTTTTTAAATCAGGGCCGAGTTGTTCAAAGCTGGGTTAAGATAACCCAGGGTTAGTGCGAGATTTGCATTCAGATTTGAAAGCTTAAAAAGCAGTTCATTTTTAATTCTTCTTGTCTACATGTTGATGACTGGAACCTCTAAAAATAACGGAGAAAATTATCCGAGAGAATCTTTTTGGAACACAAGAAAATGAAACCCGGGTTAAACGCTAATCGATTCTTGATATTCTTGATAACGCTAATCGATTCTTGATATCTGTCTTGAATCCGTGCAAGGTTTTCAGAGGGAGTACAGAGGTAAGTAGAACAAGAAGAGAGTGTTTAATTAACCAGATTTTTTTAAATCAGGGCCGAGTTGTTCAAAGCTGGGTTAAGATAACCCAGGGTTAGTGCGAGATTTGCATTCAGATTTGAAAGCTTAAAAAGCAGTTCATTTTTAATTCTTCTTGTCTACATGTTGATGACTGGAACCTCTAAAAATAACGGAGAAAATTATCCGAGAAAATTTTTTTGGAACACAAGAAAATGAAACCCGGGTTAAACACTAATCGACCTTCGAATAACTGGGCTCAGAAGTGCCCAGAAGACTAAAATCCAACTTCGTTCCCAGGACTCTTGCTACACGTCCCATCTTTCTCTCTCTCGCTCTGGGGGATGATTAGGAAGAGAAACTGTCCACCTACCCCTCCCCTAAGCCATCATTAACACTTACTTCTCACTTAAAGCAAAATGTTGGCGTAGGGAAGGGGTAGGTGGGCAGTTTCCCAGAAACCTACTTTGATCCAAAATGTCGTTAACAGTTAATTTTTTATACACTCAGGTTCAATCCGAGTATATAAGAGCAAACACTTTGAAGACAGAAGCCAGCCCTACCGATTTGTGGATTACATGGTAGGAAGGAGTGATTTTGAACTTCCTTGTTACTGTAACCAAGAAGGGGAAAATTATAAAAGTGTCCTGAATTAATCCGTCTCTTTGTTGTGTAGATCATGAATCCCGAGTCATCTTCACCATCATCATCTTTCATTGCCATTATAATCATAATCAACCTGACCATCATTAACGTGAAACTTCCTGTAAGAAATTATTAAACTCAAGTTGGCATAGAGTGCTAGGTCTTCCCCATTCATAAGAAAATTATAGGGTCAATGCCAGAACCCTTTCGAGATCTCTGATTGTAGTCGTTCGACTTGTTTTTTTTTAACCGTTTACGTCCCAATAGTGACCAAGATCAATTTTCTCCTAACAATATCCATACACTGTCAAGGGATAAGTTATGAGAATTAATAAAATGATCATCCGAGAGAAAATACCTTGGTCTATCATCAAATTCTCTCAACTAATTCTTTAAGGGAATGTATGGAGATTAGTTTGGAGAATTTGTATGTTGATACTGGGGCTTAAAGGGTTAACCTCGCCCCTTTTCTTTTAGGTGGCAATCGTTAACAACTGCAAGGCGTGCATGGACTTCACAGACCAACTGAAGGTGGCCTATTCCTTGCTTTATTTTATTTTTTGTTTGTTTTGTTTAAGCACAGAGCAGTGTCCGTCCAGTACAAAGAGGTGATTTCTCAAATTAGGCAGAGACTTTCATTCGCTGTGTAAGATGATAACACTGTGATTAGTAATGACTCGGATTTAGCTTAACAGTTAGTAGCCAGAAGAAAAACAACAACAACAACAACTTCTACGCGACTGACAAGCGACGCGAACGACCTCGTAAATATTAACAGCGATGCCGGGAAGAAACCTCTGCGCGCAGGGTGGTAGCCAGTTGACTCAGCCCCCACCCCCCTGCTTCAAGAATTACTGTTTGAATGTGATATAAAAGCCCAGGAATCTATGAGGAAACAAAGAGCTGGTGATGGTGTTTTAGTACATACAAAACTCAATGGCCAACTTGTTAGGTCACCTTTCTTGTCTTCCCAGGAGCGTCTGATTGCTGAACTCGGTCGAGCTGCATTTGGTGAAGATAGGCAGCGAACCTTCAAGAGTGTCGTCGACTGCTTTGAAAGAATAGGGGAAGAGAGGTTTGCGACTTCTACATTCCTTAGCTTTATAATAAGAAAACAGTACCTTGACTGAGTTCCCACCCGTTTGGAAAGCTAGGGCTCCTTAGGACTTACAGTCTCAGGGAACTGAGAGTCCTTTTTGCTTTTGAAGATCCCCAGACGTAACTTTTGTGTTTGTGATTACAAGAGTGGCACGGGCAGAGAGCAAATAATTATTAAACAACACTATTTTTTGGTTGTATTGTCCTGTGTTTTTTTGTAGTAGTAAATACCATCAAAAGGACATAGCTCTCCTTGTACATGTAGTTAATACAAATATCAAACTTGACTTGTTTAATCTGAGTATTTCATTATTTTGACAGCGTAAGGGATTAACTATTCTTGCGGAATTTTTTCTTCTTTCTTATTAGTACTGGATATCTGCTGGAAGAGGTGTTTTTGGATTTGGAAACTTTCTTTGGTCAAATCATGACTCCCACCTGGTAATTATATTTCTTCACTGTTAGCCTGTGTGCCATGCGCTTGGAAGTAATTGGCGCAAGAAAGATCAGGGCGTGCGAAGGAGACACCCTTCGCGTGTCTCTGTCGCGCACCCCGTTCTTTCTCGCAAATAACTTCCAAGCGCCTGCTACGCAGTTTACTCCACTGTTAGTTTTTGTAATACTTTAGGGCTATAAATAACGGCCGGTCTACAGACAATGTACGGCCAGCTTGAACATTTGTCCGGACAAACTTTCGGTTTGCCGGTCATTTTGAGAAAAAAAATTTCTCACCATTACGTTTCAAGAAGACAAACATTTTTTTTACTTTTTGATTTTGCTTGCTATGCTAGAACGTCCAAGTTATTACAATAACCGTGTTATTGTTGACATTCTGACCGGTCAGAAAAGATACGTGACTAAGCTTAAAATTCTTTGCCTGGTCAACACGACCGGCAACAAACCCAAATTGATTTTGAGCCCTGAATTTGTAGATTGTGTTATGGTATTTTCGTCATAGTAACTTTTAGATCTGAGGACGAAATCCTGTGGTTCTGCCATTCAAATGAAACCTTTTTAATATAACTTTTACATGGTACTATTTATGTCTTGTATTGTACATAGAGGGTTAGAAATTGTAGCATTTTTTGAATTTTTTCATTGGGCGAGTGAAAGGTTTAAGTTCCTTTTTCAAGAATTGCACTCCAACCTTTCTTTACAGACACCCTCACAATACAAACATTTCTATGCTTAGGACTATAGTATACCGAATAGTTTCTCATGTCGGCATAAAAACTATGAATCTTCATTTGCCGCTTATACAGTCAGTAGTATGGTCCGGCAATCAAACGAACAAATTGTTTCCGACTCTCGTAGGAATGATATCATACGAATAATGTCGTGGGCTAATCGTAGGCACATCTCGTTTCCAAAAATTCTAATTCTAATCGTATAATCTGCAAAGGGTATACCCCATCACGGCAGATGTGCAGATGTGCATGTGCTTATGGTGCGAGTATTAATTTTAAAGAAAAGAAAAAGCGTCAGCGTTTTGAAAGATGGCACATGACAGCCTTTTTGAAAGCATCTACTGACAGCTTTTCAATGACACTATTTGGTAAGGAGTTCCAGTCTCTGATTGCTGGTATTTGTTTGTCTTAGCACCAACTTGAATGAATTTCTTAGGGTGGGAATTGCCTAGTGCCCTGTCACCTTTCAAATAATATAAATATGGTGTAAATTGTATAGCTGATAGACCAGAAACTACTTTAAACATCATTGTGAGTCGTACCACCTTCCTTAGCTTTTTTTTCTCGATTGTTGGCCATTTCAAATCATTCAGAATTTTCGTGACAGTTCCAGAAGTGGTGCTATATTCATTTTTAACAAAACGTGCCGCTCGTCTCTGCACACTCTCAATGTCCTTTATCTGTTTTTGAGTGTGCGGGTCCCATGTACAAGATCCTTACTCAAGCTGTGGTCTAACTAAAGTAAGATAGGCTTGCTGTTTTAGGTTTTCCGGTTACTTGGGATTTAATGACATCTCCTTTCTCCCTTTTTAGGGTTCCAAGCAGCGAGGCTGTGGATACCATCGTTGTAACAATAGAAGACTATTATAATGACTTTTTGCACATGAAAGGCAGGTGAGTGAGTTTGAACTACAGTGGCACCCTGATTTACCATCATGGATTTAACGATATTTCCTTCTGTACCTGCAATCAACGAAAGGAACGGTCCTTTCTAAAATAGTAGATACTTCTATTACATTAAGCCTTATCTCAGATACAGTATTTGCGCGATATTTGTCGGCAATGTATTAATTTAGCAATGTATTTTTTCTCCTACTGGAGACGGGACCGCCATTTTACGTGGTCATCCAAGCCACGCGAAGGTCAAGCCGCTTGCAATCTAAAGGGAGTACACGTACCCCGGGGGGTACTTGGGTTTATGTTTGCGGGGTATGTGTAGCTGGCCTCTTAGAGCCCCTACCCCATTACAGCCTATTTTTTGGCAAATTATAGACCTCATTTCAGTCACTCTTTGGAAAATGTAATTTTCGCGATCCCAACTTAGTCACTTTCTATTTATGCATCTACCCTATCAATGTGGTTTTAAGCGGCGGAATGTAATGCGGTCAATGCGAACTTATTGTTAAATTTGGTAAACAACAACTTTCTGATTTTTTAACCGAGAATCTTCCCATTTTGAATCCCTACTTACCCCGAAAATCCGAAAATTTGCGACCCCATTCTAGTAAATCTATTGAAAATGCAACCCCATTATAGTCACTCCAGTCGTGAAAATGCGACCCCATCCAGCGGTACATCCCTATCAGCCTCTTGTAAGGGAGTACCCCCTCCCCCCAGACACGTACCTTCATTTCTCAGTTATTTTAAGACCCTGAGTAATGGTCCGGCTCCGGCAATCGAACCCACGACCTCCCGCTCTACAGTCAAGCGCTCTACCGACTGAGCTAATCTTGCCGCGGTATTTATAATTATGATATTCTGGATGTTTTTTCTTTTGTTCCATTTTAGGTTCTTTGACTATCTAATGGCAGAAGCTTTGAAAAGAGTAATTTTAGAATACGTCAGGGCTATGTTAAACAAGTGAGTTAGTAGCAAAGTTTTAAAGTTGTCAGTAGTTCAGTTGAATACTTTGTAGATCCCTTAGCTAAGTGGCCCACAGTTTTCCCTGTGGTCATGAGCTCGATCATTGTCGGGAACCCAAAGTATTTTCAACGTCACAGACTTTGTCACCAGCCCTTCCAACATTTATCTATGCAATAGAGATTCAAGTACCGCGATTAAAAGCAGCATATATTTTTAATCAGTAAGCTATGATGGAAATTATCGTCAATTTCTCACTCAACTTTCGGAACTCGTGATTTTCTTGTCGGCTTCACAGAACATAAATACTACTCCATGTGAGACTCTTTGAGTTGAAAGCTTACTGTTAACCACATATCTTTTCACGATCTCAGTAAATTACTTTCAGGGAGAAGAGGAAGGCACAACCGGAATTACGTTTGCGTCTGCAGGCTAAACCAAACGCTGTCTCGCTTAAAGCCTGCGAAAATGGAATCGTTCTTCATTACGTATAGCTCCATATTAAGGACAGTTCTCTGTAAATATGGATAATTTACTTGGTGAAGGTCTCAAAGAAATCAGACTTCATACTGTCGCTACCTCAGAAATACGGTTGCCTAAATCTGTTAGTTGATGGACACTTAGCCCTTTCCCTTTGTTGTCCGTATTAAAGTGGTTTGACTGTAATTTATTTTCTTATTAGACGGATTGCGTTCAAGGATTACGAGGGTCGAAGAGATGCGGCAAAGAAGATCACAGAGGAGTCGAAGAAAATAGAAAAACTCTTCAAGAAACTAGCGAAGGCTAATTTGGAACCTGAAAAACTGTGTTCTGTACTTCCAACCCTTGCAGAGGTTATCAAGCTGAGAGATACGTCTATGATGGCCTTGGAAATCTCTGTGAGTAACGAACGGTAACGGGTCTTTGTACGATTCTAAAGATAATCTCAAGCTTGCCTGCGAGAAAGCTCTTTCCCAAACCCGCCTGGCAGGCAGTCAGGGAAATTGAAGCGCGCGCGCGCGCAAGAACACCGACGTGATGGGCGCGCGAGGAAGGAGGTAATGCAATGCCTTTATATAACTAACTGTAACAAATTGCGGTCTTTCTTTAGGGGATTGCTAACAAGTATCCAGACTTTAAATCAGACCATGCTCTAGCACTGCTGTTGATGAGAGGTGATGTGACCAGAGCTGATGCAAGACAGGTGGGTATCTTATATTGTTTAAGGATTTACGCCCCAAAGGCCGTAGAATGATCATGCAGCGCGCTAGAGAAAAGTGTCCGTCAAGTACCTTTAATTTCACTAGTCACACTTCTGATCTGCAACGAATATCATGGTGCGCTTTTTCGTAAACAAAACAACAATCACAAGCAAATTAATCTACCAGTCCCTCTCAATCCTGCAAAGAAAATTTGACCATATTTACCCGGCGCAATCTTTCCAAGATCGTCCTGCACCAACTCACTCAGCAAATACTCCGTTTTATTATGTAAACACCAATGAAATACCAGGTGAGCTTTCGCGCGAAAACTTGATATCTTCACATGTGAAAATATCACCTTTGCTTTGGCTACATAATAAATCGAGCCTTTAACACCAAAAAACTATTAAAGTGAAATGGTTTGGTATTTCATTGGTGTTTAAAATAATAAATAGAACATTACATGGCCGCTTGGCAACACTCGAAGAGAAATTTCATTTCTCCGCGCGGCCATGTAATATCCTCTATATACGTAAAGTCTGAAGATCTTAAACGTAATGAAAAAACTTCTTTGGCTTTCCTTTTTGTGTTATTTCCGCAGTTAATAATGGAGACTCCTCTAGAAGACAGACAGGACCCTACAGATGATGAATCCAGCACGTTTTTCAGCCAGATTATTGTACCACCGTCCTTGCTTGACAAGTTGGAAACAGTGATGAAAAAGAAATAAATGTCATTTTGTTAAACGTCACTCAAATGTTAAAGAACAAAAAAGTGAGCTTCGGTAAATTTATCATGGAAATACTTCTTTTGTTTTTAGATTTGCGCACTTGTTTATACGAAAATTCCAAATAGATATTAACTGTCTGAAAGTAAATAAATAGCACTTTTTCAAAAATTTAGTTTTGTTTGATTGAGTAGAAAACCAAAATGTTTTTAGTTATGCAATGCCATCAGAGCAAGAATTTTTAGACCACCATCTGTTGAAGAACATAAACGTTTTATACTGTGTGCTGCCGCTTATAATTCGTGGGCTTATAAATCTTCGTAAAGTGTGCGACTAGCCTAGGGAGGGGGGAGAATAAAAGAAAAGAAATCATCTTGAGGCTCATCAATGAATGATACATTTCTTTTGTTTTATTCCCCCAAGCCTCGGAGCCAAGTATGAATTTTAAAATATCGAAAATGGTATGTTTTTACCTAGGACATCCACACGTGTCGTGCGGATGTCGTGGGTCTAATTTACACACCACGATTTGACGTGAAGTCATGACGTACGCTAGCCGCGCCCCGGGAGTCGCGCACGACAGTCGCAAGCAAAAACGGTACCTTCTAAATCGGCATTAAGGGGTTTTAGGAGGGATTTTAATCCGAGGAACTTATATCTGAGGGGGCTTGTGACCGGAATAGAAAAAGTGCTTCGAAACGAGCTATGGCAGAGGTGATCAAAATAGGTTTCCTTTAATCGCTTTTAATTAAGTTTCTAAACATCATAATAAGTCGAATTCAATGGGAGCTAACCTAATTTAACTTTTACTTCCAGGGGGGAAGCGGTACAAGTAATTGCATCAGAATGAGAGCAAGAGTCCCTTTTGTCGTGTCCCTCCCTATTGATTGCACTTTCTGATCTTCTCAACCTCCCTCTTCTTTCAAAATGAAAGAGCTCCTAATACATGCCGGAAAATTTGCGGCAAATACCGAATTCTGTCTTGAACCAAAAATATATCTGGGCCGATTTGCAATGACAGACGATTCGCCCAAAACTAGAGTTAGTTGCCATGACAACTCATATGCTCTGTTTGCAGTTATCATTAATTTGTACAAGTAAGCAATTTTGTAAATTTATTTCAAACAGTTGTTTAGTTTATGACTAGATATTATCTGATACCATACAAGGTTTTTATCAACTTTTCTTTGTGCACAGAGTTCGCATTAGCCATGTAATCACTGTGAGAGTAACTTGTTCAACAACCAAGAATGTCCTCAAGTCGAATGATCCAATAGCCTGCCACGTAGACATTCTAAGGGGTTCGTCACACATTCCATTGCATGATGAGCCAAAAGAACATCTGTGTATGAGGCTCATGATCCAATGGTTTTGTAGGTCCTTTTATCTTTACTTTGTTGGCATAAAAATACTGATTCTCAGTCAGGAAGTTGGGTAGATGTTTAGGAACACTTTGACATAGCTTATCATAGCAATTTGGATAAACATTGGACCATTTGCAGTGGCAGATCCAGAGGAGGGGCCTGGGGGCCCCTTATTCTTGGTCCAAAATGAGGCCCGAGGGACCGAAAAATTTTTTTTGGAGACCAGGCCCCCCCTTCCCCCTCCCCCTCCCCCCCTTATCTGAAGGTCTAGATCTGCCACTGATTTGAAGGAGCAGCCAGTGATGGTCTGAGCATCTGATGGTTAGCTTTGAATTAGTTTTGTGGAAGAGGCAGCATATGAATCCATTACTGTCTTGTCATCTCTTTGGATAAACAGTTTTTGGCATCTTAAAGGCTGATTTTCTCCCTGAAGGGTGAGCATGATTCCAGGGGTAGGTAGCATGTGTTACAGGAGTTAAGTAAGTGTGCCGTTTAATTACAACTCTTCCTAACTGACTGTACAAAAAATGGGTATCAGAAGGCTGAAAAGTAACGAAATATTGCAAATTATTAAAGAGAAGCCTACAGTAATCCCAGGGACATTCTGTTATATAAGCCATATACTAGGTATGAGCCGCCTCACAGGGTATGGTTTTTGGGCTGTTTTGGTCTGAAAACAGCGAGAGACTTTGCCCTTTTTGGTCTAGAATCAGGTAGGGAACTGTAATGGGAATGTATGAACGTATTTGTCATTTCAATTCTAAATGAATAAGAAAGAGAAATAAATGCGAATTCAAATCTTTTTGTTGGCGACCTAATCTAGTAAAGATGGCATGATTTCTACCTATGAAAACATGTATCTTCTATTTTGTGACCTCCCCCAAGTCATCTGGAAACAGGTGTGGAAAATGGGAGACTCCAGATTTTAGACTGTATCTCCCGGTCTCCAGATTAGAGTCTGATATCTCCCAGATAATCGAAGAGCATTTTTGGCACAAATGACATCATTTGTCATGCGATATGACGTCATCTGTCATTCCTTCCCTATCAATTCTTAATATTTGATGACGTGGGGGGCTGACAGTCCCGGACGATATTTATATAAAAATTAGTTCATGAAGTAAGAACAGGTGCAAAAGTGTTGTTGGCTGAATTACGTACACAAATGCACGATAATCTTTGGGGGAAGACTTACCTATCCAGTAAACTAAGGTGCATTATAGATTGTGAGTTTACAATAAGTTGAATGGATTAAAATGTTCCGATAAAAATTGAGCATAGTCAATTTTTCTGTCATCACAGGCTCCCTCTGAGTATTATTCCCACGTAAGAAATTTGACAGGTAGAGTATAAAATTAAAAGCCCCATCACAACTAATCTGAATTCGATGAAACATCGATTTATTGCTCAAAATATATGATATAAAGTCAATATTCATGTACCTTGTGGTCCTGTTTAGAATGCCTTGGCAACGAGCAAGTCTCTGGTTTATCCGGCTTGGTTTTCTGTCTTTCATAAGCGCGATAAGTGCGATCACATATAGTTTCCTCTTCAGTCATTCTCTTTTTCTCTTTTGCCGGTTAAAGGATACCCAAAGTTTGGAACAATTCTGTTAAAATACCTGAAAAATAAGGTAAAACCGCAACCCTTTGTGAATCAATTGCTTTGAGTAAAGTCAGTGTAAACAATAATATGCGATGAAATTCAAGGCGTTCTCCTCCCCAGTCCCTCTGACCGTGTTTCAAGATGGCGGGAAGTTTATCTTTCGCTTTCGTTTTATATATATGGCAAGTCCAAAGATTGCTTCACTTGGATTTCAGATGGGAAGAAATCAAATTTCAGCTTTAGTTACTATTAATGGAGACGTATCGTCGATTAGAAGAGCTAAAAGAGAGTATAGAACGGGATTTTCGAGGTAAGCGTGTTTAAAACAATACTCGTGTGTAGCTTTTTAATATCTTAATTGAGTTCAAATTAAGCTTAAATTTGATTGTCGTGTGAACTTAAGTGTAAACTTGATACAGTTTACATTAGAACTCCGTCAACTCTGTAGGTAAGTTCAACTTTTAAGTTGATTTAAAAATCAAACAACATGCATTTTGTACGTTGCACGTATCAGATCTTGAGGAGAGGTGTAGTGATGCAGAAAACAAGGTCCAGTGTTTGGAGAAAGCAAACAGTGTGGCAAAGGAATTGTCCAGTCAGCTTCAAAGTGAAAATGCGAGGTATTATTGAGCTTGTAATAATCTTATGAGGTCTAACAAACCTTTAGCAATAAGCTTTTCTGTTATGTTTCTTTATTGGTGACCCTGTGCACCAAGTGACATTTCCATTGCTATTTATTAATTATTCCTCGAGCACGAATGGGCTATTGCCTCAGAGGCCATGAGGGCGAGAGGAATAATTGTTTTAGTAAAATCCAACTAGTTGGTCTAAAATATCGAGAATAAAACATTTTACCTAGTTAAAGCCAGACTTTGATCCTTTTTTGCCGTCAAAAAGCCTGCGCTTTTCGCTACTAGTGGGCTATAACATATAGCCTACTAGTAGCTCAACCAATCAGAATGCAGCATTGATAATAGACCACTAGTTGGATTTTACTAAAAGCTAACATTATTTTTTGACAAAATACATTTTAAGGTTACTTTCACTCATATCAAGATACTAGCTAACTGCCTTGATGCTGCTGGACCTTACCAAAACTCTTAGGCCTGAACTTAGCTAGGCTCAATCTCCAGCCTTGGGTGTCTTGATGCCCCCGCAGTACTCGCGGGCACATGGAGACACCCAAGGCTGGAGACTGAGCCTAGGCCTTAGCCTGCTCCCCAATCCCCCTCCCATTTCCATCCCTTCTGATCTCCTAGACCCCTGGTTTTCACATGCAAACCTAGCACTAATGCATTCAGCAAATCAGGGCAAGTGCAGATGCAAACGATATTCACACATTTAAGATAAACAGAAGGAAAGTACTAAGATTTGCATGTCCAATCCAAGTCTTTCCCCGTGAGCCATGCTGGTACAATGTATGGAACTGATGGAACCTAAGTATATGTTTTTTACCTTTTATTTGCACTTGTTTTGCATTACCTGGTTCACACAGAGAGAATGCAAATGCAAGGGGAACTGCAAGGGTTAGAAAGTAAAACGTTTTCCATTTCTTGCATTATTACTCAGGTTCTGCTAGTGCTTGTTTTGTATTTGCATGTGCATTTGCATCAGGTTTGTACGAGATCCAGTCATTAGCTTTTCCTCTCCTCTTCCCATAATGATCCACACTAAGCTTACCCATCCCACCTTCCATGTCCAGCCTCATATACACAATTTTTAGTTGCCACATGTGGGGGATTTAATTTGTGTTTTTAGTCTTAAAAGGCACCTTGCAAACTTGCAGAAAGAACTTGCGTATAAGGATGAAAAACTAAAAAGGTAAGCCAGAGCATCGAGTTCTTACAAAGGATCTTTATTCACCGTTGGATGTATATGTTACAGCTCAAATTTGATTTTAGGCTAATTTTGATTTAACCTAGGTTGATTCTTGTTTCCCTCTATCTCATAGTCCTAGAGGACAAAGGAAGTTAAGAATCAACCTTTATTAATTTTTTTTTTGGAAATCAAATTTAACCTGTAACATATATAACAAAACCGTTAGAAAATATCTTAAACCCCTGTGACCAAAACATGGCTTTCATCATTAATTTTATAAGAATTGTAAATGTATCGATCAGTAAGTATTAAATTAATTCGTTCAATTTGAAGTTGCTGAAAGCTTCCTTTCAAAGTCAGGTGTGCATCCAGTTGGAAATGCAATAAAGTTAAATTAGTTTTTGCATGTGAATTATTGATAGGCACTAGAACTATTTTTCAGAGGCTAAATGTGATTATTGGAATTTCCTCTTGAGGTCATCATTTTTACATTTTCTGCTGCTGAATAGACTGTGATGTTTACATGATCATCCAAACCACACAAAGGTCTAGCTACTGACAAGGCAAAGGCAATACTTTCTTCGAATCATTTATCCTTGTTTAAATTTATTTTACTCTATTTCTGGTAATATGACAATTTCTCGGAAGCCACTTTAAGTATCTTTAATTATTTGATACATTAATGACTGTGTCACATTCCCAGGCAAGAAACTTTGAATACTCAGACCCCAATTGAAAGCATTATTATTATATATTGATCATTTATAGTATTATTATTATTATTATTATTATTATTATTATTATTATTATTATGGTTATCATTATCATTATCATCATCATCATTATCATTACTATTATTATTGCTTTCTCGACTCTGTGTGTTTTAAGTGTTGTTATTAACCCTACAGGAAGACTGAAGACTTATCCAAAATGGACTGCTGGTGGAGCCGCTTTCGTCTAGCAAGTGAGCGTAGATTCAAAGGTACAAGCAACTCCTTGCTGCCAATTTCAAACTGGGCATTGATTTTTCTTTAAACTTAATTATTAATTTGAAAAAAATTCCTTCTTTTACTATCAAACTTCACCTGGACTTATGTTACAGTCATCTGTTTATGTAACATAAAGAAAAATTTAAAAAAACAATGTTTCTACTTGTTTATTTTTTCACAGCAATGAAAGATCATGGGAACTTCCCACCTCACATTCGTGAAGAGTTTGTTTGTAGGGATATTGATGAGCAGATGTAAGAGAAATAATTTGTTAATTTATATCTAACTTAATTTCAGTTCTAGGAAATTAACCCCATCTCCACATAGCTGGTACTAGTGTTACACTCCCATCTTCTCAAGAAATCCTTACTAGTTTAATAGTTTTAATTTTCATAGTTAGTATAAATAATAAATAATATTAAAAATCACTGATCTGCAAAGTGGCTAGCTGCAGGTTTGTTCCCTTCAGGCACTATTGTTGCCCTTTAGATGATACCGTATTTCTATAAATACCGTATAAGTGCCCTTGCTCTAACAAGCTCCCTTTCCCCAAATAGGTGCCTATTCCCTTGGCCATAATATCAAAAAATTAGTGCCCCTCCCCCCTCCCCCTCACTTTCTTAAATAGTAGAGATACAAGAGGAACGTGATGATCTGCTGATGATTGATGAGGATTATCTCAAGGATGATGAGATTAATTTATATAAACACTCATATTGATACATTAGTGTATCAATTTAGTGCTTTTCTTCTAAAAAGTATCTCTCCTTTTAGCTGAAATTTTGAAATTAAGCGCCCAGCCACTCATTCAAGGAAATACAGTAGAAATGGTAAACACATAAAAATGGCTGCCCTTTGTTCAGTGAGGAATGTAAAACACGAAGATGTTTGACCATTAAGAATAATCTGCATGCTTATTTCAGGAAAGATATCCCTGAAGATTATTTTTCTGTGAAAGATAACGAAAGTAGCAAGAAGCATAGAAACCTTACCACAATCAAGTGTAAAAAGAAAGTTCGGTATGACAAAGTTTCCAGTACAACATCAAGTAGAGAGGAAAAGAAATGTTACAGTTATAAAGGTCATGGACAGGTCTACTATGAAGCAAATAAGAAGAAAAATAATGACGAAGAGGATGTGTTTTCTGATCCTAATGAAAGTACAAAACTATACCACAATGAGTGTCCTGAGCAAGGCCCTGATGTGGAGGTACTGGGGTCGGATGAACTGTCTGTGCACCAAAAGATTTTGGTGCCAGAGACTGAAGATGTCCCATGTTCCCCTCTGCAAGAAGATGATAATGAGCCTGTGGCTGATAAAGGTAGAATTCACCCTGAGGTTATTGTGCCAGATACTGAGGACCCTTATGTTGATGAAGTATATGATTATGGATTACACTGTTCCATAGGAGCACCTTCCGCTGCAAGCACTCCTTTAGGGGCAGCCAATTCACCTCTGTTTGGCTACAATAATGGTGATGATAGCAAAGAATTAAGTGTTGATATTCTGGATGGTGTAACTGGGAAATCACCAAGTAATGACACTGTTAATCTTCTAACAGCTGCCAAGAGCCAGTTGGCTCATTTGCCCAAATCAGATTCACAATTTCCGGTGGACTTGTTACACACTCAGCCGCAGTCACCAACCATTCCAAGCCGAACACAATCACTGAATCAAGATATGAATCTAACAGCAGACTGCTCAGTGTCACTTCTTCCTCATGGAATGAGAAATGAAAAAGTGGAATCCAGAGCTGATTATAAAATAGGGCAAAATACAGTTAAGGAGAGTGATGACACAGTGTTTATGAACAAAGAGGCAAATAAAAAGACAGATCTCAAGAGGGAAGGAAATGTTAATAATGATCCTGGAAAGTTGTCAAAGCAAACAACCTTTGACGGAAAACTGTCGACAAGCAAAGCAAACACAGTTGGTAAAGACAATAGTGGTTATAAGAGGAAAAGGAGAAGTTCAGCTGAAGCAGATGACAACATGTGGCCAATGGAAAGCAAACATGTAAGTCTAAGGACAATGTACAATCACTTAATCTTCTCTTGCCCTCCTTCCTCAACAGCATCCAAAAGGTTTTTTAGCAGGTTCTCCAGTCTTTGCCTCTCCTCAAAATTCAATTTTATTTTTTATTTATTTAATTTTCCTCACAACTTATTTACTAATATTTAATTACAGCCTTTTTTTGTTTAGGGTTATACTTTTTTTATTCAATTAACATTAATATTCAAGTACGGTGGCTAAATAAACCATTTGTTTTTCTAGTTGCCCCCATACAATACCAAGTACATTTCTTTTAAATACAGCTGAGAAACCAGGAAGAGTGAAAAAAAAACAAATTCAAAAAAATTGAAATCCAAATTCCAATTGGTGATCTGGAAAATGCCTCCAATTAGTTGGGGATACTTAAACGGGCCACATCTTCATCTATTCTTTCGGCATTCTTCAAACTTTCTAGTGTCGCACTCTCTAAATATTAAACTTTAGTTAAATTTGGTATGTGGGTTGTTTTTTCATCCAGTAGGTGGGGGATACTTGGGGCCACAAGTGTCTCTATTCTTGAGACTTTCAAGAACTTTTTCCTCTGACCAACTGACGCTACTTTTTTGTTACATGTATGTCAGCTTTTCTTAGTCTTTGCACTCGCTTACTCCCAACAGGAAGAGCCAAGTGATGCTGTATTTAAAGTTCCTGTTTTGCCACCCCCAAAAACACCAGAAGTAATTCTCTTGGAGGATTTGCCATCTCATGCGACCCAGAAGAAGTCTTGCAATACACTTCTGAGCAGCAGCGGAGACATAACTGAACTAAACAATGGCACAATGGATCAATCTGCTGATCTGTTTGGAAATATAGATGACTGTCATTCACCAGGTAAAGAAAACATAGTAAGACATTGGTTGCTTTCCATTCAAGCAAACACCCTGGAAATTTAGGCGCGACCTTTCATACTCTGCCTAGTGTATTGTATTTTGTTGCGCAACAGTGAATATTCACCCTTAGTCTGATTACTATGAAATAAAAAAATCAATCCTGAGTGATTTGATCACTTGCGCATGATTTGTTATGTTTTGGTAGACTTTCGTGGCGAACAAAGAGAAAAGAACCCACCCCTGGGAAGCAGTCAAAAGGAAAATTTGACATCAAACAAGAATTGTGCCACGAAAGCTAATTTCAAATACGTGGAAGTAGTACGAAAAAAGGACGAGAGAGCCAAGCTAAACGGCTATAAATGCCGGGAATGTCAAGAGGTATCGTAAATACAGCTGTAGTTGAAGTTTATTTACATTTTAGTTTATCTTCCCCTATTTCATCTCTCCCAAGCTCATTATTGCGCCACTGGACTTTCCTCATCCTTCATTTCGCCAACGATTTTTATCCGTTCATTTGCCGCAATATCAGTATCATTTCAGGTATCGATATGATCCTATTCATTTTCATTTTCGTTTGTGTGTTTCTAGGCCCTTTTGATTCGGACCAGTTAGCGAAAATCCATCAACAAAGAACGCTTTAACCGTTTAAGCCCCAATAGTGACCCACATCCAATTTCTCCCAATAATAACACTACCTGATCAAACAGACATGTCATGAGAATTACTGAAATGATCATTAAAGATGGAATGTTGTGATGTTAGAACAAATTATCTCAAGCAGTACCATAGGGAACGTATGAAAAACAGTGTAGAGAAAATGCATGTTGATATCGGGGCTTAAAGGGTTGAAATCAGTGAAGTTGCTAAGTTTGAAAGTGATAAAATTTACAGACATTTGTAGGGTGGGGCAGTTCCCGTTCGTGTAAAATTTCGCGACTTTGTGGACTGGCAACATCTTCGCTTTCTTTTTACGTATCACCTTTAAACTTGGTAAGTTACCTTATTTTAAAGCCTTTTTTTCCGCAGTGTCGATGGGTATTATATTCGCTTACTGCTCCTCATCAAAAGTTGAAAGAAACCGTCTATGGATCTATTACTTACATTAAGCTAAACATCATTTTTTTTCCTTTTCTTCTCAGTACTACCAAGGTCTTAATCTTCCTGAAGAGGAATTAAAGAAGCGTTTGAAACACTGTTCTCGTCACCGAGCCAGGTTTTCCCCACCTCCTTCAACCCCTCCCGGGTTTTGGAACTTGAGTTTCCCAGATACGCAAGAATACATGGACAAAGGTTATTTAAAAACTGCATCGGAAGTTCCTGCGCCGAAACGGCTGCGAAGAACTCGACGAAACAGAATACCAAAGTGATAACTGATACATTTTGGAAGGGAGGTTGTCCCAGGCCAAAGCGAAGGAGCCTTCGTCGTTTGAAAAAAAAAATACAACACAATTTTTAATCGTTAACATAGAACCCTTCTCTACGGTACCCGGTAAAAAGGTGTTAAGTAGCCTGCGTAGCAGGCGCTTGGAAGTAGTGGGCACAAGAAAAAACGGGCGCGCGAGAAGGCGCCACGCGAGGGGAGAGAAGACTCCCTCACCCCTCGCGTGTCTCCCTCGCGAGCGCCCGTTCTCTCTTTCGCCCACTACTTCGCAGGCTAGGTGTAAAGAAGGTCAGGGGCAAGCTGTAACTAGCACGTATTAGCTCGAGAGTCATTTTAACTTGCCCGAAAAAAAATTTTCTCGAGCGGGATAATTGACTAAGTTATTATTATTTATTACTCAATTATATCATGAGTTAATTAATTGCTTGCTTACAATTCATTCAAAATATAGCTGTTATAATTTCACGTCGTTAGATCAGCTTGAAAAAGAGCTTTCACCTGAGCTTTCGATCCACGTGAATTTTGAATTTGTCTTGCGCTACCTCTATTGAATTCCCTCCATAATATCAATTGCCCGTCGGAGAAGTTAAAAAACAGAATTTATTATATGCCTGAATTCGTGAGCGGGCAAGATGAAGCAAATCCCGCGTTCTGATTGGCTACCCGAGCAGAGAAGATGGGTTCACCTTGCCCACTCGGGATTTCCCGCGTTTGTCCCGCAAGAAAAAGTTCCCTTTTTGGCTATGTAATAAATCCTTTACTGACCAAGCGGGAAGTCAAGATGGCTGAATATTGGTCTCGTTCTTCAGTTTTGAGTTTTTATTGACCTCGACTTGGCCAATATCCAGCCACTGACCTTACTTTTGGTCAATAACGCATATTTACTAGCCCGATCGAGAAATCCACTAGTCCCAGGCTATCAATCACTACTTTCTTTGTTAACTGTCGATATAAATGTACTGTCTTTTAAATATGAATAAACCAGGAATTTTCCCGACTTTTTCACCGCCTGTAGTTCCTTCTGTAAGCCCTTTTAAAGCTTCTTTCACAGAACGGCGGAAACGAAATCGCTTCCCTTTAAAAGAAATCGTCGTAGCCTGTGTAGCTGACGGAATTTGCGTGGGAGTGCTGTACTATCTTTCTTTTTTGGCGGCGGAGCCGCGAAAAGAGTGGGTACAACTCAATTTTCCCGCGTGGCGGCTCTCGCGAAAGTAACCCCCGCGCGTATCCCGCGGGCTCCCCATGCTAAAATCGTTAGCACGACAAATGTAGACCATTGTTCTCCAGCCTTCACATTTGAAAGGCCTCAATTCCAGTCCAAAAAAGATCCCCTGTGCAAGACTGGCTAGGTAATGAAATTGTATAACCCAGTGTTAAAGACTCAAGACCCTGAAAACCGTACGCTGCTCATCTGAGCAGTACGTACCCGTGTAGGCCAAGTTAAGGAGTGCTCCGTCCCCGGGACTATCCGGTTGCTACTTTTAGTCCCGTTTACAGGGAATTGTACAGAAATAGACTTGGGCAGCTTTTGACTCTTTTTAACCTGAGCCGATGAGGTTGAAGTGACCAAAGAATTTCTTTCTTTACGCGAAGTTCGTTCATCATCGTGAATGTATCCAAAAGGAGGAAAAGGATGTCGCAGCATAGTTTAAATGAAAACATAGTAACGTTTTCCGCTAATTCTGTTTATCTTTGCTTTCAAACAAGAGCCTACGATTATCTAAACATTTTCTTCAGTTTTCAGTGCTAAGACAAAGCCTCTGATTCAGTCTGCGAACATTTGTATACGTACATAAACATAACTGATAAACCGCAAATCCATATCAGTTATGTATACAAAAGTAGAAACGATTTGGATCGCTAGCTTCCAAATATAAGAAAAACAGCGACAATTCGCGAAGACGAGTTTCATCGCCTTTGTTGGGTATATTGTATTTTATATTAAAGAGTGAAACACAAACACAAAACACAATAGTAAACAAGCTGTCACGTTTTAGCCAACGGAAACGTTACAGAAACACGAAACATTGCTCCATTTTCAACTAACACGTTTCCCGTTGTAACCCATCCGCGGAAACGCGGAATTTGAGCCCTCAAGTTTCCTCAAATTTTTCATTCCGAGTATACCGAAACACCTTATTTCACTCTGTGAATGCTTTCTTAAAAATAATGACCGGAGGCGATGCTCAGTTGTTATCCCATGACCTTAAAACGTTCGTAACTATTTTAAATTTTTTCTTCGCCATATTTGCCTTCAATAAATCATTTTTCTTGCACCAATAATGGCCGTTAGTTTCTCTTCAAAAAAGTGACACCATCAGGGGCGGATCCAGGATTTTTTTTAGGAGGGGGTGCACTCGTCTCTTGCTCTACTTCAACAACAATAAACCACATAGTTTTTTGGAGAATACCAGTTGTATTAGAAAACCGCAGGTAATCTCGGGGGGGGGGGGGGATGCGCACCCCCGCACCTTCCCCCTTGATCCGCCCCTGATCATTGTTAATAATAGTCATTTCAAGAGTCTTTTAATTGGACAGGTCAAATCAGACAATTGTAGTGCTTGATAGAGTTTTTTGTTCATGGTTTATTGTTGCATAATGAGTCGAAATGTTTGTTATCACCTTTACATGCCTTATGATGAGTTCTTCTTGTTTTCGTTTCTTTTTTCTTTTTTGGTTAGCTTAAATATGCGTATTTTTAAAAAACATTATTTCTCGGCGTCGAGTTACGTAATCGTTATTGTAAATTCTGTCATGTTCGTCAGGCCTATTCTTTTTAAGTTCAGTCGGTATAAAAGTCGCTCTTGTAAACTAGTGCTAATACCTGGAGTTGTCGCTCGCATCTCTTGTAAGTAGTTTGCCTGGTGCATTTTGCTATAATTCTGATGATGATGGTGATTAGTGGTTTGTGGTTAGAGTGTCAATTTGGTTAGAAATACAGTCAACTCTCCCTAAGACGGACAGTTTTGGGACCGCCCCAAAGTGACCGTGCGTTCGTCTTAGAGATACGTCCATCTTATAAAAAGTCAAATAGAGGGAGTAAAGAAAGGCAGGGACCAACTCTAAGTGTCCGTTTTACAGAGGTGTCCGTCTTATAGAGGTGTCCGTTAAGAGAGAGTCGACTGTACTCTGAAGCGATCGAAGCTAAAAGCCAATTCTAAAAACAAATTCTTTTCAATTTCAAATCCTAAAGTGACTATCCCCTTTCTTTGGCCCAGAGGCACTTATGGCCTCCCTAAGCCAAAATCAGGATGCCCGAAGGAGGAAGAAGGTTCTGGATTTGTGTGGCACGAGGGAAGTCGTTATCACGACACACCGACATTATTCCCTTTAGATGAATGGTCCAATCCTTATGACCTGGCTGGCTTTCACGGAAAAGAAAACGTGCGACCTTATTTTTGTATAAAAACCCAACCAGGATCGTCCAAATTCAGTCTTCCTTGGCCCAAAGGAGAATACTGCATTTTAAAGAAAGGAAAGTGTCCCTCAGGTAAGAACCGAATACGAACTACTGAGCCCGTCCTGACGTTCGAAATGGAAGGATCTTACAAAGGGGAGAATTTAGGGGGCTCGACGGAAGCCGTTAAAGAGGTCCTTCTTCTAAAGCTGATTTGGCTCCTCTAGTCCCTTTCGAAGCGCATGCGCCTATTTCCCTTTCATAAACGGTCGTTGCCAGTTTTAACCATCTATGCCACCATTGGTAGATTGAATATATTCTCTTGATTCAAATTACAAAAGTATGAAACACACTTCTTCAGTAATTTTTAAATAGTTTTATGGGAAGAGTGACGAGTTGAATTTACGTTGAAACTTAAGAAAACGGCAAGGGTCACCTTTTGTAGATGTGTCCAGTTTCATAAGACTGTGTTTTGAATAAATAGTTAAATTTTTCGAAATTTTTCCGGTCTAAGTTAGGGTGGTGTAGTAGTGGTAATTAAGGAAAACTAAGAGATTAGCGCGGGGCTATGGAAATGCCTGGGTTCATTCCTGGCTTGTGAACTTCTTTCTTTTATTTTTACTGGAGACAGGTCCAAAATTTTCCTAGTGTCTAAAAATTTGCAGCGACTGTTTACAAAAGGAACATTTGCAGCGCCTGCATATGCGACGTATGTTTCGTAGAAACAAGCAAGTAGAGTTGGACTTTCCTTATGCATACATCTATATATCTCTATTCGCGACAGCTGTAAGTCCCGAACATGGCTTCCTTATATAATTATACAAGTTCAATTCAGCATCCCCTTTGCTCACTACTAGACGCAGACGCTGGTCTGTTAGAAACGTATGTGGACACTTGATTGGGTCTCCCTTTTTGTAGGGATTAAGCCGAGCAAATTAAAAACGGCAATGTAGGATTAAAAAATGAATAGCGATAATTCCTTCAAAGGGCTGTGTCATATCTGTTTTCATTAGCCTTTTGTCTTTTAATATTGCCAACTACGCATCAGGCCTTGTTCCTTATTGAACTCAACGTTAATGCCCAAAAACTACTTGTAAATAACAAAATCACAGCTTCGTGCAGCCAAACAAATATTTCTCCCAAGCATTCTGGCAAACGTAATCAACAAAAATAACGTCTTGGAAAAACTGTTAGGTTAGTAAGTTTTAAAAAGCCACAATTCTAATCCTTTTTCATCTTCTTCAAGTTTGTCCATCCTTGTCTAATTTTATATTTGCCGAGTTCTATGTACTTTCTTTCAGTGTTTTGAGTCAGTTATTTTTATGTCTCTGCCTCAAGTGGTGGTAGCTAGTTCCCGACGTTTGAATTTTTGGCAAATTGCGTGATAGAGCTCCTTTCAGGGAGTTCACCAAATAATTTATGGTGTATAATACATTCTGGACTGACAAATTATGAGTAGTTTCTAGAGTTCTAGCTTATCTTTACTGTGTTTCATTATGTCGAAGGTTTTAATGAGGGATGGATCTATTGGGATGACGATGATAAAAATAACGCAAACAGCTACGCAGGGACGCTCCCAGATGGCGAGTACGGGAAGGACACTAAAATCTTCTACTGCTGCCGCTCGGATGGATTCGCCGCCAACGCCATTTATCTTCCCACCAGCTCTCCTTTTGTACTGTTACAGCGCGGCCTTCAGTACCAGTATGTTCATGGCATGAATGCCGTGGGGGGGCACTTGGGTATTTTTTGGGTGGGTATGTGCCGCCCGGGACCTCCAAATTGGCACCCCGTTCTAGAAAAAATTTCCCCTAAAATTGATACCCCGTTCTAGAAATGGGCCAATTTTTTATACCCTCTTCTAAAATTCGCCCTAAAACTGATGCCCCGTTGTAGAAATGGGTCAATTTTTTATACTCCGTTCTAGGGTGCAACAAGAGTACAACGGTTTGCTTGTTAACGCACTGAACCGTATTTTTAAAAGCAATCTGTCCTTGAATAATTTCAAATGGCTGCTTACAAAAGTGGAGCTTTGATGCGTTCGAAATATTATACCCCGTTCTAGAAAACGCCTCTGAAATGGATACCCCGTTCTAAATCAGAAGCTTCAAAATCACGACCCCTTTGGGCGGCACATACCCGTATAGGTAATGTATGGGAGTACCCCCCCCCCCCCGGGCATGAATGTAAGATATGAGTTCTTCAAGTGGGACCTCGCTGATAAAAACACTAGATACCAGTCTTCAGGCTCTATACCTCGTGTCAAAATAACAGATCCACCATTTTCTTTTTTCCCGGCAAAGGTGAAAGGAAAAGACTTGAAACTTCATTACTGTTATTACTACAAAAAATAATCTGAAGGTCTGTAACATACTAGAATTTATGTTACGGAAATCTTTGTAGTTACAATCTGTCGCAGTTTGAAAAAAAAATATATGAGCTTCATTTGCTGAACAATAAACTAATATTAGTAGAAAGTTGATTGATTTGTGAGGTCATACGGTATTGTGTGTACATCACCTTGTAGTTCACTGAGACGCATTACTTTTTTCCCTGTACATGGCCCCGCAACACCCACTTCCGGCCACCCTTGGTTCCGGGGGAGGCGTACTCCCTATAATGTCCTATACGGGGAGGCTAGCGCTCCGTTCGAAAGAGGTATCTTTTTCAGGCTTCAGGTATATGAAAGGGGAGGGATTTTAATATTTGAAGTATATGAAAGGTTGGAGCAAGCAATCATTTGGTCCTCGGTAAAAGGACCAAAAACAGCTGACAGAAGGAGTTTTTAATACATTTGACTGGGGTGCTTCCTCAGTAAAATATGGCGTGTGTTTTGATGCGATGCAATTTTTCTACCCTACTGTTTAGCTGATTTGGATGTTCTTTGTAGCAGGTCGTCATCCACCGCGTCAAATTTCATAGTTTAGTCTTGTTTTATGCAGTATACACAAGATTTTAACCCGGATGGTCGAGGGTCTGTCCCCCGCCGCCAGAGCCGATTTTGTATGAGGGAACGGGGCGGCTGTACATAGGCTGCGTCTGTGGAGCAGAGTCTATCTTTTTGTCGAGGGTCGAGGGTTCCATGTCGAGGGCAAGGGTACCATGCATGTCGAGGGTCGAGGGTAACATTTCTTTTTCCAAAAATATTTTTTGGAACAGGTAATAATCGATGCAATTAAAACAAATAAGAAGAATTTAAAAAACAAATGGCGCGTGACAATCTTCTAGTTGTTGGGTGGGGGGATGGGGGGAATAGAGAAAAGCTCCAGGACATCCATAGAAAATGTGATGTTGTTGTTATTGTTGCTGTTTAATTAAAATAGTACGTGGACATTCGAATTCGCTTAAAAGTAAAGAACCTTCTCCCTTCCTGTGAAGGTAGACACGCTGTGCCTTAAAAAAATGTCATAGCGCTTAGCACCGAACGACTGTTTTCTGTAAAATATCTGTTCGGAGAAGCAAAAATTGCCTACAATTTTCTGTTACTTGAGGAAGGCTAAAAATTTCTAGATGGCCGTTCCATTCATGTACAGTTTTCGTAGCTTATCTAATTAATTCCCTACGATTTTCTAAAGTTTAGTTTTTCGCATTTCAGTCCCCAAGTTAGCCCATTTTTCGCCTTAAGTGATTTCGAAAAGATTCAAGTTGCCCTAGGACGACCGGACAGATACAACTTTTATAGCGCCGCTCAGAATGTATTTCTAGAGATTTGAAAGTACTCTGAATAGTCTTTAAAATTTTGGTCCATAACTTTCACTGAAACAACTGCTCCACAGAATGTCACTGATGACACGCGTAACCCAAAAGAGTGTCGAAGTATGACTGTCACAAAATCCACCTAAGCGGTCCCTTGGGGATGTTCTGTCTTTAACCATTTCGTACTTGCAGCCGCAAACGATAGAAACGTCATCAATACCTAACGATTCCTCGCGGCCCCTGTTCAAGCAAATCGAGATTTTTTCTATATTGACTGTATGACTGTATATTTCAACTGTAAGTACTTTCCTTAATATACGCACGAGTTACAAGAGTGCCTCCTCGGGATTTCGCCTTCTGGGCGAAATCCCTGCGGGGGCAATAAGACAAATTCACAAAGTACATGAACATGCATTGCTCTTTGGAAGTTTGATTCCGTAGTCTAAATTATCTTTTCTAAACAAAGCTTTGCACAATGCCAATCCAGTCTTAAGGTACACATAGTCAACAAATTAAGGTTTTTTTTGGTCTGGTGGCTTTCAAAGAAAATGCAGTACACGTATTACTACTGTACAAGGTTAGCAAAAACCCTAAATATAAGATTCGTTTCTCTAATCATCTAGGATAGTTACAGGATAGCTTCGAGCTTCGATAAATATAGGTCAGCAAAAATTAGCTAAAAAAAGGCACAGCTTAAAAAATCGGCGAATTTCTAACATCAGGAAAGCCCAATTTTTGCATTTTCACTACAGCAACATTTTTTAGTCGTGTTTAAACTAACTGCACAACTGACTGAGTTGAGTCCAACTGAAGACTAGTCACTCAAAAGTTGTATGATTACCAAACGCTCTACGTACGGAGTTCATGTTATGTCACAAAGCATTCTTGTCCAAACACAAAGGCTCGATCATCTTCTGGTCAGAGTGGCCCCGCTGCCGAAAAAAAAATTGAAGGAAGAAATTAGTGCAGAAAGCCAGTCCAGATCATACTACAACACGTCATTAATTTATTAGTAATTATTTGTTGGGTCTAGTTATTACCGGGAGTTCTTATTATATGTTTCAAGGAACTTTCCGTGTTAGATTGCCTGAAAAGCGAATAATTGATGGTTACCCTCTTAACCTATTAGACCTATGGTACGATTCACCGATGGTTTACCTCAGGTGTTCATGACAATTTGCGAAAGCAGGGCGAAAAGTAGGATTCCGAATGATCATTCTTCGAAACTAAGAAGCATAAGGAAGACTGAACTTTGAATAACTTACAAATTATAAGAAAAGAGAATTTTCCAATAACAGAAATAATAACTAGACACAAAGGTTATGATCATTCCGCGTAAGAATACGTAAGTTTTGATCTCGAGTTTCATCATCGCCAAGTATCGATGGATGGACACCCGATTCATGTTTTGTGAGAAAGACGTGAATAACAAATGTTCATAGCAGTACCTTAAAGTTCGTCTTGTTCTCGCGGAAACTTTGTTATTTGCACTGTATATTCGTGTACAATTCTTTCCTCTTGTCTTTCTCCGTCACCCACTTCTTGTACAGGAACCATTATTCTTCCCTCACCACGTTCTTCGTGCGGGTTCTGATTCCTTTGCCATTCCAATATTTTTATAAACATGACCGTGATAATTCCGCCGATGACAAAACACGCAGGACCTTGGCAAAATTCTTTGAAAGAAAACATTTCTTCTTTCTTACAGGCTGATGCTTAAGGAGCTTTGTTGAAGAGAATAGAAAACGAGCAAACGAAGCCAGTGTAGATTGTTGTTCAGTAACTGCTGTAATGCATCAGGAGAGCTGACTAACCTCGATCCAAATTTATACTCTCTTGATGGGGAATCCCCTATATTGAGACCGTCTTCTTCCGATTAGATAGAACGAATTCCGTTGTAACATAGTCACGTTTGAATGTGATTAGAGAAGCGAATCGGATATGACCGAGTAATTCAAACTTGTCACAAACGCTCAAGAAAGCAAAATATTTAAACGTAACGTAACTACAGTCTACATAAAGTGTTCCAACAACTTTCCCCTGAGGTATAGTGTCGAAATTACCTACACAAGCTTGGAAAAAGGCGAAAATTTCACCATATACACCTCTGAAAACGGCTCTTTCCAAGCGCGAAAATCACTCCACGCTTTCACTGAAGCATTCAAAATAGCTCATGCACGTCAAACGGAATTTGCTTTTCTATTTTTAAATAGAATAGTAAAATTATATTACAATTTCTAATTGCCGTGCCGCCCCCCGTGACAAGTCACATAGCAGAGATGTCAATATTTCACTCACCAAACAACACACTCCCTTCGATTCTTTCTATCCAGAACGGAAGAAGACGGTCTCAATACACTTGCAAACACTTCACATGAGTAGGATAGAGGCTACGTTGCAGTGCAATCACAAAAGACGTCAAAATTTGGTACGAAATCAGGGACACACTCACCTGCGGCTAGTGTGTCACTTAACTTTTTTTGTTTTCACCACATTTTGACGTTATTTGTGATCTATTACTTAGCAGACGCTTGGCAATATGCAACCATTTGTTAAGTACGAGATTTTCTTTACGTGACGCCAGTCATAGAAAAGTTGGGACTGTCAAAGGAGAGGTGAAAGGTCGTTTTTTCGGAAAACATGCGTCCTTGATCTTTATTTTAGCTTTTCGCAATTACAAAGATATTAAAATGTATACATTAGTTGATTAACCTGTCCAAAATAAACACTTCGTTTAGAGACTAAACATTAATTTATGACAGAGATTAGGCAAAGGAAGAAAATGCTCGTTCACAAAGGTTAGCAGTCTCAAGAATTCATTCCGTCACCTTCTACCAAACAACAAATACTCATAACACACAACAGTTGAACTACGAACGAGGTTGCCGCAGCAAATAACTATAATTATTCAATGAAAGATTGAAATTCTAATTCTGACACAAAAGGAACTGTCACTTTTCATGACATGAAATAAAAGGAACTGTCACTTTTCATGTCATAAATTCCTTTTTTTTCTCCCATTTTTTCGCGCCGCTGCTCCCCTTTCCCACCTCCCAAGACCGCAAAGGATTCTGGGTGTTGAATATTTTTTCAAGCGCCATTTTTGAAAACAACACCTTCACGAAGTACATGTATATTGCTGTAAACTTTGATCGTGATTTCGTGGCAAAAATATGTAATCCGACGTAGGTATTTTATCACTACTAATTGCTGATGGAAATTGATCCAAATTACGAGTACGAGGCTCCGAAATGGTTTGATTTTACGACAAATTTCCAGGGCGAAGTCAACGATAATTTGAGGTGAGAAATTTTAGACGCAAAAATCTAATCAAACATTCTGAGCATACTAAATCTTAAGCTTAGAAAGGTTGCAGCTACCTTTTGTCAACCATATGTTTGTATGCTGAATTTTGTTTAAAAAGACATCTTGAACCTTTCGGTCTAAGTACAATCAGTGCTTTTAGAGGAAACCGGTCGTTTTTTTTTTCTTGTTTTAGTTTAACACTTATCGAACTTCAAGCGCAACTGTGTTGGCGAAACGACTTTGATCGTAGAGGCGAATCGACCTGAGTGTGGGCGAAACGACTTGTAGGCGAAACGACCGACATTGCTTTTAAAATTCCATAATTTTTTTTCACAAAAGCAAAGCTAAAAAGCCCATTGAAACTGAAGCAATCGATTTTCTTGCTTGATTTCAGAGTTAAAGGAATGATCACATTGTCCCAAATAAAGAAAGTTAAATTTAAACTTATTGTCAGTATTTGAGCCTCCACATAATTTCCTCGACTTCGGTAATTTATACACATGACTGAACAAAATCTTGGTGGAAACTCGCCCAGGAACACCTTAATTTCATTTTTAAAATGATGGGAACAAGCCTGCGAACACAGACGTTTTTTCGGTCGTCGCTTCTCTCCATCCAATACTAAGTATCTTTCTAAGAGAGGTGTTGGTATCATAAAGAGTCAATAACCAGGGTGCAAAGAAAATCATTTTTACTGCTTGCCATTCGGGCAAGCTGAAGCTAGCATTTACTAGCCCAGACGTCATTTCAACTAGCCCCAAAAACTTTTTGACTAGCAGAATTGATGTCACAGTTCTTCTGTGATGTGAATTTCTCAAAAAACACCACCTGCCCGTCGGGCAAGTTAAAAACAGAATTCACTCGCCCGATAGCAAAATCCACAGGCCCTGGGGTATCAGACACTACTTTCTTTGCACACTGATAATGTTTACTGAAAAGCCTATTCCCTGCCCCCCCCACCCACCCCTTGACTCATGAAGCACCTTTTATGCAGGCTAATAACTGAAGAACAACAGTTGCTAGTTATACTATTATAGTTGGTCAAGTAATTGGGAACTCTCTGTCTTATAGAGGCATCTATTAAGAGAGAACAACTTGAACAATAACCAACTATTTTATTTGCCTAGTTGAAGTTAACGAGAAGTTTATTAGAATAGAATAAATTGACTAGATCAGGTGAAAAAGCACTTAGAATACCAAAAACTAAACGAGCTGAGAGAGCTGACTGTAATCAATTTTTTTTTCATTTTTCCAGTCTTGATGATTCGTGGTTTGAACGAGTTCACCCATTACATGAGCCCAGGGATCCAAGCCACCATGATGCTACCTCTAAACCCTTACTTACCAGCAACCAAGGCACCACAACAGTACCTTCTTGCTCAAAGCGACAGACCAAGAATCCAGTTAAGAAAAACTACAACAGTAAAAAGTCTTTAGGGATTAAGACAGTCCGCACTAAACGAGGACAACATGAGAATCCAAATCACAGAGGGGATAGTGGTACAGGGTCAAGAAACAGCACTTGTCATACTCAAAACAAAGAGACATCATTGAAAGATGCAAAGAAAGATTCAAGGGGGAAAAGTGAAGTTGATGGAAGACTCACCCCAAGTGAGGTTCAGCATAGCTTTACACCACCATGGATAAACTCACCCATTACTAAACAAGGTAGGGATTTCAAAGAATAATTACGCATCAAGCAATTGTTTGTCTTGATCTTTAGCAAGAAACAAGCCCTGGCACCTTGATTTTACGAATAGCCAAGTGAAAACATAAGTAGCTGATAAGATTGGTCTTTGGTACCATCAACCTAACATAAATTTATTATATTATTGCAAAGAATTCAATAAATATACCAGAATTGCTAAAAACTCACCCTAAAATCTCAGAATGGTCGCAGACATGACAACGTGTATTGTGTCTTTAATGCTCCATTTTCACTTTAAAACCATGGTATTCAAGACGCCCATCCAGTTCTCGTAGTGCTTAAAGGTGATGTTACATGGGACAATTTGCAACAACGATTTTTAGTGCAATGTAACGTTGCTGTTTGCAACATTTTGCAACATTGTTTCAAATAGCTGCAACATTGTTCCAACATTGCAACGCTGTGTTCTGCTGAAAATTGTTGTTGAAAATCATCCCTTATAACATTGATCACCTTTAAGCATACTTGTATAGTTGGTTGTGAATAACAGGGAGAATTGGACATTGGATTAGGTGTTGAATTAGGGTCTTATCTCACACCAGTTATCGTGAATTGTGTAATTAAACGTACTGTACATGTTGTGACGGACACATTCTCCCGACACTTTGTTGTATCACTGTTTTTTTTTTTTAATACTTAATCAGTTTATTTTATTTTTTCAGCGGAGTTAACACAAACAAACAAAGTGGAAGGGAAAAGTGGTAGCTTAGGTGAATTAGCTGATTTTTCACCACAGCGTGTTCCTGTACCTCAATCTCCGCTGTCTTCTGTCCGTATCAGAGGCCTCAAGAGTTCATCCATGTCTCCTTGTTCTCCGAAGACTTCAATGTTGTCAAAAGCTGTAACTGGGAATGTTCAGAGAGTTGGCAGGAAGAGAAGACTGCTGCCTTCAGTTCCTGATACAAAGAAAAATCCATGTGTATCTGATAAAATGACTTTTTCTTCTCCTGGTCACTGTTCTAACCAGTTAGATAACCAAGGATACAAGAAATTAGCTGAAACTTCCTCTGTCAGTAAGAATTCTGACCCGTTAACATATGGATCCAACCAGGGATTGCCAAGTTCCTCCCTTAGCAATATGGATGAGAAACCTTTACCAAGGGAGGAAGTGTTTGATGGCAACAGCAAGCCACTGCGCACAACAGAGTCGTGTTTGAAAAGAGAAACTGTAAATCATTCTCAACATTGCAGTGATGAATTTTATAGACAAGAGAGGAATGTGGTCAGTGAGAGATCCCTGAACACAATACTTGAAACACATAATCAGGCTCTCGCAGCAATGGAAACTGGCAAGGACAGAGCCTTGAGAGGTGAAAAAGTGGCATTAAATAATGACATAAGTTTAGAAGAATTGTTAAAACAACATAACAAGAAAATTTTTGCTACCCGAAACCAGTATGATGAAAATGGACGTAAGATTAGAACTGCAGAACCCAGCTTTTGTCCTGCTCCTTCCAAAAAGTTGACGACTTCACTGAAGTCACCATCATCATCAACAACAACAGCCTGCAAGAGACCTGTGACCACAATGCCAAAGCCCACCGCATGTGCAAAACAAAAGCGACGTTCTTGTGTGGCTGCAGTCGGCAATTCCCGTGAATCAGCTAGGTTATATGCACCTACAGTACCGTCTAAGGTCCATACAAATACTAGCAAAAGGGGCAAGGAAACTTTAAAACAACAAACAGCAAAACAGAAACGGCGCTCATGTGTGGCTTCACTTCAAAATAGTTCACAGACAAACACTGCAGATAAAGAATTGCGAGATTTAATTGCGCAGCATAACTCCAGAGTCAGTGCTAAGAGAATGTAATCAAACAAATTTGATTTATTCAAATCTTATAAGAATATTTGCTTAAGTGTGATAATGTACCATAAATTGTAATAAATAGTAAAAGGTTTACCACAAAATTTACCTAGTGTATGAATATATGTTTTGAAATTCCAAGAATTTTTCATACGTAGCAGTACAATAATAAGGTGATAAACAAAGATATATCATGTAAAAAAATGGGACAAATATTTAGATGCTTACGTTTGTCGCTTGAGAATTTATTCACCTTCTACATGTACTCGTGCATAAATATGTGGCCCATGAAATAATCCTTATTATTGACTGAGGTAAACAAACTTGTGTAAAGGTCTTTAGGGTTAAATAACTTAGTTACTGTGAACACCAGAAATATTTATGGAAGGTTATTGTGTTGTGAGGAAAAAGCCAATAAGGTATGAGAAAACTAAACCACAGACAGCAACGGTAATTAGTTTGTGGTTTGAGGTTTGCTTGCATGTCCTGAACTTTATTGTGTCTGGTCACTACACAATCAACCTTCCTGAAAATTTTCACATCTTCATGGTTTTCTGAGTTTGACAGGTAATTCTTTCCTTGCTCAGTATATCACTTTCACAATATAACTTATTAAAAATATATTTTTACCAATAAAAGATGGATAGCATTATCCTTTGGATAAACCTCTATGGGTTTCTGCCTCTATACAGTGGATTAAGCAATTTTTAGTTTTCCTTATGCTTCCACTGGATAGGAATTTTCCAGTGGAAAGTGCTATTTATTGTTTAAACAAACTGGGGCCTGAGCTTTTTGACTAAAGTTTCCCATGTTTGATAAAATCCTACCTGCCATCAGACATAATGACCGGACAGATCAAATACCAAAGACAACCATTTTGAAGCTAAAGATTTTAATACTCCTTAAAGTTGTTCAAAAGGTTGATAATAGGGAGCTTAAGCAAAGACGTTTTTGAGCGACGCACGTCAACCGGAAGTGAGGCCTTCTTCTCTTTTATATGCCTTGACTCTAACAAATTTGTATTGCTAAGTTTCTTTTCTCTTATAAAAACGATTTGCCCGAGACTTTGAACCAATCCACAGCCCAATGAAGCAAAAAGTCCACTTCCGGTTGACGTCCGTCGCTCAAAAACGCTGTTGCTTAAGCTCTCTAATACTGACCACTGAATAAATTTCTACCCAAAGAATAACACAAGATTGGTTTCCCTAATACTAGCCTTTGTACAGATGCCCTCTCAGCAAAACAAATCGTCTCTCTCCCCGATTTTTTCTGAGGATAGGGGGGCATTTGTACACAGGCTACCCTAATACTTATCCACTGGAGAGTGTTTTATCCCATGGATAGTGCTATCCAACCTTTGAACAACCTGGGCCCAGTTAGACAGTCAGTATAACAGTGGTGGATCCAAACCTTCAGGCAAGGGGGAGACCTGGTTATCCAGACCCTGAAGTAAGTGAGGGGGGGGGGGGGTAGGGTTAGGGTTGGGTGAAATTTTTTCAGCGCTTCAGGTAGCCTGAGTATCAGACGTTTCTAGGGGGAAAGGGGAAAGATGACCCTTAGGAAGGCCTGATAATCAGGCTACCCTTCAGGCCTCATTTTGGTCTAAAATAAAGGGGAGGGGAGACCCCTCCCCTGAATCTGCCACTGTTATTATGTCCTTTCTAAAAAGGAAAAAAATGTGTACATTCATAGGCCTGTTGTATAAACTGTCATTTCTTGCTGAAAAATGATAACGTGGTGAACTAATTTTTACAGTCTTGAAAAGTGTTTAAATTTCAGGGAACTACTCTTTCCCTTTCTCTCTCATACGGTGGCCCACAGGGGACATGCTGCAAATAAAAAAGTTGCTGCAAATAAAATAAAGTTGCTGCAAATTAAATAAAGTTTCTGCAAATAAAAAGTAGTTGCTGCAAATAAAAACTAATTGCAGCAAATAAAATAAATTGTTGCTGCAAATAAAAGCAGTTGCTGCAAAGTAAATGACAGGAAAGTATGCGCACGCACTGATGGGAAGAGGAGGACTCAGTATAGTTGTGCCCAAGGCCCACTCATGAAAAGCTTGGCCTAATCCTCAGTGACGGAAAACTTATTTGAGTTCAATGGAAACAATTATCTTCAAATCCATCCAAATATATCTTCAGTTAATGCTTTCAAGAAGGCTCTTAAAACTTATTTATTTCAGAAGGCGTTTCCCAGCTAATTTATTGTTTTTATTCTCTTTATTAAGAAGGATTTGTATATAGGATTTTAAAGATTAATTTTTATTTTTTAAATTGTTATTTTTACTAATTTTTAGGAACGATCTGTAAATTTTGTTTTTGGAATATGTACTAGGATTTTAGGATTTTGTTGAGTCAATGTTATGCGCAGATGAAAATTTCTTTCCCTGGATTGATATTTGCGCAATACAAATCAATAAATATTATTATCAATAAATATTAAATCCATGGAGTTGCATTGGGCATAAAAACAGCAGTGTCCTTTGCAAATATCTACAAGGCGGAGACTGAAACAAACCTAATCCAACATAGCGATACCAATGGAAACGTTTCATTGATGACGTTTCCTTTCTTTGGGACTGTAACAGAAAAAATCCAAATTTTTATTAAAGAAACTTACAAATCCCATCCAAAAAATTAAGTACACGGCCGAAATATGAAATAAAGAAATAACTTTCCCTGATACAATAGTTTTCAAAGGAGAACATCTCACAGAGAAATCCATCTTCATTGGACATCAAATCCCACTATAAGCCGACTAAAACCTTTCAATATACACACTTTACCTCGTTCCACCCTTCGGGGATAAAAAGAAGTTTCATTATTAAAAGGCAAAGAAATAAGATTGATTAGAAAAAAGTCCATAGAAAAAAACCGTGATACATTTGAAGAGTGCCTTGCGAACTCGAAGCACAGGAATATCCTAAACCAGATAAGAAAGGTCGTTGTCAGGGGTCAGCCTTGACTCAAGACACTGATCGGGGCTAAAATAAAAACACACAAAAAAAAAAATAGAGAGAGACTATTGCCTTTCGTTACAACGTATAACCCAGCGGTAAAAGATCCTAAAAAGACATTGATGGCAAACTGGAGTCTACAGGTCTAATAAAAAATCAGCCTCTGCAGTGCTAAAAAAACAGTTTAAGACCTCCGATCATGTCCTACAAAAGACATGCTTGAGTGCAAAAATGTAACTTGAAGGCAGCTAATAATTCAACACAACCACAAAAACCACATTGGGAGTCTGTGCAGGTCTGTCTTTTACTTCCTTACAACTATACTGAGTCCTCCTCTTCCCATTAGTGCGTGCGCATACTTTCCTGTCACTTAATTTGCAGCACCTATTTTTTTTATTTGCTGCAATGATTTTTTATTTGCAGCAACTTTATTTAATTTGCAGCAACTTTATTTTATTTGCAGCAACTTTATTTAATTTACAACAACTTTTTTATTTGCAGTATGTCCCCGGTGGGCCACCGTACTCTCAGGAAACTAAGTTTTTTTCCTCAGGAAACTAAGTTAGGTTTGTTTTCCCAGAGACTTAAGTGACAGCAAACCTATTTCTCTTAGGATTATCATGCAAACAGGCCAAATTTTTACTGCTATTCTTACATTCTATTTTGTGAGTTCCAGAAACTATTCATATTCACGGGGGATTCCTAGCGGGGGGGAGAAAGCCTGGGAATGACAACACCAAATCCACAGTAGTTTTGGTCAGTGGTAATTTTTGGAATTTTCATCATAGCGAGGCTAGCCGCCATATTGCAAAAAAATAATTGCAGATTACGTTCAGCTGTTTGAGATATGGCGCTTTTAAACAAGAAAAAGAAGTCTTTTATTGGAGTACCTGCACCACTAGGTTATGTTCCAGGTCTTGGAAGAGGGTAAGCCTTAGAATTAGGTGATATCAATTCGGCTTTATGAAAATCGTTTTAACTACGTTCCATGAAGTACATGTACATGTGACTTAGACAGCAGGCATCAATCCAGATGAAGTAAGAATTATTATGTAAAAGAACCGTAAAGAATTAAATTCCAAGCGGCAAGCATTATTTTAACACATAATTTTAATCCTCGACACTTGAATGTGTAAATTTTAGCTAACAGGTTTAACGTGAAACTGAGCTGAGCTGACAATGTAATGTTATGGCCATCATCAATGATCCTTTGGCTAGCTGTTATACCACTCTATCTGTCTATCACTGAGTTTAAGTTGCCACTGCTGTTTCAGGTTCAACAAAGATTCAGGGAACGCGTCCAAATATGGGTCAGAAACACGGTTATCGGAAACCAACCTAAATAATTTTACGATTGTTCAGAATCAGTACTGGTTTGTGGCCACTGGTTGCCGTTTCCAATAATGATAAAAATTTGGCCAATTCAATCGGAGCCAAATACATTCTAATGATAATATGTGTCATCATCATATTATTTTATCTGACATAAAATGTAACCTTACCTAGGTATGTGTCATGAAACCAAATGATAGGAATAATAATAATATACCTTTGTTTACCCTCGGCAGTATTTATAACACTGGTGCTAGTGGGGCCGAGCAAATGTCTGAAACAAATAATTCAAATGAAACTTAACAGGGTTAAGTATTCCAACTGGCTGGAGGCAAGCCTGTTGGCTATTTGCAAGCATGGTCAAGGATTTGAACTCAGGACTGCCGAGAACAAATCCAGCTAGCGGTCAGGGCGGGACTTGAACTTAGGGCCTCCGAATTGAAAAATAACCAAAAAATTACCCTTGGGATTACAGGATTGCATGAAATTTTAATTCGGGATTATGGGATTGAGAGACCCTATTGGGGACCCTCTACTGAGTGTGTTTTTTACTTGATACTTTCTAACAATGTGATTCAAAAACATAACCTGAACTCGATTTCTCAAAACACAACTGGATCTGCAGAAAACAAGGTTCGCAAATAGGCCAAATTTGGCATATTTTATGCCAAAATTGTGCAGATGACACCACTGAGGTTACAGAGGAAGTGACTTCGACCCCGAAAAACTTTTGGTAACAAACAGGGAGTCACTTCGACTTCAGAAATTTTCAGTAACCTTACCTTTTTAGCAACAAATACAATTTACATTAATTGTAAACATTCTAAACCTTAATTAAATCATCAAAATTAAAGAATTGTACTGCACGACAAAACGGGAAGAGGGTAAATTACCATCAAAGTTTGCTTGATGACCGCCATCATGGATTTGAGCTTTCCAGGTCAGCGGACCGCCACAGCTACTTCGTGTATCCCTCACGATAGTGTATACATGCCAGGACCATGTGCTGGAAAGTCTGATACTTGACTCCAAATATTCCAAAATGACTCCAAAATTTGTGAAGTAGAAGTCACACTGACTCCACTCATCAATAAAATTTGCAAACCCTGAGAAAATCATGGATAATATAAAACCACAGGATAACTTATACGGAAATTTGTGCCTTTCATTCAGCATGGTAAATTGTCTCCCGATTGTGAACGGCAATGTTTGTGTGGAGGTGTAATCTGATGCAAAAAATGCCTACCAATTAGATTGCAGTCTTAGATTGTCTTCAGGAAATTAGTGATAAAGAGCGAAAAGATTCCCTCACTCGTGAGTCACGGAACAAAATTTGGTGCTGTATGTTTCGTATGGGAGCTACAAAACGGTCTAAAATTCACCACTTAGTTGTTCTGTGAGCTTGAGCATGGTGCCATGTAAATTGCTTTACACTCTCAGCACTTAGGAAAATTTGTGCTTGACTCAAGGTGGCTGAGTGAAATTCTAACAAAATCAGAACTTTACCAGAGTGTGAAATCCACATAGCAAGCTAAATTTATGCAAAAGATTTTCTACAGTAGCCTTCTGAAAGCAAAGAAAACCAGGAGCCACTGGGCACTGTCAGAGCACAGCTGTGATTTCAAATGACTCAGTCATGAGTGACGGTCATATCTTCCTTACAGACACCCTCAGGAGGCAGAAGAAAGGGTTTTTCCAACTGGGAATGGTCACTTATAGGATCGGTTTTTGTCAGCAGAGAGGAACATAATTTGGGGTTTTGCAAAGGTGGCTGTCTATTTACAAGTATGCCATTGACAGAGCTGTGACTGGCTGACAGGGTGTTCTATAACAACTAAAAACCCTTCCTCTTACCTTACAAGTAGCATCAGAACCAAAACTGACCTGTGTTGTTCTCCTGCAAGTTCATTTAAGATGAAATGTAAACTAAAGAAATAAATAATTTCGTTTTGGGTAGAGGTATACCACATTAAATTAAAAACTACAGGATATATATTTGTAAATTTCATGTTGTAAAAGTCAGATAATCAGATAAAGAACCATGCAAATAATGTCCTCCCACAGAGGTTCCATTTGACTGGTCACATAATCCAATTTCTCCTTAAAACTCTTTATCTATTCTGAAACTCCTGTTGTCTTCATTTTGTAGTGCTACTGGTTTCACAACTCGCTCAGATATTGGTCCTGCCAGAGATGCTACAGATATAAGTGACGAGCGTCATGGAAAGCCAGGATTTGCCACTGAAAAGAAATCACAGGATGATGAAGATGAAGAAGATTTGAATGAAACTAATTATGATGAGGTACTCAGTACTGTCTAAGATCCTAGGCAATGATGGATACTTGGGTTTGTTATTTTTTACGGTATAGTGCAAATGTGAATTTCTTTCCTCTTTATCAGTTCTCGAACTTCAAAGCATTCAAAGTAATTTTCATAACTTATAAAAAAAACAGTATCCAGAGAGCCACCTTCCAGAATCAAACATTTATTTTGTTCCCATTAATTAAATGCACACTTGTGCGTACTATATTAACCCACAAAAATCAAAAAATAACCATGCTTCTTTGAATCAAGAGTCCTAGGGACCAACAAAGACTGAGTACTACCCCTACATCTTTGCAATCTTGGGCCTCATGTAAGATGAAATCCTGGACATTGCTTTGCATTAATTACATGTAAGAGGAGGGCTACAGGTGTATGGCAATTTTACTGTGTTCACTACAAGAAAGACACTGGACTTTCCAAAAATGTTTTGTTTAATACAAGTCATTGTACCAGTTGTTCCCTCTGCCACTCTTTCAGTTGCATGTACAGTGTGCATCCACACAACGAAGGTCTGGGGACCCATTAAAACCAAACACGACCCTTAAGTTGCTGGCACTGGGGGTCCTAAGAACCGCTAATTATGAAAATGAGTGGGAACTGTGCTCTGGACGTTGTTCAAGCTTCCAATACTGTGACACCTTTGTGCAAAAATCAACCAAGTCACTTGACTAAGATGTCCCGATAGTAAAAGCTTGTCTGTCATCATCATTAGGGTACTGATAAAATTTTTTATTGTGGGACTGGTGGTTTTCAGTTTCTTGAGCCACTACAGATTCAAGAGGATTGGATAACAATAATAATATTCCCTTAGCGTTGAATTATCATCATCGAAAATATTTATGGTAGTTTGCAGGATATGGTGGAAGTTTATTCTCCAGTTGTCCTTATGAAAAAGATGATGAGGAAGCAGATGCTATATATGATTCGATTGATAGGAGAATGGATGATCGAAGAAAAGAGAGAAGGTTATTTGATACAGCTCTTATAAATCCTACAAGCAGTCATCTCACACTCGCTTATTTGAGAAAAAACCTTTTATTTCAATTTGTAAAAAACCTGAAAAATTAAGACGTTACTTCAGGAGAGTACAAGTTGTACAACGCATACATCTCAGTGACTTTGAGTTTCATTTCAATGATTTTTCTCAGTCTACCACATTACGTACTCTACCAGCTAACTATGGAAAAAGAAATTTTGCACCATCACAGTTTATGTATATAGCTATTTATCAATTATGTAGAGAAAGGAACTTAGTGATGGAAATTGTATAACATTTACTATTTCCAATCCACTCTCTTTTTTTCAACTTTGGCGTTTATTCTGTTTATGAAAATTAGGGAGAAACGTTTTAAGGAAGAAATTGAGCAATATCGACAGGAAAGACCTAAAATTCAACAACAGTTCTCAGATCTCAAGGTATCCAATAAATTTATTATCCTTGTGTTTATCATTAATTTTAGATTATTTATTTATTATCTATTTATTGCCACCTCACAGCCTCGTGAAGATACGAGGCTCTGATGCAGCAGCTTAATAAAGCCGTGCGCAAAAATTCCAAAGTAGAATGAATCTCAAATCAAAGCGACATATATTAGTGTAAGGTAACTTTTATTACGTACCATAATGCAGAACAGAGACTCCATTGTTTTCGAGCAAACACGTGATACAGAACAGAGAATCCATTAGTTGTGTGCATGTTTGTGAGTCCCGTGCTCATCCCCTATTCAACCAATTGTTGGGTGGATTGATTTGCGCCATACATGTATAGCTGTCACATTTGCCAGCTGGAATTTTTTATTGTATGCTGCTAAGAAAAAATAATAACGCCACAAAATTTATTGTGTCTTTGAAGCAAAATAATTTGGAAGGCTCCATCAGCACACCATAAATCTTATCTATAATGCCTTGTGTCAAACAGTCTGGCTACTATCTTAGGAAAGAAACTTGATATCAACCTAAGATTAATACTATGTGTTTTAAAAACTCTTTTATAAACTGTTTAGTTTTTAAATACGAATTAGCTTTGTAATATACTTTGTATTGTGTACTCTTGAAAATAGAAAAAAAAATCAATAAATTCCAAAAAAAATATCATAGGGAGCAGCTCATTGTTTACAAAAATATCGTTGTGTTGTTGTTAGCGCAAGTTAGGAGATGTATCTGAAGATGATTGGCTCAACATTCCAGAAGTTGGAGATTATAGAAATAAAAAACAACGAAATCCCAGGACAGAGAAGTAAGCTAGTGTTAACTTGTGAGTCTGTGTACTCAATGAAATTTAATAAATTTTTGGTATAATAGCTATTAATGGCTGTCACCTCAAGGGCTGGGGATTTCCCCTGGTCAATATGAGCATAAAACTGCGGCCCAAAGGGCCAAAAACATTTTTTGTGAGACCAGAGGCCCGTTTCTCGAAAGCCCCGGAAACTTTTCGGGCCCGTAAAGCTATTTTTAGTTCAACTGTACCTAAAAATGGAGAAGTGTGGAGCTCATTCCCAGATGTGCACAACACTTTACCAAAATCGACCAGGAGAAACGTAAAATTGAACAAATTTGCATTTGGAACCCCATGACTGCCGGATTTATTATTTAAACATTGATTTACGTCATCAGTATGGAATTCCAGTCTCTGAGTCACAGACGTTCCTCTTTGCGAAACATCCCTCAGCGGCGATGAGTGAGGGGAAACTTTGCCATTCGCAGGCTAAGAGCAGAACAGCTGGTGCAAAGGAAGCAGTTCTCATTGCTCGAAATTAATATGATGGCCTTTTAGCAGGAATTATTCGTAACCATCTGTTCTTGACAATGACTGTATTTTACTATGTTAAATTATTAGGTTCACACCAGTACCTGACAGTGTCCTCCATAGTGCACTCATGACTGGAGAAAAGATGACATCTCTTGATGCAAGGCAACAGGTACAACATTTTGTATTTATGTTACAGTCCCACATGGTTATTAAGGACTTTAAGATCTGGCAATGTGACAGCAACAAGGACAACTAAAAAAATAGGTTAAGTAGGCAAAACAACAGCTTTGCATCTACGTCACACTTTTTTGTATAATAAATTATCTGCATTTTTGCATGACAGAGAACATGAAGTAATGCCTAATTTTACATTTTATGGAGGACGCAAGCAAGCACAGCAAAATTTTATTTCTCTTTCTGAACTTGGATATTTTCCCTAGGAATTCAACTCCAGAACGGTTTGCCTACATTTGCCAAAATAAGTAGGAAGGAATAACAACAACACAACGTTTAAGCATCGTTTTTGGCGTCATTGCATCATCGGATCTTATAGTCGCCATTGGTAATATTTATTTGTTTAATCCTCTAAGGGTAGCCCAGTGCAAGTCTTTGACAAACTCAACCAGGATGACGAGGCCAGGGAAAGTGTCACGGACAAAATACATTAATTTTTGCATTCTTTCAAACTTGATTCTGTTAATTTGGCCTCACTCATTTTGTCAAATGTAGGCAAATTAATTTTTCCTAGAGTTAAATTCTCAAGGCCAGCATCCGAGTTCTAAAACAACAAACAAAATTTTTCTTAATGTCTGTTCATGTCCTCCATAAAATATCACATTCATTTAGGAAGTTTTCCATTGTGGTTGTCTTGTTTATGTTAAAGAATTGTACAAAAAGAGGGTGAAGAATCTTTTTTGACATTCTCATTGTCCCGGTTGTGATGGTTGCATAACCTCCCCGTTTTCTCTCTAGAAATTTGGTGGATTTCAAACGCCATTTCCTGGTGGTATGACACCAAGTGGAATGATGACAGGGCTTTCTACACCATCTGCGGATCTTGATTTGATCAAAATTGGAGAGGCAAGGAAGTCTCTTGTTGGAGTCAAGCTGGATCAGGTAATATTATAAGTAGAAGTTGCTTTTAAGACTACTGTAACTCATTCGAGAGAAAGATCAAATCCAACTGCTTTATCTCACATACAGGAGAAGCGAATCACTCACTAAAGAACACACTGACTTTTATTCAAACTTTTTTAGTTGTTTTTGCATTAGATGAGTAGGCTGGCTTGCCAGTAGCCAAAAGCTTATGGTGGCAATTTAGACTGTACACAAAATAATAAGTTTCTTGCATAAATATACATATTTTCAGAAAGAAAATATATTTTATCATGCAACTGTAAACTATGTATGCATTACACTTCATATTATAAATAATTTAGAAAGAAAAAAGTAAGGGAAGAAAAACAATAAAAAACTAAAGAACATTATGTCAAGAGGAAAGCTACAAACTCAACTTAAGTGAATACTTCATTTTATTATTTATTAATAAAATGAAAAATTAACTTACTAATTATTAGTGCATCAACTTTAATGCTTAATCCTTACCAGTGTAGTTTTAATATTGAATAAAAACTGTACTTTTCTGAGAACAATGTACAAAGTGACCAGTTTTCGTATTCAGTAGTGCATTGATGACAGCTGTAAAGAGGGTTTTTTCCTGCCTATTAGCACTTTGATGAAAGTGAAAACTCCTCGATCTTTATCTGTTAGTGATTTTCGTCACTGGCATGGATTGATACCAAACGATGTCAGTGAGAGTTATAGCATTATGTAAAAAAAGGACAAAAAAATGTTGACTGTCTTATTTTTTGAAATTAATGTTTTTATGAATAAACTAAAACCCAGTCTTTTTGTTCAGTGTAAGTCAATTTGTGCTAAGGGATTTATTTTTATTTTTCCATGCCTCTTATTGTCCTTATTTTGAGATAATTTTTACTTGCCTTTTAGCGTAATATTATTATTTCACACTTGTTAAATAATTAATCATTTTTCTCTCTATTCATAAATTTTGATAGATGTTGAGTTTTCTTATTTTTGTCAACTGAATAGTTAATATGTTAATGCTTGAAGCATGATTGAAATGTTGCTCCACAATAATTGCAATAATTATTCTACTCTTCAGATTTACTATAAAACTATTTGGAGTCACCTAATGGACCTAATTTAGTTGTTTCACTTTAATTCTGTCCGCAATTTATGTCTTTGATTTATAGGCATCTGATTCAGTTAGTGGTCAGACTGTTGTGGATCCTAAGGGATATCTTACAGATCTACAGAGTTTAACACCCTCTGCTGGTGGAGATATTGGGTAAGAACGATCAGCAGTATTATTTATCAGTGAATCCAGGGGTGAAATGGGGGATATGCTCTCCCCCCACCTCCCAAAACAAGCAAATTGTGCACCCAGTAGACCAGATATTTTAATTGGGAGGTAGGTTTTTGAGTAGCCTGCGGGCAAGCTCTCCATTTGGGGGATATTGTGAAAAGTAGACGTGCAAGAAGCACGCAAGAGGAGACATGAAAATGGAGAGAGAGAAGGCTCCTTTCCTTGGCCCCTCAGTGATAACCTGTTTTCGATTCCCTTCTACCTGTGAAAATTATCATACATCACATTGTGTATATGCTCTGTATAGGGATATAAAGAAAGCACGACTTTTGTTGAAGTCTGTTATTACTACAAACCCACAGCATGGCCCTGGTAAGTACCAACACTTGTTTTCAAAGCTTTTTTAAAAGTCACAGTGTGGTAATATTGCTATAAACCCTTACACCCCTGGGAATTTTGTGGTCAGCGTTACATGATTTTGTTTGCCTTTTTCTCGGGCCTTCTTGACTGAATGGTGCTCATTCTGGTATGGTTTGAAAGATCTTTTCACCCTGTACAAGGAAAATGGCAAATTATCCTTGACTGCCTAAACATGACATCACAAGTGGTACAAGGGATGTAAATACACACTGGCAGTTGCGTGCGCTTCTGGGGCAAATTGGTTAAAAGAAGTTACAAATTTTTGTACCAGCAAAAGAATATACTAATGCTCCATAACCATTTGGTTTGTTGTTGTTGTATGAGTAGTATGCTTTTTGGTCAAATATGTTTGAACAAGAAATGAATCTAAAAAAATACTTATGCCTGTACAACTGAACTTTCGTTCTCCAAGAATGGCAAGATAAAAAAAAATAGCTCCTAGAGAGAGAACATATTTACAGATTTTGTTATGTCTGTTTTGCACTTGCAATTTTATTGTCTTGTTGTGTCATATAAGCTTGAAACGCAACCTGTTTTGTCGAAGAAATTTAATGAGTTCTTGCATTAAGGTGACACTTGTTTATCTGACGCATCATATAGCATGCCGATGACTACAATCTTGGACAAAATAGAATGGAACAGCAAACCCCCATCCCTGCCAAATCAAGCATGAAGCTGCGCGAAGGGCAAAAACGCGCCATTTTCCCATCCTTGATTTGGGGCGGGGGGGTCTAGGTTTTCCATTTATTGTGTCCAAGATTGTAGCCTTGCAGAGACAAAGAATGTTATTTTCATGTTATGTAGCCTGCTAATGACCGCAGTTACCCCTTTTTTGCGAAATTTCTTTTGACTGAAAAAAAAAATTGACAAGCAACAACTAGAGCATAATAGACTCTCCTTGTTTTAATATCAACTGAATCATACAGTATTTTTCACCTGGCCTTCAGAATTATCTATTTTCTTACTTACGCACATAACGGAAGTTGCAGACTAAAGACAGGACTGCATAGTGTTTCAGTTTCTATGGAAACTGTTAACACAAAAATAAATAATAATAATGATAGTAATAATATGATAGTAAAATAATAATAGTAATAATCTGATTACTAATAATGACAATGATGATGATGATGCCAATGATGATTAAATATTAATGACAACATTAAAGCTTGATTGGGTAATGTCCTATTCTAGGTTGGATAGCTGCTGCTCGTCTAGAGGAAGTGACAGGCCGCATGCAAGCAGCACGCAACACCATCATGAAAGGAACTGAGGTCTGTCCAAAAAATGAAGATGTCTGGCTTGAAGCTATCCGTTTACAGGTAATTATTACTAAAAAAGAAACCCACAGTAATACGCTTACCCTGTGCAGTGCTCGACTTTCAGAAAAAAATCTTGGGACCAGCTGGCCCCCAAGTTTTCATTTTTGGTCGCCAGAACAAGTATTCTAGTCGTCAAAAATTATATTTAAGAATTAATGGAATACAATAAACTTAGCATCTTTTACTTAGCCTTAACAGAAAAAGAATGCTGTAGACTTCCTTTCGAACTTTCTTTCAAACGGTTTTCAATTACCAGCAGGTGTTCGGGAAAATGAGCCCGCACTTAAGAGTAAATTTCCTCAAACAGTTATTCAAGCTTAAGGTTCAGGAAATGGAATACACATTTAGATAAACAAACTTTAGGAATCACAAAAAACTTCTTTGGGTTGTTAAAGAACAAAATCTGCAAGCATTTGTTTTGCGTCCCATGTATTTGCATGTTCAGAAATGAACATCAGTGAAACTTGATGTACATTGTTGCCTAGCAAGTGATCGAATTAAGTCTCCAAAAAGAGGAAACTTCGCTAATGTTTTCGGGCGAAGAAGATGATTTAGCGAGAAGTCTGTGAGACAAACAGCATGACTTCAACGGTACTTAAATAGAAGTCAATAAAATACGGCAGAGCTTTTATTTGGGTCGTCACGCTCAACAGAAATTTGCATAAAGGTGTGTTTACAAGAAGCTCGAGAAATAGGCGCCGTTCGTCCTCGATTAGCTTAAACTTTTATCAGACTAATCTGCTATCGAGTCCGAGATACATGTTCGTCATAAAGAAATTGTTTTTAATCGATGCGCTAAAAGTCATTCCCGGAGAAACACGGGACGACCTGTTGAGAATTGCGATCGATTTGCCCGAAAGTCGATAAGACTTCGTCGAATTCATCAATAGTGATTGTCACAATCCTCTTTCAAGTAAAAGTCAAACGTTAGGCGGACCAACTGTTAGATCACAAGAACAATCTGTTAGCGTGTTAGAAGAAATCGTTCAAGCGTTTAGACAAATCGTTAGAGGGTTTGAACAAACCATTAGAACGTTTGGGCAAAACGTTAATGCACTGGGTTCCAGAGAATGTTTTTTTCTTATCGATACTGATGGTGCGCAGCGAAGCCGCGTCAACGACGCGCGAAGCGCTGAGGAGAAAAAATGACTTATCAAACCGTAAGCACGGTTTGTTTCATATTAGGTATTTTGAGAACGGACCCCTGAAGCCAGGGTAGCAAAACGTTAGAGCGTCAGAAAAACCGTTAGCTATCCGTTAGTTTTGTAAAGGATAACAGATTATCATTAGTGTACGTTTTCCCAAAAAAGGAAGTCACCTGTCTTGGGGGCCAGGTTGGCGACCAGGCGTGAAAATTTAGTCGCCACTGAGTAAAAGCTGGTCGCATTGGCAACCCCACAGGTCGCAACGTCGAGCCCTCTGTGTCCACAGTCCCTATTGCAAAATACTGTTTGTGGCAGTGACAGTTTCAGTTGTTGGTAACGGATATGCACTGTTTCAATGGAATGCTTGATATCCTGCAGTGACTACCAAAACAATATTTTTATCTACATTTTTGTTGATTCAAACTCTGTATTTGAGACAAGCCCTGTGTCTGAGGTGCCACACTTTCTGATGAGCGGGCCCTGCCTGTGCTTCTTCCATTAAAATACTGGACAACTTAACTTCTTTGCGGACCGTCCAGATTCTCGGCTGCAAATAGCCTTCATAGCTGGCGCTTTTTTGGGGGGGAGGGGCAAGTAGGGGGAGTGCTGTCGATGAGAATGAGAGGGTGTGCAACTCGCGCATGACTCAATGACTGTCCTCTTTATCGCCCAAATGGAGAGCTTGCTCAAAGGCTACTGTACTCCCCTGCTGTACTTTGAAATTGGACGTGTTTACCATCTTCCATATTAACGGACCATATAATGATATGCTCTATTTACTGCCTTCGCAGCCCCCGGAATCAGCCAAATCAGTTTGTACTCCCCCTGCTGTACTGTGAAACTGGACGTGTTTACTACCTTCCATGTTAATGGACTATATAATGATATGCTTTATTTATTGACCTTTGCAGCCCCCGGAATCAGCCAAATCAGTTTGTGCTCAAGCCGTGGGTCAGCTGCCTCAATCAGTTCGACTGTGGATAAAAGCTGCGGCATTGGAGGATGAAGTCAAAGCAAAGAAACGAGTCTACAGGAAAGGTAAAGCGGAACATTTCTAGTGAGTAAAACCCAAATATAACCAACCCCCAAATGGATAGTGCTGTAGGTTTATGGTCATCTCGCCACTAAAGAAATCGCCACCCATTAATGGCAAACCCATTGAAGCAAACCTATCATTTTGGTCTTGGTTTAGCTGGGCGCTGGGGGTTTAGCAACTTTTGACTATTTAAAATCGTAAAAATCCTAGGTAAGTAATCCTAGGTGAGTAAACAAAGTCGATTATTACAGATTTAGTACTTGGTGGCGAGTTTGTTGGCGGCGAGTCGACATTTTTGGTAGTGACTTCGGTGGTGGCGAGATGACCGGTTACTGTCCTGTATACATGTGCCTGCACTGACTGGCAGACCTCGTGGTAAATAGCAATTACTGGTCATCTCTGATCAACGCACGGGGTCCTTTTTTAGCAAGGGGTGTTAAAAAAAACTAGGAGAGGCTCCCAATTTTCGTTATGGGTAGTAGAGCGTCAGCGAACGAACACGCGCTCACATGTATCGTTCACTCTACTATCCATGAGGTAAGAAAAGGAATGCTCCTAGTGTGTGAGCACTTGAGAGGTCAAATCGAGCGAACACGCGCCCACGTTCCCCGCCGGCTGGGATTGTCACGCGCGCTCGGATGTATCGTTCACTCTACTATCCATGAGGTAAGCAAAGGACTGCTCCTTGTCTGTGAGCTCGTGAGAAGTCAAGGGATTGGAAAAGTTCAAAACTAGTTATGTGAATTTGTTTCTCGTTGGTGTTAATCCCTTTAGCCTTAGAACACATTCCAAACTCAGTCAGGATCTGGAAAGCTGCTGTAGAACTTGAAGGACCAGAAGATGCACAGATCATGTTGAGCAGGGCGGTAGAATGCTGTCCAACAAGCGTGGAGGTAATTTTTTAATTGTGGGACTCTTTTTACAAACACTGTTTTTTGCCTCCTTTCACTTTCCAGTTTTTTTGTTATTTCATAGCTTTGGCTTGCCCTTGCCCGCCTGGAAACCTATGAAAATGCAAGGAAGGTAAGAACTAAAGAGACATTCATACACTTACTGTTGTATTATTAGGCGATATTTTTCATGATGTTATGGAGCACTGCGTGTGTAACAAAACACTGTAAAGAAGAACTTATAAACATTGGAGAAATGTCCATTTTCTACAAAAAAAGTCAAGTTTTGTGGAGGATGGAAACGCGGGTTTACGCCCCTCGTTTGGTTTCAGTGAACTAGAGGTCTTTCAAAGTTGCCTTTTGAAATCTTTTTGATATGAGAAGATAGCGAGTGTTTTTGTGCGCTTCCCCAGTCCATTAAATATTCTAAATGCAATTGATCGTCAGTTTAAAAGGAGTTTGTGTATCAGTTTTCCAACCTGATGAAACTCTAAAAAAAATTGATAATTTTAGTTACTTGTGCTGTGATTGTTGTAATTGTTGTTGTTTTGACGTTAAAATATGTTATTTAACTTTAGGTTTTGAACAAAGCTCGTGAAAATATTCCAACCGATAGACAAATTTGGATAACAGCTGCCAAACTTGAAGAAGCTAATGACAACTTTCCTATGGTGGAAAAAATCATTGACAGAGGTACAAGGACTTTTAAGCGCCTTGCGGAATATAAAAGCGCTCGTTTTATTCAACGAGCTGTGCACGTTACGGATGGGTAAGGGGTTGGGGGTACTCCCTATAATGGCCTGTACGTAGAGGCTCCGCCTGAAAGGGGTACCTTTTATAGGTTTCAGGTATATGAAAGGTTAGGGGTTTCACTTGTTACTGTAACGGATATGAGAGTGAGGGGGCTGTCATATCGGTCTGTGAAAAGGACTTAAAAGGGCCATTAGACGCTTTTTATGGCTGCAAAAGAGACAAGAAAACTTTCTGGTTCAATACTTTTAAAAAGACGGTGCATTTACTACACTTGAAAGAGATGCAGTATTCTGAACGAAGTATGTGAGAACGGCAAAAACTTAAAGCAATGGATCGGCTGATATTAGCAAAAACCCACCCTTGCACGTGCATCACGCTTTTTTGTACATTTCTTAGCCATCGTTGCACGACTACAACGTGAAAGCGCCTAATTTCACGTTTTTTCGGAGACGGGAACGCAAGACAACAACTTCCTTTTTCTTTTCCTGAACTTTGATGCAGTCCTTTAGAATTCAACTCTAAAACATTTGCCAACATTTGATGAATCAAACGAGTTGGAATAAGCGCGATATAGTTTGAGGCAGCGCGAATTCACTTTTTAAGTGACGTTTTCGTAGCGGTCGCCGTCGTTGTTGCTTATTAGGGAGCTTTAGCATCGACGACGGCAACGGCAGCGAAAACGTCAGCTTTAAAATGAATTCCCGTTTTTTCAATCTTTGTCACGTTTATTCCAATTTGCTGAAAGTGGCAAGTGTAGGCGAATTTCCCTGGAGTTGATTTCTTGAGGACCGCACTCAAGTTTAGGGAGAGAAAAGGAGATTCGTCGTCGCCTGTTTACGTCCTCCATAAAACTTGCAATTAGCCATTTTCACGTCGTAGTCGTGCAAGGACGGTAAAGAAATGTTCAAAAAAGCGAGATGCACGTGCAAACTTGTTGTTTTGTTTAATAAACCTATTGCTTTTTTGACGTCCTCTTTGCCGTCGCCGTCGTCGTTGCTAAAGCTCCCTATTTTAAGCTCCCAAATGGCTCCCAATCCCAAGGGATTAGCCTCTCGTACTAAACTGCGCTGAATTGACCCCCCAGCCCCCTCCCCTGGTATGAGCAATAGACTAACATCGCCTTCTGTCCTTCCTCCGTAGCTGTTACGTCTTTAAAAGCAAATGGTGTGGAAATTAATAGAGATCAATGGATAAAGGATGCCGAGGAAAGTGAGAAAGCTGACAGTGTACAGACTTGTAGGGCCATAATGTAAGTTCTATTGATTGGTTTGTGGAACTGATAAATGTACTGTTCACAGTCCGCTATTTTTCTGTAAGATCGTCGAGATCGATCGCTTTGCTTCACGGCGGCCATTTTGGATGAGTCTTAGGGAGCGGGGGAGTTCTCGCCTCCCTCCATCGACCGCTATAAACCCCGACACCCGCCCCCTCGGTTCATATGATACCAAGATGGTCGCCCTTACCGGTAAGTGCATCCTGACGATCTTACGAAAAAATAGGGGACTGTGAACACTCTAGGAAATAAAAGGAAAACTTCTTGCTGCTGAAATTTCAAGACAGCCCTAGAAACAAGCTGGTGAGCTCTTGACTGGACACATGACATATATATATTTTTCTTTTTTCAGTGACATTGTGATTGGCATCGGGGTAGAAGAAGAGGATAGAAAGCATACGTGGATGGATGATGCCGAGAGTGTAAGTGTTCCCATGACAACGCACGATTCAATCAATATAGATTTCGAAGAGTCCAGCGTCTCACGTGGAAATATTCGGATGTGCCGTTTCAAGCGATAACGACCTTGCATGTCGAATCGCCTTGGCTAATAACCCTTGGACAGGCTAGTGTGGTAATCAATAGGTCATTAATTTCATGAGAATTATATCTTCGACCAGCCCTGTATGTTGCAGGTAATTCCGCCGAGTTGTCAGTCTTCTATGCTTTTCTCCTTTCTCGTCACGTTCTGAACGTCCAACCTTATATACGTTATTTCCTTATGTAAGGCCTCTTCCGCTCACTTGTGGGATATTTCACGGTATTCTACTCCAAGAGTAAACAACATAACTTTTATCCTAACATCACCAATGCATCAGTAAGAAAAAATGGTGATGACAATTTCAAAAATGATCACCAATAAAAAAGTGCTTTTAAAATCTCTTATTGAATTCCCTCAACTGATTCTTTAAGGAAATACGTCGAGATAAGTTTGGAGAAGTTGTTTGTGGATATTGGGGCGTTAGGTTTGATTTGAAGATTTAATCAAGCTTTCTCCATCTTAACCTGCAGTGTATTGCTAACAGTGCATATGAATGTGCACGAGCCATTTACGCGCATGCCCTGTCCGTATTTCCCAGCAAGAAAAGCGTCTGGTTACGAGCTGCGCACTTCGAAAAGAATCATGGGACGAGGTAAGTTCACTGCCTCCGATGTCACTCACTACTTTACTTTCCTGTGCGCTAAAAAATTATCACTTACTGGTGAGGAATAAACTGCTTGTAGTCTGTTCTGACTCTGTATTTTTTTAAACATGCTTTCACTGCGAGACTGTAGGGAGTGGACAAGCAGATAAGAAACTCGTTCCCCATCCCACCCCCCCTCCCCCTCCACCCCCTGATTCTCCCGTCTTCTCCCCTGCTCGCCCATGCAAAGAATCGTGACGGACTGCTAGAGGTGGGCAGTTCAGTTAAAGAAGGGCTTTGTATGCCGAACAAGCAAGTGGAGATATTCAGTTTTAAATGCAAAATTAGGGATGACGCGAGAGTAACACAATCTTAATACTCATGCTATATTTTGAATATATGTGTTTTCCAGTTGGCGCATTTAAATTGACGCCTTCCAGAGCAAGACTTTTTACATCTGTTTTTGCCTTAATACTTGCCGATACCAAGACTAATTTTGCCAACTTAACTAAGTAGGTTTTGCTGTTAACCTAAGTCCTGGTTTGTCTTTAAACAGAGAATCTTTAGAAGGCCTGCTACAGAATGCAGTTAAGCACTGCCCCAAAGCTGAAGTCCTGTGGCTCATGGGAGCAAAATCAAAATGGATGGCCGTAAGTCATAGCGCAGTCTGTACTTTATAATGTGATGTTATTAGTTTAATTTTTGTGTCCCTGAACGAAATTTGTAGTGTGACCGTTCAGATGAAAGCTGCTGGATGAACTGTACTTTCTTGCGACAGTGTTTAGCATGCTGCACAAGGGGTTCTAACTTTTGAGACTGCGGATGAAGTCCTAAAGACTATTGTGACCATTCAAATGAAAGCTAGTAAGCCGTACTTACGCTGTACAAGGTGGTTCTAACTTTTGGGTCTGTTGATGAAATCCTGAAGTGTGACCATTCAAATGAAAGCTACTGAGAAGTACTTTCCTGTGGTACTGTTTATTATGTTTCACAAGGTGGTTCTAACGTTTGGGTCTGTTGATGAAATCCTGAAGTGCGACCATTCAAATGAAAGCTACTGAGAACTACTTTCCTGTGGTACTGTTTATTATGCTGTACAAGGTGGTTCTAACGTTTGGGTCTGTGAAGTGATGAAATCCTAAAGTGTGACTATTCAAATGAAAGCTACTAAGCAGTACTTTCGTGTGGTACTGTTATTATGCTGTACAAGGTAGTTCTAACTTTTGAGTCTTAAATGAAATCATAAAGTGTGACCATCCAAATGAAAGTTTCTGAGCAGTACTCTCCTGTGGTGCTGTTTATTATGCCGCCTAAGGTGGTTCTAACTTGTGAGCGTGTGGATGAAATCCTAAAGTCTGGCCTTTCAAATGAAAGCTACTGAGCAGTACTTTCCTGTGGTGCTGTTTATTGTACTGCACTAGGTGTTCTAACTTTTGTGGCGTGGATGAAATCTTAAAGTGTGTCCTTTCAAGTAAAATCTCTTTGGGAGTATTTTTGTCTGGTGTTATTTGTCTTCAGTTTTAAACAAAATAAAATTTGGCAGTTTATTTTTCTTGAATTTTAGTTCATTAGCACTCTTAGAGCAGAAGTTTTTTTCTTGTTTCATCTTTAAAATGTTCCTTGCCATCGTCTCAGTTTGATTCTTCGTTGTAGGGGGAGATATATCATGCTCGGCAAATCCTGTCTCTTGCGTTTCAAGCCAATCCAAACAGTGAGGAAATTTGGCTGGCTGCCGTCAAATTAGAGAGCGAAAATAACGAAGATCAGAGAGCAAGGTGTGTGAAATTTCTACCCCTGTTTACTATTATTCAATAATAATAACAATAATAATTATTTGTAAGGCGCAAACTAACATTTAAATGTGATCTTATGCGCTCAACAACAACAAAAAAAATTATATAAAATTATACATAAAATTTCCTAAAAAAACTAAAAATTTAGTATAAATCTCTCTATATACAATTAAAAGGCAATTATAAGATTTGATTATTAAATGTATTGTAACTTAGTAATTAAAATTATCTTAAATCGTTAATTGATAAGTCATAATAATAATTGTAAATCTATAACTCATAGGCTTCTTTGAAAAGTAAAGTTTTTCGTTTAGCTTTGAAATGCTTCATGTTTCCATCCTAAATGCACTTGGAAGTTTATTCCATAGAGTCGATTCAGCCACTTGGAAAGCCCTGACGCCTAAGGTCTTTTTAGACTTGAACGTCGGTGGAGCCAGTGACAGTTCACCATTTGACCTAAGGTTGTTGTTAACTTCTATTAAATTTTGTACATAATATGGAACCAGTCCATGTATTGCTTTAAATGTTGTAAGTATCACCTTAAATTTAATCCGGACACTTATTGGTAACCAGTGTAACTGACACAGTACAGGTGTTATCTAAAAAACCGCGGAGTATTTGTTATTAACCTGGCAGCCATATTCTGACGACGCTGCAGCTTATTGGTATTATTTCTCGGAAGACCGTAAAGTAAACTGTTACAGTAATCTACACGCCCCATTACCAGTGCATGAACCAAACATCTGGTTGAATCCAACGTTAGGTTAAGTTTTCCTGATCTTTCTAATAATCTGGCGATAGTAGTAACCTGTACAACATGTTTTTCTAATCTGAGCATCAAACTTCAGATTTGGATCATACAGAACTCCAACATTTCGTGCAGCACTAGCAGGAGCAACACTAGTGTCACCAACAGATAATTCGGCAACACTAACCTTTTTAAGTTGTTGTCTACTTCCAATGATCATAGACAACAACTTGAAAATGTTAGTGTTGTCGAATTGACTGTTGGTGACACCAGTTAAGTTGCTTGTTCTTTAACTTGTGCGTGTTGGTTTAGTCTTCATGGAATTTCGTTGGTTAACCTTTGTAGGTGTAGTAGACTATTAACGCTACCAGCCCAATTGAAATAAAATGTGTCTTGTTGTTTTAACAGAAAACTTCTACAGCGAGCAAGACAAAACGCATGTACCCCGAGGGTAAGTAGAAGCCCGCGCTGTGTTATGATTGCTTTCAGTCTTTCGTGTTTCTAACGTACCTTTTGTTCTATATCCCAGACGCGTTTTGTTCTACACGCAAACGTTGTTAGGGCTTAGTCAGAACACTTGACGAAGCGCTAAGAACGTCTGCGCGCGTAACTTTTACCCGTTTCTTTATTCGATAAAGACATTCGTTCAACTTCAATTTTCTTTTTAATTTAAACCAATTCTTTCACTTTTAAAGGTTTTTTTTTAACCCTCAGGTAATGATGAAATCCATCAAGTTAGAATGGGTCTTGAGAAATCTTTCAGAGGTAAGTGCAGCAGCTCAGCGGTTTTTTTTTTTTGCACCTTGTATGTATTTCCCGCGCTTGGTATATTTTATCTTTTTCCCGCCTTGTGAACCCGTCATCTTTTTCTCGTGCTTGGTACCCATTATTTACCCATAATCTATCTACCGCGCTTGGCATCCTTTTTCTATTTACCGTGATTTGCACCCGTAAACTCCAATTCCCGCGTTGCTGTTACCTTTTTCCCGCGCTTGGCACCCGTTACCTTTTTCCTGCGCAGCGCTTGGCACCCGCTATCTATTTCCCGCGGTCGACACCTGTTTGCCTTTTCCCGCGTTTGGCAGCCGTTATCTTTTTCGAGCGCTTGGCAAGGTGTAGTATGCTTCTGCTCAGGCCACGTGTGGAGTTAATAGAGAGAATAGAGAGAAAAAGTCGTTACTTCACGTTGCTATGGTAGCAAGATTTCTAGATGACAACAAACCGAAAACGTCACTAAAAAGTAAATTCGCACTGTTTCAAACTTCATAGATCTTATTCAATTTCATTTAATTTGTTAAGTGTTGGCGAAATTTTCTAGTGTTGGACCCGAGACGACCGTATCTAAGTTGAGCAAAGGAAAAAGAAAATTTTTGTGTAGTGTTCACGTACTCCTTAAAGTGGATGTAAAAAAGAGTGGTACGTGTAAAGTTGTTGTTCTGGTTTTATAAACCTATTACCTTTTGGCCGTTCTCGTTGTCGTCGCATTGGTCGTTGCTTAAGCTGCCTATTGTTGTGGTCCAGAAATTTTGCTACCATCTTAATGTGACGTCACTATTCTTCTCTCTATTTCTTCCAATTTTAATTTTTATCTTACTGTTCCATTTCCCAGGCCGAACGGTTATTGGACGAAGCTGTTCAAAAATATCCCGATTTTGCGAAGGTAAGAGTGACTAACAACTTTGAAGAAACACACTCGAATCAGAACAAATCCGTTGCATTGATAACTCTGTCTGCTGTAAAGCTTACTTTTATTTATTTATTTATTTATTTATTATATATTGAAGTTATGGATGATGAAAGGCCAGATACAAGAAGAGTTAAATAACGTGGATAACGCAAGAGAAGCCTATAAGCAAGGGGTGAGTGTATGAGAAATTCGATCTTTATTCAGATACGTATGGGAGGACATAATCTTAATCTACTGACTCTGCCCGACTGTTTAGCTGTCCTTATATCTGAGATTATAAAATCAGAAACCGGTCCATGCAAGATATTGGATTAAACATTTGACATGATTTTGATACCCACCCGCAGCGGAAAATTTTCGAAAATTCTCCGAACGATGTCCGGCGGTCGCACGAACATCTCCTATTCTGCCAGACGTCCCGTTCCGAAGGAGATCTAAAGGTGTTTGGATTCTTGACAAACACCTTCTCAAACACAAACACCTAGTACTTAAGTACCTTCCAGTACAGTACTTTTTAGGTAAATTAAAAAAAAAAAACATTTATATTTAACAAATATATGTGCCGTCTTTATATTTTTATTTTCTACATGAATGAAACTATTTTACTTGACTGCGGATTCCTTCCTGTTTTCTTTGTTGCAGACGAAAAAATGTCCCCGTTCCATTCCAATTTGGCTTTTATTAGGCAGGCTTGAAGAAAAAACAGGTATGAAAACCAAGATGTGCGAACGTTCATTCAAATCTTTAGCTTATTCTTTTATACGTGGTCATTCCTGGAGGGGCACCCAACTACTGTTTTCTGTAAAATGTCTGTTCGGGGAAGGAAAAATGTAGGAAGGCTAAAAATTTCTTCATGACTTTTCCATTCGTGTACAATTTTCGAAGCTCATCATATAAATTCCCCACGATTTTCTAAAGTCTAATTTTTCGCATTTCACTCCCCAGGTTAAGCTATTTTTCGTAGAAAAAGGAATCCTAAAATTTTCTGATTTGAAAATGTGATGGAGAGAGGAATGAGAACAATTCTTACTTTCGTAAAACTTTAAATTGCATCTAAAATTTTCGGGAAAATAGTACTGAAGCCCTAGCAATTTCGAAAAGACTCAAGTTGTCCTAGGATGACCGAACAGATACAAATTTTATAGCGCCGCTTAAAATGCATTTCTAGAGATCTAAAAGTACTCTGGATACCCTAAAAAGTGTTTTCAATGCATTTAGGAAGAAACCGTCGTTGGGTGCCACGGATTCCTGGTCCTAACAGTGGATTTCCCTTTCTTGTAGTTTAAGCATGTTAAGTCATTTCATTTCTCCTTTTTTCAGGCCTAACTACTAAAGCAAGATCTGTTTTTGAACAAGCCCGCCAGAAAATTTCCAAATGCCCGGAATTATGGTAAGATTAAAGTTTATCATAATGTTGAAAACGCTTAAGATGTGGAGTTGCGCCTGGCAAACGCCCTCTCCATTTATCGTACGGTACAAACGCCCTTTCGGACTCGCTATAATTGTTTACGGATGTTTCTGCATGTGTCCCGACCACTTTTTTCTATTTTAATTTAGTCTTCTGAGGGTCTCAATGGGGTCAACCGTTGACAGCTGTCAAACGGCCTGAAATTCAACCGTCAGCCGTCAAAAATGCAGATTAATTATTTACCGTCAAAACCATTTAAGGAATTCCTATAATGTCACTATTTCAGTTGACCTAACAGGAGTCTGGCTCCCGAAAAAAACTCTAAACTGGAAAAACCAGTTTCCATGTTCTCAGAAACACTCCTTCTAGACATTACAAGACCTTTCAACTTGCTTATATCTGAAAATATTTCGAAATTTTATAGGTAAAACGCCAAGACAACTTCCAAACCACAACAGCCAACATTTATTTATACTCTTTGGCAAATTTAATTGAATAAAACTATAATCCTCATATAACTCACCGTTTGAGCACTGTTACGTTTGGTTTGTTCAATTTAGATTTTCGCACATGTTCATATTGTCACATGCCTGTCACTTACCTGATTTTCTCCCTGGCTTTACTTCAGTTATTCCACGCATCGCTTTGCTCATTAATTTCTGGTTTCTGTTTGATGTAGGCTTGAAGCAGTTCGGATAGAAACCAGAGGAGGGCGTAAAGAATTTGCTCGGACTTTGATGGCAAAAGGTAACCGTGCTGTTTCGTAAACCAACCACTTGATTTTGAAGTAAAACTCTCCTGTCACTCTCTTTTTTACATATTGGGTCTTTCACACGCAAGTTGACAGCCCCCCCCCGGGGGGGGGGCACTCCGCATATGAAAGGGGTGGGGATGCTCGTCGTCGCGCTTAGGGGTATAAATTTCGGATTTTGGTCTCACTTAGGGTGTTCTGGGCAAAACGCCACTATATTTAGCCGTGAAGGTCTCGTTTAGGGTTGCACGTGAAAAAGTATAAAAATATGTGTATTGACTGTGTTTTAACATGGTCTCTTTTAGGGGTCAAAAAAAGCTGGGGTCCCTTTTAGGGGTTTAATTCAAAATTTCCGACGAGCATCCCCACCCCTTCGATATGCGGATTCCCCCCCCCCCCGGGACAGGGGCACCCAACGAGAATATAGTTCAAAACCACTTAAACATAGCATTGTTAAACGTATTTTAGTATTTAAACGGTAGATATAGGCATATTTTCATGCCCTAAAAATTTTTCATCTGTTCTGATTTCCTAGCTGAAAGTCTAGTGATCCGAAAATTCGAGGGATCAAAACTTACCTTTTCGAAAATTTCAGCCAGAAAAAAGGCTCCAGAAAATTCTAGCTGACCTTTTCAGGGTAAAACTCCGTTAAAAATGGATAATTATACCATTTTTTGGATGTTCGAAAATCCTAGGAGAGGCAGACAAGCAAGAAATTTTACAACAAATGTTCCGAAAATTCTAGATCTGAAATCGTCTTCCGAACAGATATTTTCCTTAAACTGACGTTGGGTGCCCCTGATTGGGTCTCTCTCACACGCAAGTTTAGCCTGTGAAGACACCTTTCCATTCTTCAAATGTCCTCAGTGGTGGGAAGCGTTGAGAGATGATTGTATTCAGAAGTATATACAAGTTTAAGGGCCTGTTTACATGGAGGTGGGGGAACCCAGATAGGGGAGGTAACATACAGCGGGTCACCCCACCTATCATGTAAACGTGATCAAATTAAAATGAGAGATTATGTGGACAGGCGGGTTACCACACCTACCTGGGGTCCCCCACCTCCATGTAAACAAGCCCTAACTCTACTCAAGAATCCACTGGGTGACATGTCAGGAGTTCTTGTGTCTTCACGACTCTTTTAAGTATTGATATTTTAGAAAAAGGAAAAAAAAAGAAGATTCTCAATCGTGTTTTAGAGGGCTAGGGCAACACGCGCGGTTCACTGCTATTCAATCTGAGATCAGTCCGAATTTGGCTCATCCTCGATGTAACAAGCTGTAACACTCTTGAGTGACATAAAGCAAAGAAAACAAAGAAGCCAACACAATAGGACTTAGGAAAATAATAGATATCAAAACAAAGAAAAACTTCAGTGTTTCTCAAACCGAGGCAAACCTCCTATGTATTATAATTTGAAGTGAATGATAAGTAAACAAAGGCTTGTGTGATGGTCTGCTACCATGAAAGCAAGACGTCACTAAAAAGTTAGCGGACTAAGTGCTTTATGTGCATTCCCTGAGGGACGTTTCGCGAGGGGGAACTTCTGCGACTCAGCGACAGAAACTCCATACTGATGACGCAAAATCTGTCCGGAATCCGGTCAGAAGCGCTAATTGGTCGACGGAGTAGTTTCATTGTTCCAGCTATTGTTTACGAATGACAGACAAAAGACAAAGGGCGGCAAGGGTCAAATGTAAACGCGATGAATCTCTAACAAAACAGTCAATATGTGTGGAATATAGTCTTCTTTGGAAGAAGCATTTGAGTTTTGCTGGAGCTCATTCGCAGATGAACACAACACTTTTCCAAAATTGGCCAGGAGAAACGTAAAACTGAACAAATTTGCTTTTGGAACCCATGACTACCGGATTTATTATGTTAACATTGATTTACGTCATCAGTATGGAATTTCTGTCGCTGAGTCGCAGACGTTCCTCCTCACGAAACGTCCCTCAGCGGCGATAAGCGAGGAGAAACGTCTGCCGTTCGCAGGCTACCCAATTCTACTATAGTGCACCCTGAGGGGAGGGTAGAAGAGGAGAGTTGATGTAGGTAGACTGTTAACTTATAAAGAAGATTTTCTTTTCATGAAATTTATTCAAAGAAGTTGAGCAATCCTTGTCTCCTTATTTCAGCTATGCAAGATTGCCCTGCGTCTGGAATTCTTTGGGCGGAAGCCATTTTCATGGAGAGCAGACCTCAGAGAAAAACAAAAAGTGTGGATGCACTTAAAAGATGCGAGCATGATCCGCACGTACTTTTAGCAGTTGCCAGGTTAGAAGTTACATCGATTGGAATTGTCCGGGATAATTGATCTAAAGGCAGATGCTTCAGCCAGCGAGATGACACCGGTAGATTTAATGAACGGGTTTTCAAACCACGTAATTAGGCGGTCGCACTTTATTCGCAGTCCTGTTCCATAATAGCTCTATTAAGTACCCCTCTAACAATTCGACTGATTTAGCAACAGAATGGGAACGTCATTTGACGACTGAAAAGCGCGCGGAAAGGATTAAACTCGACCTCCGGTGCTGAATTTGCCGCTGGCCACTGGTCAAGCCAGTTGTTTGATTTGCGCGGGCCGTCGTCAACTGACGTTCCTGTCCAGTTGCTTGCCGATTGGAAGTCGTTTTGTTTTGTGTTTTTTTTTAGGGGGAGGGGGGGTGGGAGGCGGGGAGAGGGGATAAGCCCTCTTCTCCCCCACCCCAGATTGGGACGTTAGATTTTGTAATTCGTCTCTCCTTTTCTCTGTTTATACGGTCTCCTCTCCAGGCCGCCCCGTAGGTTTATGTTTAAACGAATGTACTCTTAAGTCCCCAAAACAAACGAAGTGCGACGTAATGCACACTCTGTCAATCCCAAAACCGTTCGCCACGAAAAGCCTGGAAGAGCAAGGTTCGCCTCTCTGCAACTGCTGATCAAAGGTGCTAAAAAACGTCATACATCTGCTCAAAGAAACCGGTGTTTTAAGGTCTAAAATTTCTCCCGCCTCCCTTCCCCTGTCTCTGATAATGAGACTTGACGCAAAGCCTGTCATGGACTTAATAGCTCTTTAACGGTATTTCTGCTGGACTTTTCGAACGTGATTAAGTCCTGTTACCCCAAATATGCAAAGGCGTGAGATAAAGGTGATTATTTTTTAGACAAAGGGCCTGTTTACATGGAGGTGGGGGACCCCAGGTAGGTGAGGTAACCCGCTTAGGTGCGTTAACCGCCTGTCCATATAATCTCTCATTTTAATTTAATCACGTTTACTTGATAGGTGGGGTGACCCGCCACATGTTACCTCACCTATCTGGAGTACCCCATCTCAATGTAAACAGGCCCTTAAGAAATAGTTAGCGGAGAGAAGGGCTGGGCTGGTGAATTTGACACATTTACTGCTTTGTGCTAACGTTGGTTTTATTGTTTTTAGGTTATTTTGGAGTGAGCGAAAAATAAACAAAGCGAGAGAGTGGTTCAACAGGTACTGTGTCTTTAAGCAAAAAGAACGCCTGAGCTTAGGATGTTATGAACAGCATCTCGAAGTTTGTATTTCGTTTGCTAGAATGCTTTCTGCTTAACACAAAAATAAATGCTTTCTTATACTGATTATTTAGTGGGATCAGAGCACGAAAGATCAACCTTCGGTTGCAATTCGTGACGTCCTCAAAAAGGTCGCCTTCCAAAAGAGTACCGTAAAATTCTGAAAATAAGCCCCGGGGCTTACATTTTTCAAAGGTCCTTTTTGAGGGACTTATATTCGGAGGGGCTTATTTACGGAGGGAAATTTGCGTTTCAAAATCGATTGGGCTAGCCTTATAGTTCAATGAAATTTATCATTTTTGCTTTGTTTTACTTTGTATTTCAGAGCAATTTCAAAGTATTTTGGAGGGGTGATTTAACGGAGGGTTTTTTGCGTTACGAGTTTGGGGGGCTTGTATTTGGAGGGGCTTATACATGGAGGGGCTTATTTTCGGAATTTTACGGTATTTTTCAAAGATGCTTATGGTTAATTTTCATCCCCAAATGTGCGGTTTCCTTGTTGGTTATTACAGTAAAAGCCCGCGACTAAGAACCTGCAATTTCCCAAGTTAGCCTGAACTGGTTCTTACATAAATGTTAATTAGCACAAACTTAATATATAGTTTCTTATTTTCTAAAGAAAAAATGTATTGTAGCTAAGAGCATTAAGTGATATCCAGCTCATTCCTTAAATAAAATCTGCATGCTGCACAGTGCAGTTGGAGTGATAAGGCACCTTTATCTCCAAAGAGGAACCTTAATGTTGACTTATCTTATTTGAGTGATTGTACAGAATTTTTTAAATAGATTTTAGAAAATAAGAACCTATTACAAATCGTAAGCGAAACAGGTTGTTGTATAAGGAGGGCCTAACTGGCAAATGTTAGCGTAACAGGTTCCTAGTCGCGGGTTTTTGCTGTATTCCACACTTGGGTACACTTATCAATCAAGAGTTTGATGTGTTTCCTAAGGGCTGTTAAACTCGACCCAGATCTCGGGGATGCTTGGGCCTCGTTTTACAGATTTGAACTACAACATGGAACTGAGGTTAGTCAACGATAACCTGTTTATTCTCGACCTAACTTGACGTATTTCTCCTTCAGCAGCATATTTGACAGTAGCAATATTGAAAAATTGGGACAGCTCAGTTTTGAAAACACTGCCTTTAGCGAGTGTTTTTGAATTACGGGCTGTCAATCAAAAACTTGACAACGGTCTTCCATTCGTTGAAATGCAATTAGTGTAAAAAAATGAGTTGAGTACAAGGTGGAACATCGTTCGTAGGTTTTATAACTTGTTTATGTATTGGGTGTATTACTCTGCTGATTACAGCTGCGGTGAATCACTGCAATGAATCTGTTATCTCCTGAAAGTCGTGTTCGAGAACTAATTGCACGTCAGTACAGCTGCCGCGTTCTTTGTCTCATATGAAGACGTTATTACCCAAAGATTTGTTAAGGTTTGTTTGCGTAGGATGCTACTGTGGTGTATGTACCAAAGAAAACATTGTGGGTATGGCTACACTATAGCTACATCCTGTACCCACGCGTGGCGCCTACTCGTCTCGCCCACGCGAAACACCTACGAGATGAGGAATGTGCTCAAACTTAACAAACAAAATGTTAGTTTGATTTGCTTACAAGAAGTCCGCGCGAATATCATTGACAGTAGTATTTACGCCCCCTGTTTACGGTAAATAGTTAACTTTGAGCTAATATCATAAACGGTTTCTACAAACTAAATCAAAGCTATTTCAACGAAGGATAATAACAATTGCAGAGCAATAAATCAGAATCGACTTCAGAATAAGATATTTGTTGGAAGTATTATACAGCCAGAGGAAGGCTTAAAAAAGAAATGAAAAAGCTACGCGGCCAAGTTGTATACAACGATTTCATGCTGTTTGGAGTTTAGTACTGGATGAACCACCCTTTCAAATGCTTGATTTAACTTATAAAATAAGAGGAATTCGCCAAATTCCATGGCATCGTTAATCTGATTCTCAATCCTTATTCACCGTCGTGATTTCCTTTGTTTTGTTGCCGTTAATTTTTAACAACTGTCACCCCAAAGCTTCATGTTTCCATATCAGTTTCGTCTGTTAAGAGATCGTAATGTGAATTAGTTTAAAAACGTGTAGGTACTTTCCATATAATAGAGCTAGTTTTTTAAGGTCATATACTTCTTGGTTATTTCTATTTTACGTAGATATCCAATAAAACATCAAATGAAAAGTTCTTTTATTATTAAATTCAAAGTTGCGGCTCAGATGTAGAAAAATATTTTGTCGTTTGTCGCAAGCCTTTGTTAACCAAATAACTTTGTTATCGCAATGGAAATTCTGTGTATCAATGAATAACCCAAAAAACTCTGCGATTATAGACACTATATGTGAGAAGTTTGTTTTTAGTTTGTAGTTTCCATGCAGGAGGTCGACAACTTGCATAGCTTTTGTTTTATTTTAATTGTTGTTATCTGCCACAAAGCACTTTTAATTTCAGGTAGTTTTGATTGAAATCGGTGAAAGAAATATATCGCATCATCAATTTTAAATGGACGCTTTCTATCTTCAAATCAGACATCTTCTTTAGCACATCGGTTTATTCGATACGATTTGTCGGCGCGATCTGTCGGCCTAACAGAAAGGACTATTTACGTGTTATAATTTATCGCGCCGACATTTTTATCTAACGGGAAAATACCACGATAAAAATCTGCCTCAACCGATTCCTAAAATCTGTTACAACAGGTTTTAAATTTTGAAAATTGTTTCGCTTTTTATGTTCGCTATGTGTTCGCTTTTACAAATCGATCCATGTCGGGTCGACAACCCGTTTTACCGTGTATCCGGCCTTAAGGATAGGTACACACTCTTGCGTTCAGACAGCTTTTACCTTTTGGAGACGTCTCCGCAGAGGCCGTTTTTCCAGGTTAAAATTGCTGAGAGCTGCGATGAGGGCAAACTGTATATTTATTTTTTTATTTCCGTTTCCTTTTTTCCCAGGCCCAACAAGAGAGTGTTATGCAGCGGTGTGGTCTGGCCGAGCCACACCACGGAGAGAACTGGTGCGCAGTGTCCAAGGCTATTCCAAACTGGAGACTTCGAACAAAGGACATTCTGCCAATTGTGGCTAAGTCTTTAAAACCCATTGAAAAAGAGTAGAAACAAATGTAGACAGATAAGTTATACGTTATAGGTAGTGTTTGTACATCACATGCAAGACGTCTTCTCAGTGTAGAGACTGTGTAAGGCTTTTGTAAAAGATAAAACGCGCGCGTCCTTATTGTCTCACGCGAACCAACCTTGACCACATTCATGCGCAACTTTGACGAGAGCTTTTGGTTTCTGTCGCTTCAGCACTGAAAAGTGTAGCTGTCTATTTATGATAACGGAAGCGGGCTATTGATTTTTGTAACTTTTTTGTTGGTGTTCGGTTTTTTCCCTATGAATTTCTGTAAAGTGGAATTTTCTTTCTTCTGTTTTCGTGGCCTTTTATATTAAACACAGGAGGATAAATTAGTCAGTTAACCATGCAGAAGAAGATCTGTGAATGACAGGGATATGCAAGTGCGGTTTCTGTATACAATGACTAGGAGTAATAAACATTTTGGAAAGAAGAAACATTTAACTCTGTTCAATAGTAATTACCTCTTATGGCGAAGTTTACTGAAGTGTCTTTATACCAAAACCCATGTGTTTTTTTCTTTTGTTTGTATTTTCTTTTTACCATCTCTAAGCGACACCAACGACTTAGAAAACCCATTTAAGAAATGGGAACGCCAAGCGATTAACGCATGTAATCGTGCGACGGTCTATATTGAGTAACTGTGTTGGTGTAAAAAGTGGCGCGAGATATACTATTCAACCAAAAAGTGTAGCAATAAAAATGCTTCACGGAGTTCTTCGAAACCTCTAATGACATTCGTTCTTGCTGCCCCGGAGCTCTGTTGTTCCTGGGTTAGGGTTCGCTGTTTCCCTTGTTTGCTTGTGGCTGTTACTATTAAATAAGGAAAATTTGTGGAACAAACCAGGCCTTTTCCGCTTGCTCAACATTTCCTTTTTTCTCATGACCGTTGTCTTTGATTGAACAGAGTTTGACTAAATTGAATGTTGGCCACTCTTAAAGTATAAAGTATTCATTGCTTCTATTGCGTGCGACGCAGAACAACCCAAAGCTACCTTTTTTTTACAAGGGCCTGTTCTGACAATCTTTTGCGCGTTTCTTTTCATGTTTTAGTTGACATGTACCTTTTCATTTTGTCTCGATGCTATTGACAATCCTTCTAACGCACTTAGAATACGTACATGTGCTGTGTGCTTCTAGCGGCAGCGACCTTTTTAATTTCGCCAAAGTTTCTATGGTATTTGCGCTAAAAATATAATATTTTCCACAGCAGATGCTAATGCACATGTCGAACGCACTTTTGATTAATAGGCGATTACTCCTAGCAATACAAAAGTATGCGTGAGATAAAAGAATTTCAGAATTGCAAATAACCAGGATAATAGAAAAGTGATCTTATCACCCTATAACTGACGTCGATTTACCATTAAGAATGTTCAACTTAGGGTTCAAAGTTTTCAGTTTCCTCAAGTCGCGTTGTCAAACTGAACTTTTATTGCAATTATCTTATTTTGCGTTAAAAGTGTTTGATGGTTTTGGCAAATTTAGGTGGTGTTTGTAATTAATGCTGTCGTAGAAGTTTATTTCTTAAAAGCTTAGACGTCACCTTTTTGATAAATTGCTCCACTAAATTTTAATTATGGAGAATAACCAAAAGGATTAATTAAAATTTGTTCTTAATTGCATGTGGTTTGAAATATCGTGGACGCTACGCTTAAATAATAAACGATCAGTGCTTTGTGGAGTAAATATTCTAGAAATTTGACAATTGAAAATATTTTATTTTGCGGCAGTTTTTATTAAGGCCAGTTGGTGTTTGTTATATAAATTCATATTGTTTGATTTTTAGAGAGAGAACTCCACCATAATCACAGTTTACAGCACAGAAAACCGTACCGTAGCAAAATGCTGCTCACTGGTTTTCATTTCAATAGTTGCACGTAAGGATATCGTCCACAGACTCAAAATTTGGGGGCTTTCCTTCGTTATAATTTGAACCTTAGAGGTGAGGGTCGAAAACATCTGTTTATGTGTCAGCAAAGTATTACCCGCCTTAAGTGAGGGACGCCTTATTAGAAATCGTCACAACAGTCAGAACCACCTTGTGCGGAATAATAGTGAACAGTGCCACAGGAAATTAGGGTTCAATAGCTTTCATTTGTATAGCCACGCGTATTAGGCTTTTGTAATTTAGCTCGCAGACTCAATAGTATCAAGCACCCTATTAGGCCATTTTTTTTCACGATCAAGTCCGGCAATTTACTACTCCTACCAGAATCATTAACTTTTGTTTTCTTGTGCAAATTAGGGCTGTTATTATTTAACCTCTAGGAAGACCAAATTTTCAATGCGACTACTCGAAGCGGGGCACTGGAAAGAAGATTATCCAATCACAGCGTTTTTTGAAAACAAAAGATTTTCAACTTTTGTGTAAACTGACCAATAAAATTCAAGGTTCAACTATGCAAGCGTTGAAAAGTTTAAATCCGTTTGAACTAACCTGACCTGGCTACACTTACTACACTTACTTCCACATGGGGTCACTTACTTCTGTGCCTAGAGGCACGACATGGCACTGGTGTCTTAGGACATTTCATGGGGTCATGCATCGACTACTGACCCAAATTTATGAGTGTTATTGGTCCTTTTGCAAAAAAAACTTGAGAATCTTTGGTTTTCAAAAAAACGTTGTGATTGGCTAATCTTCTTCCAAGTGCCCCTGTTCCAGTAGTCGCACTGTAAATATGAAAGAAAACGGAAAGGATTTTGCTATTACGTAGTGATGGTAATGGAAGGCTATCGGCAAATGGCCTATAGCTTCCATTTAATAGCCCGCATACTTTAGAATTTTATCCACAAACAGAGGTTGTAACCGGTTGATAAAGCGTAGTGAATATTAATGGCACTAACATTTTTTTCGTCATTGACTACTGAGTGCAAAATTTCGAACAGTCTTTTTGTTTACGTTTGTCTGCTTTCGGACATGCCGGTTTTTTAATCTGATGATTCAAGGCGTTTTTAACCTGGGATATGTACTTTATCGAATAGATAAAGGTGATGATGATGATGATGATGATGATGATGACGATGACGATGACGATGACGATGATGATGATGATGATGATGATGATGATGATGATGATCATCATCATCATCATCATCATCATCATCATCATCATCATCATTATCATTATCATTATAGGAGGACCATTTGCACTATGACGTCGTTTTACTTCTCCTGTCAGAGACCAGCAGGGTCTGTTACTGAAAACATTGCTAGAATATGAAAGGTAAAACGAAATGGGTTGTAAAAGTAGTAGAAAAAAATGAAAATATACAATACGTCAGGTCGTGTTGTATTCGTGAGTGCTCGTTTTGATTTCCTATTCAGTCGTCCATGCGTGTTTTCATGTTAAACTGGCATATATATGTGCGTCCTCTTGTTCAATTCACGCGCAGTATGGAGGGCTCGTACTGAATTCGTATCCCGCTTTGTGTTCTCGTTTCAAATTCGTACCCAGTCGTGCAGTGTTCGTGTTTATTTCGTATCCCTTTCATATGCTTTCGTGTTCAGTTCGTATCCCTCATGTGTTTTATTTATGTGGGGTCTGAAGACTTCGTGTCAATTTCGTATCCAGTCGTGCGGTTTTCGTGTTTGTTTCGTATTCTTTTCACGTGGCTTCGTGTTCAGTTCGTTTTGCGCTTGTGTTTCATTTCTGTTTGCCTGCGTGCAGACGTCTCCTATTTCCTTTGTTGCACGCGTGCAACAAAGGAAATTGGAGACGTCTGCACGCAGGCAACATTTTTGTTGGTTCTGGAAAAATCGTGTCGAATTCGTATCCAGTCGTGCGGTGGTCGTGATTATTCCGTACACTTTTCAAGCGGTTTCGTGTTCAGTTCGTAACCGCTTGTGTTTTTTTTTTATGTGGGGTGTGAAAAATTGGTGTCGAATTCGTATCCAGTTGTGCGGTGTTCGTGTTTCTTTCGTATCCTTTTGATGCGGTGTCGTGTTCAAAGCCGTATCCTGCTTTTGTTTCATTTGATGTGAGGTCCGGAAATCTCGTGTCAAGTTCGTATCCACTCGTGCGGTGTTTTCATGTTCAGTTAGTATCCCGCTTGTGTATCATTTATGTGGGGTCTGAAAAGTTCGTGGCAAAGTCGTATCCAGTCGTGTGCATTCGTGTTTATTTCGTATTATTCACCTGTGTTTTCGAGAATGTTTTCGAGTACAGTTCGTATTCCGCTTGTGTTTAATTCATGTGTGGTCAGGGAGTTTATTTTGAATTCGTGTCGCGCTTTGTTTGCATATTCGTTTCAAATTCGTTTTCAGTCGTAGTAGCTCGCATATAATTCGTAAACACTCGGCAAGGGGGTTTCAGTTAAATTTATATCCAGTCGCGTGTCGTGTCAATTTCGTGTCTTGTTCGTACGGTTTCGTGTTTTCTTCGTCAGTTTCCTCTTGTGTTTATTTCATGTGTGGTTAAAATGGGTTCGAGCTGAATATGTATCCTGCCGTGTTTGTTCGTAACGAATTCGTTTCCAGTCATGTTAACTCAAGCGCAATTCGTAAACATTCGACTTAAATTCGTATCCATTCGTGTAGGTTCGTGTAAATATCGTATTCTTTTCGTGCCATTTCGTGTTCAGTGGCGCAAATTTGGGCCCTGACAAAAAAACAAAAGCGAAAGTTTTAATTTTAGATTTTAATGAAAACGACCCTTTTTAATTTGCACCATCTAATTTTTCCAGTACACTTCAGCGTCGGTGTTCTAACCAAACAGAGGCATGTACAGAGCCCCTTGTAATTATCAGGATATTTTGACTTTTTGCCTGTTGGCACAAAATTCAGTGGCAATGTAAATTGGCAGCTCTTCGAGTTGTCAAATCCTTGTCATATTTAGACAACAGAAGGAATTTTGATTCGCTGCATATTCAAGTTATACTTGCTATAAACTAGGTGTTGATTAAACGAAAATGATAATGTACAGGCAAGAAAAAATGAAAACATTTAAGTTTATGAGATTTATAGGGGGTGAAATGTGGCGATGAAGAAAAACAAAACATTGAGCACCGTTCACAGCAGGTAAATCCCTTACTTTACTCGTGGTGCTAAAACTTGAAATTGCTTCAACCACATTGTCACGTCTTACGTGATTTTGTGTTTAGAATAAGCTATGATCGAAATTTCAAATAAAACCACTTCAAATACTGCTTGTAATATTAATGTCAACTCAAAGGTGACATAGTTAACGAGTGAATTTATTATATGCAAAGTAGTAATTTGTTTTTATGAGTTTAAAGCGTCCTTTTCAGATTTTTTTCGTCGATGACACATTAGTTCGATTTGATTGAACACCGAGGACAAAACATGTTTGTGGAAATAGCTAAGATATAAGTGCAGAGCTTGATTCGTTTTCTGATTAAAACTGTGGCTTTATTTTAACCACTGAAATATGTTAGGTACCATGGCAACGTGTGTGTTCAACACAAATGCAACATTCAATTATCCTATTCAAATCTATTGAGGATTGCTTTAAAAACAGTCCTTCGAATCTCCTATAGCGGCGAACGGATGGCAATTTGTTGAAAATATTCCTCGCTCTATTGGCAAAGTTTCTGATTATTGTTTTTGTGGCTTAATCATTTCTTGACAAAAGATCTCGTTTGGAAGTCACCTTTAATGTAGGCGTGGCTTGAAGGGTATTTGACATCATAGCTAGCATCTGGTCGGCAGCTAGCCTAGATTCGTTTGAAAACAGTACAATAGGCCTCAAATTTGTAATTGCTTCAAATTAGTTCTTAAGGACAACCAATCGGAACATAGTTCGAGAAGCATTGAGCAGGGCTTTGCGGGCGCAAACCACCGTCCATCCGTCTACAGAGAAAAAAAATACGCGCTAAGCGAAATTCATTCATTGGAGTGATCGGTGGATGGTAAATATGAGCAGACGGCCGAGATGAAGACCCAGAACTTACGCACGATCTTGCTAACGATTTGTTCCCTGTCTTATCTGCTGGTCGGGGCGGCTATTTTTAGTGCTCTTGAATTTGACTACGATCAGGAAATGCAGAAAAGTATGAAAAAGATCCACAAGACGCTTGTAAAGAAGTACAACATTAGTGAGGAGGATGTGAAAATGTGGCTTAAATACCTGGACAATAAGGCGAATATCGACGCGGATCTTTATCAGTGGAGCTTTGCCGGTTCGGTGTATTTTGCTACCACGGTTATTACAACTATAGGTAAGGTGAATTTACTTGGCTATCAAAGTGGGGGCGATATGTTGCGTTTAATCCTCGTCAGAAATTAGCTTGATTGGACGCAATACTCACAAGGTAGATAGCAATTAGTACCGCGTTATGGAGCAAAGTCTTTTAAAGTGAGCTCATAAACTAGACTGGCACCTGTTTGGACACTCGTCATTGACTAAGTATTATAGCTACAGCACGTAGTTTCGTCTTAAAGAACTAAGTCAAGGCCTGCACTTGTAAAAGAAAGGAGGAAAAGACACCTTCTTAAGCGAAATTCAAAGGAAACCAGCCCGCATTGTCGCAGAAACACGTCCCAACCCGCTTCCTTAAGCAATTTCCGCGAAATAATTGAACTACGATACAAGCAAGAAGGGATATTTCCTTTTCGAAGTTTATTTCTCATAATAAACAAACGCCCGCGAGAAATGCGTATTGTCGAAGTTTGAGAGCTTTGTTCAAATATTTTGTACATCCACATGCTTAAATTTGTACTAACTTGAAGTTCTGTCTCGATATATTTTTAGGTTATGGCCACACTGTCCCCAAAACACACCGTGGACAAATATTTTGTATGATATACGCGGCGGTGGGAATCCCTCTCGCACTTACGATGTTTCAAGCTATCGGCGAGCGTCTTAATACCTTCCTAGCGCATATGTTTCGTCGGGTGAAGAAAAAATTTGGGATGAAAAACACTGAAGTTTCGAACACAGCAAACATGGTGGTTCTGTTCGGATTGTTTTGTATGGTTGTAACCGTTTGTTCGGGCGCTTTCATATTCTCACATTACGAAAAGTGGACGTATTTTCAGTCACTCTACTATTGCTTTATAACCGTAACAACTATCGGTTTTGGTGACTATGTGGCGTTGCAAGACTCTCATCGATTCAACGACACCTACGTGGGTATATCCCTTCTTTTTATCTTCTTTGGTTTAACTATCGTAGGATCAGTGATGAACCAGTTAGCATTGAGACTATTAACTGCTAGCCAAACCAAAGAACCTACAGAGCAACTTATCCACGAGGGTCCCCGGTGCGACAAGTGCGCGTCGTTCCGATCTATCCACAACTTTGAACAATTCGAGCCGTATTTGGATAATTCGTCCACGTTACTTAAGAACTTCGAAGAAGAAATTTCGTTCACGACGTACAAAGGATTACACAGAAAACGGGCGTCAATTTGATGCCGTTTACATATTCAAAAAACGTGATGCAACAGTATTATCCGGATAGCTTTAATCAAAACGGTGAGAGAATTTTTCAAGATATAGAATATTTTTCGACAAAATAAACAGAAAATTAATTTTCGTAGTTTGACTAGTTACGCAGAGGCCCCGGCGTTTTTCTCACTTTGCAGAAGATTAAAAGGGAACTTGATTTAAGGCGTACATTCATGGCATATAAATGTTATAAGCGGGTAAGGGATGTAAACTCGCTGCAATAAACCCAAAACAACCACAATTATAACTGGCAGATTTTTAGTTGTTAGCAACACGTTTAAGACTAAGAGGCGATTTCAATGTGGTGAGTAACGTGGCATGGTTATTTAAAATGCGGTGAAGAATATAGATATGAAATTTAGGCTACTTTTGAAAGTAAAAATCGCGTACACGATATTATTCACGTCGTACTTCGATATTTCCCTCACCACCTGTTTACCACAGCATGAAAGTTTAATTAATGAAATTCATTTGTATTTGGGCAAATTTATCTCACACCAAAAGAAAAGAAATACCGCGCGAAGTAGCCTGACAAGGCTCACAGAAAAATAACGGAATAAACGGCAATAGTTTTTTCGCCTGCCCAGTTAGGTCATACTTATGAGAGAAAGACCGTTTAAACAGGAAAACAAATATGCTGCGAGGCACGCCCGATGTTAACAGAATCAGGAGATAGTTTTGTGAATATTTTATGTATCTCTTTTTTTTTCACACAAATGAGCGTCTTTCTTCGGCAGGCGACAAAGTGTTTTGTATGTTTTCTACCGAAGAAATAACTAGTTGTTACAATTCATGATGATATATAGCGAGATTTTTCATTTTTATGTAAATATTAAAGTTTATCTTTCAACGCTTATTTCTAAGGAATATTTTTTATAGTGTACAATAAAAGTGTTTTCACAAAGTAATTGAACTTTAGATATTTGAACTGGAAATAGTGAATTCGTGCAAGATTAGTTTAACCTCACATCGAAATTTAACTGCACTGTGACACATGTATGGAAGAAAAAAAGAAAATAATGTAAAATTAAAACTTTTTACAAAACAAAGCGTTTGTCAGGTTTTGTTATTGTCTTTGTTTTTGCCCGGCGGTGCTTCGGATGTGAACTCAAGTAGGTTGAGCCGATACCCTGCCTTCGTGTCGATTCGGTCTTTATTTGGCATTTTTCAATACTCCATATATCGCTATCGTCATTCCAGTCTTTCCTGGTGTGGGAACGAAAGATCCTACAACTGACACTTGAGCAGTATCGTTGAACTTCAGGCAAACGACTGAAATGTTTGTGGGGGGGGGGGGGGGGGGCGGCACATCGATATTCCAGAAAAACGCAAATATGGATGATATCGAGTGGAGACTGGTTAGTACTGATCGGTTTTTGGCCCTCTTACTGGACATGTAAATACTTTTTGAGTACCCCTCCAAGCTTTTCAAATTCACGCGGCAAGATACATGTTTTCTAATTTGTAAACGCAAATTTCATTTTCAAAGCCTAATGTTTGCAGAGTTGAAAAACTGAGCTATGGAGCGTAAACTCGGCTGAAATCTATGCTTTTCCCCCCTTGCTTTTCATATTTTTGTTTTAATTTAATTTTCTTTTTTTTTAATTATTATGGAATGTATTTTTTGACTCTCTCTGTTTCTGCTTTTTAATATCAATGTCAAACCTTGCGCAAAATTTTTGGTGACATTTTTTAATAGACTGTCACCCAAACGAAGACACCTAAAATTCTTCATAAAATTCTTCTAAATGAAATGTCTTTTAAGACGACAAGTGGTGTTGCCAACAGTTTTTAGTTTAAAAAGCATCCTAGTCAAGTGACTGTACAATGTCCTTTGCAGCCAAATACTTTTCCTAAAGTCCCATTGGTCTCGTAACGTGAAATTCGGTGCTAAACAAATAGCGAGAGACAAAGTCATAAGAGAAAATTTTCGCCAATTTTTGCGTATCAAAGAGCTATAACAGTCTTGGAAATAGCCTTTTTTAGTGACGTTGAGAAGTGCAAGAAACTTTGGCCTTTAAGTGTTAAGCAAACAAAGCAAATGCCCTCATTAGACAATCTTATTGCCTTAATCACCATAATGCTAAGGAGACATTTAGTATTGTACAACATGACATAATACATTTATTCGGGGGAGGTTCTATTTTTCTCCAATAACTGCACATTTTAAGCAAATATTCAAATGTTGCTGAGAATATACCCACAGCTTAATGAGGATTTTTTGTTTCTTTGCAATCGTTTTGTTTCTGAGCGATGTTATTTACCATCCTGGCATTAATTATTCATCGTTCTGCCTGTAGGTTTTAAAATGAAAAACCAAAATGTGTAAACAGTGTATATTTTAAACACATTTAATTGCAATGTGACGCACAGCCATTCTTAAGTCGCTTTGTTACGTTCAGGATAAAAGCGACAGACCTTTTGTCAATAGGTAGCTACTCTGATATAAATTTTGGTGCTGTGACAGCCCTCTTTGATGTAACGTGTTAAAAGACCTGCATCCTTTCACGGACATCAATTAAATAACACAATGCCAAGTTTTCGTTTCTAAGTCTTTAAAGGTATAATCCTTGGCGAACTAACACTCACTTGATAAAAATATCGCTTTAATTTTTCTTTTTCAGACTTTTAATAACAAGTCAAATGCCTTCATTTTTATCTCTTCCTTCGAAAAAGGCAAATAAATTGTCACAGTGGGAATCTACAATCAGCTGAAAATTCATATTACTTTTGCAATTAATTTCTGCTCGTGTCCATATTTATTCAACCCCCGCCTTGGTCTATTTTTTTCTCCGTGGTGTCTTTTAGCTTGATCGTCTGACGGTTTCCGACAACCTGAAGCGAAATTGAGAGGAAATGTGGCCTGATATTCTTTATTCAGAAAATTATATGTAACTTTAAACTAGATTCGACGTTTTGGCAGAACTACTATGCACGAACATTTATAGTTGTGTTTTTAATCGCTGCATTTGCAAGCAATAGATGACAAAAAAATTAAAATGTACTTGCTGCCAAAATACCTAATTCCTGTTGAACTTATTTTATTTTGTTGAGTAACGGCAAGGCATGTTGTAAAATAAGTTTGCAAATTTTGTTTTATGGCCGTATGCGGTAAAAAAAGATTAAGGTAAACGCTTCATCGTCGAAAGCTATGAACAGATAATACCAGATTATATTTTACGATTAAAATTTTATTGAAAGTATTAAATGGGATAATATGTTAAAACCTCCTATTTAAGGAGATTTATTATGCTGCAAGTGTGATAATCCTAGTAAACGCTCTAATTTTTAGCCTGCTTCTACAAACTGCAACTAAACACAACAGCAAACAGATGGCCAGTTTGAAAAGCTAAGCGGTAATCCTTATTTTGCAGTTTGTCCAAAACAACAAGACACAACTTCAACTAACAAATTCCAAAACTCAGAGCAAAACAATTTCAAACTACTCGAGTATATCGTTCGAATTACTCGAACTTCATCAGCAATGTAAAATGAGGTTCGGTTACGTAACAAAAACTTAATATTGTTACCGTACTTAATTATTCCCCAGGGGAGGCGCCAACGTCCCTATTCAAAAAGGGGTTTCTTTGTTTGATGGCGATGGCTTTAATTTCTGTTACGTAACCTAACTTCATTTTACCACAGGTAGCCCAAGCTCGAAATATGAGCATCGGCGAGCATCGGCGAGCATCGGCATTGTTGCGTAACATCCAAAATATAAGGATTTGTATGGGAAAAAAAACCTATCGTTTCTGTAACCTACGAAAATGAAAGGATTTCAATAAAAAAACAGCTTACCATACTTAAAATGTGTGTTACGTCTCTAAAACGTCCATAAATCGACCCGTGGACCACACAGGAGAGACGTAACACACACTTTAAGAAAGGTAAGCTGTTTTTTATTGAAATTCTTTCATTTTCGTAGGTTACGGAAACGATAGGTTTTTTCCCACACAAATCCTTATATTTTGAATGTTACGCAACATTTCGAGCTTGGGCTACCTGTGGTTCCAGGCGTTCAGATAGTAGAGCGCGGCGGTAAGTGGGAACGAGTTAAGTTGTAGCCGGGAAAACAGCGGGGGAGGGGAACGGCTAAATAGTCTCCCCTCGCTTTTTTTTTTCTTCGTGAATTTTTCCCCCGTGCTCTACTATCTGGAACAGGCTAGTACTTCTAGGAGCTTATAAGTCTCACAACTTGGAGCAAGCAAAGGCCACGGTGTTTTCACCGGACTTTTAGATACATGCATTGTAGAGAACTTTTTACCACTATTTTCTAGACTACCTACTCTGTGTGAGTACACGTCCGAAATAAGATTAAAATATGTGAAAAAGGAAAGGAAATCTCATTGTGAAACCGTCCGATCAGCTTCCAGTCTGCACTTTCTTCTGACTCCTTTGCGGAATTTCTGTAATTAAGATTCGCAAGAAAATTGGGTATAAATATCAACTAACCCGTTAGAAGTCACCGTGACAAGAATACATGGCAGCTGCTCGTTCTCAGGTATGGGTCGCTGCTACTATTTAACGAAATCACAGGTAGCTCAAGTTCGAAATATGAGCATTGGCGGGCATCGGCATTGTTGCGTAACATTCGAAATATAAGAATTTGTATGGGAAAAAAACCTATCGTTTCTGTTACCTGCGAAAATGCAGCCTACCTTACTTAAAATGTGTGTTACGTCTCTCCTGTGTAGTCCACGGGCCGGTTTATTGCCGTTTTATGGGTTTTTATGTAAACGGTTTTCTCTCCGCATAAGCAGGGGTACCCAACGACCCTTCTCTGTAACGTATCTGTTCGGAGAAGCAAATATTGCCCAGAATTTTCTGTCACTTGAGGACGGCTAAAAATTGCTATATGACCGAAGCTTTTCCAATAAGTCCGCTACTATTTTCTGAAGTTTAATTTTTCACATTTTACTTCCCAGGTTAGGCTATTTTCGTAGTAAAAAGGAAAGCTAAAATTTTCGGATTCAAAAATAATAATAATCATCTTTATTGAGGAAACTTTTTCATAAAAGATATGGTTTTCAAAAAGGACCTCAAAAAAATGCGATGTAGAGAGGAATTAGAAAAATTCTCACTTTCGTACAACGTTAAATTGCATCTAAAATTTTCGGTAGAGTACTACTGGAGCCCTAATAGTTTCGAACGGACTCAAGTTGCCCCAGGATGACCGAACAGCTACAAATCAGGGGCACCCAACGTCAATTTTCGGAAAATATCTGTTCGAAAGACGATTTGAGATCTAGAATTTTCGGAACGTTTGTTGTAAAATTTCTTGCTTGCCTACCTCTCCCAGGATTTTCGAACATGCATCTAAAAAATGGTATAATTGCCAATTTTTAACGGATTTTTACCCTAAAAAGGTCACCTAGAATGTTCGGGAGCCTTTTTTCTGGCTGAAATTTTCGAAAAGGTAAGTTTTGATCCCTGACAGGAAGTTTCGGATCACTAGACTTTCAGCTAGGAAATCCGAACAGATGAAAAATTTTTAGAGGACAAAAATATGCCTATATCTACCGTTGAAATACTGACTAAAATACGTTTAACAATGCTATGTTTAACTGGTTTTGAACTATATTCTCGTTGGGTGCCACTGACAAATTTTATAGCGCTGCTTAGAATACATTCCTAGAGATCTGAAAGTACTCTGGATAGCCTAAAAAGTGTTTTCAATGTATGTAAGAGGAATCCGTCGTTGGGTGCCCCCGTATAAGGTTCAAACAGCGAACTCAAAATCGCTCAAAATCGCTAAAAAAAACCGCTTTTGAGGCAAAACGGCGACGATATACCACAGGTAAGGTAATTCAACGTTTATTTAACATTGATTTATACATACTTAGCGATATATAGTTATAGGTGAAGCAAACGGTAAATCAAGTACATTTACTTGTACAATGTAAGGCCAATAAAATAGATTTACAATATAAAATATATTTAATTGATTGTTACAAATGTTTAAAATTGCAATAGCAAGGAAACAGCCAAATGAAAAGTATGGACTTGGGAATGACCCCTCTGAGGGGGGAGGTACATAATAGGGAGGAGGGAGAAATGGCCCGAAAAAGTAGGGAGGAGGGAGAAAAATGAAATGTTGGGAGTAGGGAGATTACAATGAGAAGGTAATTTTATGGCTTTTCTTTAACTTGCGTCATGACAAGGCCGGTTGGGGGGGACAGGGAAAATGGCGTACACTACAATCCCCTTAGGTCTCCTGGGACTCCCTTGGTCGGACTTAACCAAGAAAGCATGGGATCAAACTTTGACACATCTCAGGTTTAATACCAGGTTTAAAACTTGGTGTCGAAAGTCGCAACACACAACTCCTGCACTTAGTTGTAAAGGAAGTTCTCTGTCCTTCAGAGCTTCGCTCTAACTAATTAATAGCTGGTCCTTAAAGGATTTTTTCCTTGTGATATGATATTCCTTAAAGATTTCTCTTAGCCGTCGTTGGTTTTGTACAAGGTGGAATTTTCCATAGTATTTTCTTTAGTCTAAGTAAAGCCGCTATTTTGTAACAAATGGTAGTGGTTTTTTACGTGCAGTTTTTTTGCTCTGTTGAAGGGCTGTTTTCCTGTCGGCGAATTTTAACTCAGAGAGGTACTTTCTCACAAGAGGGACCGGGTAGCCTCTTTTTACCTGGCGATTTTCGAAATCTTTGATAGTTTTCTCAAAAGTGGTTTGAGCATGAGAGGAACAGACCTTAGACGCATGAGCACTTTTCCTTTATTGAAGCATTTCTTCACGCCTGGTAGTTGCCACAAGTACTTGAAAGGCTTCTGTACGTTGGCTCATGGACCCCTGGTTGGTTTATGTGTTTGCACGTCTAGGATTGGTTCGTTGTTGAATCTAATCCCTTTGTACACTTTTGTGTCCAAGAAAGTGATCTCTGTTTCTTACATCTTAGCCGTGAATTTGATAGTATTTGCCCTTTCCACAATTTTAGCTCTTTATTTTGTCTAGGTTCCATAGGGAAAACACATCATCAATATATCTTTTCCAAAACAGCCGTTCAATTAGCCTGGGTGCCCAGAGACTTTTTATGTGCGGTTTCCGGTTTGGTAAAGCCGTTTAAAGTGACCCGCGTGAAAAGCTTTTTTTCTTGCAGCTTCGCCTCTAGTGACTTCTGCCTTCGGCCAAAGATCTGTTGGCCTGCAACAACACCGAAGCATCCCGCCGCACCCGAGAAAAATCCTCTGGTGACAAGGGTGCGGTTCAATACAACTCTGTCTCAATATCTGGTCTTCTATTCTGGCCATTAAGATGTTAGCAAAAGCAACGGCCATCTTTGTTCCCATGGCTGTTCCATGGGTCTGTAGGTAGTTGCCACCGCAAAATTGGAATGAGTTTTCGTTATATAAGATAAAGTATTTCTCTAAGATACCTGGTAGGTACCCCTGGGGTTGTGGCGGGTATTTCCGGGAATTTTTGGTGGGCGTGAGCCGCCCGGTTCTTAAAATCCTGACCCTATTTCATACTAAAAAGATGTTAGTTCCCACACCCGTTTCAGACGCGTCTCTTAAATCCATGCCCATTTTCAGACCTGGTATAAGTAGAATTTAGACTAGAGCTCAAACGAGATTTCTTAAAATCCATTTTGAATTCGTTTATTACTCTTTCTTTCTGATTCATTTGGAGTTGAAACGACAAATGCATCTACATCTACATTTATTAAGTTGGTAAAATCTGTTACAGACATCGCACCAACTATTAAAAGAAACGATCATAAAATATATACTATGCTCGGATAAAAAATTAACAAATAAAATCTGATAATACATATACAAAAATAAGTGAATCATAATTTAGGGCAAAAAGTATGAAAGTAAAAAACGTCTGGTAATTCGTAGCTAGGTAGGGGAGTAATTTGAGTTAAAGACAGCCAAGGAGTTTGACTCAACTATCAATCCGTGGGTAGCTTTACCATAGCCTTATGGTCCATACATTCATACAATCCCGTAGTTTCCTCGAAAACCATACCCAATTCTCAGTGGAGGATCCAGGGGAGGGGTCCTCCCCCCTGATTTTTAAGCCAAAAATTTTTTTTGGAGACAGACCCCCCTCCCCTTATCTAAGGGTCGGAGACCGGGCTCCCCCTTATCTCAAGGACTGGATCTGGCCCTGATTCCAGACCAAAATGGGCAAAATCTATACCCGTTTAAGACTGAAACGGCGCAAAAACCCTACCCTTTGAGGCGGCACTTACCTATATGGCTTATATAAGGGAGTACTCCCCCGGCGGTGGGTGTATGGGCTTTCCCTCCATAAAATCTTCGTATGCACACATATGGTCGGGTTAGGCCTTCTTCGTGTGGTACAAGCTCTGAAGGTCATTATACTTCCTTTACCACTAAGTGCAGGAGTTATGTGTTGCCCGCCGTTTAAGTTTAGGGAGCAGGGAGAAATTGCCCCAAAAAGTAGGGAGGAGGGAGATTTACCGTCCTGTACCTCTCCCCTCCCCTCTCCTCCCCGGGGATTAAAAGAAGCTCGCGTGCGAACGCTCATTGATGCTTCGAGCCCCCGGGTTCGAGCCCTACTAAAATTATCATCAGTCTTTTTTAAGAGACTGAGAAGCCGATTTTCGTCTCTCTTTTTCGCGGCTTCATCGCCCCAAAAGTTGACTTTTTGACTTGAGTTGACCAATCGTTACCCTAATTCATGAAAATTTCATTTCACACGGCTGACCTTTTTGGTCGCACAATGGCGAGAGGCTTTGGGTACTAAGTCGGTTCGAACACGGTTACCAAGCTTCAACATGGCGGACGAAATGGCTGGAAATTGATGGGAAAAGTTTGCGCTGTAATTTAAAATGTATGGTGGTCCTCGTAACCCAAATTCGTCGCCATTTCAAGGCCGTTCGAGACCTCTTCCTCAAAATTTCCGACCACGGTTTGAAAACCCAGGATTTCCACCACAACCACATCCTAATGCTTATTGGGACTTCCGTCCAAGACAACCTTATCCTCCTTCAACACATTTGCAGAGGCCTTTTGGCATGATAACTCATCCACAGGAGCCAGGGGGAACATTTCAGCCCAGGGAATGGCAAACGTCTGTGCCAAGACGAGGTTTTCCACCCGCTGGAAATCACGATCAACAGAGAACTAGGGTATGAAATTATTCTCCTTTTTTGCATGGTTATGACTTTTTAAAGTTATTTATGAGCCTATATTACAGAAAACAAAGGCAAGTTTGCATCTTTTTAAATCACAGCGTTACCAAGTCTTTGTTCTTTCCCAGAAACTTATACTGATCAGCCTTGTCTATATTCAAAAAGGGTAGAGGAGGCCACAGGAGAAATCAAGATTCATCAGGAATTGAGGCTTACTACAGGCATTCAATGGTCGAAGATCCTTGGAAAGAGCTAGAAGAACAGTACATAAGAAAAAATCAACAAGCCTAATATTATTTTAGAAAATAATTTTGTCCAAAGTGTTTGTACTTTATGACAGAAAATGTACAGAGAGATGACACACTATTTAGCTGTAAATAAGCTGGTTTTATGGCAGAAGAAGCTCATTTCCTTGATTCTAAAATATGAGCTGTTTTCTCCCCCAAACCTGTATTGCATTAAGTTAGGAGGAAGAGGTGGGTGGTACTTCAGTGTAGATTAAATTTTGATAAACTTTGATAAACTTATTAAGTGACAGTGTTCACTCTAGAGTTTGGCATTACGGTATATTCATGATTAAGAAAAAGTGCAGCCTAAAATTAATGTAAGAGGGGTGTGGGGTGGGGGGGGGGGGGGGTGTAGAAATAATCTAAAAGTTGGATGTTAAATAACTGTTCAGGACTTGTACAGGTCATGGAAAACCTGAAAAGTCATGGAATTGAAGCATTTCATTTTCCAGGCCTGGGAAGTCATGGAATTTAATAGTTGGTCCTTGAAAGTCATGGAAAATTAAAGTTTTGTTTGATAGATTAGTTACTGCAGATGAAAATTAGGCATAAAGAGGAGTTTTTAAGCTGCCCAAATGGAACACATTTTGGCGAACACCAGAGTTTGTGTTTGTTAAACTGTTTAAAGTCCAAAAATACCCTAAAACAAGGAAAGTTTTTAAAATTTTTCAAAGTGACAGCTAAACCTAAGGTCTTGGGAAACTTAAAAAGTCCTGGAAAGTCATGGAATTTGGAGAGCTCAAAAGAGTACAAACCCTGCTGTTGGTAATTATGGAGACTTAAGTGAGACACCAGGAGAGTTCTTTCTAGTTGTGAAAGAATAATTGTGAAATGTTCTGGAACTCAGCACTAAAAGGCAATTTTAAATATATTATGTCATAACTTACTAGCTACTTGAGTTGAAAATAACATTGGTGCTGTTTGCTCAGTGCACTGCATTTCCTTCATTAAACTAACATCTATCTTTTAAGCTTGGTTTAAATATTTATGGCTTTGAACAAAGGCTTTTCCAGCATGCTCAAATGAAACTAAAATCTACATAGGGTCATTGGAAAAGTCTGCTGTTATTTTTTATTTAATAAAGATGCAAAAGAGCCAAACAAATTATTAGTGTCTACAAAAAACTTCCTCCTCCTCAGGCGCCTTGTTTTTCACACAGGGGCAAGCGTAAAACGCGAGTGACACACAAGTGACTGGTGATGAAGCACAAGGGACCATGGAAAGGAGAAAACTGAGAGGCAAAGTTTTGTCTGTTTTCTCCTTCCAGCCTTCCTTTGCATGCAAATTTTCATCGAGAGATAAACGTCTGGGTACAAGGCAGTACATAAAATATGTCTGTGCAATATTGAGCTTAGTTTTAACCCTGTTGTTGTTGATCACCAAATTAATACCATTACACTGGTGTTTTGGTGCCCAAAGGGATGAGTGTAAGGACATAGCGTACACTTGCTCATTGTCCACACCCACCTTGCACTTGCCTTACACAAAAAATAAAACCTGTTCTGCAGAAGAGGTATTATTCTTTAGTTAAGAGCTGGGTTGTTCGATGCTAGGTTAAGATAACCCAGGGGTAGTGTGAAATTTGAATTCAGCTATGAAAGCTTACAAAGCAAATTCCGTTTACTTCTTTTTGTCTACAATTCCGGAAAAGAAACCATGTAATAGTGCTAATCAGCCTCAACGGCAAATCCAAGGAATTCTTGATACCCCCTCTGCAAAATGTGCCAATGTGATGAGAGACCTTTTTTTGCCTTGCCACTATTGAAGGATCATATTTAAAGATTTAAGATGGATCCATTAGGAAAATGAGTAAAATTATTTTAATTTTCAGTGGACAAAATCCTTGTACCAGAATAATTTCAAACATATTGCATTTTTTTTAGACTTTTCGAGGGCTTTAAAAAAAATATTGGTTCTATGAAATAACTCCAAAGAAATGGTTCGTATGGGAGCTGGAGAAAACAAACTTTAAATGCTTCAAATTTCACTAAATGAAATCTTATGCATGATGATTTTACCTGTGTTTTCTCAATTCCCGGGAAATTTGAAATCTATTTGCTCATGCCCCCATAAGAAATTGTCTTTGGTGTTATTACAGATAACTTATTGCATCTACAGCCCTTAGAAAGTGTTAAAAAGAAGGTGATATGGCCTAAATATTCTGGTACAAGGTTTTTGTCCGCTGAAAATTAAAATTGCTCAAATTCCTGAAGGATTCCTTCTTAATACCTTACTTGAAGCTTAGTAGGAATAAACATTTAATGGCAGGTGAGGAGAAGCCAAGAGAGGATATTAACCTGTGGGCAGGCTTACTTGTGCAAGCCAAAATTTTTCCCTGAACCTGCACAAGTGTCAGAGCCTGCTTGCAGTCTAAGACTAAGAGAGTATAAAATGTCTATCCTGAAAGCCTTAAATAATATTGGATCTTCTTAGGAGTTAGGGAACAGGGGATTTTTAAAAGACGAGGTGGGAATGAAGGGGAAGAGGCTGAAGGAGATGTGCCACTGGATGGGGTCTTATTTTCATGACTGCGTTGACTATAATGGGGCTGCATTTTCAATACAGTTATTACAACGGGGTTGCACATTTTCAGGATGTTAGGGGTAAAAAAAGTTCTGGTAAGGAGGGATTTAAAAATGGGAATATTTACAGTTTAAGAGTTGGCTTTCAAAAGGTAGTTGCATAAACAGAAAGTCACTGACTAAATAACATTTGTCTACCATGACTACTATGGGGTCTGTTATTGGCGACAGAATAGTATGTAATCTTTTTAAATCTTTTTAAAAGCCGGTTGGAAGCTGACACACGAATTTTTATTCTGCTGACAACAGCATGTCTGCAAATGATCATGTTTTGGTTAATACTCAATCATGCCTTCAATTTGGAGGTGAAATTTGACTTTACCGAACAGTTGATCAAAAATTAAAATACTTTTAATTAGTTAAATTTATTTGCAACAATCATTGTTTTAAATATTATTTATATGTCGAAGCATGCTTTGGAATTTTGAAATGTTCATAGTATTATTACATTATTTATTATTATTATTATTATTATTATTATTATTATTTACTTTTAAGTAGCCACACCATACCACGTCATATTATGTAATTTCCGGTCATTATTTTACTTCATATATATTTCTGTAAATTCGTGATATCTCAATAAACCTGATGAAGACTGGTATTGGCCAGTCGAAATATCGCAACTTAGCTCTATTTCACGTTGTTTGATCAGCCCCTGCAAAAGTCTTCTTGACAGTAACGTTTTCAATATTATTTATTTATTTATTTTTGTATTTTTATTTTTTCGAGTAATGAGGAATTTCCAGCGGCAGCCAGCTGATAGAAAAAAAAAATCGCGCTTTTAATCAAATCCTCCTATTTGGACAAGTTTTCCTCTAGTTACTTGGGTGGAGTGCCAAGTAAAGGATTCGCAACGCTCAAGAACGTCCCAAAAAATGCTGTTCGTGAGCCTTTTCGTATTGATGAACTGAGAGCGGAATTTGTTCGAGATATCTCGAGATCACCTCTAGCTCTTTTTTAAATTAAAATTTATTTGGGGAAAAAGTAAAGATTATTTTTTGTCTCGCCCGGGGTTTGAATGCAATTTACTTTTTGTTGTGGCCCATGCGTAGAAGCCCAAAGTTTTTTCTTGGGTAGCGAAAAAAAAATTAGAATTATCGCGGACACAGGAAAAAATAACAGATTCCCATTTTTGGATGTTTTAGGGTATTTAAAGAATACCCACAAAAATCCCAAATTTGGAAGAGTTAGACAAGTCCTAACCAGGGAACTTGGTTGGGAATTCCCTGTTTGAGACTTGTCTCACTTTGCCGAATTTTGGATTTTTATAGGTATTCTTTAAATGTCCTAAAATATCCAATAATGGGAATCAGTTTTTTTTTCCTTGGGAGACACGACGGTTTGAGAAATGAAGTTTGAGAGGTTGACGTTTTTTCCCTGTATTCCCCAGAGCCTTCGACTTCTCGCGAGTGAATCATCGAATGTTACAAGGAAATAACGGAAATTACTGATTTATCTGGAAAGCAGTGCACCAGTCAGTGCACGTGCTAAGAAATGACGTAACCGGAAATAAGTTTAGTTCATTTTTATCCAATCAGAGTTTTAGCCCTGCAACTCTCCCGGGGAGCCCCCGCAGATAGATAAGAGAACTCGTGGCGCAACACTTCCTCTCACCTTCGAGAAATCGTTGACGAGGTAGCTTCTTGCTAAGTATTTCAAAGGTTTTTTTAGCGTTCTTTTCCTTTAGCGACGCTAAAAGCCGCCAAAAAAATTTGCAAAACGTAGAAAAAGATCGAAAAAAAAGTTTAAAATCGGAAAAAATTGCCAAAAAAATCACAAAATCTTCCATAAAAATTCCAAAAGAAATTCAACTTGAGGAAACAGTCAGCCAAGAACGAAGTGAACCTAAAGAAGTTTGAAGATGAATCCCGCTCCACACGCACCAAACTATCCCATAGCGTCTCTGTACGTTGGTGATCTAGCAACAGATGTCACCGAAGCTATGCTGTTCGAGAAGTTCAGCACCGTTGGGGCTGTGTTGTCCATCAGAGTTTGCCGCGATATAGTCACTCGTCGTTCGCTGGGCTATGCTTACGTGAACTTTCAACAACCCGCTGCCGGTAAGAAATTTACGAAGCTTCGCTAGCTTTTTAAAGTGTGATTTCAGGTCTTAACTTGAACAATATGTATCTTAATTCGTATCTTTCTCGGTTTTAAATTCCTTACAGCGGAAAGAGCGCTGGACACGATGAATTTTGACCCGATCAAAGGAAGACCATGTCGTATTATGTGGTCGCAGAGGGACCCTTCTCTTCGCAAATCTGGCGTGGGTAACATTTTTATCAAGAATCTAGACAAAAGTATTGACAACAAAGCCCTGTACGATACCTTCAGTGCCTTCGGAAACATCCTCTCTTGTAAGATTGCTCAAGCAGAGGATGGCAACTCGAAAGGATATGGTTTCGTTCACTTCGACACTGAGGAAGCGGCCGAAGATGCTATTGCTAAAGTCAACGGCATGTTGTTGAATGACAAAAAAGTGTAAGTCGAAATTTTTTTCCTTTACTTAGAGAAAATCCGAATCACAAGGATTTTTTGTGTTTTTACTCCTCGAGTTTCATTTTCAGTGGCAGATCATGAAATATTCGGTATTGGTATTAAACGTTCTTATCATGAATGACCCGTGACGCATGGTTTTCACCTCTCACGGTTTTATCATGTCCGAGATTTTTTGATCCTGGTAAAAAATGCTCGCATATTTTGGCGTACAATAATTGCGAAATCTGGAAACACGGCTTCGATAAAGTTTGTTTGTAGGTCTCGACTTTAGTTTGGATGTGGTTTCTCTCTCTTTGTTTGGATTGGTGTTTTCGATAAGAATTCTTTACATTTTCAAGATCAAATGGTGTTGTTAGTGCGTAAAATTTCTTTTGTGTACCAATTATTGCAACACGTAGCAAATTGATCTCTGACATCTCTTCAGCAATCCTTCTTAGTCAGACTGCTTTTAGGTATACAGGGTTATTTTTACCAGTAACACCAGCTTAGCCTACTGTTTAATTCTACAGGTGGGCGGTTTTAGTGAACCAATGTGTACAGTAACATCAAAATCATCCACTCTCGTGACCTGCCCGTTTAAACTTCTTTTTTTCAAAGTTATCTTTCAGGGTTTAGTTTTCCCTACATGATGTTGATGATGCAAAGTTGTTTCGATGCAAGTTGTTTTGTAGACTTTCAAAAAAGTCCTTTGTCGGATTTAATATGGCGCGGGACAAAGGACTTTTCATTCTTGATTGGTGCCAGTTTTAGCGACCCAAAAACGGGTCGCTGCGCTTAGACCAATCAAAGTAGCTCTTTGGGACCCTTGGGGTTAAAGTTGTCACACACAAGTAATTAAGTGCATTAAAACGTGACTTGTCCATTGCGAAAGCAGATGCTCTTGTGGCGACAGACAGAGGGAACAATCAAAGCATAATACGTTCATAATGTGTCTGCTTTAACCGGACCTGGGGAAAGTTTGACTTTTGAGCTGGCTTTATTACTTTTGACAGTTTTGGCGAGGATGGCAATGCCATCGTCCTGGTGATTGTTCTACTGACTGCTCAAAGATCAGGTCTCAAACAGCAATTCCCGTTGCATCAGAGATGATTGCTAAAACAGCTAGAGGATATTTTGAAATCTCAAGAGAAACTAAAGCTACTCGCTTCCTCATGAAAATTCCCGAAATGTACTTGTGTTGTTGCATCGCTGCATAACAGGCACGCGATCAAAATGTTGGTCGATTAGGAAGAACATCAATGCTGCAAACAGGGCTCTTTCAATTCCTTGCTGTGATTTTTGTTTTGCTCGCCGGTATCAAGATCTGAAGGGTGCATTTCTGTTTCATTGACTTGAAATCTTTGTCTGTGTCAACTTTAACACAGAGTAGCATTTCACGTACTTGGCTTGAAGAACAAGGAATATTCAACCCAAATGTTTTTCTTAATCCAAACAATGTTCTTACAACTTGAATTACAAAGTGATCATCAAGGGCCTTGCAAGCAGATTTGTTTTCATGTTCATAGTCAACAAAATAAATGTAAGTTGTATTTCATAAACGACCTACAGAAGACTCTAGACCAAAGATAAAGACCAAGACTGTTTCAAATCATTAACAATGAGACTTGTCTCTTGCTACTGTCTTATAATATTATTTAGATGGTGACAGAACAAAAGAGATGCTTTTTTTACGTCCTTGTTTTGACCTTAGGGAAACAAACATTGATTGCGCAGAATTGTTTGATTGTGCTGAATCACTGCAACTTTGAGAAGAACAGGACCAAGTATCATTGGTACACTACTCCATTGTAGGCAGTCTGTGAGTAAAAAGCCCCTTTAATTCATGCTCCTATTTCCTATTTTCATCTGCTTTTAGCTATGCCACCAAGTGGATGTCCCGCAGAGAGCGTCAAGAGAAGCTTGGAAACCAAATAAAAAAGTTTACCAACGTGTATGTCAAGAACTTTGGTGAAGACATGGATGAAGCTAGGTTTAAAGAGCTTGTGGACAACTTGGGAAAAGTTCTGAGTTTGAAGGTGGTAACAAGTGATGGTGGGCGTTCCAAAGGGTTTGGATTTGTTTCTTTTGAGACTCCTGAAGAAGCTCAAAAGGTAAATGAGTGTCAGGGTTCTTATCTAGCTTTTAAGTAGACAGCTAGGATGTAAAAGTAGGTGTCTTGGTAATCAAGTGGTGTAAGCAAGTCGAGGCTTTCACTCCCTCACTTAAAGGGGCTGTGTCACGGCAGTCCAGTTCATTTTGTTTAATTTTGCCGATTACTCGCCCTCAATCGCTATGGAACTTAAAGTAAGCAAAGAAATTACATCTAAATGACAAAATCAGGGATCCGAGGCAAACAAATATGTCTCCTGAGCATTATTTTTGAAGTTGCAAGCAGCAGGGATCAACTTTGAAAAACTGTTAGGCTGAACAGTTTTCAAAAACCCTAATGTCAATCGGTTTCAATCTTCTTCAGTTTTGCCCATCCGTGGCATCTGTTGTTTCTGTTATGTTATTTTAACCTTCCTTTAAAGTTTTAAGCGGTTATTTTTATGTTTCTCTTAATTTAACGGGCATTTTGTAATTTCCTAATTTGGCTGAATTTCGTGACACAGCTCCTTTAACTCATTTCCCCCAAAAGAGGGTCAGACCTCGAAGCAGCCAGTTTGTTATCCGGTTGCAGGCACTTAACGAGAACTCTGCACTGTGCTGATGTGTCACAACTTCCACCTACTTACTGCTTAAAAACTGTTAAACAGACAAATATCTTGTCAAAGCTTCCAAAATACGGACTAATCGAAAAAAGAGTATCGACTTACTTTTGAACAGTACATTACTCTATCCTGCTTGCCTTGCTTGTGGTACTGATGGAGAAATTTTGGTCATTCCATTTTTATGACTTTTTGGATAATTAAGATGGTGGTTAAGAATGCATGCAAAGACTTTTAAAGTTCAGTCAAACCTCCACCAATGGCCACCTCACCACAAGGTCCTTTTTTTTCTGACCCGGTAGATGTATTCTTGGTTTGCAACCACGTTTCATGGCAGCCATGTTGGGGGTCAATATAAAAGAATTTTTTCTCTAAGAATTTACATGAAAATAGAGTTTAGTTCCCAGAGGAGAGAAATGCTTTTGTTCTTGACCACCAACATGGCCGCCGTGACGTCACGTGCAAACCAGCAGTTCGCCCTTGTGCTTATAGGAGCTTTAGCAATGGTGATGGAGATGACTATGAGAACAGCAAAAAAGCAATGTTTCATTAGCAAATAGAAAACTTTGGATGCGCATCACACTTTTTTGTACATTTCTTTGTCATCACTGCATAACCACGACGTGAAAGTGCCTAGTTTCACATTTTATGGAGGACTTAAAAAAGTGAAGATAAATTTTTCTTTCTCTTTCTTGTCTTGAGTGCAGTCCCCAAGAAATCAACTCCAGGGAAATTTGCCTGCTTTTGACATTTACAGTGAATTGGAATAAATGTGGCAAGGTTGGAAAAGCTCCCTCATGTCTTAACAACAGCCACCTTCCAGCAGTGATCTGTTAGGTCTGTTCCTCAGGTGACCCTTGTTTGGAGGCTTGATTGCAGAGCTTAACTTTTTATGGGGAGGGATGCAGGTGGGAGGAGATACTTTTTATTATGGCAATTTGCATGTTGTAAAACAATATATGAATTGCATGTTTATTTTTGTAAATTCAAAGGCTGTTGACGAGCTTACTGGAAAGGAATGGAATGGTCAAAAGCTGTATGCCGCCAGGGCTCAGAAGAAAGCTGAGAGGCAAATGGACCTGAAGACACAGTTTGAGAAGAGGAAGATTGAGCGTATCAACCGTTACCAAGGTGTAAACTTGTATGTCAAGAACCTGGATGATACTGTTGATGATGCCTATCTGCGTGAGCAGTTCAGTCAATATGGGACCATCACTAGTGCCAAAGTCATGATGGATGACAAGGAGAATTCTAAAGGTAGTGTACTGGCTGTTGGAATTTTAAAACCAATCTTATTCTGGGCAGTGACAAACATGATAAGTTGACTAGACAAAGAACTTGTAGTCTCTTTCACAGCCATTTTTAGGCTCATCACGCAACGCTCCTCGTCTTGACGAGCATAAAAATGGCTGCTAAGGAGACTAAAGAACTTGAAGCTTGATGGATTGTGGTAGGACTCGAAAAAAGTCCCATCTGTTAGTCCGGAACAAGTAGATTTTCTGCAAGTAACTTAAAGCTTTCTTGTCCAATGGGCAAGAGTCCAAGCAAGTCATCCTCTAGCAAAATCATGAAGTAAGATGTGAAAGAAGTGGCTCCAGGCAAGCAAAATGTGGGAGCTGCTTGCCCATAGGACAAGCTGGAATTCCATGTTTTTAGGAGCACTGTCATGGGTACTTCATATTTAAAAATAAGCGCTTAGAACTGAAAAGTATAAGCGCTATATAAATATTTTATTATTATTATTATTATTAAAAATATACTCTGGCTCTTACGACTTATTGCATGGTGCGTCAATATCCTGAGATTGATGCATGCGTCATGTACATGCTTCTTTTGTGTTCAGCTCTAACATTGGTGCAATTTACTGCAGAGCTTTTTTGTTGATGGCAGTTCTGTGCGACAAAAAATATTGTCCGTGGATTAGATCGTCTATTTTAGACTTCCTTTAGTCCTGTAAATGACAATTTCCTTGCAATGACCACTAACTTAAACATAGGAGCTAGAAAATTCTTGTTAGATGCAGACAAGTGGTAGAAGTTAAAAGTGGCTTTACCTAAACAGATTAAGAACTCAACCTCTTTTCTTATTGTTTTCTTACAGGGTTTGGTTTTGTTTGCTACTCATCACCTGAAGAGGCTACTAAAGCTGTTACAGAAATGAATGGCAGGATTTTGGTGTCAAAACCATTATATGTTGCATTGGCTCAGCGTAAGGAGGAGCGCAAGGCTCAGTTGGCAGCACAACACATGCAGCGTATCGCTGGCATGAGAATGCAACAGGTATTTTAATTATTTATTGGTACTTTCAAAGATGAAACTGCAGTGCCTGCTATTGGATGGTTACCACCAAGGCTGTGCTTTAAGAAAATTTGACGGAACACCAAGGGCTCTGAACCTGTAAAAGCCATGGTACCCAGCAACTGGTTTCTGTGAAATAACTAAGATTTTCTAGTTGACCGGGGCCACTGGGCACTGCTAGAGCACTGCCTTGCTTACCACTGTCTTGGATAAAAGGTTTTCCATAGTTAAAGAGATAACGTCATTGTACAAGCAGGGTGCGCATAGTCTTGAAAAGTCCTTGAATTTTAGGGTAAGTCCTTGAAAATTCCTTGAATTCCATTTTTCCTTGAATAGTCCTTCAGATTCTGTGCAAGTCCTTGAGTTTCCTTCAACTTTGAATGTAGTGGCCTGGAAAGTGTTTTTAAATGCTTTTTGGTTGTCCAAGGCGGAATATAAATCATAGCTCAGAGAAGTTAATGAGAAGTTAACAAGTTAAAGCTTTTTTTTATTGTATGCAATAATTAGTTATCAATTTAAGCCAAGTGAACTGAAAAAAGGAGGGAAGTTGGTTAAACAAACAGTTTCAAGCCTTAAAGTTCTGTTAAAATGGACTGGGAATGTGCAGTTTTGTACAATCTGTGAAATAACATTCCTGGTAGGTGGTCATTGAAGAGACCTTTAAAAATGGTTGCAATTTTTTGTGTGAATACTGTGCAAGACGTCTCTAAAATTGTGTTGTATCCTATACTGCCCTGCGGTTCCTGTGGTGCTTTGCTTGGTATTGGCTGTCCACAGTTGGTATTTGGGCAGACATTTGTCCTGTGCAATTATGCAGTAGATTGCTTCCCCGTATAGCACTCTATTAGTATGGCTGCAGGAACATTAATTTTTGTGTATTTAAGTTAAGACCCTTACTGTGAACTGCACTGCTTATGCATTGCGGCATGGCTTACTAAAGTGAGGTGACTATACTGATCACTATGTATAACGATCATCAAAACACTTGTAGAGTCTCAGATGTCACATGACTTTGAGGACTTTTTGAGGGCTTTCATGTCTGAACATAAAGAAGAGCAAGATAAAATGTCTCATTATACTTTTTTATAATACTGTTATAATCCAACTTCATTTCTTGATTTTGAATGGGTGCTAATTATTTTTTTTTTTTGAATGAGACAGTGCAAAAATGATGCAAGGTGTCGTTACAAATTTATTTTAGATACTGACCAGAATATTGGGAGTGCAAGAAAAGCTTGTGCACAGTAATATTATTATGCAGAGTTAATGAAGCTTGTTTGTGTCTCCTCAATTTTAGGCAGCTGGGCAACAAGTTAATCAAGTATTCCCTCAAGCAGGAGCATTTTATATGCAGCCATTGGCTCAGGTAAAATGAAAAAGTAAACTTTAGGTTTTAAATTTCCTCACTTGTTGTAGCTACAGTGGAACCTCGATTTAACGAAGTGCTAAGGGACTGGGGAAATTTGTTTGTTATATCGAAAACCTTGATTCAACAAATTTGGGGGAAAACAAGCAAAATGTTTGTTGTATCGAGGTATAGTTAATGATTAATACTCAATGCCCAGTGTTTCCGGATATGACAATGTAATAAACATTTGTATACGAAGTTGTTTTCTCAGTTCAGAGCTGTACATAACTACAGCACTAGAAACACAAGAACAGGCAAACAAAACTGCCTAAAACTACTGTACACATGAATATTATCCTCGTTGGTCTGTTTCGCCTTCATCTTAAGCTATCTTTCGGTCACATGTTGACATTTATTTATTTTGCCAAATAATCCTCGTCATTTGGTTTTAAGTAGATATGCCATGAAACTTCACCTTTGGACTGTCTCAAGTTGAATAGTGCTGTTTGAAAGTGTACTTAGTATTTAAACTAGGGTCAGTAGTGGTTTCATTGTGTTAAAAGGCCTTGTTTCTTGTCCTCCCTAGGCTAGCCAACGTCCATTCTTTACACCCCAAATGCAGCAGATGCGTCCTCGTTGGCAGCCCATGCAACAACAGCAGCAGATGCGACCTTCTGGAATGCAAATGCCAGGTGGTGGGCAGGTTCCAAGGGCACGAGGCATCCGTCAGGTACCTCCCAGGGGAGTGCCTGGCCAGCAGCAGCAGCCTGGGGCGGGAGGTCCAGGCCAACGTGTTGGAGGTATGGCTCAGGGACAACCAGTGCGTGGTCTTGGAGCAATGCAAGGCCAGCCACCGAGGCCAGCGTACAAGTTTCAGCAGAATGTCCGTAACCAACCACAGACACATCCAGGAGCAGTGCCTGTGCAGAACCAAGAACGTGTTCAACAGCCTATTACCATACCGGTAAGAGCAGGAAGAATGCCATGCAGTTAAGCCAAAATCAACTTTTAGGAACTGGGTCCTTAATGCTAAAAGAGGAGAAAAATAATTAAGAAGAGCAATATATGAAACGTGGCAAGGAACATGTAAAGTACAGTAACAAACACAATTTAAGACGATAAAAATCACTTAATGAATTGCCAGGTCATCAAAAGTAGCTCGAAGCTGGCAAAAATCACCACCTACATGCACTTGGTGTTTTTGGCTGGTTGCTCTGTTGGACTGTTCCTCTGTTTCTTTAGTAAAAAGTGCCAAAATTCACCACCTATCCTTAATAATTTACATCTTCAGAAGCCTATTTAAGGCTTCTGACACTTTTAATCTTTTTCAAGTCTTGATAAAGATGGCTGACAGTCATCGAAACTGTCAGCATCAATAAGACGTTGAGACTGGCTATGTGTTAAGAACATTTAAATCGATTCACCACCTATGTCAACATCAAGTCTGCATACTTACAAACTTTCTGACAACCACCTGCTGGCAATTTACTGGGTTGTAGATCCTGATTAGATCTGATTTCAGCAGGTCAACTTATGAAGCTAACCGTGCATTTTGGGGTCCTTCTTTTCCTTGTTTACTTTCTTGGCAAAAGAACTGAGTGATAAAATCTCGTAGGGAGAGTGTTTTGCGTTCCTTTGTTTGTTGTTTTTCCTAAACTGGATAGCTGCAGAAGGAACCACATTCTGAAGACCTCTGTTTGTCTTTCTAGGGACAAGAACCACTCGATCCCAGTGTCCTTGCTGCAGCCACTCATTCTGAGCAGAAACAAATGCTAGGTGAGCGTCTGTTCCCCTTGATCCAATCCACCCACCCGCACCAGGCTGGCAAGATCACTGGTATGCTGTTGGAGATTGACAATGCTGAGCTGCTTCACATGCTGGAGTCACGCGAGGCCTTGCAAGCCAAAACCGAGGAAGCTGTGTCTGTACTGAAGGCCCACAACGCTAGGGAGAAGGCAGACTCGATGAAGAACTAACGCGTGGCCTGTGTCACTCAAGGTTCACTTTTACCGGATCAAGTCTTTTGCAAAACCTTTATGTTAATTTGAACATGGATTTGACGAGTTATTTCAGAATGATACAAATAAAGTTGATTTTTTCATCATTCTGTAAAAAAGGATGTCGATTTTTTATTACTTGTGAAAAAAAAATACGTATCGTAAACTATAACCTCCCTCCCAGTAATACAGCGGTAATAGGCCCATCCGCCCGTAAACAAAAAAATATTTGATTATAAGCCCCCTGAAACTAATGTATCGAAATGAATTTGAATTTATATAATGACGTTAAAGCTTGACCTAAACAAGTAAGTACAAAACGTATTTTAATCAGCACTGCTATAGCTTGTTGCGAAAACTCTGGGTTTATAAGAGGCCGTTTACGGTATTTGAACAGGGATTACAACGAAAGCCGATTACATTGGAACCGCGTTAATATGTAATGGTAACAGGACTGAGTGGAGTCCAATTCGGTCTGTAATCATACGAGTGATTAACAAAATCGGACGACCGCGTAGCGGGAGTCCGATTTGTTTAATCACGAGTATGATTACAGACCGAATTGGACGACACGAAGTTCTGTTACCAATTAATCATAACTTTAACAAAATTTGTGATATATAGGGCTCTTTTTAAATCAAAACACAAGAAATTCCAAGATTTTTTCGCTAGCAATGAAAAAAAAAGCCATTTAAGCGCGCACGTGACACACATGTCCAATACCCTCGACCAGATTCCAGTGGACAAAACCTGGAGTCCGACGGAGTCTAAAACCGGAAGTACAGTAGAGTCCACTTGAGTTACCGGAAGTTTAGTCATGAGTGAAACCGGAAGTGTAAACAATACTTAGAGGAGGGTTGGAAAGTCGTCCGATGGAGTCCATCGGTTCCATTGGAAACACATCGATTCCGATGGAATCTCAGGAAGTCTAGTCGTGCCATGAGTCAAAACAAGCACACTGCACGTGTAACATAACTGGTTCTTTAAGCCCTAAGTCGAGAATGGCAATCCTAACAGGAAGTTTAGTCATGAGTGAAACCGGAAGTGTAAACAATACTTAGAGGAGGGTTGGAAAGTTGTCCGATGGAGTCCATCGGATCCATTGGAAACACATTGATTCCGATGAAATCTCAGGAAGTCTAGTCGTGCCATGAGTCAAAACAAGCACACTGCACGTGTAACATAACTCGTTCTTTAAGCCCTAAGTCGAGAATGGCAAGCCTAACAGGCAACAGAACTCGTTCTTAAAGCCATGAGTCGAATCAAGCACGGACGTCGGTACACATAAGTCGTTCTTAAAGCGATGAGTCAAAACAAGCACGCTACACAAAAAATATAACTCGTTCTTAAAGCAATGAGCCGAAACGAGCACGCTACGCGAATGGCATAACTCGTTCTTAAAGCCAAGAGTCGAAACAAGCACGGTACCCACGTAACATAACTCGTTCTTTAAACCCTAAGTCCCCCGGGCCCTTATTCGAGACGGACTGGCACGCTTAAAGCCACGAGTCAAAACAAGCACGGTAAAGCTATGAAACGGGGCAAAAGCCCCGCGAAACGAGGACAGTACACAAGTATATGCTTCGTTCTTTAATGGTAACTATAATATGAGCTACACTTGAGTAGAATTATTAAAAGAAACATACTGGTAGGGGGTAGGCATAACATTGAAATTGACATTACATGGATACAAAATGTACTAAGTTATTGAACTTTTACGCGCGCTCGCGTTTCGCTCGCTCTACTATCCCTGAGGAAAAATGGGGGACTACTCGTAGTCTACTTTGCATGTGAAAAGATCACCATTGCTATGGTACATGACACCTCACACCTTTTACAGAAAAAAAAATATTCATTTTATAAGTGAAGTTAAGTATTTCAGTGGTATAAAATAAATGGAACATATTGCATGGCCGCTCGGAGATATGAAATTTCTCTTCTCATGTTGAAACAATATTTCACTGCTTCCAGCAAGGTTTACCCTTCCTTCTCTGTTGGATTGCTGTTAATCATACCTTTGTTGAGAAAAGCATGGACAAAATTCTTATAACAAGTTAGAGTTAATTTGTGTTTTTCATGTAAAATCATGCATGCCCAACCCTATTCTGCACCCTACAGGAAATAATTACGTTGGATATATGCACGCAATTTCAATATGTAAAGGGTGTGGGGAAACAGTGATAGATTTAGTACAGGGTATTTTTCAAAAGGGTAGCACCTGGCTATGAGCCAGGGCACAAATAAATTACAAATACTCAATCATTGTTCCAAAGACTTTCAATGCAGGATTGTAGCTTTTATCCTGAATATTAGACAGTGGTATTACATCTTAAGAAGAGACAGTAAATTCCTTTTAGCTTGTGTTTTGCTTTCCCCAGTGTGAATGAAGAGCTGTTCTCGCAACAATTTACCCATCAGAACCTTAAAATTTATATAGGTCTTGTGTCCAAAAATTATTGACGTGACTTATACACAATATTAAAGAAAGCATTCTTTGGAGCACTATCACATGGCTAGGCTTTATTTCCATGCCCTAAATGTTGTCACACATGACCTACATTGGGGAAACATAGCATCTGCGGTAAAAACCACAAGCTAGTAAAGGTCTTTACTATTACTTCTCCTCTCATAACTGTACTTAACAAAAAATTTTCTTTGGCATTGTATCATGCACTGTATTTTATTAGCTTTATAGCCACTGCACTGCTTTCATCCCATTCTCAATGCCCTTGTCAAAGACAACTTTGAAGAAGAGGAAGAGTGAGCACAAATATTCAGTAAAGGGGCCAGAGGAAAAGACAAAAAAACCATGTAACATTGCTTTAAAAATTGCAAAAATAATTATGTTCCAATTAACCAATCACTTCCTCCTGTCCTACTATTTAAAAGCTTTCCCAATATTTCCCCACCCAAATGAAGCCAGTAACAGTGTCCATTGAAAGAAAAAAAGGGTAGCAATAAAAGCAAATAAAGAAGGGAAAGCGAAATTTGTGACTGCAGCTGAGTTCCTTTAAAACCACGAAACCATCTCATGATTTCTATGCATGCCCCAACTTTTGAAAATAATATTTTCAATTTGCATCTGTAACTGAACGCTGTGAACTACACGGCTTTTAAATAGTCTTCTGGTAAGATTTAGCTCATAAGCCAGACAGTGACTAGAAAACGAAGCCACTAGCTTCAAAACAAGTTTCTCAGCAAAATTCCCACGAGAGGAATGGGATAAAAAACAAAACAAAAACAACAAAACAACGATGAGCTGAACTAAAAGGATAACTATTACAAAGGGGACTCAGGAATGAAAAAAAGTTTATCAGACTGCTTTGAAGGGGCTGGTCTCACTTGTCCGTTTTCATCAGCCAGCTCTAGGAACTCCTGCACCTGGAGCTGACTGATGCCTGGCCTTTCCAAAGCTCCCAGCAAGGCCTGTCCCTATGCCCTTCTTTCACCTGTCACCATCTGTGCCTTCTTCAGGAATAGCCGCCTTCTGCAAATAAGACCTGAATTGTTATCTTCATTGTCAGAATTGAGAGGTGGGATAACAGCTTTAGTAGGTACAGGGGAGATTTCTGATCGTTTTTTGAGATATCCTCCTTGTTCCTAATGTCATTGGGGGAACCAGACCTGATAGGTTTCTTCACTTCCTCATCTCTCTTTACCTATGAAAGATTGCAAGAAAAAGGTATGACAGAGAAAACAAAATTAAATAAGGTGGCTTGACTGGATTTTTTAGGGGGGATACCTTCCAAGTTTTAAAGCATTAACTACATCAGCATGAGTAAAGATATGGGAAAAAGGCTACCAAACATTACTATATTATATATACATAAAAATTTCTTATTATCTAGGTTTTATTGCAAATGGAGTCGCCATGGCAACCTAATGAAACCAATATGTTTTTTATGTATGTCTGTGTTTCTCTGTACCAGGAGTGTTTTTTAGAAATGGCTTAAGGGAGTATGTACCTGCCATAACTGCTTCAATTATGCAAAGTTTGAACAAATTCTGTGAGAGCATTTTCGAAATATTTTGAAACAAGTTTTTAGAATCATAAAAACAGTGAAATAGCATGTTATATATCCACACAATTAGCTAATATGTTAAGAAAATGTTAAGCTTTCGAAGCACGGTTTCATCTCATAATGATTTGATTCCGTTGAAAACTGTGTAAAAAAAAAAAGGAGGGGAATTGCTCTGGGCGATCGCTAGTGAGAAGAATTTTATTAACCTACATTCAGCTGCTTTTGTTACAGTTTTTGCACATAATTTGGTCCATGCCTACAAATTTCACATTATTCAAAAAACCACTTAATAAATTTTTTCAGAAACTTACCAATCTCAAGGTCAATTGTTAATAAATATACCCTGCAAGTTTCAAGAACATTGAAAACAGTGAAGGCTTTTAAAAAGGGCCTCCAATATAACCAGGGTTGTCAGAAAGTTTTGAAGTAGATGACTGAGTTGTCAAAGTAAGCAGCCAGCTTAGGGATACTTTATTTAAAAAACGTCATCTGCAAAGAAATGCTAAGCAGAGTAGGCGGCCAATACTAACCAAGTAGGCGGCACTTTTCACTGGCAGCCTGCTACTTTTGACAACCGTGTATAACCAAATTTTCCCTTAGTGAGTGTCCTCATTATTCAGTGGCATTGTTTTCAAGTTTCATATGCACATGTACAATTTTTTTTTAGCAAAAGAAATACATTTACATTTAAAAGAACTCTAAATTACTTTCCAAAGAAATATCCGGAAAATGCTAATAATTGTCTTGTGCCATGGATAGCAGTGAGAATCGAAACGGTGAACATCACGGCTCATCATGTAGGATGTAATACAACTAACTACATGTACGAGAGAACTACTGGAGAACTGACAATTTGACTAACAATAGACGACTGTTTAACTGTGACAATAGACGGATCAAAACGCACCAATTACTGATTACGAGTCTTCATAGCCAATACCATCACGGCTTAACTGACAGACGACCAATAACATTGCAACGTAATTGACCAATCAGATCAATAGCCAGATATAATACCATCGACTAACGTGATACAACTCACTTTGACTCTGAAGATGACTACCGCACAGGTTGTCGAAACTTCAGTCACTGTCAACAACAACAGTCCTATTCAGGACTACGTTCACCCGGACGATCAAACTCAACCTGCTTTTGAAATGACTCCTGGGTTCAAACCTTTCACAATTAATTATCTTACTTGGGTTACAACATCACAGCAACTTTTAGAAAGAGTTGCTGCGATTTTCTTAAAAGATTAGCTAGTTGTGTGGATAGCATACTATTTCACTGCTTTTATGATTCTTAAAACTTTGTTTGAAAATACACTGTATTTCCAAAATGCCTTAATTGAGGCAATTATGGCAGGTACATAATCTCTTAAGCGTTTTCTTAAAAACACTCCTGGTACAGAGAAACACAAAGATAAAGAAAAAATGTAATGGTGTCATTACATTGCCATGGTGACTCCGATAATTGCAATAAAACCCAGATCATAAGAAATTTTCATCTTTATATAATACAGTTGGGGTAACCTTTTTCCCATGGATATCTTTACTCATGCTGACATAGTTAATGCTCAAACTTGGGGGCTACCCCCCTAAATCCAGTCACGTCACCTTAATTCTGGCTCTGTTCAACAAAAAATAAAATAAAATTTTTAACAATTCCAAAGTCAACAGTTACATGTATTACAGTACCTCACTGTAGCTATTTTCTTTCTCTCTTTTTCTCTTGAGGGCATGACAAGTCATAAGAGGCCCAGTAGAGGTCAAATATCTGACATAAAGAGGACATAGCTTGATCCTCTTGTTTTAGCTTGAATGTGTTTTCTAAAATAACATAGAAGAATTCCTCACATCAGATGTTGCCAGAGAGTTTCTTTTTCTATCTGCTTTTACTCACTGCCATAAGAGTTTCTGAGTTGCAAAACACACCCTAATACCAGACTCAATTTGATTGGAGGGGGAGGGTGATATTCTGCAGATTAATTTTGTTGGAAAAAAGTTTTGTAAGAAAATCTCTCTCTGATCATGAGCAAAAATATAGTATCAAGGTCATTTCATGCCAACATAATTACTGAAATTTGTTTAACACCTTCTGGTAGTTTATTATTCAAAATCAAGACAAACTTGCAGAAATTATATTCTATACCTGATGCTATATGTGGTGTATGTGCTGTAGCTGAAATGCATTCTTGTCTTAAATCAGAGCTTTCTTTAGACCAATTTTTCTGTGCTGGAGACTTTCATTCTATTCCTCTAAACTACAATGTACAAGTTATTACTAGTGTTATTGGAATAATAAACTTTTAAGAGTATTGTTTCACTAAAATCTGTTATATTTGATTGTTGCATTGTCAAATAGAAGTCCATGACCGAAAATAGCATTTATGTTGCAGATTGGGTTCTCCCCACTTTGTTCAGGTATAGCAGATAACAAAAAGTAAATACTTTATGGAAAATGGAGTAAGTTTCAGGGCATAAGATCATTATTTTCGATTCAACATATTTTGCTTTTTTTGATTGGTTGCCCATGGGAAAATTTAACCTGAGATCAGGTCCAATTTTAGTGGTTCTCAGAGCATGATCTCTGGTTAGGGAAAATTGGAATTTTAGGTGACAGCTTTATTGCCTCTAGAAATATTACATGGCCATGGTTATATTTCCACTCGAGGGGTGTAATTTGCAGGTTGCAGGTCAGAATTTGGAAAAAAAATGTCCTGAAAAGTTTACAGATCTTCCCAAGCTCTTAAAAACAGAACATTACAATGATGTTTTGGTGATATCATATTCTTCACAGGGTCACGCAAAACCGGAAATATCAGATCTCAGTTCTATAAATTGATTCTTTAGTCCCAGGTCTTTCAAGGCAAGAAGGAAGGTTTTAAAATTGTCAGATCAGCTGATCTCATCACTCCTGCCAAAGCTAGCATATATAGTTAAAGAAAAGACTGGTTCCTCGTCGCTATAATTGTCTGCCGTACCTATGATAGAAAAGGAAATTACACAGCCAAGGTGACCCAATTTATAAGTGCACTCGACTAAACGCACAATAAAGTTTCATCTGAGTTTAAAAGCAAAAACAAATTTCACTGAAATCCATGTTGGATGGACGTTGTGGATAGCCAGCACCATTCGTTATTCTTTTTTTTTTTTAAAGTGTAAAGTGACAAGACAAAACAAAAATATATTATCTCGAATTCCAACTGAGCTTGAGAAATTCTGATTTGTAGTGCAGTGTGGTACTATGGCCAGAATTGAATTTAAAACTTACCTCTTTGTATAAAGAGGGAATCGCAAAATCTAACTCCCTCCAAACAATTATTTAAAACCTTCCTTCTTGCCTTGAAAGGTCTGGAACTAAAGGATCAATTTACAGAACTGAGATTTGAGATTTCCAGTTCGGCATGATCCTGTCAAAATCATAATAACAACAAAACATCAGGGGCATAGCTAGGAATTTTCAAAGGGGGGATCACACCGTGTCACACCCAGGGTACTTTTGCATGTAGTTTGGGGTGTGGATTAATTTATGGTGAGTGTTTTGGACGTCTAAAAGTAAGTTGGGCGTATTTCTACCAATGATAATGAGACTGTTGTTGACGGTGACTGATCAGTGGAATAGCCAGAGGAGTATTCGAGGGGTTCCGGAACCCCCCTTAGGCTGCAGCACTACCTGGTAAGTATAATTTTAAGAGGAATGAGATTTTAGCTTTTAAAGAAAATGAGAAGAAAAAAAAATAAAAAGCATCACATTCTATTTCAAGGGTTACATATGTTGAGGTTTAATCATTCTTTGCAGTGGTCTTTTTTACTTTAATTCTATTACTGTGAGGAAGATCATACGTGGCCCCTGTGTATACAAGCCTGCAATGTGTGATTCAGCACCTTTGTTGGTCTAGATTGCTTTCAGTTGCATGTTGTAATGGTTTGACCATGAGAGAGCTTAATAGAAACTCGGTGGAGGCATAAAAGTGAAAAGGTAGAATGAAATCAGCCTTGATGTTTGCAAATCAGTCTGAGGAAATTGTCTGAAACTGGAACACAAACACTAACAGCATGGCAAACTGCCTAAAACATACAGTATTCAGGAATTCATCATATGCCACCCAGGTTACCACGATGCAATGCCCTTTCCTTACATAAAAGCTACTCACTATCAGGCTCCCAAAGCGAGACACCGATGTCTATTAGGATACCATCAGCTCTAATTTTCATGTGGCGGCTTTTTTGTTGGCAGTGCAAGTGTTTCAAAGTGGAAAAAGACCTTTCTAGTAGTGCTACATATTTCAAGTACTACGTAACTTAGCCTGCGTAGCAGGCGCCTGGAAGTAGTGAGCGCAAGAAAGAATGGGTGCGCGAGAAGGAGACACGCGAAGGGTCTTCCTCTCCCCTTGCGTGTCTCCTTCTCGCGCGCCCGTCCTTTCTTGCGTCCACTACTTCCAAGCACCTGCTACGCAGGCTATACATTATTACGAATTACATCAGCAGAACATGAGCGACAGCTTAGCCCATTGCACAGACTTAAAAGGTAATTGGCGACGACCATGACTGAATCGAGAGTCTGCTACTCTTACTATGATGAACATTGCATTATGGACATGTACCCTGAGGCTAACAATCGACACCTTTGCACCGAAGCGTCCATGATGTTTCCTTCTTGCTAATACCCTAACTGAGTAAACAGCAAATCACAGGACTACAGTGTGTGTTTTTATGTATTCAACGATAATGAACATATATGTTGTAGTTACATTTCTATACCAAAAACAAAAGAAAAACAAAAATTACCTGAGATAAAAAATTAACGATCTACAACATAAACACTATCTCTTCACTGGAAGCGAAAAAAAGCTAGCTTCATATGGCACTGTTATTGGAAATTTGTGCTCAGAATCACAAAACGAAATTTCAGACGACCTAAAGTATTAAAACTTTCCAGGAAACCCACTGAAGATTTATCGTCAATCTAGACAAAAATACCACATTAGGAACCCCTCTATGCAAAAATGCTGGCTACACCCCTGCTGATGTTTCGACAACCTGTACAATAGTCATCTTCAGAGTCAAATACTTTTTGTATTACTGAATTAGCAAAAAAAAATCGTACTTTTAGCTTGTAAAGTCCTTGTTACGTAAGCCGTTCCTTTACAAAAGATGTGCCTTTACCTTTAAACTCCTCCATCTACGTTGTCAGCCAGACGATGACAACATAAAAAAATGTAAAATTGACATTTGACATACCCAAGCAAAGGTCAAATTCACAATTTACCACAAAATAGTGTGTCAAATACCCGGGGTGGGGGGCAGGGGGGATGTTGAAATTTTCAATTGATCAGCACATAAGGTTTATACTTCATTAATATGCTTTTATTATGAAAAGATTCGTCATTTTTAAGGAACTGAGGAGTTCCAAACCATTTCATAAACGAACCTAGACTTTTATAATTATCATCACTCGGATAAGTAAATGTTAAAAACTACACTTCAAAACCAGCTCTAACACATTATAATGAATTGCCAACTGGTCTACTTGCATGTACTTGCATGCAGTGGTGCGCAACTGTAAGTACATGCAGATAATAAATAGTGGTATTTTCCTGGCTACTTACTTTTGAATCAAAATCTCAGGCAAGAGACATCTCTTTCTGAGGGATGCCAAAGTCCTTCTGAGGGATTCCATTTGCAACACACCTCCTTCTAAGGATACCAAACTCCTTCTGAAACGTCTCCTTCGGAGGGATGCCAAAATCCTAGTGAGAGATTCCATTTACCAGTTTCAAAATAGATAACTCCGTCGATTCTTCCCTCGGAGGAATTCCAAATTCGCACTTCAGGTTACGTTTTTGCTTTCTTATGCCCTGGTTTAATATCGAAAGATTCCACAATTTCAAGGAACAGTGGAATTTAAGATAATTCCATATGCCTTTTCCTTGCCGTTCGAATTCTTTACTCGTAAATTCTTTTAGAAAGTCAATGATCGAAAGATGCGCCATCTTGGCCATTTTGTTGATCAGGCAACTCTTGTTTCTAGTCCCCCTCGATCGCATCCTTCGTGTTCCCAACAGTTCGCGTTACCTGATCCTGTAGCACGCTCACTTTGTCAAATGTAATTGACTTTTTTCACTTCTCCTGGAGTATAACAACGAACTAACATATCGCAGTTCGGGAGCTGGACGAATAGAGAACGCATATCGCTACCGCCATTCGCTACACAGAAATTGTTATACAGAATTGTCTCAAATACGAGTTCGCTTTTAAAAAGAAATTACCTCATGAAGCGATGCAGTTTTTGATCGATGATCGGACTTCACTAGCTAACCAAATAATTAAGATTACATACCACATTTTCCCGACCTCTTATACACCTCTCCACTGCGAAAGACTGATGCAGTGGACTCCGTTTCACACTTTTCCATCTCGTTCAACATGATGACAATTTTTGACCTGGCGTTACGAATAGAAAATGTTCTTCTCCAGGCAATCGAATCTATTCGAATCTAATGGATACAATGGATTCCATTGGAACGCCTTTTCATCCCCTTATACAACAGGAGTGGAATTTCCTAAGTCTCTCACGAATAGAAAAATGTACTTTTCCATCGGAATCTATTCGTTTCCAACGGATCCGATGGACTCCATCGGAACGACTTTCCACCCCCTCATGTAACATGAGTGGAATTTTTCTAAGTCTCTAACGAATACAAAATGAACTTTTCCATCGGAATCTATTCGTGTCCGATGGATCCAATGGACTCCATCGGAACGACTTTCCACCTCCTCATCCATCATAAGTGAGACTTTTGTAAGTCTCTCACGAATAGAAAAATGAACTTTTCCATCGGAATCTATTCGTGTCCAATGGATCCGATGGACTCCATCGGAATGACTTTCTACCCCCTCATCCAACATGAGCGGAATTTTTCTAAGTCTCTCACGAATAGAAAATAAACTTTTCCATCGGAATCTATTCGTGTCCAATGGATCCGATGGACTCCATCGGAATGACTTTCTACCCCCTCATCCAACATGAGCGGAATTTTTCTAAGTCTCTCACGAATAGAAAATGAACTTTTCCATCGGAATCTATTCGTGTCCAATGGATCCGATGGACTCCATCGGAACGACTTTCCACCCCCTCATCCAACATGAGCGGAATTTTTCTAAGTCTCTCACGAATAGAAAATGAACTTTTCCATCGGAATCTATTCGTGTCCAATGGATCCGATGGACTCCATCGGAACGACTTTCCACCCCCTCATCCAACATGAGTAAGATTTTTGTAAGTCTCTAACGAATAGAAAAATGTGCTTTTCCATCGGAATCTATTCGTGTCCAATGGATCCGATGGACTCCATCGGAACGACTTTCCACCCTCTCATCCAACATGAGCGGAATTTTTCTAAGTCTCTCACGAATAGAAAATAAACTTTTCCATCGGAATCTATTCGTGTCCAATGGATCCGATGGACTCCATCGGAACGACTTTCCACCCTCTCATCCAACATGAGCGGAATTTTTCTAAGTCTCTCACGAATAGAAAATGAACTTTTCCATCGGAATCTATTCGTGTCCAATGGATCCGATGGACTCCATCGGAACGACTTTCCACCCCCTCATCCAACATGAGCGGAATTTTTCTAAGTCTCTCACGAATAGAAAATGAACTTTTCCATCGGAATCTATTCGTGTCCAATGGATCCGATGGACTCCATCGGAACGACTTTCCACCCTCTCATCCAACATGAGCGGAATTTTTCTAAGTCTCTCACGAATAGAAAATGAACTTTTCCATCGGAATCTATTCGTGTCCAATGGATCCGATGGACTCTTTCGGAACGACTTTCCACCCCCTCATCCAACATGAGCGGAATTTTTCTAAGTCTCTCACGAAAAGAAAATGAACTTTTCCATCGGAATCTATTCGTGTCCAATGGATCCGATGGACTCCATCGGAACGACTTTCCACCCCCTCATCCAACATGAGCGGAATTTTTCTAAGTCTCTCACGAATAGAAAGTAAACTTTTCCGTCGGAATCTATTCGTGTCCAATGCATCTAATACACTTGGTAGGACTTTACACCACTAGACTTCCGGTTTTCCGATGGAAAGCAAGGGGATACGACTGGATTCTGGTCGACAGTATTGGACAACCCTCGCGCGTGATGGCGCGTACTGTCCTATTAAACTGTCCTATTAAGGCTGAAATCAGGGCAGTTGAGAACCAATCAGATTTGAGAATTTTGTTATAGTTATGATTAGGTCACTAATGGGCCAAAATGAATTGGGCGTAATTTCGGGGTGGCGGTATTACCGGGGCAGGCTCAAATATCATGACTTGAGGGCCGTAATGACGAATGCTCCGTACATTACATTCACTGTACTGTTCTCAATAAACAACTGGAATGTAGATATCGTGTACAGTAATTAAAAAAAAACTACTTACAATTTTCCTTTAGTGCATGGAACTGTTTTAAAATTCGGCTATAAATGGCCACAAGTGTATTTTAAGTGTACTGTAGTCGAATAACCTCAGATTACTTGGTCAACATTTCACGGGCATTTTAATTTTCTACATTTGGAACAAGTGGCCGTATTTGGCCCCCTCCCCTTAGAAACAATCGGGGAGGGAGCGGCGGTACACAGGCTATTGTTACACCAGAGTCTCCGGATTACCAGTCAACAATACGGGGTCCAGGCTGTTGGTTGCAAAGAAATGAATCTGTTTAGAAGTTAAAAATCGCTGGGTTACAACGTAATTTTTAAAAAGTGAGAAATAAACAAGCCAGATATGCAAATAATTTTAGTCACTCAGACGTGGTATGTGCGCAGAACCATTCTATTTGGGGCTCTTGGGGCGACTGTTATGACTATGTAATACCCAGGAGAAATTTTAAAAACAAAGGTTGTACAAAATTGTGGGGCGCAAACAAGGTGCTGCAGCGGGCCTTTGTGATTTTTTCTTTCGCTCGCACGTAACACGCTTGCCCACTCAACAATCTTGATGGACTGCATGATCTTGATGGACATATACCGAAATGTACACTTCAAGAATTGTAAATAAATTTTAAAAAATTAAATCATTATTATTATTGCTATTATTGTTTATTTATTTATTTTTCGGCCATATCTCCAGCCGCCCTTTTCGGACTGCTATGTTGCTTGGAGTGCTATCAGGCTCCTGGTTTTTTGAAAAAATTCCCTTTCTTAAGGTAAACTAGAGGTAATCCTGACTCTTCTCCAAGCGTCTTCGCGTAACGCCGCGCGGCGGGAGAGACAGAGAGAGACGACTGGGGACGAGTCAGGGGGTAGGTAAGTTCATCTAATTCAGGATCCAGTCAGAGAAACAATCGATAAAACGAGCGCCTGATTGAAAGCCTCCCAGATAAAAATCAAACAGTCATTCTTGGACTGATCCCCTAGGTAGAGTGTAAGCGGGAGGGAGTCACGGGACGCCCAGTTGTGACGGGGAGAATCTGCTGAAAATAGTAAAAACGACGCAAAAAAAATAAAGCCATTCCAGGAGCCCATCAAATGGAGCCTCCATCTCCCATACAAGCTCTTGGAGTCAACCCTTCCGAGTAGATTTATAATTAGAACGGTTCCCAGGGGAGACTTAGCGTGCCGACGGTGGGAAGAGCCAATCACAACGACGAAATGACGCTGCTATTATACTTCATCAAACAGCAGGAAATTGGGTGTTGACGGGCCAAACGCAATCATAAGTTATGCACCTATCAATGTAAACCCCGTGGGGGGGGGGGGGGGGGGAGTGCGGGCAAGGGGTGGGGATTTGACAAATTTTAAAATTTTTCGATCAAATTCCCCAGGGTGGGAAACGGAAGGTCAACCAAAAGTGTCAAAAAGGCCCCCACCCCAGGGGAAAAAATCTAAACAAACAATGCTATAATACTATATAAAACAAATAAAAGAACATTTCAAACACGTTGTTACTACTTTTATTTACGGTTAACGGAAGCTCCATTAAATTACTCGTTGTAATGAAGTATTTTCTCTCTCCACTAGCATCTCTTATCTTGAACAACAAAATCACTCCAGGAAGATTGACCGTGCTATATAATATTAATAAAACTTAAAATGCTTTATAACATCTGCTCAACATGTCGGAACAGGTCGGACCAGTGACCCATAAAAAATCCGCTGACTTTCAAGGTGGAATTCGATTTCAATCGAGTTTTACAATCAGATGGGAACTTGAAGATAAAAACTTTCTCAAAATAGACATTATCTGTTTAGATGACAGTTTAAAGTATCGGATTAGGGCGATTAAAACAAATGAAAACTTCATACCTTTCTCCAACAGCGTGACTTTCAGGAAGCCTCGAGGGACAGACTTGGTAACTGTTTCTGAATTGATACCAGGCTTCTATCGGTCAAAGTTAAATGTCCCGACCCCGGGGTCGCTTCGCACGATCAAAAGCCCGATAGCGGGGATAGTCCCAGGCATCAAATCCCCTCCCCTTGCCCGCACTCCCCCCCCCCCCCACGGGATTTACATTGATAGGTGCATTAGTGAAACGAGACTTAAGTGTTTTCATCCCTCAGAGATTTTCTTTTTTTCTTTCTAGCGGGTAGATTATACTGTAGAGAGTTTTAAACTCTGACTATGTAAACTTAATTTTGGTTGCTTGTCTCACATTAAGAGGCCATGAAGCTGGTGTTACATGCATAATGATTAACTACTACCTTCAGTTTGTAGTTCTGACAGGATTCGTTTTCTTTAGCCAATTTTTTTGAGCGTTAAGATTCTTATTTCGGCTTAATGACTCAATATTAATCAAATTTCTAGTTTTTCAAGGTTTTTTCCGAAATGCGTTTATCTGAATAAATACTGGTAGTGTTTGTGGTTGTTTTGTCCGTCAGCTAGTGTGATGATTTCCTGCTATGTTTTGTAACGCCGGGCCCAGCCATTGCTTTCTCGCAAAAAAAGTGATCTACAGATGCGAATTCGAAGGAAGGAATTGAGCCTAAACTTCTTACATTAACTGCTGAGAATTGTCCCGTTAGTCAGTCATAATTCTTTTGGCGCAGATACAATCCATTTTGTTTTTCTTGAGATAAGTGGGTCTTTGGACTGGAGCGCGATGTCACAAATTCCTCCGTTAGCAAAGCTTCACGGTCGAGCAACTGTTCTCTTCTGTTCAACTTTTCAAGTGCCAGTTTTATCAGGCTGAACTCTCATGGTGATACAAGTCAGTTGTAAAGGAAGACTGCAATTTCTCAAATTTCGGAACTGAAGCATTCCTCGTTAGTTGCTACTTAGGTCATCGCTTTTGCACGCGGTGCTTAACTGGCGAAATCCACTCCACGGTGATGACAAAAATCAAATGATCCGGGCACTTTTTCGGCGCTGATCATTGAAAAGTTCCAAATCGTCCACAGAACGCGTAACCGTCGACTCTTTTCTAGGTGCATGCTTAAATGTGGGATGTATGGCGGCAAAAAAAAAAAAAGAAATACTCGCAAAGATAACCTTTCCGTGATCCTCAGTTCGCTGCCTTTGTCCCATCGCTTCATGCTCAGTCTTAGTCGGGTAACTCATTAACTTTTATTTCATGATACCCAGATCCCAGCGGCTGTAAAATTGTATAAATGGACGTAAAGAAAAAAAAGGAAAACGGTCGAAGAAAGGGCTTCTGAGTTTAACTTCATCCAATTTTATTTTTCCACAGTGACATGCGAGACCTACAGAAATATGACACTTATTGCGGGAAACAAGCCGTTCTATTTATAAATCTACTCGGGAAAGGGTTGACTCAAGAAATTAATATAATAATGGAGATGGAGGCTCCATTTGATGGGCTCCTGGCCATTCGCATTCGCTCAGGGGCACCCACGACGGTTTCCTCATAAATAGGCCATTTGCACTAAAAAGTCATGTGACATCATTTTTATGAAAATTTAGGAAAAACGATTAGTGGGTCACATCTTAAACAAAATATAAATAATAGTAATTTGGTTTTTCAAACCCGCACCATTTTCTTAACAACTGGTCACGTGACCAAAATGTGATAATTACCTCTTTCTGAACACAAATTTTGCATGCACTTAAACTTCAAGGAAAATGTTGAAAAGATGATGTGGTAACGTTTACAGCACATCTGAGCGTAATTATCAAACGTTCAAAACAAGGTACAAGCAAAAAGTAGTTTTTGCCGCCATGTTGGAGGGCAGGAGTATGCCCTCCATGGCGGCCAATACAAATCATACTACTTAGTTGAAAAATTACAGAGCCATAAAATATCTCCCTTAAATGGGTTTCCACTCAAGTTTCGGGAGTAGTTTCTATCTGCTCTGTCAATTTTTGGCATCAGCAAGATTCCAACGCATTGTTTAAAGGAAGCATTGGTCACGTGACCTCTTAGTGCAAGTGCATGGCCTATACCTTAAAAACACTTTTTAGGCTATCCAGAGTACTTTAAGATCTCTAGAAAGGCATTCTAAGCGGCGATATAAAATTTGTACCTGTTCGGTCGTCCTATGGGAACCTGGGTCTCTTCGCAATTTAACTTTTTTACGGAAGTGAGAATAGTTTCTGATTCCCCTCTCCATCACATTTTTGAATCCGAAAGTTTTAGATACCCTTTTCTGTCCGAAAAATAGCCTAACCGGGGCGGTGTGAAATATGAAAAATTAAACTTCAGAAAATCGTAGGGAATTTGTTACATGTAAGTAAGCTTCGAAAACATTACATGAATGGAACGGTCATATACAAATACTTGCCTCTCCGAACAGATATTTTACAGAAAATAGCGGTTAGGTGCTTCTGTTCGCTGTGGGATTTTGTGGAAAATTTGGGAGCGTTCTAAAGTCAATTTCACTCAGAACAGCTATGGACAAAAAATAACAAAGGTAGTGAGACCAAGAAGGTACAAAAGAAACTCTGTTGATGACGTAATTTCAGGGATTTCACGATCGTGAAATCAGACGCACCTAGAAGGACTGAAAGGCAGTGCAGTTTACGATCTCGGTAATTGATTTACATATATAAGTTTCTTTCGCCTCCTTCCCAGGCGCTCAGATAGTGTGGATCAGTAGGTTAACAGGAGCAAAAACCAGATATATCGACCTCGAGCGGTCGTCTTTCTTTCCTCTGAGCCACGACCGACGAATGGAAACTGAAAATTTTTCTCTCGCTCTACTGATGACTCAAAAGAAAAATGAGGGACAGTTCGCAGTCTGACGGGTATAGCTTGCTCTGCATATACGGTAGAATTGGCGTAGAACCCCGATAACTCGATCTCCCCGCTAACTGCAACTAGTGGGGAGCGAGTTCTTCGTGAATTTTTCTCCCGCGCTCTACTTTATGCCTAGAACAGGCTATGAAACGAACAGATCAGGTTTTATCATAAAAATGCCTAATCATGTTACCGATTCTAATGAAATAAGTAAATTTGCACTGCACCATACACTGAAGTGATGAGAAATCACACATCAAATTTTAACATGGCAAATTGAATTTCCAATTCTACCCGCGATAACTCGAACCCAAGCAACTCGACAGCGACTCGACCTGTTTCTCGTTACCCCTCAGAGTTCGAGTTACCGAGCACCGAGCTAAAATTCCGGAAATTTCGATTGATACATCAGATGGAACGGACCTTTCGGTTTCAGGGTCCGACCGAAATATTCGGGACCAGCTTTGACCGGTCGGGTCATTTCGGTAGGTCGGACCGAAATGTCCCTTTGTTGTCCCCAGCAGTGGCGGATCCAGGGGAGCCCCCCCCAAAAAAATTTTTAGACCAAACTGAGGCCCGAAGGGCCAAAAAAATTTTTTTTGAGACCGGGCCCCCCTTACCCCTTATATCAGGGTCTGCATGAACGCCCCACCCGGTCCCCCCTTATCTGAAGGTCTGTATCCACTGCCCAGTACCGCTCTTTTGTATCTTGCTTACAAAAAAAAAAAAAAAAACCAAACGTCGGGTCTGCGCAACCGGAATGTACCGTTCCATTGGGCGCGTAAAATTTCCGAAATTTCAAACCGGAATTTTTGTTGAATGGAAAGCGCCCCGCGGGGTTCTACTTGGTGTGGGCCAAACAAAGCCTCACAACCAGCGGTATCCTTGTCCAAAATACAATTTGGCGCGAAGAAAACCGCTCGCCTCTCATTGGTGGAACCTCGAGAGATGATTGGCTGACGCCTTCGGACAACCTTTGGCGCTTGAATCAAAACGTCTTCAAGCAGCGTCAGTCGTCAGTTTAAAAAAAGGAAATAGAACTGGATGAAATCTTATCAAATTTACGATAAAATAGAAGCAATGGAGCAAACTGGTGAAAATCACAGAGAAAAATACGATCGATCGGAGCTACCAAGCTCTTTTATGTCACCAGAGACTCCAGGAAATCAGCATTTCGGTCGCACAACTCCATCTATCGAAGCGTCTCCATCATATGCGTCTTGTTTCCTGACTCCACCGTGTTCCCAAGAAAAGGTTCTAAGACCTACTTCTTTACTTGCGATTGATCTTCAAGGATTGCCTAAGCTCGATTTGGAGCTTGAAGACGTCGATCCGGAGAAATCAGTTCGAAAAGGGCTCCATCGTTCGCCTTTGCTACCAGAGGACAGAATCATTGGAAGATTGATTGGGGAGGAAAAAATAGACTTTATCTCGGATCTCAAGTCCATTAATTGCCAAAAGATTTGTCAAAAAATCTGCTCTTATTTGGATCCTCAAGATCTGTGCAGGTACGTTGATTGCGTTCTGTATGCCGATACATACACAGACTTCGCTGTTGTTTGCGTGCGATCAACAATCAAACGTGAATGCATAATTTAATAAAAATTCTTTTCATCCGATCTCGAAATCTCGGCAACGTTCGGGATGAGTCCTGATCGAAGTTTCCTTTTACCGAGTTTCCATGCTCCTCGGATTTTTGAGTGATTGTCTCTGCGACTCTTAAAATTAACCTGTCAATCAAGCTCACCCTCGTTGTTTCCAAGCCCATAAGCAGCTACAAGTCAACTAGTTTTGAATGGCTGAAGTCGTTTCCTCTAAGCTTATCGGAATTCCAGAAGATGATTTCAAGAATTTTAAAATTCTGATCTAATATTTGAGCTAATTGCCCCTTTCTGCTTTGCATCTTGACGTTCTTTGTTAATTATGAAATCTTGTGGCTATATATTTAAAAAACTTCAGAATTTTTTTCTAAAATATTTTGTTTAGATTTGCTGCTGTGTGCTCAAAATGGAGAACTGTTATAAAACAAGACACCCAGATTGGACGAAGGTGGAAAGGATTCTTAGATGAAAGAAAACGACACTTCACCCTGAAGGGAAAGGTAAATTGATTTAGGGGTCAATTCTTATTTATAAAAATGATATAAGCTTATTTGTTGCTTGCTTTGTTCAAGATCTTCTTGCCTATTGGCTTACTATCAATTGTTTTGTATAACCCTTAGTGCATCCAGGAAAAGTTTGTAATGAAATGCCAACTTAAAATAAACTTTCACTTGTTTATGAGCCATCACGGTTAGCTGGGCTGGCTCGGTTCATGCCTTGTTTCCTCTTTAAGTTTTTGTTGTCTTTATATGAGGAGATGGGTTGGTCGGCATGCCAAAATCTTGTCTTGAGCAAGCTGGGCCAGCCCTCCTTCTCATATAAACACAACAAAAATTTTACAAGGTAACAAAACATGATTCAGGCCAGCCCCTGTAACCAGGCTGGCTCACCTCATAAAAGACCCTAAGTGTTGTTTTACATTCCATAGGAGAATCATGTTACACCATCCACTTTCAAATCAGCATATCCTGATAATCTGATGAGAGTGCCACTTGCTAGCATTAATCGCAATAACCTACATGAGAGGAGAGAAGACACAAGCAATAAAACAGCTTTGAGGAGTACAGAGTCCCAGACTTACTACTCCCATCCAATCTCCAGACAAACTTCAGATGAGCTTAGACCATGCCCCAAATGCACATCACCTTCGAACTTGTCAAAAATAACAGAGGGTCAATGTCAGTGTCAAAAATGTGGCAACATGTTTTGTTCAGTTTGCCTTAGAGAGACTGAACAACACACCAGTAGAGATCAATGTAAAGGACTCTTTGTTACTCCACCTACTAGGACTGATCGGTATCTCAGATATCAGAAAACCAACAGGGACGTTGTTGGAAGCAAAAAGTGCAAAGAAAGAGTTAGACGCCTTTGACGAAATGATTGAGCTAGGAATGTTGTAACTACCTTTTTTAACATGTTAGTTTATGTAATTGCAGGAGCGGGCTCCTGGTATTTATTAACCTAGTACTTCCTAGGTAGTTTTATGTGATTATTTCTACTGTAAATATGCATATTTTTAGTTAGGATTTTTGAAAAGTATTTCTTTCCCTCATTAAATGTAAGAACTCTATAAAAACTCGTGTTTGTAGCCCCAGTTGTTATCATGTTTTGAAACCTACCGTGTGGCACAAAATTTTTTACAGGTTCTAATTTTTGTGATTTTTCTAGTAATCTGCAAATATAAATTCCCACAAACGAAACTTACTGCAAACATTTTTCCCCAAAGAAATTTACTAAATTTGCAACCAAAAAATACAGTACTAAGAAATTGTTTCTTCTCAATTAAAACTTGCCTTTTTTGTTCAGAAACAAAACGGTCTACAATGAAAAACTGGTTTTACACAGGGTACGCATACTGTAGTATTGTTTCAAAATATGTATTTCCATTGCATATACTCAATAAAAAACAAAAATATTATCAATACTGGGTCCAGGAATTTATAAAAATCACAAAAATTAATTCCCGGAAAGAAAAATCAATCTGTTCTAATTTGCAAAAATTAGTTCCTGCAAAACATTAAAAATTGCCAAACTGCAAAAACAAACTCCTGCACCTATTTCTAGCCACACCATATAAAAAAGTGGGCAGCCTGTGCAGTGATAAAAAAAAATTGAATTCCAGCTTGTTCTTTTGACAAAAAGTAGAAAAATGTTGCTTGCCCAGGGACATTTATTTGCATTTGTTTGTCTGGATCCCTGTCTTGCCTGGGCAAGTTAGCTTACAAAATTACCTGCCAAACAAGTAAAACTTGTTGTGGACAAGTTGAAAGGACTTTTTTCAAGTACTGTCATGTTAAACAGTCACAAACCACAGTATCCCAAAGTTTTCTTCACTGAGTTTTAAGTACAGGTTTCACCATGGTCAATATCAGTCTCCACAAATTAAACAATTCATTTAACGAAGTTCAAATTTCATCAATTGCCACTTAGTTGGTTACCCCCCATAACTTTGCATAACCTTTGTTTTTTAATTCCTCCTTGGTTATAACAGTCGTCCCAAGAGAAACTGAAGCAAAATTTTCAGGGGGAAAAACAAGGTGTATTATGAGGAATGCTCAAATCGTGAATAAAATTAATTTTTGATGAAATGACCTGAGAGTAAGTACCTGTTGTGGTTCATTTGGTAAAAAAAATTATCTTTACATCATCAAGGGCATGTGTTGAGGAATGGAAGCTTGCAGTAGTTTACCATTTACATGGGTATTTACCATTCATTTCATGGTGTATAATTTCACTCAGAAATCACATTTATCATTTGCACAAAGGAATCCCAGTTACTGAAAAATGACCTCAAAAGCCTGAAATAGGAATCAAAGATGGGTTTGAAGAAATGGAAAAAAAATTTCCATGTGGAACATTCTAGGACAGACAAGATCTTGTTGCCTCCAAGGTTTTTTTTACTGAAACAACCCAAAAAGTTGTGTTCAATTTCAGGTGATTCCTAGTCTCATTGAATACTTTTGGTAACAAAAGCACAAAAGATCCCCCTAAGAAAACTTGACTATAGTACCCCCATTTTTTATTATGTCTTTATCATTTTTGATGTTGCTGTTCTTGTGCAACAAAACTTGAACTGAGTATCATGCCATGTTAAATGCTGAAATAGTCCATTCAACATTAACACTTTCACGTTAGGCTTTGTTCATTGTTTGTTTCAGAATAGTCTCTGTTGTTGACAAAGTGTTAGTGGCAGAGATTCTAGCCATTAAGACGGAATCCACCAGGAAATTGAGTAATTTTAATTTTCAGTGGACAATCACCTTGTACCAGGATAACTGAAAGCATATTGCATGCTTTTTTACATTTTTCAAGGGCTAAAATGTAATTAGTCATCTGTAATAACACCAAAGAAAATCTCCTATGGGAGCCCAAAAAAAGGAAAGTCAAATTTCACAAAATTACATCTTCCACATGAAATTTTCAGAATTTTACCTTTGTTTTCATAATTCTTGTGAAATGTGACATTCCTTTTCTCAGGCTCCCATGAGAAATAGTCTTTGGTGTTATTACAGATTCATGACTAAGTACCTCTTTAGGTACCCTGCAAGCAGAGGCTACATTTTTGCTGTGTGAGTTGGTGTGCGAAAAGTAGCCTCTGCCGACAACCGTTCAATTTTCTACCGTGCATGCGTGAAATTCGTCACGCCATTTGCAAGCAAAATTAATTGTCAGGTCTGTTGTCAAATGGTGTGAGTTTTGCGGGAATAAAATATTGTGACAACTCTGATCTGCTACGCAAGACTCAAGCAACGCACTGATACCATTGCTGGATGGATTTAAACGGTTGCCGGCAGAGGCTACCTTTCGCACAACAGCTCACAAAGCAAAAACGTAACCTCTACTCGCAGGGTACTCTTCAGGCCTGGAAAAATAATAAAAAGAATGCAATATTCTTTAAATTATTTTGGTACAAAGTTTTTGTCCACTGAGAATTAAAATTACTCAATCTCATGGTGGATTCCGTGTTAAAATTCCTTTAGTAAATGATTTAGTAAATTTCTTTTAGTAAATTATACATCTCTTTGCTTCAAATAGAAATATAATCTGATCTTCTTATTCCTCATTCAATCGTTCCTTACTTCTCCTTGCTGCTATTACTCTGTTGCACTTATAGACACCTTTCCATATTTTTCTTTCAATTTCAAAGACTTGGTCATAAAATCTTTCTCGATTTTTTCTTCTTCCTTATCCATTTCTTTTAAGAACTCATCCCACTGTTTTTTAGTCTTCTCTTTTATTTCTTCCCTCTTTGCTTTATTTAAATCCTGTTCTTCTTGTTCCAAAATATAGTGGCACCGTTGTCTCGCATCTTTCAGTTGGTCTTGCACTTCGCTCAACAGTTCAGCCAGCTCAATACACTGTGGAATTTGTCCCTTGATTTCACTGACTTTCCCCGCAGCTTCTCCCAATTGTAACATCTCTCTATCGTTTCTCTTTCCTTCAAATTCACGAATGACGAATTTACATTCATTTTGCAACACGGCTCGATGGTCAAAAAGTCGGGAGTACACGCCAGCAACATCACGAACAACCTTCTCGCCCGCCATCTTGGATGTTTTTCTCGTTATTTCCCATATTAGGACGATATCACCAAATATGGTAGGACAGTTTTTGGCGCGAAATCTGATCACGTGGTTAAACAGCTTTGCGGCATCGAAGCTTCTATTAGTCGGAAAGTTTCTTGTCTTCGATTTTGGTGAAATTGTCGTCTTGAAAATGGCTTTAGACAACGAACAATACTTACGACAGCTTCAGAGAGAATATCTTGACTTTCTGGATGACGATGTAAGTGAATTTTTGAATTACTTTCGATGAAATCGCACATTGAGTTGAGTTGGCACATGTACTTCGTACTTCTACATTCTAGCTTTCGTCGATGAGTACATTTCAAGTATTCAGCTGCTGCTTTTAAACTCTTTGATATCTTTCAGTCTTGTGGTATTGCTCTTCATACGTTATTAGGTTTTGAAAACTTAGTTAGATTATCAGTTAACAGCTATTTCAAGGACACTCACATGTGTTCAGATTCCCGGGAAAATTGGATTCGGTTCATTGTATTCTGCATTTTTCACTGTACACTAATTTGCATGAATTTGTACTTTAGCATATTTCGTCCCTGCAAACCGCGCTAATATGGTTACTTTGCCATATTATTGTCCCCTGCCGCTACGCCACTTTTCGTTTGGGAAGTATTAGATTCGAACAACGGAATCAGTACTGTCAAAGTTTATGTTGTCCATTGTCATTAAAATGCTGCAAAGATCGACGCCAATTCTCTGCTTTAAAATAATTTTAAATGACTTTTTTGGTTGTTATTTAAAAAAGAACTCTTTTAGTTGCTGTAGAACTCGTTTAATGAAGGTATTTAATTGTCTTTTTAGATTTTTAATCTTATAAAGCATGCAAATATTTAATTTAAATTGATATATTTTTATATCTTTGTACAGGAGGATCAGGGAATTTATCATGGCAAAGTTCGTGATATGATCGGCAAAAATGAGTGCAGGCTAATTGTAAATATAAATGACTTGAGAAGGAAAAACGAAAAAAGAGCAACAGAGTAAGTATATCTTGAGATATCTCTCAGACTTGCAACTGGCGGCTTGCTCTCTATGGCATTGGTTTCAGTGGGTTGTCTGATGTTTGAGAAACCATCTTCAATCTTGGACCAAATAGGTGGACAATTTAGTTCTCCATTTGAAGAACAGTAAAATGGCATATTTAGCCTCCGCAAGGCTTCATCCTTCATTTGAAGGGAATTATGTGTTTTACTTCTCCATTTTATCCTGTCCAAGATTTTAATCATGGACAAAATAGGTGGAAAAATTTAGATCCCTCTTGATTGCAGTCTTGGAAAAAAGGGATGGAAAATTTAGACCTCCCTACCCCTAAATCAACAATGGAAAAATGGCAAATTTTTGCCTTTGAAAGGCATCATCCTTGATTTCAGGGAGGGGGTGGTGGTGGTGGGTTAGGGACTGGTTCCTTTTGTTAGACCCACTGTAATCAACTTAACTTAAGCAGTCTTTAAGAAATTAGTGTATTTAAACTACCTTCTTCTTTTTTCAGATTGCTAAACAATTCTTTTGAGGAGTTGATTGCATTTCAGGTATGTTTTTTTTAAAGTTAATGTCATCCCAGATATTATCGCTTTTAGAAAATGTAGTTCTCAAAATAGTATTCACTTGTTTATAGATGGACTATGAGCCATGTTTGATGGAAACAAATTCTTCTTAAGACAACACTGTGCCTCATTCTAACACAAATTTTTTTGGAAGCATTGCTCTCTTACTTTAATTAGTCATTCAAAATTATTACTAATTCAATTTAAAAACTTTCTTTTCCTCAGAATGCTCTAAAAGAGTTTGTTAGCTCTGCTGATACAGCTTATGGGAAGAAACATGAAGAGTTCTTTGTTGGATTTGATGGAAGGTACCTGAAGCTTGATAACAGATTTTTATTTTGTTGCCAGATGAATTCTCATAAAAATAAATTTAAACTTAATGTATAATATTCTCTTTTACTAGATAAATTTAACTTGGTAACTTTTGTTCCATTCTTTTCTAGTTTTGGCTCAAAGCATGTTACACCCAGGACACTCTCAGCTCATTTTATTGGAAATATGGTCTGTGTGGAGGGCATTGTAACTAAATGTAAGTAATTTTGTTAATAACATAATTTCTCTGTGCCTTGAATGTGCACTCCGATTTTAAAGAATTTCTTGATAGATAAAAGATAGATAGATAAATCGTTTATTGTATAAATACTTTGCAGTCGTGAAACTGAATTGTGTATTTTTCAAGTATTAGTTAAAATATAAAACTACTTACAATCATGTGAATATGAATACCTTGTGTAGTAAAGCTAAAAAATATGTATAAAGATCTTACAATAAAGTTGACTTCTTTGAAACTTTAAGAGCTTTATGCGCAACCCTGAGACATAGCATTTAAACAAGAGAGCATCTGAAACGTTCCGTATGGGAACGTGGCAAATTATACAACTTTTGACGCCTTAAATTATAGCTGGATTGTTTTCTTGATGGCAGCAGGTGGTATAACTTATGTCCGGGATTGACAGCAATGGAATCAAACAAATGTCTACATAATCCGTTGCGTCTATCATACAGCGTTGGCAGGCCTAGGCTGTCAAGGCATTCCCAATTTGACATGGCAGGTGAAATGATTCTTTTTGGTTAATTTATTTTGCTGTGATTTGTAGGTTCCCTTGTGCGGCCCAAAGTTGTTCGTAGTGTTCACTACTGTCCACAAACGAAGAAAACGCTGATCCGTAGATACACTGACCTGACTTCCCTTGATGCTTTTCCATCAAGCACAGTTTATCCTACAAAGGTATTTCAAAGTGTGCATTTCTCTTCAATATTGACCGATGTTCTTTCTTATTACTTGTAAATTTTTGGATGTACATAACTGATGCAGATGCTTAACTTTTGCCACCCTAAAGGATGAAGATGGTAACCCACTGGAAACTGAATATGGTTTATCAACTTACAAGGATCACCAAACATTTACAATTCAGGTAAAATATTGGTATCTTTGGTTTGCCCAAATGCCTTCTTGGCTAGTTCAGTTTCTGCAGTGGCATAATTTCAACTCTTCTTTTTGCTTGCAGGAAATGCCAGAAAAAGCCCCTGCAGGACAGCTGCCTCGTTCAGTAGACATCATTTCTGATAATGACCTGGTAGATAAATGCAAGGTGTGTTATGAACTGCCATTTGTTTTTAAAAAAAGATCCATAACCTTTATTAAGGTGTTAAGGTGTGTAGGATCTTTACTTTTAAATGCCACCTAGTATTTAAATTGCCCGTGGGGGGAAATCTCTATTCCTCCTAAGCTTGGCTTCTCGCAGATTTCCCCGCCACAGTCACCCCTTCCAAGTTGTGTGCTTGTTTTAAATTTAATATTAATTAATGTGTTTATTATCTTTTTTTTTCTAATTGTATTTTATTCTGTGTGGCAAAATAATAAAATAAAATAAATAAAACAATAGAAAACAATAGCTGGCCACAGGTGTTGCTCTGTTACTGGGGACTCAGAACATAATTTGTCACACTGATAGATTGGTTAATTTTGAAATATCCATCATCACTCCCCCAAAAGATGAGAGGGAGATCTCAAGGTTAAAACTGTTTTAAAAACAAAAATCACCAAAGTGGAATTTCAAGAGGATTCATTCACCAGCAAGACCATCCTTTAGACTCCCTGGATTAAACGTGATAAACAATATGATGTCTTTTTTTTTATTTTTCATGAAGCCCGGTGACAGAGTGCAAGTGATTGGAATGTATCGCTGCCTTCCTTCCAAGAGATCTGGCTTTACACCAGGAACTTTCAGGTAAATTAATACCATAGAATCCCAATTTCTTGAACCATCAGTATTCATCACAAGGGGTATAGAATTGTAAATTCAAGACTTTGCAAGACTGCAAAACCCTTGTTTCAAAATTCAAGACCAAGGCTTGAGCGTTTTTATCAAATCCAAGACTGAGACTCATCTTCTAAAAAATCCAAGCCCAAGACTCTTAAGTGCCAAAAATTTCAAGATAATGGTAGAAATAAAGCTAAATAAAATGACTTAAAATGTCAAAGGAAGCTTGTGGAAGCCCTGCAGAGGTCTCATTCAATGTAATCTTCTACCCCCACTTTTCTTCGAAAAGCTGACAATTTAAACCAATTTCCTTTTCCCTTGCCAAAATTTAGATACCTCCCCCCCAGTCCAGGCACTCGTCACACTGATCAAACAGTGGAAGGAAGAAAAATAGGGATGGGAGGGGGGGAAGACGCTAAATGAACCGCTCCACAAACCACTGCACAAACGCTCGATGAAGAACTCGCAGATCCTAGCCGTGTACAAAGCTACCACAAACCATGTGAGCCTGCACTTATGGGATTGACCGCTGGATGCCTGCTAAGCTTGTGGACCGCTAGACTGCTTAACTTGTGGACCGCTTAACTGCTAAGCTTGTGAACTGCTTGACCGCTATGCTTGTGAACCGCTTGACCGCTACACATGTGAACCGCTTGACAAACGCTCGATGAAGAACTCGCAGATCCTAGCCGTGTACAAAGCTACCACAAACCACGTGAGCCTGCACTTATGGGATTGACCGCTGGATGCCCGCTACGCTCGTGGGCCGCTTGACCGCTAAGCTTGTAGACCGCTTGACCGCTAGACTGCTTAACTTGTGGACCGCTAACCTTGTGGACCGCTTAACTGCTAAGCTTGTGAACCGCTTGACCGCTGTGCTTGTGAACCGCTTGACCGCTACGCATGTGAACCGCTTGACCGCTGAGCTTATGAACCGCTTGACCGCTAAGCTCGTGGTGGTTAACTTAGTTAAATAACATTTAACCAAATTTAGCATTACTCAGGGTTCTAATTAAGTTTTAAAGTAGATAGCTATGATGTAAAAGTAGGCGGCTTGGTAACTGAGTGCTGTAGGCAATTTAAGGCTTTGACTCTCTCACTTTTTCCTTTTTTCCCAAAAAGTAGATTATTGCTCAAACCTCCAAGTAGCTGGTTTTTAGCTGGCTTCTGGTACTTAATGAGAACCCTGATATTTACTTAAGGTTAAATCAAAGAGACATTGCAACAAATGTCTTTATTTCTATAGAACCGTTCTGATTGCTAATCACATTCAAGTTATGAGCAAGGAGATTGCACCCCATTTCTCTGCTAGTGATGTCTCCAATGTCAAGAAGTTTAGTCGCCGCAAGAAGGTATCTGTTTTTAATTTAACCTTTGTCCTTCCTCCTCAAAATTTCCACCTAGCCATAATACCATCACTGGATATGTTGTGGTTCAATTTTATCCTTGGTTAAATTTATGTTCCTTTGTTTCAAACTCATTATCATAAATTACCATACCCAAAAGCAAAGGAAATGACATTTTAAACCAACTATAAAATTGAACCACAACTTATAAACTCAACTGTAAAAAAGTCCAATGAAATGCATAAACCTTTCAAAATGAGACATAATAGAATTATCAGAATACCAGTTTATTTGTAGTGCAAATAAAGATTACTCTGTACAAGCTAAGGGCTTCGTTTTTGTTGGCGACAGCTGCACCTGAGTGCATATTATGATTTCTCAGAAAACTCTTTGCAGAACATGGAACAAAACAACAAGTTTTATCAACACTCAACTGCAAAAAAGTCCAATGAAATGCATAAACCTTTCAAAATGAGACGTAAAAGAATTATCAGAATACCAGTTTATTTGTAGTGCAAATAAAGATTGCTCTGTACAAGCTAAGGGCTTCGTTTTTGTTGGCGACAGCTGCACCTGAGTGCATATTATGATTTCTCAGAAAACTCTTTGCAGAACATGGAACAAAACAACAAGTTTTATCAACACTCAACTGCGAAAAAGTCCAATGAAATGCATAAACCTTTCAAAATGAGACGTAATAGAATTATCAGAATACCAGTTTATTTGTAGTGCAAATAAAGATTGCTCTTTACAAGCTAAGGGCTTCGTTTTTGTTGGCGACAGCTGCACCTGAGTGCATATTATGATTTCTCAGAAAACTCTTTGCAGAGCATGGAACAAAACAACAAGTTTTGTCAATAGCATAACAAAAGAACTGATGTAGTCATACAGCCCATAAATGTACATTTTCAAATTCATTAATAGTTTATCACTTCCCAGGAATTCTTCCAGTGTCACTCTGCAGATCTGTCTTATTTTATACTGCCCTTCTATTTCCAGCAGGATGTCTTTGAAACCCTTGCCCAGTCATTAGCACCATCAATCCATGGTCATGAATACATTAAAAGAGCAGTGCTATGCCTTCTTTTGGGTGGAACAGAGAAAGTCTTGGAAAATGGAACAAGACTGAGAGGGTAGGTTAAAAAAAGTAACCTCCAAATAGTCCCTTTCAAACAAGATATCTGAGCCTCAGAATCACAATGTACCCACCAGCCTCTTATTGTAAACCTAACAGCTGAAAAAAAAATGATTCAGTTTAAATGACTTAAAATTACTGAATTAGGAAAGCATGATTCATACAGCTCTCTAAGATCTCCTCCTCAGTGGATTTTTGTGACCGGTAATGTGGAACTAAAGAATTAAAAAGTCAGGGCTGTCATGAAGGGCCAGGGACGAGGGACCAGGGATTTCCCCCGGCTACTATGAGCAGCACCCTCAAGCTGCTTCCTATAACCCGTTGAGTGCCAATAGTGACCAACATCAATTTTCTCCTAACAATATCCATACAATTTTAAGAGATAAGGTTATGAAAATTAATAAAATGATCACCTGAGAGAAAATGCTTTGATCTTTTATCAAATTCTCTCAACTCATTCTTTAAGAAAATATATAATGATCAGTTTGGAGAATTTGTACATGTATATTGGGGCTTATACGGGTAAAGAACTTCCTAGCTGCTCAATTCCCTGCCTTCAAATTGCATTTAATGGGCAACTTGAAATCTTAGTGAAAGCCTCGACATTACGTAGTTGGTAGTTTTAACTTGGAATTAAAAGAACATCCTTAATGTGTATTGTTACTTTATTTTTCAGTGACATAAATGTTCTTTTGATTGGTGATCCGTCTACTGCCAAGTCACAGATGCTGAGGTAAGAGAGGGTTAGGGTCATGGAAATGAAAGTGTGTACTGCATTGGTGGGCATGTAAAACACAAATTGTTTTTATCAACTTTATAGTTGTTAAGGAAATTTGCCTTGTAGGCAGATTCAAAAGCTGAAGTTTTGTCAGAACAAATCAAGGACTGTGGGTTGTGCATCATTTGTACATGCAGGAGAGAAGTAATGCTATGCTATGGGTGGGGAACATGGTAATATAATAATATTTTGTTTCAAGTTTTATCTTATTTTAAATCAGTAACCCTAACCCTCCTTGATCTTAGGTATGTCCTACACTCTGCTCCTCGTGCCATTCCAACAACTGGGCGTGGCTCATCAGGAGTCGGCTTGACAGCTGCAGTGACTACAGATCCAGAGACAGGTTATCACATCTTGTTTTTGCCTTTTGCAATTATATACTATTATTTTATTTTAACTCTATACGTCCCAAACACAACATTCGTGGAAGGACTTGGAGAGAACTTGAATTCTAGTTTGTCTTTGGGCTTGGGGCAAGCCATTTTCACATTTTCCTTTTCCAGGGTCATTAAATGTGTGTTGTAGTTTTATGATTTAGTTAAAAGGTGACTTGCCTGGTCTTTGTCGACTGGGGAAAGGAGCCTAAAATGTTACTTGCCTGCCAGGGAAGTCTATTTCTCCCAGAACACTGGACCTCACTTTTTTCATTCCCTGAATATCTAAACATTAAGAAAATAAGAACCTAAAAATACAACTCCAGTAGCACATATAGCAGAATGTAGTTGGGTCCCCTCCCTGATCACAAGGTCTGGATATTTGTCCCCCACCCCCACCCCCTTATCACACTTTAGAACTTTTACTGAACTTTCTTACTTATTTTTGTTTATTACTTTCTTTGACAGGTGAGCGTCGCCTGGAAGCAGGAGCCATGGTGCTTGCTGATAGGGGTGTTGTCTGTATTGACGAGTTTGACAAGGTACCAAGACTTGTAGATAATTTTTATTCACCATAATTTTTGCTTGCTTTGAAAAAATATGTGAAGTTTACTGTATCCTTAATAACACAAAAATTGATAGATTTAAAGACGTTGCTGAGCCAAGGATGATATTACAAGTTACAGTGGAACCCTGCCTTACAGCCACCTTGTTATTACGGCCACTTTTTTTGGCTGCCTGGCCAAAACCACCATACATTTTCTTGTAAAAAAACCCTCGTTAATACAGCCACCCTGTTAATATGGCCAATGTTTTTTGGCCCAATGGTGGCTGTATTAATGGCGTTCCACTGTACATAGTACAAATTGCATAAAAAGCATGATGATGTGTACTTTTTAAGGCATAACAGACGGTGTGATGTTCTCTCAAGATGTTTTGTTGTTGGCAGGATGTTGATTCTGTGAAAACATTGTAAATAATCCATGTGCAAAGAAAGAAGTGTTGGATAACCCGTGGCTGGTGTATTTGGAAGTTGTGAGGGGATATTCAAACCACAGAAGTAATGTTTGAAATGACTTTTGGGCTAGTACATGCTAGCTGCAACACAACATGCCCGAATGGCAAGCAGAAAAAACTGACTTTCTTTGCACCCTGATACTACTATTAGGTGCTTTGTTACCAGCTGTTTAATATTTATTTATAAGCTTTTCTCCTTGTTTGACCTCAAACTGATATAGCGCCAGGGTTTTTTTTTTTTTTACTGCATACGTTTGGTTGCAGATTTAAACCAAGTTACTTTACATTGTTTTCTTATGTTTAGAGCTATGGCCAAAGAATAATATTTTTTGTTTGTTTGTGTCTTGTTTTAAGATGAGTGATCTTGATCGTACAGCCATTCATGAGGTCATGGAGCAGGGAAGGGTTACCATCTCCAAGGCTGGAATTCATGCAAAGCTCAATGCTCGGTGCTCTGTTTTAGCTGCTGCTAATCCTGTTTATGGCAGGGTAGGAAAAGAGACTTGCTACTGTTTGCAGACTGTTTGACTGTGTCATTACATTTTTCTCCCCAAAGCCACGCTTTGAGGACAAAGCTATTTCCTTTTTCATCCTGCTCTACTTGGGAGCCTGTTCGCAGACTAGCGATACTGCTCCACTAAACCATAGTTAAAAGAGTGTAATGGTTATGAAGCCTGTTAGACTCCTTCGTTATATGTTTTTGCGGACTTGACATTACGCTGGGACTGGCAATAAGTGTCTGTAATTTAGAAGTGTCTGCCTTATTTATAGAGAGTCAATAAAAATGACTAACAATAATAAAGGAAGCAGCACTAGGTGTCAATTTTTGGCAGCTTTCTGTTTCAAATAGATTGTTGTTTTGTGTTAAGAGAGAATCAACTCTCCTTTACTGCCATCTTTGATCTTGCACGTTTAATTCTGAATCAATTTTTTTTACTGTCTTTCTAGTATGATGAGTATAAGAACCCCATGGATAACATTGGAATGCAGGATTCTCTTCTATCTCGTTTTGATCTGCTGTTCATTGTTCTTGATCAAGTAAGTCAGTTAATTCATTGTTGAACTTCAGTATCTAATTACGTTAAAGAGGAGATGTGCAAGAGACTGCACATTCAATGTCAATTTTTGGATAGAGTCCACCGAGGACTTTATGAGTGCTTTGGCTGTGATGGGCACTGGTTGTAGTTCTGCTTGACTGCCATGGGCATCCTCAACCAAATCGTTGCCAGGGCAATGTTTGCCCAGAGGGCCAATTTTAAGACTTTACACCCAGGGCATTTACTGGTCTAAAGGGTTTAACCATAATGAGGTAACCGAAAATAAAATGAATAAATAAAGCAATCCAGTAGCATAATAATATTATGTCACTGACAAGCTACCAGCAAAAAGTGAAAAAAGATGACTGACAATATGGTGCTTAGGATTACTTGCACAATGTAACCTTCAACTAGCCTGTTCCATGCTCTAAGATATTTTTGCACCAGTCATGCAGCTTAAGTGGTTACCACCCCCTTCCTCAGATTGTGTGCATCTTATTTTCGCTTAGCTTGTTTAATTTTCACGATGTCCCTACTTCTGAGAGGCTGGCACAAACAAGTGTATGCCCAAAGAGGGTAACTTTTTTAACGTTTTTGAAAAAAGAAATTGAGGGTTGTATTATGCCATTTTCATGTTGTTTCTGTTTTAACTAGATGGACCCTGACAATGATCGCAAAATCTCAGAGCATGTACTGAGGATGCACAGATACAGAAAACCTGGAGAGCAGGAGGGGGAGGGTGAGTAGGTTAAACATTAGCAGGGTGGGGTGAGGGAGCAAATATCAAAATTCACGAATGTGAGGGATAGGAAGTGGAACTCGTAAAATGGTAGCTGTAAATAAGACATTTACCAGATGGTAAATGCAGTTAATGGAACATAAAGCCCCAGAGGGGGTAGGCTTAGGTAGCCTGCCCCAATGTATGCTCGGTTGTATCTTCAAAGCCTTATTTATGAATGAAAGCATGCTAATTTTAAGATAAAAACAAAAGCTGTTCATGGCTGGAACTGGACTAATTTGTCGTATGTTTGTCATTATATGCACAGCATTGTTGGAACAAAAGTGTTTTGGCCTTATCTATCGTTGTCACCTGCACTCCATAACCTTTGGTTATTACTACTCTGTAGTTCTAACTTTTGAGTCTGTGGGTGAAATCCTATGGTGTAACCATTCAAATGAAACCTCTTCAGCAGTACTTTCACATTGTACTATTTGTTTCTCAACATTTTACAAAATGAAATGGGAAAGATTTGTTAAATTTTGAGTTTTGCCACTTTTGCTGTGAGGAAGTTAAGGGTTTCCTGGACTTACATGTCTGAGGACGTATTTTGTCACTTCTAATTGGGGTTATTTTCTATACTAGCCTTACCATTTGGAGTAACAACAGAAACTTTAGCGACGCAAGACCCTGAAGCAGAGGATGAGGAAACCGAGACACCCATCTTTGAGAAGCATGATGCTATGCTGCATGGGCAACGCAAAGACCGCAAGTAAGTTTTATGTATTATTTATTTTTCTGTTATTAGGGACCTTAGAACTAAAACTCAGACGGCGCCGGCAACGCCGGAACGTCAAAAAAGCAGTCAGTTTAATGAGCAAAATAACAACTTTTCACTCTTTTGTAAATTTCTTTGGTGTTCCTGCACAACTGCGACGTGAAATGACCAAATCGACGAAAATAGCGACGTTTTCATGGACGTCGCCGTTGTAGGATCGTATGTTCCCTAGTATCTTTAACAGAATGCAGTTTTTACCAGACAAAAGCAGTAGTCATGGTGGGTTATCTGAAATGCACGTTTTGACAAGCTTTGTTTTATTTCAGAGAGCGATATGTGTCTATGGCATTTATGAAGAAGTATATTCATGTTGCAAAAAGTATCAAGGTAACTTTATTGAACAAATAAAGAAGCCTTGACTGTGCTCTGTTCTGTTGTGATTGCACGTAAGAAGCGGCTAGGAACCAAAGAGGTCGTCGAGTGTTTCTCTTTACTTGTTGAGTGCTTAGCCGCTTGGTAAATGCTTTACAACAGAACAGAGCACAGTCAAGGCTTCTTTAGTTATTTTAATGATAAAGAAACCGTTAAATCTCCCGACGCATTTCTTTATAATTTTCAAAACAAACTTTATTTTCAAAGCGAACGAGAGTGTCGTCAGCATTGTTTTATACTCTCGTAAAGCACGCTTTTTTAACCAGATTACGCATTATATCTGAACTTTATTATAAGTGCATTATATTGTAAAAGTAGCTTTCAACTTTCTCCTGACAACTCAAATGGCAATTCATTCTCTGTCTTTCTTGTGTCTTTTGTTCTCATTTTAGCCTCGTTTGACAAAAGAAGCGGCAGACAAAATTTCCAGTAGTTACTCTGAACTGAGAGACCAGGAAAATGTTGGTAGCGAGAAAGCAAAGGTATGTTAAGTGAAGACAAATTTCTTGAAGTTATTCAGACACGTTATTTTGGTTTATTTTTGCCTTTTTAGTCGTAAACCCTCTCCGTGTGGTGCAAAAGCACTGAACTGACCCGTAAATAATGGTTAAAGAGTAAGAGAATATTAACATTATTTTTTCGCTCTCTGTCAATGCGTCATTCAATTTTTTATTCAATTCTTTTCTTGTAGACTATGCCTGTTACAGCGCGAACTTTGGAAACAATGATTCGTTTAGCAACTGCTCACGCTAAAGCAAGAATGAGTAAGGAAATAACAGAGGTCAGTAGCTCAGTTTTTGGCGGAATCTTTTCTCCTTTCTTCTTTTTAGCATGTCCTTTGAAATGCCAGGGAGATGAAAAGTTATTTATTTGTTTTCCTAGGATGATGCTGAGGCTGCAATTGACATGGTGTCATTTGCATACTTTCATAAGGTAAATATTTATCTACTGCAAAGTTTTTGCACACCGCTTCTAGAGAAATTCTTGGTGACTTGGGCGAGCTTCTCACGGCACTGGGCGAATTTTCGATCGGCTGAAAAATTTGACCGGACACTTGGTCCACACGAGACCGTTCAATATTTTTGCTCTGTTCACACGGTACTTTGAAGGGCCAGGGGCCCGTTTCTCGAAAGTTCCGATAATTAACGGGCCCGGTAAGCTGTCTCCGTTTACATTAAAGATCGAGGTATCAATAGTTTTGCATCTAGCATGATAAAACTATCAGTTAGTGAAACAAAATGGAGTAGTCTGCTAGCCAGGACCCGCGCTCTTATTCCTTATATTTCGATTTGAAAATTTGATTTCGGGTCCGAAAAGTTACCGGGACTTTCGAGAAACGGGCCCCAGGCGTCTAAAATTCATATGGTTAGCTTGGTTCCATGTGAACGGAAAACCTGGACGCACCAATTTTCAATCAGTCGAAAACTCGTCCAGTGCCTTTGAACGTACCCTTAGATTTTCTATCCTGTGATATGATTGGCTAAAAATTCGCACAACACTCTCGCGACCAATCAGGGGTTAAATAACAGCCAAGACTTGAATGCGTTTGTTTTCCCGCACTTGGTGCTGGCTACATAACTAGCTTCAATATGATTGGTGCGTTGCCTTATCAGGCCTGTTGTGATTGGTTATTACTCTCTTTTTGGTTTGGCGACAGCTAATGACCAGTCATGCTAAAATGCTGAGTTGCGTTTCACTTTTATCAGGTGGAAAAAAGAGAAAAGAAGAAAAGGAAGAACGAATCTGAAGGCGAGCAAAGTGAAGGTGAAGAAGAGGAAGGTGAATCGCAGGAGAGCCAGTCACAGCAAAGAACAGCCAAAAGGTAAGGAAATTAAAAATTGACTTCGTAGGGGTAACACATTTTCTGGTAAACAAGTAGTTTTCAATGTGGCCCACATGGTTAAGAATGCAAACAGTTGGCTATTATAAAAGGTGACCGAGGATTTGAACGCGGGACCTCCAAAGTTCAATCCCAGCGCTCTAACCGCTCGGCCACGAAAATAATTTCGATAATCTTTATGGCGTATGGCCGAAGAGAATTGGAAATAATAATTATAATGACGAAGTGACAAGTCAACTTGGATCCGCTCAAGAACAGAGAACAGAAACTAATTCCGGTCGTGCGGTCTTTAAAACACAGAGTTCATTTTGCTACCTCGTATGATGTCTCATATAGCCGTCAAAATAAATTCCCCTTTTTAGTTTCAGGTCAGGCTTGTTGAGATAAATTGTTTGTTACATAGCCTGAGATAACGGCCGAGGGTTTATGACGGTCGTTTGGCCTACGAGTCGTACGTGTTGGGTCAGTCACCTGACTTCTTTCACCTGATCAGTGGCTGAAAGAGCGAGGTATATACATGCGTATCGCACTTTTTTGTATGATGGCTGAGAGAACGAAGCATATACATGCACAGCGCTAGTTTCGCTTCTTAGTGGAACGACATGAGACGTTAGCAGACGGAACGTTAGCGAAACGACTCGTAGGCGAAACGACCGGTCACCCGGCCGAGATTTTGCGATACCACCACCGGTTTCCCCTCCTAATACCCTCGCTATTTGTTACAGTGCCCTTGCCGTTTTGTTAATAGTAATTACTTTATTCATTTTTCAGTAAAACGGTTCAACAACAAGCCAAGAAACAGAAGGTCGCGAAAAAGAAGAAAGGCGAGGAAGGATACGACCCTTATGACTTTGATGACGATGAGGGAGAGCAAGAATCTATAGGTAAATGATTTGCTTCTTCTCAAAAATAGTTTCATCTTTTTAACGTAGCTTGTGCTTACTGTTCATTACTTCCAAGACTTTTAAGAAAATAATAAACTGCGAGCAGTCTCTTTTTCTTTAGATTTGGTGACGGGAGTGCACGCGCGTGCGAGTGTCCCGCGAGACACGAGAAACGAGGGCAGCAGCCAGAGAAGAAAACGCGCCTCTCCTTTCACGCGCCTTCAGTCATGCGTGTGGTCATTATCGTGTCGCGCGCGTTTCGCTCGACGGACTAAGAAAAAAGAGAGGTTGATCGTAGTCGTTAAGGAACTGAGACAGCATAACAGCTTCTGCCGATCTCTGTATCCTATAGCCGTCCCGTTCCACTTAGCTCATGAAAGGTAGAATATCCAACGAACATTTCCGGAAAAAGTGTCCGAGATTTTATGCAAGTGAAAGGAACTTGATTTTTGTTTGATCTCCGGCGTGTTTATTCCAACTGGAAGATGGAATTAAAGATAAGATTGAACTGCCCGATCGGCCGTTTAGCTTTGGGGTCACTGCCAACAAAAAAATCTGAACGTCTGAAAGAAGCTCAGATAAGAAATGACGAATGTTGGATGAAGTTAGTCAAATTTTGAACTGCAGATAAAGATATTAAAGTGAACGTCATCTTTGCAGTAGAATGAACAACCTAAGCGATTGAAAAAGAACCTGAAATTTTTCAGGCTTGACCGGGAATCGAACCTTGACTTTTGCGATTGACCAGAAGCCGCACACTATCTATTGTGCTAATCAAGCCAACTGGAGAGCTGGCTATTGTGAGTTGGTAATATGTCCGATGGTGGAAAGGACATGATATCTTTGAAATATTAGTTGAATGGTTCGTGCCGTAAGTTCCTGTACACCCTGCAAGCAGAGCCTCTTGTTGTCTTCTTGATCGATGAGGCTTCGTCGCTCGGGAAGAGACTTGTTGCTCGCTCGGTCCTTGCGCAACGTCGTGCATTGAAGCTCGCTTCGCTCACTTTTAAGAACTTATGAGAGGTCGTCTTGTAGCAAGTCTAGGGAAAAATAGGCTCTGCCTAAATCACGTCAAGCCTTTGAGGTCGCCGCAGCTCAAACTTCTGGACTAGTCAATCTTGTTTCCTCTCGTCAAACTGGTTTTATCAAGTGCGAGCATCCGTTTATTGATAAACCGATGGTCATAAAAGAGCCCGCTGTAGCAAGCGCACGGCTATAAGGCCTTGGGTTCGAAATTATATCCTGGCAAGGTGCTGCGCATGCTCAACAAAGATCTTAGTCGATTCATGAAGAGTCATTCTCGAGTGCACTGAAATCGATCAAGCAAAAGAAAGGCTTTGTTGGCAGCTTGCAGTATGTATGTTCCATGCGTACCAGTGGGTCACATGATCATTTTTGTTTTGTTTCCTAAGATGTGGTTGAAAAGATGAAGCGGCGTCGATCGACCAAGACAAGTGACGCAGAGGAGCCCATGGACACAAGTGAAGATAAAACACCTGTTACTTTATCGTCCGAAAGGTATCATATCACCTCTCCTTAATTATTAACAAAAGTTTCTTCATATTCAGAAATAAGAATTAAGTTGTGCATCAAATTCCTCCCTATAGAGAGGAGAGGTGTGAGGTCATGTGCTTTTCTTTCATTGCCGTTTTTTTTAATGAAAAGGAAAATTCAAGTTGTTAAAGAAAAGCCAATTACGTGGGAATCAAGTCAAGTATAAAAACTTAAAGGGTCGGTTATTTAAACGAAGTCTAACTTGGACCGCGTTTTAGGAAATCTTTGGACTTCGAGATCTCGATAGTGGATTATTTTAAGACGACAAATGCTTTTCTAGTCTACGCCATATGATTTCATGAAACTGTTCACGATAAATGGTGTTTATATAAAAGCGGTCGGCAAACTGAAAATGGCTCAGTTAGAACGCGGTTTGTTAAACACTGGTTAAACTCCTTTTAAACAACTGGCCCAAAGTGTTCAGTTCTTTTCCAAACGATGAAACTGACGTGCGTTTATCAGTTCGTTGAAAGAGAACTCGTAGCCAGAGAAAACAGTCGACATTTCACGATGCCACCACTCTTTTACCCGCGAAATGACGTCTGAGAATAAAGCGCAGAAATTCCATACTGATGACGTGTTACTAACCATATCTGGGTAGTCCTTCTGATTGGCTGAAGTAAATTTACTGCGCGGCATGACCTATCAGAAGCACTACCTAGATCTGTGTAGCGACGCGTCATCAGTATGGAATTTCTGCGCCCGTTTCTCAGACTTCATTTCGCGAAGAAACCAGTGGTGACGTCGCGCAATGTCGGCTTTTTTCTCAGGCTAGAGATCTCGCATTTGATAACTTTTGAGCAGAGATAACGAGGGTCTAGGTGATGAAGTCTCCAAGGAGCTGTGCCTTGTGATAAAATTTTGCAATTTCTGTTTTTCAGACTCAGTGAATTCAAAGCGGCCTTGTTAGGAGCCTTTTCGTCAGCGCATGCTCAGAGTTTACCGCTGTCCACTGTGAAGAAGTCATTGAAGGCATTCAGCGACGCGGAAATTGAGTCAGCTTTACAAGTTATGCAAGATGATAATAAAATATATGTAGCCGAAGACAACGTATTCCTAATCTAAGAACTGCAATGAACAAATGTAATGTTATGTGTGTACCCTGTGACGAGCCATATTTGCAAAGTAGAGTCAATCTCATATCCTGAGTGGTTTTTACATTTTTGTGCTTAAAGGAAAACCATACCAGTGACAACAGTTGTAAACCAACCAAACAGCTGGGTTGAGTTTTTTGAGGGGCTTGCGAATAGCACTAATAATCGAGGATAGTTAAATAACTGCTACCACTCAAGTTATGTTTATGGTTACCCCAGGTTTAGAACTAAGCAGATATCGAGGGGCTCGGCCTAGAAGTTGAAGCTAAAAAGGTTGCCTGGGACCAGGTTCCGTAGCGTGGGAAAAAGTCAAAAAAGAGGTGAAACAACAATAACGAAAAAAATCGCCAAGTAGTCATAACTGGTTTTTTGTTTTGGTTCTGATTGGTTCATAAGATGCAGCTTGCCTGTGACTGGATAGCGAAATTTTCCATTCGCTTGATTGTCCAGTTACAAGAGAAAAGATATATATTATGAAACTGTATATTCAAGCCTTCAATCATGTACTTTGCCAGGGTTTTCCTCTAACATGTTTGTCAGTAGCGGAATACCAATTTTATAGTTGATACTTACATAGTCACTTCTTTTTCCGTGTAATTGATACTGTACAGAAAGAACTTTTTTGTGTTCTGCTAGTGATAATAAAAACGACAAATTTAAAAAACATATCCTTGCCTGTTTTGATCACTGTACGCAACAGAATGCAAGTGAGAAAAAGAGCTACTGGCTTGCATGATGAACTTGAAAGATGTCCTGTGGTCGGTCGCCGGAGAGATCTGGTGATCAGTTTTCAGTCGAGGGTTAAAAACCGGCCTTCGAGAACGTTTAAGTTACCGCTGACACTTCAGTTTTCATACATAAACTCGACTTTGTAGCGTAACAAAGGCCAAAAGGGAAAATTCGAGCGCCACTGTAAATATCTACTCCCTGGCCCATTTTGCCCTTTTATTTTTAGTCTAAATAGTGACTAATTCTCGACTGCTGTTGGTTTTTTGTTACCGAAATTTGCTAAGCGGATTCTGTTTAAAGAGGATAAAACACTGTAATTAACATAGAGTTTTAATAAGGTGTGTACAATTGCATTGTACCATTTTAACATCGTTAAAGTCATGATAAACCGCTGAAACCATCCTTAACTTTTTTGCATTTGCATTATTTTTTGCATGAGCAGCCTGTTCTTAAGGCTTTCTCATGCTAGCTTTCTTAATTCCTTCGTCAAATGAATTGTATGATCTGGTGAATTAGAGCAAGTAAAGGAAAGCTGTTTATCGATAATTTCTCATCTATGATAGCATTTTGCATTTCATTACCGTCCGATTAACAGACTTTTACTGCTTTGTTAGTTTATTTACCCAACTTGTTTTATTTTTGAATAGTTACTTCTGCCCATTTCTGTTGTGTTAATGCAATTTCCTTATTGAAGGCGATGTTGTATTTAAAATGTTCACACCTGAAAGTGCTAATTAACACAAAAGTGTGGGTCAACTTTTGTTTTGATGGCAGACCGGAGGCTGGTTTGTCGCCAGCGAATTTCTCGTCGCTAGACAACATCGATTTTTTTTTTGCAAACAACTAATTCGTCTTATCTGGAAAACGTCACACAATATACACACATACGGTCAAAGCAGAAACGTTTCCCTCATCAGTTTTTATCGGTTTTCTTTTCAATAAAAAAGAAAACTTTAATTTTCCAATGCCTTTAGACGAGAAAGCGGAGCATTCTCTTCCTGGCTTGATCGAAGAAGGATTTTTACCAGGAGAAGAAAATGGTAACGGTGAATGTTTTGAGAAAATTAACGGTAAAATTGACATGGAAGAAGCCATCTTAGAAGATTTTATAGACAACAGCAGCATGGACGGACAAGAAATCGAGGGAGAAAAGCAAAAAATGGAAGACAATAAAGGAGGCCAAACTTCGACTTCACCTGTAGCAGAGTTTCTTTGGATAACAAGTGACTCGTTTATTTCCTCGTATGGCTCACAAAACTTTCTATCTTTTTTGGGACGGGATAAGCGAGATGCTGGGGCAAATTCTTTTGACGGGAAAAGCTGTGATAAAAACTTCAAACTTCCACGGATTAACACATGGAACGTAAACAAGATTAAGAAAAACAAAAAAGCATTAAGTCCGGTTGAAGAAATATTGCCGCCCATAGAAGGAAAACGTATTTATTCAGTACAAAAAAATACTCTCCCTTGCTCGCCTCTGATGAATGCTCCACTTTCGTTACCTTTGTTGAAAGATTCAGGAGTAGTAAACGTATTGAGTGCTTGTGAATCGAAATTCGGAAGCCCGGTTTCTGAGCCTGTTTCACCGAATTCGCCCGAGCTCAAGAGATATTCCGATGGCTGGACGACAGCAGACCGACGTGAAATTAACTCTCTCCATTGGCTAGCGAAAAGACGACAAAGTTCACGTGCACTACGAAAAAAATATGAAGGACTCTTGCCTCGGATCGAAAATCCAGTTAATAAGAGATACTAGTTCAGAGGAATCTTGTGATTAGTTTTATATGTGGGGTGGACAGATATACCTTATCATGCTTTTTACATGAAATTGTGATCACACTTTGATTTTGCGAGTAAAACGATTTTAAGAAAAATTGCTTCTCGGTGATTCCTTACGAAAATGTCGAGGGCACTCGTCGTCTTTTTTAACGCTTGGGGTGCGTAATCTAAACCTACCGTTTGAACCTTTTACGGGTTTTAGACTTTTCTGTCCTAGACCACATTAGGGAGATTATTTTTCACTCTAACTTTTAAATCCTTGGACGAAATGAAATCCTATGGTGTTACCATTGAAATAAGACCTTTTGAGCAGAACTTACAAAGTGCTATCAATTTCTTAGGAGTATAAGACGAACGTTTGAATTTTTTTGGTAGCATTCTTTTTTCTTTGGGTACTGCTGAGAGTCCCGGGTTAAGGGTATTCAGCTCCGAAGAATGATGTTTAAGCGAGTTTTTGATACCCTTAAAGGTTGATTTCCACTGACGGATTTTTGGCTACGCACGTTAACGCACGTAAATTTTAATCACGTAAATATAATAGAAGAAAGATGAAAAGTGCTGAGCTTAACGAGAAGTTGAGCGAGGTTCAACTTTTACGCTTACGAGCGACCTTTCATGCATTGCCTCTATTTTATTTGCTAACGTAAATTTTACGCACGTACGCACTTAAATATTACGCGACATTGGAAATCAACCCTTTAAGGTCGTTTTTGGACACTTCCGTCGACTAACTCAGCCATTTTCTTACAATACCCCTCGAAAGCCATTCTGGCCAGGCCATATCACTTTAAACCTGGCATTAAAAAGTAGACATTGTAGACGGTGCTATGCTCTTGTATTTCATTAACTAGTATCAGCTTAATGGTTGACTCTCGTGCTCATCTACCACAAGAGCTTCCCATACTTTTACTGAGTTCCTGGAATCGCGAAAATAAGCGACCTATATTCCAAAACTTGTACAAAAAATCGCTTAAATTTGAAAGTGCCTCTAATATAGTACCGTCATTTTCAATCTTTTTCGTTTGTTTTGGTTTGTTTATTCTTTTTTGTTTTTGAAAGTCGCTAAATATTTGTTGTAATAAGGCAAGTCGCTTTGCAAATTGTAATAACTTATCAGGGCCATTTATACGAGGAAAAATAAGACGCGTCTTAAATAAGACGCGAACTGTACCAGCATTTATACGAGCATGTCTTATCTAATAAGACGCGTCTTAGCTAAGCCGCGTCTTATTTTAGACAAAATGTGCCGTTTATACGGAAAGTTCGCGTCTTATGTAAGACGCGTCTTATTTTTCCTCGTATAAATGGCCCTATTGTTTTTGCGAAAACAAAAATGAACCGTGATGTCGCAAATATTATTTAGACTTTGTAAAACTGATGGATTTGTTGGCGGAAACTATCGAGAGAGCAAGAAAAAAAAAAATCCTTCTCGCAAAAAATATTAGTAGTGCTGAAGAGATGATAGAAGTATTGATTCAGTAATCAACGCTTTTTTTAAAAAAAACTTTTTGGTTGATTAAAACGTAATCCAGACCACGGATGATATTAGTAACCGTTGAAGTTATAGCAAAAACAATAGTATGTGAATTAAGCTGTTCACACTAACACAAAGAACGTTTTCAAATTAAAGCTTATAAGCTGAAGTATTGTTCATAAGAAAAGTTTCAACCTTGCAGTTTCAGTGGTTCCGAGAATCACGAGACAGTTAAAGACCCGGTTCAGGCGCCGAACTTTTCATGAGCCGAACCTAATTCGAATTACTGAAGGCCCACCCAAACTATTTAGACCGCCTGAATTTATTCAGACGCTGTTTTTAATTCCAGCCGAACTAAATTCTTAAGGAGAAAAATGTTTATTTTGGTGAAACTGCTGGCAAAATACGTTATTATAATTTATGTATTACCGTAAATCCTCTATTAAGCCCCCTCCCTCTAATAAGCCCCCCCCCCCCTCTTCAGGGGAAGAAAGTTAATAAGCCCACCCCTCTCTATTAATTTTAGTCACGTCTCTTTGATAACACGCACTTTGGTAGTGGGCCATTTGAAAGCTTTGGTCTTTTTTGCAACTACGCACATCTCACTGAAAAATTATTGACTTTAATTTTGATTTTTCTTTTTTCTTAATTGTTTCTTTTCATTTGAAAAATAAGTTTTCTTTAATGTGAAATGTGCGAATATAATGAATTTGAACTTGAACTTGGAAGTTTAACTGAACGCACGGAACATAATTATATAGGGTAGAGTGGAATCACGCAAATATATAAGAACCTCCAGTATATAAAGCAGTCTATAGATCTTGGTAACACGAACGAAATTCCTCGCCCCAGTAAAGAATATAGAATATAATATATGGAACGGAACACGAAACCTCGTTATAGGGAACATATTTTGCTAGTCGCGGCTTGGCCCTTCGTTATACTGAGGTTCTGTTGTAAATATTGTAACCTTTGTTACTGTGGGATGGTGCTATATAGTTAAGGGGCCATTAACATGTACTTAACAACACTGTAATTTTGGCCGGTGAAACAAAGCCGTTATCAACTGTAAACCAATGCTTAAATTGACCCGGTGGAGTTATTTGCATTATAGATACGTTCTAACTAACTGTTTCCTAAATTTATCACTTGAGCATATGACGCAAGCTCTTTTGTTCATTAGATAACTGGTTGGCAGTTTGAATAAATGTCATAAAAGCCAGCTACTTTGTAGAGGTCTGAACGAGTCACAAACGTTGAATATTCGCCACTTTCTCTTTTCACTGAAACTATGAAGAAATCTGAAACTTTTGAAGTCCTCAACGAAGATGAAGAGACGAGCGTCGACCAGCCAAAAAGTCCCTCGGACGATGCAGCGGCTACGTGTCAAAATGAAGTGTTTATTTTAGGCGGTAAAGTCCTGTGCAGTGAAGTTTTTTCTCTAATGAGTAAAGTGGATCAGCTGCACCACATCGAAACCATTGAAATCCAAACGGTAATGGACAAGTTCACGGACCCGTTCAAGGAAGAGAAGGAAAGTTCGGCTGAAGGAAAAACGTCAAGAAAATCACGCTCAATTGCACATCAACAGGAGCCAAAAAGAAGTCGGGAAAAATCTGCTCAGAAGCAAAAAGATTCTGGAAAGCCAAAAGAACGCAGAAGTGGATTATCATTGAGCAATGAACAATTAAACGAACTTTCTGTTATTACAGAAAGCCTTGATTCGTTGGTCAGTGACGATGGCATCAAAACTAGATTTCCGCCGATCATCCAAGCTAAAGAAACAAGTCAAAGAGCAGTTTTAAAAAGGAAACAAGGAGCGGAGAAACTGCCAACCGCTAGGAAAGAATTTCTTCCTTCTCTGAACATCAAAGCTAAATTAAACGAGAAAACAAGCAAAAGAAGTCAAGTCCATCATCTGCCGTCTTTGATTTCCAAGCAATGTTTAAGTACCAAGACTCCACCGCCATCGCCGGAAAGCTCCTCCGAGAGTTCTTCTACGCCACAACCAGAAAACGCTGCTTCGACAGTTTCCGATGCTTTCTCGGTCTCTTCCGATGCATCTCCGATCATCCCAAGAAAAAAGTCAACGAAAAAGTGCGGGCTTTGTGTCTCACCTCAGTCACCTCTTTCGCCTAGAAAACCTACTCCTTTCCCGAGCATTTGGGGAGAAGACAGGTTTTTTACCATCAGTTTTGAAAACAATTTATTGAGCAAGAAAGCGAAAGCCTACGTTGTTAAAGAGGAAACAGAATGAGTGGTTACTATGATTCTAGAACTGACTTTATGCGTTGAAACAACTCGCCCACAAATAAACTGGCCTTAGTTTGTAATGGATCTCAAATGACATGTTAAGTGTATGATTTTGAAACGAACTACATGTTTAGGTAACGTTGCTCACCAAAAAGGAAATCAGAGTGAGAAGCAAAAACAGTCAAACGTGTATATTAAATTAAAAGAATAAGTTGTAAATTTTTTAAAGACTGATCGTTTCTGCATTTGAAGATTTCCTTTAATGGTGTGATTTTTTTGAGGTAAGTTTATTAAAGTAAGACGAAAAAGTGGTGTTCCGGTGATAAAACTGTTTGATCAAACTTACATTTCTAAAATGGTCATGTTTTCGAGCCATGTATAAATGTAGGTCCACATGAATCTTTTGCAAAGAAAAGCTATAGTTCGTCTTAGCTGTCGATACTTACTTTCAAGTTAAAGAAAATGATTTAAACAAGAATGCCGCTGTAGCAATTCAAATAAAAGGCTTACTGCATGATCACTCAGCTATAAGTTGTTGTTTTAAATGAGAATTGCCAGTGATCATCGCCTAAATCCATTTTGGAGGTAAATCGATTTGTAGTGCCATGTAACTTTTTTACAGTTCTTGTCTTAAAAAACTGAAGAATAGGTTGCTTGTGTACAACATAAAAGAGACAATAAAGGAGCTGCCATTTACGCACACTTATTTTACCACAGGTGTCCCAAGCTCTTTTAAGTCCTCTAGACTTTTCTCGAGGCTTTCGCTTGCTTAATCCGAAATAATCATTTTCAAAACCGGCCGCGCCATGTTGAACAAAGCAAAGCAAACAAGTTTCCCGTGGCGTCATTCAGTTGCCACTCGCGTCTGTACAGCAATAGATCACAGATGACGTGATGTGGAAATGTGGCAAGACGTAAAGAAGTGGCACACGAGCCGCAGGTGAGTGTGTCACTGATGTTTTTACCACATTTTGACGTTCTCAGTGATCTATTACTGAACAGACCCCCGGCAGCATGGAATCTATTTGTTTCATACAATGATCAGAAAAGAAAAAAGATCGATACACATACCTGTCTCGTACCGCTTGACTTTCGATCTTGACTGTTCGAGGATTTGTGCTAGTTTAGACATTTTTTATGGCCCATCGCTATTTTTCGTCCCTGCTTCTTCTTTTTTCTTTATCTTACTTTATACGGTTTCTTCGAAAATTTTTTCAACGTCTTCTCTTGCTCAAAGCAGAATTTGAATGGCGAAAACATTTGCAAAACAGCGAGTCTCTGACAGCAATGACACGCGATGGCAACTGTTGTGAGGATTTCTCGTAGTCTAGCATTCTCAAGTAGTCAAGAGCTCTTTTTGTCTCGGTTTCTCCATTTTTCTTGTTTTGTAAATAGCTCCTGCTAAACTTTTTTCGAGATTTTCACTTGCTTTAATCCGAAATGATCTCACAAACATTTTCAAAACCGCGCGCCATGTTGAACAAAACAAATCTCCCGTGTCGTCATCTATGTATCTGTACTCTAGTAAATCGAGGGTCTCAATGGGGTGGTGGCTTTTACGGTTATCGGCTAAAATTTTGGCTCTTTTACGGCTATCGGTTAAGTTTTTTCAGTTACGGTTAACGAAAAGTTAAAAATTAACTTCTTTTGTTTCAAAAAGTTAAATATTAATAACCTGTATTTTTTTAAATAAAGGTCTTCGGATCATCTCGGGATGATCTTTTGAAAAATTTTGACATTTGATAGATGATACTTTTTATCACGTATTCCACTTCTAATATTATTTTACACTTAAAAATGTCAATAGTCAATTTAAAAATAATCTTTGTGAAAAAGCAAAACCAGACACGCGAACGCCCAACTCAAGGCCGCGGCGCGACATTCATTATAACAGAAATGTCCGTTTTCACACTAAGACAAGGATTTATTCGTGTGAGATAGGTTATCCGTTTGATGATTCCCGTCAGATAGGCAATACGTCTTAATTTGCAAATTAAATAGTTTTAATTTTGAATGAACAATCCGCCTGACTTTTGAAGACGGGATTATGCGTTCCAGATAGCCTGTGTACAGCCGCCCCCTCCTCTCAGAAAAAATCGGAGAAGGGGCGTCTGTGGGGAGGACGCGACTGTACACAGGCTAGTCTCAGAGGGATGATCCATTTCTAGCTCTAGTGTGAAAACGGCCAATAAAAAAATTCCCGTGTCCAGTGTTTTTAATGATAGCGACGGACTGTACGGAACGACTGTCTGTCGTTGCCTTGTCCGTAGGCTGCATTATTCCGCGCGGCTAATGCGTTTCGGGTCACGTGGTCCGAGCGAGTTCGCCACCGAAATGCCTTGACCGAGATTGCGTGGGAAGACGCCGTACAGGGACTAGGCATGGCAATGTCTACCGTAACGTCAGAGAAAAACAGGGAAATGTTGTTTATCGGCAACGTGTTTTACAAACAGTGACATCTCTGCGTGTTGTTTCACTAGTGTTTCGAGGGCACGACCTCCGGAAAATTGCAAATATTAATCCCCAGCAGGAAGCCACACTTTCACTATGGAAAAATTAGTTCCCCGAGAGAGCACCGGAAATGGAGCCTAGGTCTTGGTTAAGGCGCTTCGCCTAACGTGCGTACGGAGTCACACTAGCCGGGAAATAAAAAACGCAACCATAAGTGAGTTTAGTACCATCCTTAAAAGTAGCAAGTCTGCACTTTCTTTTACGGTTAACTTTTTTTCCCCTTTTTACGGCTAACGGTTAAAATTTTTCAATTTTTACGGCTATCGACTAAATATTTGGTCGTTTTACGCCTATCGGTTAACCCCATTGAGACCCTCTAAATCATGGGTAACGATCAATCACAGCGCGGGTAGCTTTCACATTATTGTATAAATCACGATAGTGTCCTAACGTCCGCTATTGTTACGTCACAGCGCATTTTGTGTTTCTAGGCAACATTCTGACTTATAAAAATAAAACCGCCACAAACCTGGCCCGGTTGTTTTAGCGGCTGTTTAAGAGGGTAGGAAATGCTCTTAGCGATAAATTTTCAAATTATAGAAGTATCTTTAACAGAAAATGGAGCAGTAGCTTCAAAATAACAGCGGAAATAGAGGTATGAAAACACTGTTTTTTGTCGTACTTCGCAGACCAGTTGTATTGCCTTTATTGGGCATATGTTCTTTCAATATGATGAAATGCATTAAAATTCATTTTTTTTACCGTCAATATTAGCCCGGTTATTTTTATGAAATATATCTCTGAATTAGTGTTTGATACGGCTCGATCAGCTTTAAACGGTGTTTGCCAGTGGAAGTTCTTTGGAAAAGGAATTAGATTATTAGATACTTTCCCCGCTACTTGTGTAATCTCCTCAGTAGTGTAGTGGTAAGGATAAATCGCGTCAAAACAGTTAATGTTAAGGCGCGGAATTTTAGCCGGTTCGTAGGCTAAGTTTGTCTTGAGATTTTAAACTAACGTGTTGCAGTAATTAAAATCAATCTTAAAGAAAGTTTCAGACATTATTATATGCATCGTGAAGATTACGTAATGGAGCTTAAAAAGAATTCTGTCAAGCCGTTTTAGACAAATAAAGTAAGGCACTAGAAATCAAAATGAGAATAATTGATCCAAAAGGTCTAGATAGCAGCAACAATATAGATAGTCGTATAAACATAACAACTTTCTTTAATTTTCCAGACATGTTTCGACGGTACATCCGTCATCTTCAGTGTTACATATTTTGAAATCGCCGTTGAATTTAAAGCGCGCGCGATCTTACAAAGTTCGTTACATTGCGTTGTCAATATTGCGTACTAAAACAAAGTAAAATGAGTGACGCTTAGTTCTTTACAGGGAGAGAGTCAGGTTAATGTGTTTCACCTGCTGGTTGAGATCGGGCTTCTCCCATTTTATAAACATGGATTCCTTAAGCTTCACTTGGTACTTAGTGGCTGCAGAGTCCAGGATCTCGAAGCAATCCGGTGTGCAGGATGCTCTACAAAACTCTGAACCCTGACGGACAGTCCACACATTTACTCTTATTTAAACCTCTCCACAACGGCAACGGCCACTAACGCATGTCCCCAACTGCCAAAATAACCTCTCGACAATGGCAAGTCAGTTTTTTTTTTCAGCGACTGATGAGACGTTCAAGAATGGTCACGAATTGGCACGTTTATGATCAATCGCGTCAATCGTATTTTGATTTTGCGAATTGATACTGCTGCAGTAGGCTTCAATATATAGTCAATCACTGGTGAAAATTTTACAGCGCACGGACAAGGATGAAATCATCTTTAAGGCGATTGAAAGATATCGATATGATCTCCGAAAAACATCTCAACATATAAACTTTGAAAAGTGGCACAATTTGGAAATCCTCCAAATATTAGTAGCTTCGATCGGTTTTCTAGTCGTCGGCAGATATTTTGAACTCCAAGTAAGTTTTTAAGTTCTGGAAGCAAGTTTTTGTGCATTGAGAATTTAAAATAGGTTCAAATAAGTCGTTCAAAAATACATTTTTTCGTCATGCGCAATGTATAAGCCACCATACAGAACTTCGATAGAAAACCGTGCCAGAACCTTGCAGATGTAATACTGACGCGAAAAAATAATAGCCCAATACCGAAACTAAAATATCCGCCATGACCGTCTTCCTTTATTTGAAGTTACTCACTGTGACCACTGGAAAGAGACATAACAAAACTAAACAGAGAACAGGTTCTAATCAGATATTCAAGATCATGTTATTTAGTCGAGCCTGCTTTAGCAGAGCGAGACTCACTCTAAAAATGCAGGCGTTTTCTTTCGTGTGTCTCACCCAAATGGTAGGCCATGGTCCCAGGCGTTCCTAGCGGACACCGTGGAAACTGGGGATAAGAATCGTGACGACTTTCATTGTATGCAAATGAGTCTTGTGATGAGCAGGTGGTGTGCGCACTACGATTGCGATGCATTGTGGATTCAAAATTTTCAAGATGGCGGCGAAGGTCGAGAAATTTCGCAGGTTATATGCTTTATTTTTCAATAGATACAGTTCTTTCCTTAGATCGTTTTTCTCGATTTCATAAGCTAATATTTGTTCAGATTTTTTCTGTGAAGAAAAACAAATCAATATTCTTCATTTCAATCTAAAACGTGGAGCCCGAAGATTCCTCCTGTAAGAGCATGAAATTTGAACCCGGTTTTTAAGAAGCCATAATTTTCATTATATTGCCCGTCGAAAGTAGAAGATAGTTGTAAGTGTTTCTACAAACCTTGTTGTACGCTAATTTTTTGTCGCTCTCAAACGCGCCCCACGTTTTGTGATACTTTTTCCGAGTTGAAACCGGCATGTTTTCATGGGAAAATGTAGCCTCGCGAAGACCATGTTACTGGAAGTGTTACTGTTGTAATCACAAGCTGGTCACAAAATAGCGGGGCAGCGGCGACTTGTTCCTCCAAACAGTAGTATTAGGTGAGCATAAAATGTTCGAAATTGGTATATAAATATGCTGATGAGTACTCTGATGCAGGAATGTCTAAGCATAATAAAATTGGAGTCATACATGTGATTCCCCTTATGCAGGTATAAAATCAGTAGGATAAGAATTACAGGCATTAAATTAAATGATAAGTTTGATTATACAGTTAAGCCCTGTGCATTTTGAAACCAGCCATCCATTATGAAAAATGGTTTTTGGGAGAATTGCAAGAATAGTGCAGTGTAGAAGAAGAGTTTCATAACATCCACCAAGCTTGCACTTTACTTTTATTTAGAGAAATATGCACATCACTCTTGAAAAAAGAAAATCATAATCTACTTCCAAGATTGGTGTGTGTTGTTGTGTGGATGTTATGACTTTGTCAGTTTCTTGCCTAGTCCCTGTTTTATTCAGTGGTGATTAGCCTCTGTAGCAGGCATTTAAAAGGAAAGGGAAAGGGGTTTTGGGCACAAGAGAAATGCGAAGAGTGCACGAGGAAAGAGGGAGTGATTTCAACATTCACCTGGTTGATGTTTATAATACAAAAAACAATTAGTCTCCTGTAGGTCAAGCATTTCCATCCCTCTTTTCGTCACATTTCTCTCGCCCACTTTCCCTTTTCTTTGAAATGCCTGCCACACAGGCTAAGTGATGTCATTCAATCTGTTTACCGTTAACACTGTTTAATATATATCAAGCAATTTGCATATTTTGGTGGCTTTAGTTAAAATATAAATTGCTTGATCATTGAATGTACTCTTGATATTGGAAAACCAAGGCTGAAAAAATGGTGACAAGGAAAGGAAATAGAAAAAGTGGAACAATAGGGCAGTAAAATCATGAGACTAAGAACCTGAATTAACTAAGTAAGCCTAAACAGATTCTTATATAAATAGTAGTTAGCACAAAACTAGGCTATTTAGGTTTTTAATTGGGTTCATATTTTCTGAAGAAAAAATGTACCTAAGAGTATTTATGTTTCACCTTATTCCTTATATAAAGTCTGCATACCAAATTAGAAGTTATGTGAGAATGGACATAAAAAGAGGAATGTATTTAAATTTAAACATTGGCATTTACATTGCAGTTGGAGTGGTAAGACAGCTTTGTCTCCAAAGAAGATTCTAAATGTTGATTTATCTCTGCTCAAGTGTACAGAATTTTTCATAGATTTCAAAAATAAGAACCTGTTTCAAATTTTAGGCTAAACAGGTTTTTTATATAGAGGGGGCTCATCTGGCATATTTTAGGCTAACAGGTTCTTAAAATTCAGGTTCTAAGTCAGGGGGTTTTACTGTACTACTAGGATCCACCTCTGCAATAACTGGTAACCCAAAAGCCCTCTTTACGGACAACCGCTTCATACAGACACCCGATCAAGGCTGTGCTCTAGCAGAGCCCTGTGGCCCCTGGCGCCTAACTTTTGTTTTTGGATGACTAGAAAATCTCAGACTTTTCATACAAATCATATGCTGGGCAGCCTAGATTTTACAGGTTCAGAGAACTGGGCTCCTTTCAATGTTCTTTACAGTACAGCCTTGCTTATCATTACAGACAGCTTGCTTTGTTCCCTGGAAAAAAAGCCCTTAAATTTTCTCTAAATTAAGATGGACAATTTCTACGGTCCCCTCAGTGTCTGTATAACAGAGTTGACTGTGAGTATGATGAGACCTATGACGCCATATTTTAATTATAAAATTGGGGTGAGGAGAAAGGAAAGGGGTATCAAGCTATGTTGCCCCAGCCCTGATTACAGGAGATTTGTAAACATGTATGAATTTCACATTTTGAAGAGTTTTTTATAATCCAAAAAAATATGTGATAACATGTGTTTGTACATACTGACACAACCATTAAACAAATAGTGGCTGAAGCTTTTAAACTGTATTGACTGTATCAGGCTTTGTAATCACAAATATGCCATTTTCAGTTTCAATCCAGTTATAAGACATTCTATGACTCATACCAATAGAAAATATGTGGGCAAATAAAGATGCTCAATATTAAATTATCTATAAAGAGGACACAAGTTCATTGTACACAAATACTCTCTACTTTATTTACTTGTCTTCATGTGACGATAAATACAGATGCTAAGCAAAACGAAATGCAGACTTGATGCCAACAGAGAAACAAGTCCGTGAAAAGATAACCCCCTCAACTTCAACTCTCTTATTACAGCTAGCAAGAGAACATCTTGCAATGCCGAATGACAAAACAAAATAAGCTCACTGTGTTTAAATGCCGTGGCCGGGTATTCTGAAGAAACTCTTAGTATTTTATGAGTATATCACAGCTATGTATATCAGTACCTCCTAGCACTAATTGCACTGATTTCACGGTGAATTCAAAATTTTCGGCGAACCGCGGGTCTTACCTCCAGTGCTTTTCATGATTGAAGCATTGAACAAAGCGTTTCTGTGCCGACTTTTCTAGGTCAGTTGCAAACAGGATGCAAGTGATTACGAACAAAATACACCAGACTACACTTATCAACGGAATGAGACTGTTTTTTCCCTGAGAATTGGACAGACTTTCTTTTTCAAGAGCTTCAGGAAGAGATTTACAGCAAAATCGTTTATATCTACAGCGTAATTAACGAATATTCACTCCGCAGTCGAGATGTTCACTCCACGCCATCTTGACACAAATGATCAGATTTTGAATACCGCCCATGATGCTTAGCGATCGTAGTGCGCACTCCACCTGCGTGATGAGCATGCGGTTTATTTTCGGCGATGATTGAAATGACGCGCCATGTTCTATAATTATTCTTATTATTTTGAGGGCCACAAGTTTATTAGCCTTTGGCTATTAAGTGCTACCCTCTTTAAATAAAGGCTTTATTATTATTATTATTCCGTGGGATGCCTGTGGCACTCCCACGGTAAAAATCCGGTTCGGTTGTACCCAAAATTGCAAAGGCAGCCAATAGGATTGCCTAAAATCTTTATCGATTATCTCTTCTTGCAAGCCGACCAATCAGATTGTAAAAAAACTGTATCGATTTTTAATCGATTTGCTTCCTCTAAAGAACGTTGAAATCAGAACGTTCCTTGCCAAATTTGTCGCGCTTGAGTTTTCCCACTCGTGGTTTAGGATGGCTTGTTAACCAGCGAAATCCTTCGGGATACTGGCAAGTCACGAAAGGCGACCTAAGCCAAATTATTTTTTTCCTTCATGATTCTTTTTTGTTTAGGTCTAGCTTTTTCATAAGGTTTTAGTAGCGTCTGGTTGCGGGCCATGATTTCCGATAGATTTTTCTATTCCGAGTTCGCCAGTTTTTGCCGAGCACAGCTAGAGTTCAGTTTTTTCTTTTCTTATCGAAAACACCTTGACGATGGGAGGTTAAATCGCGTAAATTTCAATTCGTACCCTTGACGACTGGCGTTAAGATCGCGAAAATATTGTCCTTGTCGTTCGACGACTCGCTTTCGGCATGGATTGGACTTCTGGATGGGACACGGATCAGGACATGAGTAAACTTATTATACCTTGGAATCAGGGATAATCATTGGAACTATGAGACCTTGGAGACACATTGCAATTAATCTTTAACCGTATCAAGAGCATCTTGGAATATTAAACTTTCATCTTGGATTAAAACATTGGAACTTTATCGAACTTTGTAACCCTGGGTTCGACCCTGGATAAAGCAAGCGGATGTTTTGTTTTGTTTTGTTCCATTAACCTAGATAGAACGCCATTATGCTTCCATAGACCAACGCATCCCACGGAAACGATTTAAGGCGTCTTGTTATTATTATTATTATTTTTTTACTTTTTAAAAATAAAAGAATCTTTATTACAAAACCTCAATTAAAATCCTATTTACAATCAACCTGCTGTTACAAAAAATCTAATTAATTCATCAAAAACACTATCTACAATTCCATCTGTTACAAAAGAAACCCCTCGTCCTTCGTTAGAGAACAAAAACAATCCTATATATTATAAGTGAAGATAGAAAAAACTATTCATTTTCAAATTCTAAAAAATAGAAGTAACTTAACCTTACATAAAAGAAGAGGAAATAGATATAATTAATAATAAAAAGTCAAAATTCTATAAAATTAAGAATTCCATTATGCAGAGATATTAAGATCCTGCAATCGAATTATACTAATGACGGCTAAACCAGTGTCCATAAAAAGCCCTAAGTATAAAAGCATATAGACACGTATTTCAGATATCCGCACTAGCGACATTTATTTTAGAGTCTAATGATTGCTCTTGCTTGCTACGAAACGGCGTTCGCGAACCTCTGACGCATGCATGTACCGATCTTAAGAGTTCAAACGAGATCTGTGTCCTGAGCCAAGTGATTACAACATGATAAGGCTCGGTGTCTTTCTGAGCTATCTTGTCTGCGAGATGCTTTAAGAACCGCTGACACTCGTTTCCCATTCCGCCATTGGTTCCAAACACTAAAGGCGTAAACGAACCCATTTCGACATCTAACACCCGCTGCTGGTACTTGCGCTTCTTCTCTTCTTCTTGCTCTTTGAAAACTTCCGATGTTGGCTTGCTCTGGTAACACTTGGAGTTGACGTGCGTAACTCTAACATCAAAAAATGCCGTAACTCCTCTTGCCCAGAAACCTCCCGCTTTGATGTCCAACCTTGCCTCAGAACTTGTAACAGCGCTCCTCAAATGAAATCGCTCGTTGTCTAGGGGTTGAATAATAATAATAATAATAATAATAATAATAATAATAATAATAATAATAATAATAATAATAATAATAATAATTATTATTATTATTATTATTCCCGTACGTGCGGTAAAGCGTAACCTTCGGATCCGAAGAGACTGAGTTCGATACCTGCTATCTCCCATTCTTTGTTTATAAAGCGTTGTTATGACAAGCAGGAATTTGATATTGATCGTTCTTAGGGATGTTTTAATATACTTTGTTATTTTAGTCAGCGTTCGTGAAGATTGGCCGGTTCGAGGACTATTGTAATTTCTGTCCAAGATTGAGCACGACAGAATTGTGTTTGCATTTTCCCACATGGTGACTTTCAACGTTTAATACACAAACGTTTAAAAAATATTCATTACTAGTAGAACTAAATCAACATATAAAGCAAATAAGAATGGACAGAAATAGCACAGAAATTAATTTGGCCAAACTAAATTCGAGAATTTCTGTAGAAGTTTTAACTCTGCCTGTGGCCGCCGAACCATCCTTACGAGCTACAGTGCACGTGCAATTTAGCAGTCACTACGCAACGTGACTGCCTTGAAGAACCATTTGTTTTGCAAGCACGTGGTTTTTGATGGCTCACTTGTCGCGAGGTTTCATTACATACGTTTTCCACAAATAACTCACGGCAAACATATTGGTAATTCGTAGATCCAATTGAGAAGTGCTTAGAGGGGGCGTTGTTCGTGAAATAACAATAAAGTTATTAGACTCGGTAATTTTTACGTTTCTCTTAGAAATGTTTTTGTGAGTTGCTTAAATCTGTGATAACATGTTAAAAATACAAGAACACCAACACAGGCTAGAACTGAAAAACTAGCGACAAAAATCATGTAGAAAAATCTTTGAGAAAAAGGCGTTAATTTAAGTGATAATTTACAGTGCGAAAAAAGCCGTGTTACGAAACATGCTTGGGATAATATATTGTTTTGAATTTCCTGCAGTTGTTTTTCTTTAAATAAGGTTCGCTTTACTGGACAGCTTTCTTTTGAAAACTTTGTAAAAGGACTCTGTTGTCAGATATTGAACAGTCAGGCATTCTAATTTTAAGAGTGTGGTGTTTTTAGATCATCTTGTTAATACGCCAATAATAGTATGTATACCAGGTGATTTTGGAAATTTTTTTAACTGTTTAGCTAAAAACCCACGCGTGCTTCGATCGATCGTCCTGAATATTGAATGAGTGTACTTTGTATTGCAAAATTGTGAAATACTGCATTCTGTCCGAGGTCTGTGTGATAAAAACAGTGCCTCACAGTACTGTGTAAATGGTATAAAAGGTTGATTTACACGCACCCAGATTTGTTTGCAAGATTTTGTAAAGTAAACTTGTTGAACAGTCAGGCATTCTAATTTTAATTTAGAGTCTGGTATTTTTAGATGATCTTGTTAATACGCCAATAATAGACGCGTGGGTGATATTGGGCTAAATATGTACGTCGGTGAGACGCGAATACTGCTTCTTATTGTCATATCTTTACACGATGTAGTAAGTTCACAAACAATATTAGTACTTCAACCAGTATTAGTTTTCAGTTGCCAGTCAGAGGCACCGAATAAATGCAGGGCTTGCACTACGACGCTCCATCAGATTTCGAGTTTGTCTCATCGTTCTGAAACATGGTGTCAAAGATCTGGTTTACTGCATTTCTCCTGCTAAAGGCCGTTATCGATTTCTCAGGTTTAAGATATTTCTTGTAGCAAACCTTATTCTGTTCTTTAAAAGTTCTTTTCAAACATTAATTTTCTTTTTTTCTCCTTCTTTTATCTTCATTCAGAGGCCCAGGAAGCACCAGAAGGTAAGCTCTTTTTTTAAAAAGAAAGTTTCTATTTCTCTAGTACCTTAAATGATCTGTTGTGTGCAACCACAGCTTAAAGTAGCCCTCGTGAAGAAAAAAGGAGAGATTGGGAGTTTCAGGAATAACTTATTATAGACGTCACTTATTCTTTTTTTTTAGGGATAAGTTTGTTTTAATTTTTTATCAGCTTACTACAGCATACCTTAGTTGTCCAAAATCTTTCTTCTAACTTGCAAATTATTGGGGGTATATTCCATTTTCACCTCTCAAAGCCAGCGAATTAGAGCTTTCCCCTTTTAGTGGGACTCTTTCAGATTAGTTCAATTACGAGTCAACAAGAAGTCTTGCATTGATCGAGTTTTGAGCATTGCATGCCTTGCATACATGCGAGTCAGTGGTACTAACTGAAATTTGTATTTGGCAGTTTTTTTTGCGCAATTTTAACGCACAACGTTCCATTCTTTTTCTCTTTTCACAATTTTTCAAAATGAAATAACTAAAACCATTCATATAAAAGAAAAAAGCTGAAAATATAAGAAAATTCCCATGGCAGCTCTAGGCCACCATAGACGTGTTTTCTGCTGTTTGACAAATTATGCGATTATACGGTGCAGAATTTTGTGGTCGGCAGTTCGAATAGCGACGATGGAACATAAATAGATCAAGAAAGAAGCGCGTAAAAGTTAAAAATTATCTAAAGGTTGTCGGCTCAGTTTGATCTAGTTTCGTAGCTCGGTTTTTTATGTAACACGATCGAGTGCCTATTGAGTCCACAAGCGAGTTTGTAGAAAGATAGCAGTTCATCTGTCCCTTTTATTTATAGTTAGTATATGGATATTTTCGTACCGTACCAGAAACAATCTTCCAGTGTTTTCAGATGTTTTACGGCAAATGGTAGCAACGAGGAAACTATACGGGAATACTGCAACTGGAAATACCGCTGGATCCTCTGACTAATTTCGGATCCATAGTGAATGGAACAGCGTAGATCACTAATCCGTTAGTCTGGATTTGGATTTTTCGGATTTCAAATCCAATGAATCCTTTAAGGATTCACCAGCTCAAAAATCCGGATTTGGATTTGCCGAAAGGAACACAAAATCTGTTTTAAGATCTAAAATTTCACCGAAAGGAACACACCCTAAGTATTAAGTGCAAATGCATTTTTTTAAATTAAAATTTGCATTCTTCCTGCGCCTGATGGACTCTTCGTCCTTTCAATGAACTGATATGATTTATCTGATCACGCAACTTTCGATCGTTACGAACGTTCTCATCGTCGCTTTTAAGGCTTTGAAGCTCTTTTACTTCCAGTTGAGTATTCTTTCGAACATTCCCTCTTTATTTGTGATCGGAGATCTACGAAAGTGTATTTTGATCAGGGATGGAGCGAAATAAAGGAAAAACCACCTTCTTGATAATTCTCCAGTTCGGTTCGCATCGGAAGTCATTTTGAATTTTAATGACATCTCCATGTACCCAAGAAAAAATTTTCGCCTCTGGCCCACTCCCTCCTCCCCGCCCAGATATTAGAAGAGAGGACAAAGGGAAGTCTGTGGGGATATAATTAAATCTAGTAGGGGAGGGGAGGGAATAATGCGTTTAATTAACAATTAATGAATGAGGCTGAGTATCTTATGAAGAATTATGGAGATCGAGGACGGAGTTATCGGATAACACCCTCCGAGATCTTCATAATTCTTCATATGATACGAAAGCCGAATTCAATAATTGTTATATCATTCATTCAAAATAATTCCTAGTCTAGAAAACATGGCTAAAACATGCTTACCTCCATCGATCCATCGATGTTAAGTTCATCTTCGTTAGTGCACTTTTAGGGTTGTTCAGCTCCGCAAATATTCTCCAAATAGCAGATGTCGCCCTTCGAGTTGTATTCTTGCTGTTCTTGCCATGTTTTTAGCCATTATTTTGCCTAGTTCTTACTCTTGAAACGAGTGAAATTTTCGCCATTTTTGTTTCCACAACCAAAACAACTCAACCTCGTGGTGAATTATGCGTGTGCTTTTAGCCAATCAGAATCGGGGAAATATTTTGAATGAATAATACTCCCTGTTTAATGCATAAATTCATTATTACCGAGTGAGTGGGTGAGTGAGTGAGTGAATTTTTGGTACATACCCACACCTATACCCTATAGTATGACGTCATACCATAGGGTAAAAAAACCACGAACACTAGAAATATTTTGTGGAATATAAAGTTATTCTGTGACAGGTGAAACATCCTAACCTTAAGTAGCTACGGTGATGAGTTTATGGTGAGTGAAGCTTCTCTTAATGATATTGTTTTTGCCTTATTGCGACACTTAGTGTAAAATCCTTCTTTATCCTTTTTTTTCCTTTTTTTCTCAGCGGAAGGTCCTGAAATCGAAGGTAAACGTAAAGATGCATCTGTGTAATCTTATTTGTAACCATCGAACATAGCAAAATTCAGTTCTAAACGTATATTTCGGGTTTCAAAAATGATTTACTGTCAATCTTTCCTTCGCTGAGCTACACTAGGTAGTACCATACTATAAGCAATTAAGACTGATTTAATACCAGGCCTTCGTCTTGTCAAAATTTAAGAGCAAATGTCTGTAAAAATCGAGCAAAATCGAAATTTCGCGGCCACAGTCAAAAAATCATTTTCGCTCATATCTTGTCCATAGATAGACAGAAGTAAGTAACTAAACGTGGTGTAGTTTGTTTTTCAAAAGGCCGCTTGGATTTGGAGAAAATCGACAAAATCAATTTTCGTGGTCGGCGACTTAAAAACAACAAAAATTTGAGGCAAAATGAGGTGGTCTCAAAACTTCGCTCGCACGCACACGGGAATAAAGCGGGGTAAAATATTTCCCGATAAATCAATTTATAAAGGGTTCCACTTCTGGTTTGGTGATGAATTCTTATCTTAACGATAATCTGGAAGATAAACAATGTTATTTCAGTTTGGATTCTTTTTCAACTAAACGAAATTTTAATTTAGGCAGAAAGTTGCCTTTTATATTTTGGGCATGTGCTACACCTTGGTTTTGCCTGAAACTCAAGTCATATATTATTTAAACATTGTGCTAAAACATACGTAAGAATTGGCCTGGGTAATTGAATTTGTACTTCACACGAACCTTCTGAAGTTGAATAAATTTTGCTTGAAATATGAGACTTTGCAAGAACGTCGGTTGGTTGTTGCTCGACAAGTCACGATGGCTGGGCTCTCCAAAAGAAACTTAACTCACAATCGCACTTGTATTAAAGACATTTGTACTGAAACGATAATTTTTGTTACCGTTCTGGTTAACTGGCATTGCGTCTTGTCCCAAGCTAACCAACCAAAGAACCAAAAACTCGAGGAAACGTGGTGCGTGAAAATAACCTGAAACAGAACATTTCTTGGCATTGCTGGCCTTTCTTTTCCGCAGTCAAACTTTTACATCCATTGCCATTTAAAAATTCTAGGTCTCACAAAAACTGCGATTTTGATAGTGAAACTTTCGGGCTGCCGATACCTCTTTGGTCATAAAAGTCTGGTCAAAAGTGTTGCGTGACAGGATTCACAGGTTTCGCAATCTAACCATTGGAGCGACGCCTCTTTTTAATGTTCTTGCCAGAAGTAGCATAGTATGCTACTAACAATCCAAATCATGTTTATTTTCTTTTTTTATTAAGTTTTCTTAAAGTGTGCTTCCATACAATACTAAATAAGTCCAAAAATATCGTTTTTCACGTCAACTTCCCTCCGTTGCCTTGTATGTGCCTTTTATTGAGTTCAGGCTTCAATCTCTAGCTATTTCACCGCGTTATTACCTATCAGGCGGCTGTCTTTCCTCTCGCATATGCAAGTTCCATTGTTTTGGATAACAGTTTTTGTAAACATTCTGCAATTATCTTTCAGTATATATATTTTTTCTAATCTGAACATGGTTATTCGATCGTCAAACTCTTGCTTCTGTTTGTATACAGAAGAACCCCGCCTTGCGACCACCCAGTTTATACGACCACCTCTTGCCTCAGCTCACCTCCCATAGTTTTTCACCCAGACGTGAAAATCTCCGAGTCATTTTATTATTTTGAAGACCTCTTTAATGCGTCCACCTCGCTATTATGACCTGGCTTTTATGGCCCAATGTTGGTCGCATCAACGGGGTTCCACTGTATTTTTTAATTTCAGTTTTCCACATTGTAGAACAAAAAACAACAAAAAAAAATGTGCGTCAGCTGGACTATGGAAATTAATGTAAAGAACTAAAATTTAGGCCCCTCTTATATGAAGAAAATTTGTCTCCAGCAGAATGGTCACCCGCCTACCCGAGCTTTCCTGGAAGGGGCAACGTTTCACGCATTTGTTTACAAAACATGGCGAACCGTTGAAATTACAAAAAGTTGGCTCGGCTAGAAGGATGACCCACCTTGTCCAGTCACCCTTTTGTAATGGTAGGGTCAGCCTCCAAGCCAGGCCAAAGTTTCTCTGTAGGCACTTAACGCGCTTTCCATTCAAAAAAATTCCTGTTTGAAATTTCCGAAAAACCACTTGCTCAGTGGAAGGTACATTCCAGTTGCACAGACCAAACCAAAGCCACCGCGAGTTTGGTTATCGTGCTTGTAAGCAGGATACAGATCAGTGGTCCTGGGGAAGATAATTTTGTAAAATGGAAGGGGACATTTCGGTCCGACCGGCAAATCCGTATCGGTAAAGGGCTCGCATAGCCAAGGAGCGGACAATTAGAGCATGCGCGAAGGCCGGTTGGGGTCAATGTTTTTTTCCCTCTCGGCTGGGAGGGTGACTCTCCAACACGAGACAGGTTTTCTCCATGTAAAGGGAATTAAAATTTTCAGATACGAAATTGTAATAGAGAAGGAATCAGAAAAAATGTCAAAATTGTCGAAAAAATAGTATTGAAGCCCTCGTAATAATTATATGGCGCCGCAAAGAACTTAGTAATTTAGATAACCTAAAAGGGTTTCCAATGTATTTAGGAGGAAACTGTCGTTGGGTGCCCCTGTCAACTTTCGCCTAACGCTTCCACTACTTTCTTTACCCACATAGTTTTTTTTTCAGTTTTACTCTCGGGCGTTTTGCCATTTTCTGAGTGTGCGCTTTGGTACCGGCCTTGAGACTGAGACTTGGTGGCTCGTCAGAAATTCATGGTCAGACCTCTAGAAAAGAAAGTCTCCAACCATAACTTTCTCTGGCAGTCTTCAATGAAGCCGATATTGAGGCTACATCCGCTTCTGGGCTCGTTCAATTCTCGAAAGTCCCGATAACTAACGGGCCCCTAAAGCTGTTGTTGTTTACATGCAAGATATAAATTTCAATAGTTTTGCATCTAACATGATAAAAATATCCGTTAATGACAAAAATGAGGTATTTTGCTGGCCACAACCCGCGCTCCTCTTAATCCTTTTATTTCGATTTGAATATTTGATTTCGGGCCCGAAAAGTTATAGGGACTTTGGACAAACGGGCCCCTGGTCCGTTGTCTAAGGCCGCAAGACGGAATTTACCGGAAAAGTAAACTTAATGCTTTTGCCTAAACAGTGTCTTTTTAACGTGAATTTGAAGACGTCAGGGCCAAACCCACTGGTAAACACGTTTCATTCCAGCTTTCTAACCTGCTGTATCTGCGGTATATCGTTTTAGTGTCAGATTTTAAAGCTTGTTTGAGTAGCCGAGCATGCTCTAAGGAGGAAATTGTCTGATATACTTTGACGTATCCTTTGGTAAAGGAATGAGAGAGGAACAGGTCAGCGTTCTAGACCCCAGGTTTCCTTCTTTGTATATATTCGATACTAGAAACTGAAACTCGTGCCTTAAGTCTTCACACTCAAGGAGAGGTTTGTAGACTTTAAAATAGCGCTACGTCATCTACCACTCCACAAGGCCGCCCTGCCTGGATAGCATTTCCCCAATCACTTTGCGATATTTTCTTAGTTGCGTGTGCTAATGTAAGTTTTTTAATGCTGGTTAGCCTGTGCAAGCATTTGAAAAAGGGGAGACAGGGTTTAGAGCGAATTGCTTACCTAACATCCTTGACCAAGAGTTACAGCGTAACCCTTTCGACGGATTCTTCTATCCCCTCAACGACCTTTCCGCTGGAGTCTTACTAGGTAGTACCCAAATAAGACTCAGAGCCACCCTTCCCCAAAATATGCATATGAAATAACATGATTTTTTTTATTGTGATTCTTCATTCAAGATAAAAAACGCTTCCGAGATCATTTATCGAGGTTGTCCAAAGTTTAAAACCCACTCAGTGTTCGTGTGTACTAGCAGGGTGTATGATTTTGATGTTTTCCAAATTCCTTAATAGTCAATGCTTTTTTCACACGCACAGGTGTCCGAAAAACTGACCACCACTTTACACTTTTAAATCAAGTACTGGTGGCAGCCAGACTATGCAGGCCTTCAGTTGTTGTATAATTGAACAAATAACTTTGGAAACATCAAAGAAATGTATAAACAATTTTGTTTTAGACTGCTCATTCATAAGTTCGAAGGATGGTGTTCGTTGTCACGCAACACCTCTCCTTGTCTTCTCACACTTCCTCGCTGTATGTTGTAACTGATTCTAGGAATTGGTAAAAACATCTTTCAAATCGCCGAAAATGTCTTAAAAACATATTTTTCTCGTGATATATTTTGTTCAACCACCTTAAGAATTTAGATCATAACGCTCATTCGGTGTGAGTGACATTTTAATAACCTGGCCCATCTCCAATGACCTCTCGTTAGAGGTCAAATTACAAATGCGTTAGCGCCAGCAGAGTTTTATAGCTCGAGAGTAGAAAAAGTAAAAAAAGGGCCCAAACTATAAAGGTAAGTTAATTTCTATTGCGTGTTAGCAAATTAATTATCGTACCATAGAAGTACATCAGGTTTCTTCTCAGGAAATGCCAATGATCCCTCTTGGCAATTGCAAGGCGTTGGTGAATTATGCAAATGTCTCATATTTCACTCAAAATTTGTTCAAGTTCAGAAGGTTCGTCTGAAGCCCAATTTAAATTACCCAAGCCAGTTCTTACATATGTTTTAGTACAATGTTTAACTAACATATAGCTTGAGTTTCACGAAAAACCAAGGTGTAGCACATGCCTGAAAATTAAATCGCGACTTAGGTCTAAATTTAAACTTCGTTGACTTGAAAAAGAACCAAAACTAAAATAAAATTGTTTACCTTCCACATTATCGTTAAGTTAAGAATTAACCGCCATTCTAGGGCTAAAACCCTTTATAAATTGATTTATCGGGGAATATTTTACCACGCTTACTTCCTTTTTGCGTGCGAGCGAAGTTTTGAGACCCCCTCATTTTGCCTCAAATTTTGGTTGTTTTCAAGTCGCCGACCACGAAAATTGGTTTTGTCGATTTTCTCCAAATCCAAGCGGCCTTTTGAAAAACAAAGTACACCACGTTTAGTTACTTACTAATAAGTATATATGGACAAGATATGAGCGAAATTTAATTTTTGACCGTGGCCGCCGGTTGCTCAATATTTACAGACATTCGCTCTTAAGTCTGCAGGCATTTTCGAAAAGGATTTCGCTTAGTGATTTTTGTAGCTTTTTAAACCATTTGCACACTTTGTGGAGACTCGAGTATTCCTTAGCACATTTTGTTAATACGTTACTATGTGGCTTACTTTTGGAGCTGCTGCGCGCGTCAAAACTCTGGTATTACATCGTATCCATTCTTTGCAGGTCCAGAGAATGGAACCTCAGCATTTTTCAACTTGCCGGGTATGTGATATCCGAATAATTTTTTTTGTGTTACATATGTCTGAGACCTATATTCATTTGCACACATAAGTCTTTGTATAAGAGAGGTGCATATAATTAGCGAACTTAAGTCACGGACGGCAAGTGGAAGTTAAAAGTTCTCATTCCTGGTGCTCAGTACAGCATTTTAGTCATCACATTGACGTCATAGCACGCTAGAACTAGTTCCATTCCTTTTCCGGTTGCTGTCTGCGTCTCAAAAAAGTGGCTACGTAAGTTCGCCATTGTTTAGAATCAGAACCTTATAACGTAGATCATAAGCTTCTCTTAGAAAACATAATCATAAATTGGTTCAAATGAGAGAGCGGAAGATTTGAATTACTAATTTTAGGGAAAACGTTGAAGGCATGAGATGACTTGTCATCTCAGTTCGAGCCGTAAAGGAGGAAACACGGAACGCAGATAGATACTAGCCTGAGAAAACAGCCGACATTTGGCGACGCCATTACTGATTTCCCCGCGGAATGACGTCTGAGAAACGAGCGGAGAAATTCCATACTGATGACGCGTCACTACCCAGAACTGGGTAGTGTTTCTGATTGGTCGTGCTTCTTAGTCGTGCCCCGTGGGAAATTTGATTCAACCAGTCAGAAGTACTACCCAGATCTGGGTAGTGACGAGTCATCAGTATGGAGTTCCTGCGCTGTTTCTCAGACGTCATTTGCCGGGGAAACCAGTGGTAGCGTCGCCAAATGTCGGCTGTTTTCTCAGGCTTGATAGATACATGTTAATGAATATCAAAAAGTGTATTGCTATTTAAAATCGTTAAAACAGAAGTCTTACATGGAGAGGTGTAAGAAAGCATCATTTATTAAAGGAGACTGAATCTATAGTTACAAGCAATTTACAAGTCGTCTTCTATTTCCATGTAGGATGTGGCGTCCGCCCTTTTAGAGGCCGCGTAATTGGTGGTGTCAACGCCACTGCCAACTCCTGGCCATGGACAATTTCCCTCAGAATAGGAGGACTTCACTCTTGTGGTGGCTCACTGATCAGACCAAACTGGGTGCTTACTGCTACACACTGCTTATTTTACCCGATAATAAGTGAATACAGGGTTGTTGTCGGTAAGGAAGGGGAAAAACTAAACATTTTGTTCATGAGTAATGTACTCTTGCAAAACTGCAAAATGCTAACCCTACTAAATTCTTTATATATATAAAAAAAAGGCACCTTTTCCAGCCAATCTAAAACAGCCTTGACCTTTCACTTCTTCCCCCTCCCCCTTGCATAATGAACTTCTCATAACCTTAAAGGTAATCCCCTTCGGGGCGGATACCAAGTATTAATACACGGTTGTTGTCGGAAAGGAGGGGGAAAAGTTAATATCTTGTTCACTGGTATTGTACTTTAAAATTGCAAAACCTCAAACGGCTGACTCCCTTCTAAATTCTTTAAAAAAGGTTTAGCCCCCTCCATCCAACCAATCTTAAAGAGCCTTGATCCTCCACTTCTCTTTCCTGTTGTTTTTAGATAGTATTGTAGTTTTTACATTTTTTTAACGACCTATGACTTGGGCCTGCAGTAATTGGCGCTCGCTGTTGCGGTATCCCCGCCTGTACTCCTGTAAATATATGTACACTTTTTTTTTTGTAGTGTCACTTATCTTATTCTTTGGGGAAGTTAATAAAATAAAAATAAAATAAAAATAAAACCCCTATATGGAACTTTTCTCGACCTTAAAAAAGTAATACCCCTTGCCACCGTTCTTTTCAATATCACGCAACGGAAGAAGCGTTGCGTGACACCCTGAGGAGACCTCAGCAGAGGGCGGCTCAAAAAAGAAAAAGAAAAAGTATGAAACGCATTTGTCTCCCTGCAGGCGCACATTCCTTGTCCGGTTCAACGCCTGTTCAAGAAGTATTCACGGTCAAAAGGATTATTAGGCATCCTGACTTTAGTTGGATGACAGCACAAAATGACATTGGTCTTTTGGAGTTAAATGGCAATGTCACACTGAGCAGGAAGGTGAACCTGGCCTGTCTGCCGCCACAGGGATCTAGAATTCCACCAGGAACACCATGTGTAATTACAGGTGAATATCCCTTACTCTATCAGGCTTTGTTCTATTAATAGAGCGCTTTTCGATTGAGTGTCGTAAAACCAAAAACCAATTAAAACCAAAGTAATCACCTCCAGTCTATACGGCCAATCAGAAGGAAGAAAAATACCCGTAAGAGCCGAGCCTAAAGCGCGGGAAAACTTAAGTGATCAAGTGGTGATTGGTTTTAGTTTAACATTTGATTGGTTGAGAGGGTGGCGCGAGTATTCTGAACCAATCACAGAGCAAAGTAAAGCAAAACCGAAGCAGACTCGGATTACTTTCGACACTCAGGAGAAAATTGCTCTGTAAAGATGAACAAATTCCGTGCTTCTTTGGAAAATACAACTCATCACAGTTACCAAATAAATCTTTTAGGCTGGGGACGAACCACTCCATCTGGACCTTCGGCTGACATTCTTCAGCAAGCAACTCTGCCTGTTGCTAGTCAAAGTGATTGCAGCATACGTAATGGCGCAATAGTTCCTATCGATGAGAGGTCAATGTTGTGTGCTGGAGGTCAAGGAACCAGTGGTGGTTGCAATGTACGCGAAGTAGATACAAGAAAGTATCAAGCGCTTGATACTCTCTTAATTGATAGACCAAGTTTCAATTGAGTGTCGAAAGCAGTCCGGGATTTCTTTGGTTTTGCTTTACTTCGCCACGTGATTGGTCCAGAAAACTCTCGTCAGTTTCTTAATCAATCAGATACAAAACCAAAACCAATCGTTACTTGGTCATCCGCGTTTTTTCGCATTTGAAGCAGTTTTCATGCTTTTAGTTTGAGCATAAGGTGCTCGTAGCATTTCCCCTTATCTGGTCGACTGTTGTGGTTACTTTCGTTTTGATTTTGTGACACCCAATCAAAAAGCACACTGTTACTAAACCATGTACTAGGCGTTTCGTAAAATTCGTCTTTCATTTTGCAGAAATTCATCGGAATTGTTTGAAAGAGCCTGAAATAATTAAAACTGCGAGGTTTGGGAGTGATCTGTTAAAACCAATGATCGAGGGTATGGCTCTACAAAGTCGCGGTATTTTACAGACGTTTTCATGATAGAGCGCACAAACAAACAATTTTAACATTTTGGGTCGGCGGGGCTACATCTCCGTTCTTTATCAACATATAACTCTCAAGCCAGGAAGTTTTTCTGGTTTTATGGCGCTCTTTCTAGTACTGGCAATAGATTTCGTCTTACTGGTCCAAAGCAAAAACTGAGAGGAGTCGTCTCTGTACTAGTGTGAATGTTCATAATGAAGATGAGTTGGTTACTGTGAGTTGTTTTCAAAACAACAGAATGCTTTGTCATATTTTGATCACAGCTGTATACAATTTGCGAGAAGTTCGGTTACTTATTTGTAACTCAAGATGCGACAAGGAGTAAATTATTTCAAATTCATTTCTACGGTAGATCGTAGAAATCAAATTTTATGGTTGCTGTAGCTCACTCTTTCCTACAAGACCATTTATGGTCAGTACCTTATTCCTGTCATGCGTAGTAACTACAAACACGGCATTATTACTTCCGGTTCCTCATTTTAAAAGCGCCCCTGATGGGAGTTGCACGGGGAGGCAGCAACACCAGCTTCATTACGGAAAATTGTTTAGAAGTAATGTATAATAACACAATTATTTTGTCCCTGTCAAATTTGTCATTTTGCAGGGTGACAGTGGAGGACCTCTCAATTGTCTTGAAGGAAATAGTTGGGTCGTTAGGGGGGTCGTGAGTTGGGGAGAAATAGGGTGCCCAACCGATTTCTACACTGTGTTTGCTCGTGTCAGCAGTTATATTGACTGGATCGACCAGAATATCTCAGGTAATTCAATAACTTTTTGAATACAAAATTTACAATTAGCCCTTTTCGGTGGCTACTCCACATTATCAACTTAGTTCATAAAACCAAATTATATTGTCAAACCTTCCACCGACGTAGCACCACAGTTTCTCTAGAACCAGTCCCCTTGCGACATTTGTAATGTATTCCCGAGATTTCCCCCTCTTAGAGAGTCCTTATTACAGTGTTCAAATTATTTTGTTTATTTCCCTCTTCTCTCTTGTCCATCATCTACAAAATCAAAGTTAACTTACGGCAATGATACGGGTATTGCAAGTGTCCTAGTGATTGAAATAAATATAGAGTTACGTTTGAAATAAAGGTTAATTTTTTTCGTTGTGCTTCCATTCTTTATGCAGGGTGATGCCATTGCGTAGATCTTCAATCAGTAAAGTTTCTTTGAAAGCAGATAAACAGTGGGCCCAGTCAACGAAAAATGGAATGGCTCTATAAACATTCAGCTTAATTATGATGATATTTTACTGATTTAGGTGGACAACGTTACGTTGTCCGGAGTTAAATAAAGAGACATTTTTAGTGAACCTCCGCGTAATGTTCTTTATCCCCAGTTAAATACTTGAAATTTAGTAATAAGAAGATACTAGAATTACTATTGCAGCACTAAGAGAAATTATGGGACGGAGAGGGAATCGAAGTTCTTGGTCTAGGCCTTTATAGGATAAGTTGAATTTACTAAATGTGTTTATTATTCATTCAAAATATTTCCCCAATTCTCATTGGCTAAGAGCACACGCATAATTCACCATAACCAGTTACTGATGACCAAATTTGGAAGAATTTTGTGTTTAACGACGAAATGACGTCAAAAATGCAGCCCTCTACAGGTTAAGCCACCGTTAACCGAGAAGACCTGGGGACGAGGGTGAGTTGTTTTCGTTGTGGAAAAAAAATGGCGGACATTTCACTCGTTTCAAGAGTAAGAACTACAGCTGGGACTAGGCGAAATAATAACTAATTTACTTTATGACGAAGAATTGATATTAAAAGGCCTGCCGTCTTTGGAAGGCCGTAGGGCTACTGCTTGCGAATCATTTATGCGTAATATAAAACCATCCAATCCTGTGTTTGGCCTTGCCACGAGTGCAAGGGTAACTACCGTTTACTCGCACTCGTTACGAAGCTGCCGGAACTATAATAACAAAATGTTTAAGACAAAAAGATTGTCAGAATTTGTATCTGTGAAATATGTCATAAGATTTCCAATAAGATAAATGTTAATTATGTGTAATAAGCGCTCGATCCTGTCATCCAGCTCTTTACAGCAAGAAGACAACGTTTAATAACTCGGAGGGCGACATCTGCTATTTGGAGAATATTTGCGGGGCTGGACAAACCTAGAAGTACAGTATCGAAGATGAACCTAACATCGATGCAGGTAAGCATGTTTCAGCTATGCTTTCAAACTAGGAATTATTTTGAATGAATAATAAAGCAATTAAAATTGAATAAAATTAATATTTGCAAAGTTTTTGAAAAATGTATTTTCAATCAACTCATGACCTGTTTTATCAGTGACAACCTGCTTTCTCCGTGTCAATACGGCAAGGCTTTAGACGAGGAAATTCAACATGCGATTGTTTAATTGATCTTACCGAAGAAATTACTACAGTGAGTTTTGATCGGGGAAACTATGTGGTGTCTTTGTTCTTAGATTTAAGTAAAGCTGTCGATACTGTTAACCACCACAGCCACAGTTTATTAAACAAGCTCAGATGTTATGGACTAACGTACAGAAAGTGAAGTAAGTTGGTTTAGGTCGTACCTAAAGGTTGAATTCCACTTGTACCATTCCGCAGCCGAAACCATTGATGGTGAGTGGATGCCGTAAAAACTCTGAAGCCTTTTTCTATGCTGTGTTGTCACATTTAACAGCCCCCCTTGATCAGATGATACAGATATTCTGCAGCTCCCTTAATCTGACGCTGGATAAATCCCGCAGACCCCTTGATCTGGTGTTGCAGAAATTCTACAGACCCCGCGATCTAAAACCGAATAAATAATGCAGCTCCCTGGAATTTATGCCGCAGAAATCCTGCAGCTCCCTTGATCTAATGCCACAGAATTTCTGCAGCCCTCTTGATCCACTGCCGCATAAATCCAGCAGCTAGCTAGCAGCTTCTTTGATCCGATGCCGCAGGAATCCTGCTTTAATCTTATGCTGCAGAATTTCTGCACCCCCCTTGAACTGTTGCCGCAGAAATATCTGCAGCTCCCTTGATCTAATACCACAGAAATTATGCAGCCGCCTTGATCTGATGCTGCAGACATTCGGCGGACCCCTTTATCTGAAACTGCATAAATCCTGCAGCTGCCTTAATCTGGAGCCCCAGAAATTCTGCAGCTTCCTTGATCTGATGGTGCAGAAATTCTAAAGCCCTCTTGATCTGATGCTCCCTTGATCTGATGCTACAGAAATCCTGCAGCCCTTTTTTTGAAATGATATATGTTGTAGATTAATTGAAATTCTGTGGTCCTCTGAAACAACAATGTCTGTTTTAACAGATGAACAGAATAAATTCCGACGTGATTTATATACGTATGATATTCTTTAGCTCACATGATGCAAATTGCAACGTCGTGTGCTTGTTCCATTTCTCTGTCATGCATAATGTCCTAATTAAGATAACAGCAACAAAAAATTTGCAAGAGCGTTTTTGCTTGTTTACACTAACTCCATTGTTTAAACCAGCCTACATACTGGTGAAAAATTACGCTCACAAACGTGGGTATTTAACTTGTTTATTGAATCAAGGATTCTACAAATTGAAAAGTGTAAATCATATATTTTAATTTGGCTGAAGTTCACAATGAACAACAGTTTTTAACAAGAAAAGCTTCACAATCCTACTTGCTGTTCATTTAACACTAAAAAATATATTTTCCTCAATAGACTTTTAAGTTTCTGCGGGTTTTTTAATTGCATAATATCTCCACACGTAGCATCTATAATCCTGGAAGTCGTTTTCCTAACTCACAAAGGTTTTCTGCACCTGATTATTTGAAGGTATTCGTTTCTGAAAGCCTTATTCATGAGGCCGTAAATCAATGGATTCGTGGCAGCAGTTGAACAAAATAGATAATCATACATTAGGTGTGTCCAGAAAGGCAGGAAAACATCACAAACATACAATGCTGCGATAATAGATAAAGGAAGCCAAATTAGGCAAAAAACAAGGACGACTACAAACACCATTTTAGTGGAATTGATCTCTTCAATCCGACAAGAGGAGTTGTTTTCAGCTCGATGGCGACTTAGTATTTGTGTTCGTAGTGTCGGCGCTACTAAAATAACATGCCGACGAACTGCGCGATACACTTTGAAATAACAAAATATCACTATCGTTAGTGAAGCTATTATAAAAGTCATGAAAATTGGCAGCGCAACTGTTTTCTTGGTTTTCTGGTCAGAGAAATATGGAGTGCAGAAGGTGTGGGGACCAAATTGAAACCGCGCGCCAATAATAAACGTTATCCCTACAGAAGCGAGAGCAGACAAGAAAAGGGATGATACTGCAGTTATTATAGCAAAGCGTTTTGTGAACATATTTCGGTAGCGTACAGGATGCAAAATGCGATAATATCGATTGAAAGCAGTCGCTGCGACTATTGTTAATGAAAAACAACCCCATATTTGCATCACGTGTCCTTGCAACTGGCATGTGACGTCACCGTACAACCATTTTCCTTTCATGATTACAACTAAAGAGAGCGGCATACAAGTGACAGAAACAAACAAATCAGATATCGACAAAGATAGTATGTACCAGTTTGTGATTTTTCGAAGAGCAGTGTTCTTGCAAATAGCCAAGATCACAAAAAAGTTTCCCACTATTGCAACGATGTTGATAAAAAGGAATAAAACTGATTCTGAAACAACAGAAAAAAGGTTCCGGCTTAATAGCTCTGCCGTGAAGGATGCTTCATATGACATATTGACAAGTAGACTTCCTTGTTGCTGTATGATTTGATCGATCGAAGATTATTTCTTACTTGGTTCTTCAAATGTCTAGAGTGCCTTTCTTATCGTCTTGAACTAAGATTCAGAATCAAATTACCGTCCTTGCCCAAGCAGGTTCTTTTTAATCGTTTCGGTAGGAATATTCCAAGGTAAGACTCCGATGAAACTTTATTATTGTGCCGCCGCATGTGCGAACTTGTGATTGTTTCTGTCCTTTCTCTAATTTGAAGCCCAGAAGACGAATATATCATGAAAAACTCAAATCTTGCTTAAATCATCAAAAACTCACTCAGGCCTGACTAGCCAAGGGAACGTCTCTGCTACAGCTGCTTATTCTCAGTAACTTTTCTGTAATCACTCCTTCAAACAGTCTTGACTATCACCAAAGGAGAGCTAACGTGACAAACTTTTTGCGAAGTATGAAATCACCAAGCACACTTGTCTGAAGGGCAACGTGCAAGTTATTGGAGAACCACAAAACGATGTCTGATTCCAAAACTGTACCAAACATTTTGGACAAGATTGTCCATTCGGATGCATTCATATTGTATTTCTCCTCTGAAAGTAAAATCCGATGTTTAATATTGATATCAATATATCGACAATTTTGAGCAATTTAGACTTCCCAGTTTACCTTTCTCTGGTCAGGGATGTCATAAGGGATTTTTAATTCATAATCTTAAACACCATCTTTGTCATGTAGATTAGTTTTGACAGGTAGCTCACAAATTAAATTGAAATTCTCAGTTTTATTTTAATGGTGCAATATAAAACATAACCGAAAGAAGTTAATTCTTTTTGCAAAGCTTAAAAAACTGGCCGACAATAGCACAGGTGGAAACTGACTCTCCAATTCATTGTAGGAAGTTTAAAAGTTAGAAAATGGTTTAAGTACAATATTATGAATTATGACGGAGAAAAAATGCTGACAGTTTATCATTCTAAAAGTAGTCCCCGTTCAATGGATTTTACACGAAAGTTCAATATAGGGACTAACTTAAAAGCAAAAACCGGTAGTCTCGAAAACTTAAGTTTCACCTTTTCCGTCCACCTGCGCTCTTTTTATATTTAGAAACAGGATATGAAGTAATGAAGTCGAGCCATTACAACGTATCGGATGCAAGAGTGTACAAATTCACGATTTATCACTATTGTTATGTTTAATAAAAGGAAAGGAAGGAAAAAAAAGGAACAAAAGAGAAAAAGGAAAGAAGAGAAAAAGAAAAGGAGCGAATGCTCGAAACGAGTTTAGTGTATATATAGTAAATAAATGGAGTTGTGACAGATTCTGCAGAAACATCTGTTTTGACACATATAACTATCGTAACCATGATGTTGTTTATATAAAGCCTTTGATATGTTCAATAAAAATATTTTAAATCGCAGGAAGTTTACGTATTTTCTATTTTTTAAAAAGTCACTTTTTCAGTAACTCGATATTATGTTTCCCGGGGGTAAAATATTTTGCAATCATCGTGGGTTGTGTTATTTTTAATTAAAGAATAGCAGTCATTGCATTTCTTGCCTCTGAGGTCTGCTATTAATAAGAAAAAGAAACAGGAAATGGACTTTTTACCCAGACGCGTGCGGAACACAAGCAGATTTAATATTAATTAAAAATGCAGTATCGAAATAATACAGATTACTTTTATTAATTTTAAACGACGGAAACGTTGAGACGTAAGTCGCAGTACAATTTTGTTTCGAGATTCTAAAGCCTATAGACCTATTCGGCTAACTCAATGTTGTACCCAATTCAAATCCTTCGGGAATAAAACGTTTTGTTTCAGGAATCTCCATATCATTTAAATGTGAATGCCACATTATAATGCAAATACAAGACACAAAGAATCTTATCCCCTGGAGATTTGAATTGGGTACAACATTAAGTTAGCCGAATAGGTCTATTATACATTAACAACAAGAGACTATAAATTATATTATATTATACACCCTATTCCATAGGTAATTCGTCTCGAGTTATTTTTAAAACCACAGATCTCAAGGGGGATTAGACAACAGCCAATCATATAGCGCGAATGTGTTCCGCGTGGATGACCCACGCTGAGAGCCACGCGTCCTTCACGAAATGACGCAGAACAAAATGGGGGAAGACGCGGAGAACGATTTTGCTATTCCTTTTGTCGACGAAAACGACTACAGCGAGATTTCTGCGAAAGCTGTGTCAGCGAAACCGAAATTAAAAAAGAATCGCCCTTCCTCTCTTGTATAGAGCTAACAGTAGAGCAGGGAAATCCTTAACACACTGAATATTCTCTCAGGATCATTTATAATTTACAGTTTGAAGAGAGCAATTTCTGGTTTAATGTTTATTTTTTTCAGTCTTTATAGCGATTATTCCTACCCACTTACTTTGTCAATTGTAGGCAAACCCTCCTAAAGCTGAATTTCAAGGGACCATATTCAAGCTCAGAAAGAGAAATAAAATTTCGTCGTTGCTTATTTACGTCCTCCATAAAACGCGAAATTAGGCATTTTCACGTCGTAGTCGTGCAAAAACGGGAAAGAAATGAACAAAAAAGTGTGTTGCACGTGCGAAGTTGTTGTTTTGCTAATTAAACCTATTGTTTTTTTTGACGTTCTAGTCGTCGTCCGCGTCGTTGGATCTTAATCTCCCTAAATTGTACAAACGACCGGTTTCAATAGACCGGCGAAATTTCTCATTTTATTAAAGCACTGAGGTTACGACAACTTCGAGTTAAACTGATTTCACGGGTTGTCAAAGAGTCCAGCGATTCCTATTTCCCAGGTGAGCGCAAACTCATTTCGCTTCAATATTCAGGAATGCTCTCGATCTTTTTACGCTTTCATTGCTTCTCGCCCGACATGTTTGCACCGCGTTTGGTCGTGCGAAACCTCCACGAAACATACACGCCTCGCGCGAGGGAACTTTATCCCGATTCTAAAAATAACTCGAGACGAATTACCTATGGAATAGGGTGTATATGGGGGATGCCCTCTCTGTCCCCTTTATAGTCTCTTGATTAACAATCATTCGACAGGAAAAAACATAGGAAGCATTTTAAACATTAGCTGCAAGAATAATTGGTACTATTTTGAAAAAAAAAATGAATATTTTAGTTGCGGAAATTGAAAATAAGAGCAATATTGTTTGATACTGAACTATAGATTTATTGGTCTAAAGAACAGTAAATCCTCGATTACCCCCCCCCCCAGGGCTTATTTATTTCAAACAGGCTTAGGGGGGAGGGGGGGGGCTTATTAGAGAGGGGGGCCTTATTAGAGAGGGGGGCCTTATTTTATTTAGCGAAGAAGGTGGTATCAGCTCTCCATAAAAAGCTAGAATGCAAAGTGGAAAATCTCAAGTACAAGAAGTTGGATGCAGCCGAGGATCAAAAACAAATCCAAACTTGCAACACGTGAATAAACCATCGCGGATCAGTCCAAATGAAGTTTTGCAGTCATGATTGATTTATACAATCTATCATTTGTTAGTGAAGAATAATAAGGTTGAGACGAGGGGGGCCGTTATAAACTTTCCTCCCCTGAAAAAAGGGGAGGGTGGCTTGTTAGAGAGGGAGATTATTTGAGAGAGGGGCTTAATAGAGGATTTACGGTAATCACGAAATGCAAGAAAGGCAAAGCGATAGCCTTATGACTGATATCTTTTCAAACTTGGTGAAGGGACGAGGGGATAAGGGTGAAAAATATAAGAATAATTGTCTGGCATCAGTTCGCGCATCCAAAAAAAAACTGAAAGGACGAAGAAGCTGACACACAAAAAAACAAAATGATAAAGAAGAGCACAAGAAAGGTAATCTTTGGAAAAAAAAAAAAGGAATCCGATCACTTCTGCCTGTGCAGTATCCCGGAATCATAGGCTTTGGAATCCTCTTTTCACTGAAGGGAATCGGGAATCAGTCACGGTAACGATAAAAATCTGGAATCCAAGTGCTACTGACAAGTAATTTGGAATCCAATTTTCCTGGAATCCGGAATCCACCTTAGAGCGTGGAATCCAGAATCCAAGAGTGTCTTTTATTACCTTACATGGGGCCTGTGGCGGATCCAGGGAAGGGGCCCAGAGGGCCCGCCCCCTCCTTATTTTTGGATCAAACTGAGGCCCGAAGCGTCCCCCCCAAAATTGTTTTTGGCCAGCTTCCCCTTCTATCCCGGTCTTGATGACTCCGCCCCCTTTTCTGAAGGTCTGAACCCGCCACTGCAGGGGGCGATAAATTTTCAAGTGACTCCCTTAATTTTTTTAGGAAATAAAATAAATAATACATTCAAGAGATTTTAGTCCTTAATTTTTTCAACATTTAATGCTTTTTAAGATTTTTGTCCTTGAAATAACTTTAATTTTAATTAATAAAATTACCATATTTCTAATCTGAATTTGTTCCCTCATTTCCATCCTTACAACTTTCCTGGTTTAATTATTTCTTGGATCCCGTAAATCAATTATGCTCTTTGAATTGTTTTTTTTTCCCTATCACTGTCTCTTTCCAACGCAATGAAACTTATGTAGTACATGATATCTCCCTCATTTACACCAGTAACTCTGCAGCCACAAACGTTGCCTCATTCAATGTATAAAGGCGGAGTTGTAGATTGGGCAACTGAGGTGTCAGCCTGCGAGCAAGCTCTCCATTTATGGCCAGCGAAGCGTGCGGCTAGAAAAAGCCCGAGAAGTCTCCTTTCGCTTACTGCTCGTGTCTGACTCGTTGCGACTCCCCCAAGCGGCAGACTATTGCACAGGCATCGCAAGCTCACGTTACGTAGGTGGAAAGTAATTTCTATCGTCGCTAGCGAGTCGTTATCGCGTTACAAGCGATCGTTGAGACGTTGTTCATGAGATATAGAATACTGAGGTCTGCGAACAATAAATATCATTATGTTTCACCTTTGATCAATAAACTAAATAAAGAAAATTCATCTTTGTTGTATTTCACTAGAGGTGTGTTTGGTGTGTTTCCGTGTTAATTCATCGATAACTCCTTTCATATGTGAAGTAACAGGGGTATTCTTTATTTGGTTTATTGATCAAAAGCAAGAGAATCAAAAGGTAAAGTATAACGATATTTATTGTTTGCAGACCTCAATATTTTATTTCTCATACAACGTCTCAACGATCGCTTGTAAAGCGATACCGACTCGCTCGCGTCAATGGTAATCGTAACGCGAGCTTGGGACGCCTTTGACTACTGCGGTGTCTGATTCCATTACTCTATGGTTTGTCCCTTATCTTATTAAATGACCATGTAAACTTCATTTTTAATGTTATCCATGGTGAATTGGTCCCCTCAGTTCGTCGCAATCTTTCCTTTGAAACCATACATGTAGTTAGCCCCCTGGCCTCTACTGGTTACAGTCAAACGGAGGTTCTTAGTTCCTTATCTAAACACAGGAGTACCCACCGATAACGCGAAAAATGTCTTTTGAATGTCAGCAATGTATATAGTAGTCGGTGACAACTTTGTTTGAGTCATAACTCGACCGTCAGCTTGATGGACTGGACTAAGAATACAGTGCAAAAAAGACATGTCCAACTTGAGTGTCAATCCAATTCCTTCGGGAGTTGGTCGAAAATCCGCGCGTTATAACTTCACTCCCGTGTTGTTAGTGGACGTCTAAATCACCAGGTACGAAAAACGTTTACACTTGTAACTCCCCAAATATGCTGCTAATTAAGTTGTCGGTTACCCGCGTGTTGAGGCAGACACTTCAATACAGACAAGCCACGCTTTTCAATAGCACCGATCTTCTCTCCTTTAAATTTCAACTATTCGGGGCGTTGACCTGAGTATAGTCGGCAGGAAAAGTCGTTCTGTCTACTTAGGATTTCTGTTCTATCCATCGACAGGTGCAATCTTGTTGTTTCTCCTGCTCATTTCCATCTCGGATCGTTCCGCTCTGTAGGACTGGGCATCTGGAGTTGAACTCGTGGTCGCTGGCGGTCTTCCTATCCTGAACAAATTCCAAGCTTGCCTTTTAACGTTTTGTAGTTTTTTATTCCATACTGCTCTTATCTAAAACAAGAATGGAGACGAATGTAAATCGGATGGGCGAATTGAAGAAGGTTAGCGGAATGCCCTAACTGGGAATTTTTCGAAATTTACCTCTGTTGTCTGTACCTGTATATTAGGTACAATGCGGGAGATACATAGTTTACGAAGATGTGATTTTGTCATTTATAATTACAAGTAGTTTCTTATCGCTAGCATTTCGTTCCATAGCGAACAAGAGCGAGTAAATGCGAAAACTGATCAAAATGTACTTGAATACAACACTTATTTTTATGACGGTTTTGCGAGGAACTCAATAATCTTTGGTGGGAAACTGGTATGGGTGTGCACCACTCGTCAAATTGTACCCAATAACCCATGTCTTCATTAAATTGATAGACGATTGTAAACAAAGTTGAACTGAAAATTCGAGTGTTTTTCCGCAAGAAATCCAAGTTGTTAAACTTACCTCAGAGTTTCTTATACAGTGTAAAAGGAAAATCAGCAATCCCTGAAATAACCAAACGACAGGAGAAGATGAAAATAAGGACAGAATTGTGAAAGGATTGAACCCAGGAGTCATTTTATAATAAGTAGTTTGAGTATGATCGTCGACTTAATTGACCAAATAGATTAAAAACTAGTCAAGAGTTTAATACCATCAACTGACGTGATACAACCCACTTTGACTCTGAAGATGACTAACGCATAGGTTGTCAAAACGTTAGTCACTGTCAACAACAGTCCTATTCATGAGACTACGTTCACCCGGACGATCAAACTCAACCTACACACCATTGCTAGTTAAGTTTCCCTGTTCGTTCGATTCAGAAACCTTTCTTGAAGACTCGTTCCCTTTTGAGAGAATACTTAAGTTTTATCTTAAGATCCACAAATCACAGAACAAAGAAAAGAAAAGGAATTCGTTTCAGGGCAAGCATTCATCCTACAAGGGAGACTCCATGCAAGAGTTCAGGGAAAATGAGTGCAGCTTTGGACGCAGGGATTTCTGTGATCATTTGGGTAGATAAGAGAGAGCTTTGATTATTAGATGGTATCCAAAGGAAACCAGTAACCAATCACTGCTTATGAAATCTACGAAAAAGTTCCCAGAAATCTTTTTGTACTAAGCTTGCACCCATCCGCCCCGTAGGTATTGAAGCGGCAAACATTTAAACGCCAGCAAAATAGAGTGTGTTATAAAACTATATTCCTTTGTTTTCTTAGTACATCATTCTGGTTAGGCTCAAGGTTAAAATTGAAACGTAAACAGCATACTATGAAGAAACTTGGGTACTTAAAAGGGAGACCGTTTATTGCATTTAGTCAAAAATGAGGAGTATGTTAAATTTATTTCTTCACGCACCTGTAGTGTGTTAAGCACCGTAAAAACATATTGTGAAACAAGTCCAGCCTTGGAGAGACTCAGCAAACCAAACAACCATGTGACTCCCAAAAGAGGAAATAACACAACGCAAGCTTTTACAGTTGTCCTAATAAAGAGAAACTGGCTTAAATTAATAATGGTTTAGTCAAAACATCAAAGGATAAATCTTGCGTGATCTACCAGAACGACGTGCTAGACGCATTTTCTACAGCCATCCCTGATTCCACGTTTATCTATCAGAATTAATAAAGTATAATTTCACAAAATCTGTGACTCTAAACATGAAATTGTAGGCGTTATTAGTCGCTATCTTTGATTTAAAAGCGGAAGAGGAAACCTTTCCTGTGACTCGCGCGTGCACCACAACCATAAGCCCATCACCCCCGTAAACAGAAAGTGGTGTTCTGCAAGGCCCTTTTTAAAAAACAAAAGAAGGAAAAACAGAGTGACTGAGTCACTAACTTTATTGCATGAAACTTCCTCGACCGCGTGCTTGGCATAGTAACCATTTCCTTAACGACCCCACAAAACACCATGGCGTTTATCTGAAGAAAAATGACAAATCAATCAAATCAATGAGAAGCGGATTACAAAATAATATAATGTTGTACATGTGTGACACTTTTCACTAGCACATGAATAAAAGTTGATAAGTTGATAAGACTTTTTTTCTAATGATGACTTGTCTTTATATCATCCTCATCATATCCGTCCGAAAGTTTTCGGTTTGCGCGCTCGCTCCCCTGTCCAACAGTTTTGGTCCTCCGGGCTTTTTCCATGACGATATTGAGGCAATATATAGTGACAAGCTGCCTTTTAAGTATGATCTTAAGTAAATTGGTTGAATAAATGCACGTATACTCGAGATTTTCTTTTGTTTGGATTTGATATTCGTCGAATGAGTTCGAAATCAACTGGCAGTTGGTATGAGCCTTTGATAGGTACTTACACTAGTTATCAATATCACTGGTGCTGCAAATGACCATATATAGTAATTTTCTGTCGATAACCAGCACCTAATAATCAAGATAAAAAAAATTATCGTCTTATAAACGATGACAGGTCCTTGAATCACCGCAGCTGCTAATGAGAAATTCAATAAAGAAACCAGTGCCGGATCCAGACCTTAAGATGGGAGGGAGGGGGTCGGGGGGGAGGGGGGGGGGGGCAGAGTCATCCAGACCCTTACATAAGGGGAAAACGATCCTCACAATCATGCACAGAGTTTAAGGTTTTCAGGTTTTTCTTACGCGCCACGATACTAGTACTTGTACCTTTGTGAGTTTCTGTATTGTCAGCGCTAGTTGCAAGGCAATGAAAAAATCTTACCATCTACTGGCTTGGTATTGATAAATTCCTTCCTTTCCCAATTGGGCAATTAACAATGTTACTCCAACAAGTAGTCCTGGGATTCCTGAACAAAAAAAATGGCCATCGCATCATTGAATCATGTTTTAAAAGATTTATTATTAATAATTACATGATTAATCTCCGAACACAACAAGAAAGCTAAACGAGTCGAAGTGCAGTTTATTAGTTTAGTGAACGGACATAAACTCGCGGTGTGTTTGAATTGACTTCCCTCACCGTTCAGCATTTTGATAGATCACTTCTAAGGGTTTCGGTCCTCTGGGGCACCCAACGAGAATATAGTTCAAAACCACTTAAACATAGCATTGCTGAACTTATTTTAGTATTTAAACGGTAGATATAGGCATATTTTTATCCCCTAAAAATGTTTCGTCTGTTCGGATTTCCTAGTTGAAAGTCTAGTGATCCGACCTTTTCAGCCAGAGAAAAGGCTCCCGAAAATTCTAGGTGACCTTTTTATGGCAAAAATCCGTTTAAAATGGGCAACTATTCTATTTATTTAGATGTTCGAAAATCCTAGGAGAGGTAGGCAAACAAGAAATTTTACAACAAATGTTCCGAAAATTCTAGTTCTCAAATCGTCTTCCGAAAAGACTTTTCCCAAAATTTTACGTTGAGTGCCCCTGGGTCTTTTCCTTTTTTTACCGGAAAAGACAAGAAAGACGGCAGATGTAAGAAATCGCGAAAATCTTGGTAGGCAAGGCGTTTTCTAGTGTCATAGAAAAATTAGCTTTGTTTTGAATTTTCTATTTAAGAGTTATTTTTAATTAGCTTTACCTTGCGCTTCTTCATGAGACTTACCAAATGAAAAACTGTAGCAAAGTCGAAGATTGAGTTCGTTATTGTAGACTTCAATGATTAATAAGTATAACATAATGCCCTCGATCAACATCCAGCAGAAGGCTGATAGACAGAAGTAGTGTAACAAAGCGGCCACTGTCAAACACAGCACCTATTGGAACAGAATAATCCACGTTTAGCTGCAATACATTCAAGATATTTCTCCGTTTCTGATTGCCTTAAATATCCAGGTTGTTTTTTATAACTATAACGCGATAACGCTGACCTCATGAAATTTGGAAGGTTTACGTCGATCGTCCAATAATGGGAAAATATTGAACGAATGACTTCAGGCAAAGGCAGCGAAGGTGGACGACTCTGCTGATTTGGAATTGCATCGACCATCCTTGAGAAAATGGCTGGAATATTTCAATCGCTTAGCCGAATAACGGCCTTAAATAGATAACAAAATGATGCACAAATAGCCAGTATACTGCCTCATTTTTGAAGATTATCAAATAGCAAGCAACAGATGTCCGTTCTTATCCTGAAACTGTCCATTTAGGTTTTGAGAATCTCTATGTAGAGGTAAAGTTGTGATGAACTTAATATAAATTGGAATGAATGGGAAAGCAAAGTTTTAGGAAACGGCCTTGACGGCTTTGTATAATTTCAAAAATTATGCAGATCTTGGAATTTACTTCGACTTCATATGATATCCCTCCTTATATCTGCATAATTATTCATATCATACTCTGTCAGGAGTCCTGACTCAGTTTATTGTCTATCATGCATATCATAATCTTCAACCTCGTCGTTATCGTCATCATCATCATCATCATCATCATCATCATCATCATCATCATCATCATCATTATCATCATCGTCGTCGTCGTCATGATCATCATCATCGTCGTCATCATCATCATAAGTTTAAGAAAGAATGGAAGTCCTGTCTTCTAACCAACCAAATCTGACCTTGCTTATATGTTCTATCACTGATATTATCTGAGATTTTATTTCTCTTTTTACTGCTGCCAATTATTTCAACATGACGGTGTCCAACAAGAAAGCTCTTGCTACTTTGGACACTGTACACAAATTAACTTAATGTCTTTTAGTTAATTATCATTTGTCAGCTACTTTATTTTCCTACCTACGTACACTTATGTAAATATCTTTTATAGTGTGTAATTAAAAATTGAATTGAATTGAATTGAATCATCATCGTCGTCGTCATCATCATCCTCATCATCATCGTCGTCGTCGTCGTCGTCATCATCATCATCATCACCGTCGTCGTCATCATCATCATCATTATCATCGTCGTCGTCCTCATGATGCACCCTTTCCTTCTCTGCTTCCTACTCTTTGTTATAATTGTCCCTCGTTAACATTATCAGTATATTATTATTTTAATTTAAACTGCTCTTAATCACCTGATTTTGTGAAGTGTCTATTCCCGCCATGAAAATCACTTGAGCCATTGCTAGCGTGGCAACTAAGTTCATGTGCACATGAATTTGCTGGTCATTATTTGAACACCTGAAGAGAGTATAGAAAGCGTACAATCATGTTTCAACTGTTGCACGACCCACAAGTAAATAAGAGTATTTATGGACCTGAGAAAATATATTAATATTCTAAGGTTTGAGACCTTAAGCTTTTTCTTATATCAATTTTGTACCTGTTTTTATAGCACGTTAAGACTCGCAAACTTGTGTTACATGTTAAACATGTTTAACTTGTGTTACAAAATAAACAGGGGTACACTTGATTTGTTTCGCTTTGCTAATTTCAACCTTTGATATTCGAACTTATAAACAACAACAACAAAAATGACAAAAATATGTCCTTGTCAACGTTGTGATACATAGTAACGCATGAAATAATCCTACCAGTGGCCCTGTTTCAAGTTTATAATACTTACATCAGTAGCATATACGCAACAATGGTAATAGTTTCTCCAAGCAAGGAAATTCCGAGTCCAATATATGTAATATATGCCAAGGCTCTTTGGTGCCTCCCCGGGAGCTGAAAAGGAAGACAGGAGAAAAAAAGACATAAAGTTTGCGTCTAAAATTGTTAGCCAGCACAGAAATCCGTTTTACTTTATCGGATGAGGATTTTAAGTTTATATGACATTGAAATGTTACAGAACTGCGGTTTGCGATGTTTGACTGTGAGAAAATTATAAACTTGTCTTCTCTTCGATTTGATTAAAAAACTAATGGCCCATTTTTGTTTTTTAAGATTATATTTAGGCATTGACACTTTTATTGTCGTCTGTTGCAACGGATGTTAAAGATGGACATGAATTGAAAGTTGAAAAAGTTGGGTCTTTCTTGAGAAAGGATTAACCCGGTTAGCCGAGGGTTTTTTTTCGGCTTGTGATACCCATATGCTGGAGCTTTCCCAAATGAACATTTCATCCCCGTTTAAAGGGGCTATTTCAACCCTATTTGCTATCTTTTTAAAAAGCTAAACTGAGTGTCTTCGCTTCAATTTAATTTCAAAAATAATGTTCCAGTTTTGCTTTTTAAGGCTATATTTAGCCATTGAAACTGTTTCCTGTGGTCTGTTGCAACGGATGGCAAGGATGGACATGGATTGAAACATGACAAAATTGGGTCAGCCTTTTCTAATTTTTAATGCTATGCCAGCAGTAAATCACTAAAACAGTATAATTATCATGGGTAATCAGCTCCCTGATAACATTTGTTTGATATCTTCTTCATAACTCTACAGGAGCATTTTGTGTATGGGTAAAGACACTTAGTAATGACTTCAGCAAAGAATTAACCTTTAACAGCAATATCCTCGTAACAAAGCCCCTTTAACCCATAACCACATTTACCTTCTGCGGCTTGATGTTAATTAAAATGGCAAAATTCGTCAGATGATTGCACGTGCATATAACGTGACTGCCGTTTGTTTTAACCAGTGAACATCCATCACCTGACCAGCTACCGTTATTTCTGAAAGGAATTATCACACATGTCAAATTTGTATGGTAATTAAAATTGGGAAAAGTTGTTGTTGCGGTGATGCGCATGCGTACAATAATGAGACTCTCCCTTTTTCTATAGTCTTATCCATTGAAATCATTGAGTGCTTAATTGAAAAATTCAAGGAAAGGGATGAATGTAACTTTGTAAGGCACCGTAAAAACGAAGTTAAAAGGAGAGGTCATTTGTTAAGTAGCAACATGGGATTTATTCTCGGAGTTGAAGCAAACAAAGCCCCTGTTACCGGAAAATACTCCGTAGCATCAACCTGGCAAATATTACACGAGTCAAGGCACAGAACAAGCTGAAAAATAAAATTATCTTGCAATTGCTCCGGGTTTACATAGTGAAACGTAGCCTCTTTCTGGCTGAAAGATAATAATGTGCAGGGATCACGAAAAAAAAAAAACGCAAAAAACGCACTTCTTTTTCCAGGTCTCGTCCGTCTTATTTTCGCGAGACTTCTTTTTGCGACGTTTCTGCTATCAGAGAGCCTGGTACAGGCTAGCTAAAACGGTCCGCTTTCCTGGTCTAAAGATCTCTCAACATCTCTTTTCTATTCTGTAAGGCAAAGTTGTCTGCTTTTTTTTTTTTATCAAGTGTTCATTGGCATTAGACCTGGTCTTTCTCCATTTTCACTGCGTATCAGCTGAAATTTTAATAAGCATTCTCGACTGCAAATCTGAAAAACAGTCTTACGAATGAAATACTAGTAAAATTTCAGTTGTGATCCTTATGTTAAAAACAAAACTTAGACTTTATTGGACAGTTATCAATGCTTGGTTACTTATAAATATGCTTTCTTACGGGTGTGAATGGTTCCATTTCCAAAATACACATTTCTTTGAGTCCTTGTGTTCATTTCCCTGTAACAAGCAACAACTGAGTCATTTCGATGATAAAAATAATATTGAGGGTTACAAGAACTATGGAGAAAAATGAGTTTATATATTTTTGTAAATTTGTTTGTTTGATTGTTTATATTTAATTAAAAGTAGAGTGAAATTCTTCATAGTGACCGCCGGTGGAGGGTATTGAAACAAGACAGTGGCGTCCAGCTACTTGCCAGAAACATCTTATGGGGCTACTTGTGCAATTAGTTTATGTTAAGAGCTTTAATATCCGTACATTCCATAGTATATAATTGTACGTGAAGGGTTTTTTATTATCATTGACATATTTACCTTGAAGGTTCGAAGAACTATTGTAACATTCTCCCTAAAAACTCCAGTTTGGTAAGGCTTAAGGCTACTTCCTAAAATACTGGAATCGACACGTTTGTCGCTAAAAGAGGGTAAAAAAATAAAAAGATAAAATTATTAAGGAAACCTTAATCCTATAAACCAATTTCAATGAAATAAATTTTAAACTACAGCGAGACGCTCGGGGAGACAGACTGAAAAATATAAACATATCAATGGCAAGTTTCTCTTTAGACTTACTGTGGTGATCTTCTCTACCTTTATAACTATTGTGCTATAGCAAGAGCCATAATAGTCCTATTATGGCTCTTGGCTATAGCAGATTATAATTAGAAATTAATTCTGTAGTGACGTCCATTTTAGAGACGATTTTTATTTTTTTAATTGTCCAGTTGTTTCAGAGAAGAAAATTGAAACAATGGGACAAGGAAATTGCAATGTCCACCCTCTTGTATTTCAAGCTTGGCGATCATCTTGTTGAGTTGAACACATCTCTAACAATAACCACAAAAACAACAACAAACTTTATTTGCATGACTATAACAGATACAGTATACAGTCAACTTTGGTTTTGCAGACACCCCGCTATAACGAACACCCCGATAAAACGGACAGCAGCTAAATCCCCGACAAAAACATATTACAGACGTTTGACTGAAATAAACTCTCGATATTACGGACTCTCGCTAATGAGGACACTAACTCGAGGTCCAATATAGTGTCCGCTTTAAAGGAAGTTTGAATGTAATTGCAAAAGCTATTCATGGGATATATTTTAATCGTTAATTAATTCTTAACTTAAAATAAAATAAAATAAAATAAAATAAAATAAAATAAAATAAAATAAAATAAAATAAAATAAAATAAAATAAAATAAAATAAAATAAAATAAAATAAAATAAAATAAAATAAAATAAAATAAAATAAAACTGTCTATTCGTGAAAATTATTGTGTTGAGAACCTGCAAGGCTAGAACTTCACCGAAATATGGAACTCAATAAATATCTGGGATCTGCAATGTTTAATGGGAGGGAAGGTTTACTTTTGAATTAAATATTTAAATTAAATTTAATAATTATTTTACTTTTAAGTTAAATGAGTTTACTTTGCTACACCTTTTATCCGGATTATTTCAAACAACCCATCCTTACCTTGGACCCAAGCTGTAAAAGTATTCATCAAGACCAAGATACAGAGTGTTAACAACAATAGTATCTGAAAACATCACAGAGACAAAAAAAATACGACTTTAAAGACATGGGCAGAAAGGAAATGAAAGTTCTGGACGTTCTTAGGGTTCTGTATGTCATGGTCAAATCCCAGGGGGTAGGGGGTACTCATTAAAGTTTCATACGTTTATTTACGAGTATTATACCAGCTGGTTTAAGACCCCTGACAAATAAAATATTGTCTATTGTCTTTTGTCTACGCGGAGGCAAGGCCCCGACTGGTCCAATCCTTTACCCTTTTGTATACAATTTTCGACAGAAAAGATATCCCTTACGTATACCTTTTTTTGACAAATGGTACCCAATTCACATATCTAGTATACAACTTTCCATCCCTTTAATTTTAATTGATCTAGATGCACTGCCTTTTAAATATGAATAAATCACAAAACTAGGAGGTTTTCTCGATTTTTTCACAGCCATAACCCTTTAACCCTTTTGAGCCTATTTACAGATGGAAATGATAGATTTTCTACCCTTTCCTATACTTCAATTATTGAAAACCCAACCCTTTTATATAACTGAAGCCTAAAATTGGTACCTCTTTCGGGCGGAGTTTCCCGTATACGCCATTATAAGGAGTAAACCCCGGGGCAAACCTCAATTGACTGGTCCCTTGAGCAAAATTACCTTGATTTCGAAACAAATACGATGGAAGAGTGATTTTTGCCACTTCCTCAAGATTGTCCTTTCCGGAAAAAGTAAAATTGTCGGCGTAACCTTTAGGTACCAGAGATACATGTATAACTAGGGATAGAAAAATGAAGAAACACGTTAGTTTATGAACAGTTTAAATTGACTTCCATTTTATAATGGAGATAATAGGGTTAAACGGAGAGAAACAGTCTAAAACACAAAAGTTATGAAAGGACTCAAATCTGACCGTATATTTTTATACCTATGTGTTGGTTTTCCTTTCTCTCCTCCCTTTTTGACGCATTCAAGTTAAAAGAAGCGTATTTGAACGCGAATTCTTCAATAGCTCGTGCTGATAACATTATACCTTCACCAATCTCAGTTTTGGAGTTTTCTTGCAAGGCGTGTATGAAATCTTTATATGCATCTGTGAGAAGCTGTAAAAAAACAAAATAAATATATATAATATATATATATACATACACACACATATATAAAAATTACGGGCCAGTAATTATCTTTTCTTGAATTTTATGCCTTCTTAGCTTAGCTCATCGCACCTTTCTTTCACGGTCATCCTGTCATCCTGGATGTAACTAATAAGGGTCACTTTTTGTTCATCTATCGTGTCAGCACCATACCTCCCTCCCCGGCCACCCTCCTGCACACATTCTTCTCGTTGGTAGTTTCCCCCAATATGACTGTGTGACCTCTCTAAACTATTTGCGTTGATTATTAAATGGACATTTACATCAGCTGGATACTGACCCTTTTTTGTTTGCTTATCAAAACTTCTCTGTTTATTAAGATCCCTTAGTACACGTTACTTAGACTGAGCGGTTTCACATGACGTCATGGCGGCCACTGTATTGGTTTCCCTAAACAATACTAAAACGACAGCCATGTTGGTTTTTCCGAACCAATCCATGCAGTTGGAGTTAAACCTTTTTTGTTACGTAAAAACGTTCTTTTGTTCCAATACATTTGCACAGATGCTAATGCTTTCCTAGTTCAGCTACTTCTAACTAAATATTTAGACAGAATGAAAGGTGGAGTAGAGGAGAATTAACCGAGGAAGTGTGGATGTTTATTTTCCAGTCTAGACAGCAAGCCTTCTTTACAAACTCAGACAATTCTACGATATTTATAATCTGTTCCTATATAAGTACAGGAGGAAGGAAGCAGCAACTCCTGAACAAAAATGTCTTTAGTTCAAAGGGAGCAGATTATCATAAACAGTTGTTGTCCCCACATAGATATCTGACTGTAGTCATTCATCAGTAGGATGCCTATCACTGTTGGTTTCCACGTCATTAAATCCTATACCATTTGTAGAACCCTTAGAGAGGAGCCACCTACAATTCGAGCACAGTGACTGTAAGGGCAGCTTACCTCTGTGCCCATGGTGGCCGTTGTTGAAAGGTTTTCACTTGGTTTGACTGAACAACTTTACGAGAGACTGCTATCACACAGCTAAGCCTTTGCATTTTCATTCACCATGCAGACATCATTTACTGAGGTCCTTTTTTGGTTTAATTAAATGCGGAACTTTTTCTTATCAGATTTTAAGTCCCCAAAGCGAAGCGGCGTCTACATTCGGCAAGGTTAGAAGTCACTTGCTGTGAATCTTTTTCTTGTATTTCTTTTTTGAGACCAAAGAATTGATTCATATTTTGTCGACGTTTATAGATTTTTCATTTACCAATCAGTTACTCATACAATTATTAGTTTCTTACCTTTAGTGAAAGTTGGTCTTGTGGATTTAGTGACGCCACATTGCGGTAAAAATCTAACAACTGTAAAAAATTGATATATTAAATATTAGCTCAATGTCACTATCAACAAACTCTTACCGATGTCTTGCTAAAAAAAAGAAAAGAATAAGAAACGGATGTGTGTTAACCCTTTAAACCCTAAGATCAAAATTTGAATTCTCATTTGTTGTCCCTATTCATTTCCTACTGAAGTAGAGGGGAGAAGTTGATAAAATATCAAGCAAATTCATTATGTGTGATCATGTCCGTAATTCTCAAGACCACTCTGTTTTACAAAGCACTGATATTACAAGGAGAAATTTGATGCTGATCGCTCTTAGGGCTTAAAGGGTTAAGGCGATGGGGAGTTTCTAGCTCTGCAATTAAGAAGTTTATCAACACATGTGGAATTTTTTTTATTGTAATTTCTAGCTTTCAGTTAAATGTTAAATTAAATGCAATTATAACACTCGAAAAAAACAATCTGAAAGAATTGACGTTAAAACAGCCCAGTGGAGAATTACTAAAACAATATCAATTAACAATCTAGTATACAAAAATTTCGAATCTGCCAAATTCTCAACAGTAAGTTTCAACCGTAATCGGTATGTGTCTAGATTCGTCCCACGTAAGGGAATCCAGATTCCGGAATCCTAAAATGTTTGCTTGTGAAATCCGGAATCCAGGAAATTTTTGCTTATGGAATCAGGAATCCTGGGCTTTTAAATCCAGAATACAGCTCAAGGAATCCGGAATCCCACTAACGATTGGAATCCAGAATCCAAGTTCCACTGAAAAATACTGGAATACAGTAGCTGTAGCATCAATAAAAACAAGAAGATTCAAGTTATGGTGTTTACATTTTTCCTCTGAAGAACCTAAAGAATGGGTTTACGTTTGCGCTAGACAATGTGCTGATTCCTGATCAGCCTATTTTTTTTGTTTGAATACACTCAGTATAAGTATCTTTTGAGTTTTCTTTCCCACTACCTTCTTTCTAGGGCAAACTGAAGCGAGCAACGTCGTAGAACCATTTTTTTAGGGTCACCCCCGGGATCTGGATGGCAGGCATTCCCAATTATATGAGGTTCTTGGTCCGCCACAGTATTTTTGGGCCAATATCAAGGTTATCTCTTACTCTGCGATGACGCATTGGCTAGAATTTCGCCTTGAGGCAGACTTACCGGATAGTTAGAGTGCCGTTTGACACTGTTGGAGGTTATATTGGCATTAAATGTTTTCCAAGCCGTCAACGCTGGGACTCTGACTTCGAGAGCAGTCGTAGACAGGGACGAAGGACTGCTTGATGCTAAGGCCCTCTCAGTTGATGCTGTTGGTAGAACTTCGAGAGCATTTGAAGATACGGCAAGAACAGTGTTTGAAGCTAATATCTTACCAGTTGATGCTGCTGGCAGATTTTCGAAGGCATTTGAAGACGCAGCAGGTAAAGTGCGTGAAGACAACGATGCCCTGCCAGATGGTGCTGTTAGCAGAAGTTCGACAGTAGGTAAAGTGCTTGAAGCTAATACGTTCCCAGTTGATGCTGTCATTCTTGGGAGGACATCGAGAGCAGTTGAGGACAGAGCAGGTAAAGTGCTTGAGGATAAGAATGCCTTGTCAGATGGTGCTGTTAGCGGAACTTCGAGAGCAGTTGAAGGCACAGCAGCTGTCAAAAACGTGCTTGAAGAAAATATTCCCCTAGTTGTAGCTGTTGGCAGAACTTGCTGGACTCTTGTATGAGAAGTTGCTAGTGTTTTGGCTGAAAATAAATATATTACGACTTACTCCATGAGAATGTTTTTTACTTGGGATCCTTGCATGTCAGTCGTTGGTCTGTTTGTGAATGACGGACAGCCTAGAAAAGTTTACAAAGTAGATGAAGCCGGGGAGGAGGTTTCTAAAACTATACGCTGGTAAAAAGTAGACCAATAGATGGATGCTAGGTTACCCCTGATTAGGTCAGGCGCTTCATTTAACCTTTGTCATTTTTAAAACATGCACTATATTTTTACTTAAATCTAATTGCCTAAGCAATTATAATATTATTCAGGGAAACTGAAAATATTCAGGGAAACTGAATAAGGGTAACACCGCTACTTTCAAGAGGCAGTAAGTTATCTAAAGTATACTAAACTTATTTACTGTTCCGTCACACCTGGTGGTCGACGCGAAGCAGAGTCCTCAGTCACCTTGTCCTGTGTTGTTATTTAAATCAATACCCGTCTGATTTATTTATTGACAACTATTACTTAAAACCTTACCTTCGGGGCCATTTTGGCAAATATAACCATATCTGGCATCTTGGCAGCTCCATCTTAAAAAACATGGTGACGAAGAATGATCTATGTTCGTCAATACGTAGCAAATTCGGCGTAAGCTTCCTGCGAATTTCCCACACGTCAAATTGACCAGGTTTTGCTGAGCGATGTCTCCTGTACTCCACACAAACTGGCTAGTAGCGGGGTTAAAAGTAAGTCCAATCCAGAATCTATCAGAATTCGTATATCCCAGTGATCTGAGCCTTTCAGCGAGCTCGGTAATCGTTGAGTGGGAAGGCTCGGCCAAAATCGTCCCATTTCTTTTGCACAATTCATTTGCTTTCTCCCAGGTCGTTTTAGTATTATCTATGTGATATTCAGTTCCCATGATAAAACCAAGTGAATCTGAGAAAAAGAAACCAAAATCATTATTAAAATCGTTAATAAAAGCGCGCGCATAACAATAAAATTCTGTCGACACCAACAATGCCAGCATAACCACAGCAACCCACCGCCTTCATCAACACGGCCAACGCCATCACTAACACAGTCATTGTGACCAACACTAAAACTAAACATGACCAATATCATTTGTAACAAGACCGTCTTTCATGGATTCTGAATCCCAACGCTGTGCATGTGGATTACGGATTCCAATCGTTAGCGGAATTTCCTTGGGGAGAATTACAGATTCCAAAGCCTGAGGATTCCGTATTCCACGAGCAAAATCCGGATAACCTTACAAAGGGTGAACAAAAAAACAATCGCGGTTTAGCTCCGTTATTACAACAAACTTCAGCATCACCTGTAAATTCGCTACACTGCCAACCCAAACATCCTAGTACCCTTGTTGGTACTTAATTTCGCAGGTACTTAATTTCTCGATTTTGGCGAGACAGTATTTTCCAGGCTTTTATTTATTTCGTAATTTCAAAAGGCAAAAATGAAAAAAGGGCATTAAATTTCGCGATTCAAGCGTTCTCAACTTCATCTTATTTTTCAAAAAGCCTGAAATTTGTAAAATTTCTAGATAAACTGGAACCTTTAAAACACACCTTTTGTCTACTCCATATGTGAAAACTGTATCTTTGCAAATTAGCGTTATTTCAAAACAGAACTTAAAAATGGACCTTACAAGTCAAAAAAAAAATTTGTGTATTTGTCGATACATATCCTGTATGTGTTGTTATTACATTTTTATATATTTTTTGATTTATTCTCGCGGTCTTTACGATTGCGAAAAACGTGATATTAAAGGCCCTCGAAAATAAGTACCAATAAGGTATTTTTTTATAGCGGACACTAACCTAATATGGACGGAGAGTTCGTCGTGTTTAAAAGTAAAATGGTAGGTTTTCAAATAACACGAAAAAAAAATGCGGGCGTATTTTAAAGCGGATACTAACTAGCAAGCTAATATTCAGTCTAATATTACACAACAAAAAGTACGCCAGAGGTTTTTTAATATCACACCCTTTGGCTATAAATAAAGAAGATTGTAATCTTGGAAGGGAACTTTAAGGTGAATGACTTACTAATATATAATAATAGGCATTTTGTTATGCAAGTATTTTTGGTGGAATAGAAGATTTAGATATACATTCAACAGCTTCTTCTGAAAATTATTTTGTAATGAAGGTGCGTTAACGCCCTTGTCTCAAAGTCTACGGGTTTGGCAGTTTCACGAACAGAATTTAAGCTGAATGTAATAGCACGTGTTTACATGCAACTGTTCTTCCATTCTCTAGATTTGAAGTAAAAATCAAATTTTGATAAAATTTTAGTTGTCATCACAGACTATAGGTTTGAAAAATTAAAAAAAAAAAAAAAAAAGGAAGGGTCAAATGTTGCTTGAACTGATTTGGTTCATTTTAAGATTATCAGTTAATAGCCTAAATTAAATTACATGAGAAAGTAATAAGGAATCTTCTACTTGACGGGGCTCTGAATTTAATATAATACGTTTACAATTATTTTTATAACTTTGCTTTTCAAAAAGGCTTTAAATTTCTAATTTTTAAATCGGAAAGAACAATTTTGACGAACACAAAATATGATATAACGAAACAAAATAAAATAAAAGGGTTCTCTTTTATACATACCAGACACGAGAATCAGCCAGTAGAGCTGCAACATTGCAGATCTTCGATAGTCAACAATATGACCATGTGTTAATGAATTTTGTTTTCCTCAATATATACAACCCTTGACAGTGGAGGCCAATGTTTTGTTCACAGCTTGCTCACTCCTTATTATTTCCGTTGTAATGAAAAAAGCATGACCTGCTTAAAAAAACAAAATAAGGCTATTATCAGATTGATATGGTCTTATGAAGGGTATGGGGCGTTCTTTTAAGTTCATAATTTTAAGAAAGTGTGAATTTTTGTATGAGTTACATAATTCGGAGGGCATATTTTGTGTTAATATGAATCAGTGTGTTTTACATATTAATTAAATATTTCGGGATCTTTTTCTGACACCAGTATATATTGATAAATCGATGCCCTACTGACTCTGTATACGTTAATCATTGGTAGAAAAAAAACCCTATGTTTTTCTTTGAAGAGCTGTCAGTTTTTAACAACCGTTGATTAACCGTTTCTTCATGAGGATGTGAATGCAACAATACTTAATTTGAAAAACTCTCCTGTTTTTTTTATTCTTTTTTTGTGGGAATGAAATGATTATTTCTTTTCGATATTAAATTTTTATAGTGCTGGACGTGCGCTGAATATTATTATATTAGCATTTAAATTACATAAGAGTCAAAAGATAGAGCTAAGAGTATTTCTGTGCCAGTTTCTGACTCTGACACATAACTCGAACTCGTCTTGAAGAGTAAAACATTCAGGCGACAATAAAGTAATAATAATAATCATATCTAATGCGTAGCAAGAATAGGGGAAAGGCAAGAGAATAACATAATAAGGAGTACTGCTGCCAACGCTGATTTTGCGTAAATCGATAAAACGAACAACACCCCTCCCCCTACACGTGGACACACGCAAGCGGCAGGCTGAACGGAAGCGACACGTGAAATAGAGAAAAAAACAACCGAGAGGAAAATTGCAGAATAAGTTTTCTAGAAGAAAACCTTATAATGAGAATATTTGACCTCTAATGAATAGCATTCTACAATAACTGCACAATGCTCAATGATTCACGTTCTACAACTTATTTTAAGAAGATAACGGATAAAAAGTCGACCCAGCGCTTCGCAGACAGAAGTGTTTACGAGTCCTGCCTACCCATTTCCAGAAAATTCTTCGACTCTTGGAGGATATAGTTCCTCAATCTCTTTTTTGCTGGAAAGAAAGGTCTTCTCGAATAGCCCGGGTCATTCATTTTTTTTTTTTTACCAGAAGGGGGCGATTATTGGAGGGAAGGCAATTATTCGAGGGAGGCGATTATTTCAAATATTGCTTACTAGAAGTCGTTCTCTGAATATTTTGTTTTATTATCCAATTAAATAAAAAAAATTACATCAACTAAAATGAACATGGACTTTTTAAGTGTTCCTAATTTGGGTTCCTGATTAAAGTCAATATCCTCGTCGTCAGAGCTTGAATCGTTACTGATCAGTTTTGAGTTTTGCTGGATCAGACTCCATTTCAAAGAGATGATGGGGAAAGGGGTTAGGCGATTATTCGAGGGAAGCGATGATTTTAAATATTTCCGTCAAAGGGGGCCGATAAATCGAGGGACGGCTATAATTGGAGAAAATACGGTCATTGAAAAGCCAAATTATCGTATCCTGTATTCATTCTTATCCTAGCTCTGATTTTGAAAAAAAAAAACACTGTGCAATTTCTATTGTGCCGATACAGTATCAGAATGATGAAAAGCTTTTGTGGGTGTCTTTTGCAGTTTATTGTGACAACATGCTTCGCACCTTATTGCCGAGTATTGCAAATTAAAATAATGGAGGGTCTCCGCATCTTCCAGAAACAGAAAAGGACAAGAAGTTAACTGGTTTATTTTAGCGCATGTTCTTTTAACTTTCATATTTTTAAGCAAAAATTTCGATAAACAGATAATAAGGAAAATAAGCAAAAAGAAACGACGTTAAAAATTCACTATTCAAATGTAGTTAATTTATACTCTCCAAAGGTCAAAACGTTTCACTTGAAAAACCGGAAATTACGGAGACTTCGAAAATTTCACAAATTTCCCCCCCCCTTTTTTTATTCTTATAAAATAGGTGTTTAAATAAGGATATAAATTGATGTTTTCTTTTTCCCGAGAATGGCATTTACGACACCGTGTATTACGGTCACCAAACCATTGTCCGGTTATTTAGTCCTACTACTAAGACCCAGATTGTGATTTAAATTCAACCTTTCGTGGGCACAATTTGAAGCAAACCTGAGCTTATTTTGCATACCAATCTGGATTTATCCTTTAGAATTGCCTGGCCTCAGGTGAGATAGCGAAATTAGACCATAAGTAAGGTGGTATATGTTATTTACTGAAACGCCCCCAAATCTGGGGATAAAATCAAATGAAAAGTAATCTTGCTCAAGAGGAAAGAGAAGTTTTAGAATTATGAAATAGCGCGACACTGTTTTGCCGATAAAGGTTTAAAGATGGACTGGAAAAATTGTATTTGTAAAGATGTTGTATTATTCAAATGCCCGGCTTCAAAATATTAGCCCAAAGAGAAATTTTTTCAAAATAATAATAATAATAATAATAATAATAATAATAATATTAATCATGCACAGGCTAACACTGTGAAACAAATAAATCGTACCTTTAGTTATTATATTTGGCTAGGCCTTTTCCTGTCAAAGGTACGGCAAAATTAGATGCGTGGGATCATATGCGAAGAACGACACGTGATCTCGCTTATTTACATCAAAAGCATAGTTTTGAGAGCTGGTTGACAGGTTTAAAAAGTACATTGAATATATCTTACACTCGATTAATGAAACTTTTAAATTGGCGTCGAAAAGTCGTTTCAAATAATTAATTATCGTTTTAGCCCCTAGAACTCCATTGTGCTTGATAAAAAAGACATTTTAATCGTATCGTAATATTCCATTGAGTTGGGCTGTCTAATTGGTTTTATAAGCAAATTAGCATTCACTACTTCATTTCTTTACCCGGCGCTCGAGGTTCAAAATAGGAAACACGCTTTCTCGATGCTTCCGATAGATTACAGTGTGATTTTCAACGCCCAATTCGAATTTTCCACAAAGAAATGCTTCTTCATTCAACATTGCCCATTAAAGTACATGAAATGTGCTTCAAAACTTACCGGAATTTTATAAATTGAAAAAGTTACTGCTATGACGGAACTTGCTGAGGGGTCATTTAAAGACTTAAATGGCAAACGTATTATCGCCGCCAGACCTGTGCACAAATCAAGATCCTAAATGTAACAATTTTCAGCAATTTGTCCTTTGAAGTCAAATTAGAGAAATTCGAAAAAGAAAATTTTAGACAAATAAATTTGCAACTGTGGGTTTAACCATCGAAGCTTTAATTAACTAACGAACTTTACTTTCTATATTCTGTTGATATGACTAAAACCGTTAAAATCGAAAAACAACAACAACAACAAAAAACGATTGTTTGGAATATAAAGTTCTAACATCCTGTGCAAAGTTTGAACTCAAACGGGCAGTAAAACTTATTTCTACACTGCAGTTTCAGGCATGGCATAAAGCTGACACGGCGGGTAAATAATTTAAATCGAGAGTGAAACTATCAATAGTTGTTTACCATAAATACATTCAGTCTTGCCGCTTCAAACATCTCTTCCTTAGGTCTCTGAATTTTAACATATATATGACATTTTAAATTATATTATGTCTTTTGGCGACACAATCAAATTTCAACATTTTGCAACAAATAAAATTTTCCCACGGAAAAAGAACTCATAATTTTAAAATTAGAGAACTTTGAGGGCATTTCTAAATCCTTTTGTTCAATAAAGAAGAAGGCTAAGAAACGAAACAGGAAACTGTCGCAGTAGAACCCCGGTAACTCAAACTTTGGATGGGTAAGGAAAAACATTTCTAGTTAACGAGGGTTCGAGTTATCAGGGTCGATCGCAAAATTCAATTTTCAGTGTTAAAAATTGATAGTTACTGATTTTTCAGCAGTTTAGTTATAGTGCTACTAACATTATTTCATGGGCATTTTTATGATTAAACGTTAGAAACGTGATCTGTTTGTTGCACCAATTAAAATCAGTTGCTGTAAGTGCTATTCAGGGTAAGATTTAGTGTGTTCACGGATTATGCAACAAGAAGAGCTAATGGAACGGCATCCGAGTAGACTTACAGCAACCAGAATTCTAGTGACTGAAAAATGGGGTAAAATCTAAGGGAAACTACACGTCTTCTTATGAGCATTTGAGTATTTTAAATAATAAGCAAATTTTCACTGTCAGTTTGTGAAAAAGAATTTTCTTTCAAACTGGAGGATTGTGGCTTGTTTGTAACAAGCCAGTAATAGAGGCTTTTTTTCTGTGGCGCGCGTTACGAGAATTTTGTAGTTAATCAATAAGGAAGCGTTTTAATTTTAAGTACACTAATTCAGGATTTCAACTACTATTCTATCGTTCAGAAAAGGTCAAACTGGACGATTGTGGCTTATTTGCAACCAGCCAATAGAGAAATTTGTTTTCTGTGGCGCGCGTTAGGAGAATTTTGCAGTTTACCAATAAGCTATGTTCTAACAGAATTGGCTGATACTTTTAGCTGTGTGTATATCGAGTTACGGATGCGCTTGGGAAGTTTGGAGAGCACTCAATAAGCTAGAGTTGCTCTTGCCTAGGTCTCGAGGAATAACTCTTACGCTTCTTTCGTGCTCTTCAAACTCAGTCCCGGGCATCCATAGCTCGATATGGACGCTAAGCATGAAACAATTCTTACATATAGTCTTTTAGCTAGAGATAGATTGATTTATTAATTCATCGGTTTTAAAATGGCCATTATTTTCTCAGGTTCTATTTCTACCATTTATAAAAGACCTGGTATGATTGATATTGATATTTAACATTGATATTTAGGGGTTAATAATGCAGTCCCAAGAAATACCATCAGAGATCAGCCAATATATATAACGAGTGTATTTCGTGTAGGCCTCGCGGTGAATGACTTTTATGCAAACGCAATTAAACAATTCTTCTTATTTATTTCGAACTGGATTGTCGTTCAGAATTCAAACTTTTCATCAAACCAAGCTCGCCTTCCTTTATGTAGCTCAAATAAAAATATTAACGAAGTAACAACAGATTTCTATTTTGCTTTGTCATGTTATAAATTATGTAATAACAACGATGCAATTTTATGGATTCTTAATTACATCCGACTTATCAGAAACTTTCGTTTGGTCCAGAAATTAAATAACCTCTTCTTAAGCAGACTCCTGAGTTTCCGGGTATAGACAAACTGCCGAACGAAAATCGGACGAAAATAGAAGTTCAATAACGAATGTGAGGTGGCTTATAATGCAATAAGTACTCAAATATCACTAATGTATACATTTGTAACATATATATGGTCGTCTAGGGATTAGTTTGTCCGAACCACGTCATTGATACAACCTAAAAATAAAAATTGTGGCTTATACTTTCCGGTTAGAAAATTCCTTTGTGTAATAAGCATTTTCTCTGTTAGTTTGAAACTCTTGTAGTCTACTTTTAAATAGAGGGAACGTAACCGCCTTCCCCATCCCTAAAATCCACCTGTTTGATTAGGGCATTGGAACCTATCTTAGTGTGGAAATTTAAAATGTATCAAGTAGTGATGTTTCTATTATTATCATTTACTCACCAATGAATCCTGCGATTTTTCATTCTGGATTTTTTGGTAACTTAGATAATGCACTCTAGGCTTACTAATAACCGGATCTTTGAAAGAGATACTATTGCACGTGGTCATATCAATCTGGCCTTGGGGACTAAGGCGGACAAAAACGTATTAAGAGTTTACGTTAATGAGCGACCTTCGTAGTCTGTCACTTAAAATGCATTCAGCTAGTAGCACCATTAGAGAAAAAATTCATGAAGGCGCTGAATCTTACTTTAATATGAAAAATTAACGGTCTTAGATATTTTATGATTTGTTTTTTATATGCCTGAATGAAACTCCTATCTGATATCTTAGAGGCCTATTTCCTTTTGTCTAGTGATTAGTTGGCAGTTCAGATTCAAAAGGACTCCGATGAGACTGTTCTAGAATGAGGAGAGGGTAGTTTTACTTTAGTCTCTGACTTTAAAGCTAAGGTATGATTCCAAGGAGAGCGTGAATTCTGTGCCAGGCTTAGCTTAGTGATAACACACTGAACAGTTTTTAAAGCATTAATCCAAACTGTGTTGTCTGAACTAATTGAGTAAACAATTACTACTACCGTACATAGCGCTTTACATATAATCAAGACAAATATATATATAAAAAACATCAAATTTTCAAACCTGCTTTCGTCTTTTTGGGGCTTTACGTCTCAGAGGCGCAAAGATTCAGCTGAATATTTCCGGCACGCATGGTGAGCTAGCTCCCACAAAGAACCGTAGTAATTAATGCATTCAATCTAAAGACACATCTGTGAACGTCATTTAGTTTCTCCCTTCAACTGGAAAATCAATTCTAACAGCGTTTGTTTTGCAAAGTTTTTAGTTATCTATAACAGAACTCCAAAGAACGAATGAAAGCCGCCTTAAATTGCCGCGAGTCAATATACGCCTCATAATTTGTGTTTACGCAACTTAAATAGAGATTGCCCCATGGCGGTATCATAGACGAAACGTTGGTTATCGTCCATCAAGGTAAAATATCAATAAGGTGTTTCAAACGTATATGGTTTGTCTGAAGATGTAGACCGTCCAGTCTTTGGATGCAATTCAGGACCTATCAATGTACGTAAGTCAGGTCAGTCTCGGCTTATATTCAGGTGCGAGATAAGGTTGACAGAGTTTCACATTAGAGACCGTGTAAAACACCAGTAACAAACGACTTTCTTTTTCCCTATTTTTAAAACTTATTTAGGCTATCTAGTGCTTTGACTGAAGCTCTAGAAAACAATTGCACCATGTACCGGAATCCGGATTCAGGGAACAGGAAATTTTCGTGGAATGTGCAAACCTTGGCTGGGTTGTTCAAAGCTGGGTTAAGATAACCCATAATAGAGAAAGAAACCCGGATTAAGATATAACCAAGAGTTAGTGCTAATCGTCCTTCGAACAGCTGGACCTTGGGCCCTGTTCCTCGAAAGATTGTTAAGTTTAATCCAGGATTAAGCCAAATTTTAAACAAGGTTCTTTTTCCTCGAGCTTGCAAAATACTGTTCAGCCTTTACACGGAAATACAAAAATGACAATACCATGAAATGTTACTCTAACCAATACATAGAAAGGTAAAGACGAAAGGTGGAACAAAATTGTAATCCTGGATTAGCGCTAATTGGCCTTTCAGGAACCGGGCCGGAATCCGGGTTAAGGATTCCGGATCCCACTGACGATTGGAATCAGGAATCCAAGTTCCACTGACAAAGAATCTAGAATTCGCTACCTGACAATCCGGAATCCACGGTGTAGAGTCCAGAATCCAAGACTGTATTGGATTATCTTAAATGAGGCGGTAAATTGCTAAGCGAATTCCTTTTTTTTAAAAATAAAGAAAGGGAGTCTTAAAATACAAGTAAAACAAGACATTTTCTTTCTTTTTCAACATTCAATGTATTTTTTAAGATTTCTATTCTTGCAATAACTTTAATTAAATATGTCGTAATTACCATATTCTTAATGTGAATTCTTTCCTAATTTCCTTCTTTGTAACCTTCCTGGTTTGATTATTTCTTGGTTACCGTAAATCAATTTAAGCATTATGCTCTTTCAATTTTTTTAAAGAAGAAATAAAACCCTCCAAAACAGTTACTAAGCGTTGCTCATTGACTACTCCCTGGCATGTACAGTTATCTTCAAACTTTGCCTCACTCAAGGCAAAAAGTGAACTTGTAGACTGTAACCATGGTGACATCTCTTTTCACGGTGGTTTTCCCCATATCTCGTTTAACGACCATGTCAACTTCATTTTTAATATATTAGAAATGGTGAATCGCTCCTTTCCATTCACTATCTTTTCTTTCAAACGATACTAAATGTAATTAGCCCCCTTAAGCCTCTACGTTAATTTTGCTAAAAAGGAGGTTCAAAGTTCATTTTCTACCAGGTAATAGCCACCCGTTACGCGAAAAATGTCATTTTAATGTCTGCAATATCTAGTAGTCGGTGACAACTTTGTTTGAGTCGACAACAACAACAACAACTCAATCACCTGGACTGCATCAAAATGCAGAGTCAGGATGAATACAGTGAAAAGTATCTACCCAACTCCTTCGTCACCTTTGAAATACGCGCCTTATAACTTCACGTCTGTTTAGTTGTTAGTGGACGTTTAAATCTCCAGGTACGAGCAACCTTACACTACGTAACTCCCCAAATATACTGCTTCAAACTAAGGTGTCGGCTACCCGCGTGTCATGCCGGACACTTCAGTGCAGCGTACGCGATGCCATTCCAATAGTGCTCTTTTCTTTGAAATTTCGACTATTCGGGTCGTAAGCCTGAGTATGATCGACAAGCCAGGGGCGGATCCAGGGGGAGGGTGCAGGGGGTACACACCCCCCCCCCCCTGGGATGACCTGCGGCCGCTTTCTAATTAACACTGTGCAGTAGCTTGACAGACATACAAAATCTGCTCTATCGTTTGATATGTATTCTCAGCAGTTCACATTACGTTATTTCCTAGTCAAAAGCCCTCTTCTTCGTATTCGCTTTTAAAATTTTTTACGTCATCGGTCAGTTAGTGGTGCACCCCCTCCTAAGAAAAATCCTGGATCCGCCCCTGCAAGCGGTGTCTTTCTTGATCTGTCAATGGACTTCATGATCCTTGCAACTTCAAATTCCCGTTTTATCCGTCAACAGGTGTAATCTTGTTGTTTCTTCGGTTCATTTCTATCTGCGGTTGTTCTGCTCTGCAGGACTGGGCCTCTGGAGTTGAACTAGAGGTCGCTGGCGGTCTCCCGATCTCAAATAAATGCCAGGCTTGCCTTGTAACGTTTTGTAGCTTTTTATTCCATGCTGCTCTTATCTGAAACAAGGATGGAGACTATGGTTAGAAACTAGAAAGTGCTGGGACGGGGGGGGGGGGGGGGGGTGTAACGAAGATTTGGTCAAAGTCAGGAACAGAAACTACTCATCAAATTGAGCAAAAAAAAGAAAAATTAACTCTGAAAAACAAGGCTCGAATGGGTTAATAGGCAATTTCCGAGTTACCTCAAGAAATAACTTATTGGAGAAACTTACCTCAGAGTTTCTTATACAGTGTAAGAGAAAGATCAGCAATCCCTGAAGTAGCCAAAAGACAAAAGGAGATAAGGAGATAATAAAATTACTATCATTCGCTATATATTTCTTAGAGACAAAAACTTTGGTCGGCGACTCCATCCAAGAATACACTCAATGAAAAGTCAGTAACAACCTTTCAACAATTTGCATTCTCAACACATCTTTATGCCAAGCAGTAGTGCAGCACTTGTTAGATTAAGAAGCCTTTCGTGAAAAATCTCTCCATTTGTAAGAATTTTAACTGAAGTAAGATCCATGAATCACAGAAAAAGAGGTCGTTTCAGGGCAAGCGTTAATTCGACAAGGGATACTTGACTGTCACCATTCCATGAGGGCAGGGAAATGGTTACAAGCAGTCGGGGCAGTGATTTGTGGAATCACTTAGGTGTACAAGCTAAGCGTGAGATTGATTGGTGGATGGTATCCAAAGAAAACCAGTAAGCAATATCTGGTTATGCTGCTTACCAAAATGATCCCAGATCCCATTCTTTGCGTGGTTAGCTCGGTTAGCTTGAACCCTTTCCTCCTGTAGTTTTTAGAGTGGTGAACATGTTAGAGTGTGTTTTAAAAATTTTCCCTTGATTTTCTTGGTACATTCAACTCAGGGGTGAATGTTGAAGTATACCATGAAGCCATAAGTCTACGTGAGTTATACAGACCGTTTATTGTTCTTAGTGTATCTCTTCACTTACCTGTAGTGTGTTCAGCACCGTAAAAACATATTGTGAAACAAGTCCAGCGTTAGAGAGACTCAGCAAACCAAACAACCATGTGACTCCCAAAAGAGGAAATAACACAATGCAAGCTTTTACAGTTGTCCTAATAATAAAGAGAAACTGGCTTAAATTAGTTATTCAGTTCAAAAGTCAGAAGATAAAAGTGTTGCGTTCTCTACCCAAACGACTTTAGAGCTATATCTTCTGTAGGCTACCCTGATTTCATGTAAATTTGGGATCTCTTGTTTAGAAAGAAACTGATTTCAGAAAATTTGTGTTTGCCAGCACCGAGAGGCATGTAGTGACGCGAGAGTTTTTAAATAAAATATCGCACCACTGGACCTGATTTATATTTCTAACTGGCTATACAGTTGCCCATTGTGGCAATAATTAAACAGTAAGACTTGCGCTATGTTAGTGAATTAAAGGCAAGAGTAAATCAAGATGCTTTTTTTGGGGGGGGGGGGGGGGGTAGGGTTAAGTTCGGGCACTCTATCCCCGTCTCCAAACCTTCTCTATATAAGTTTGAAAGTTGAAGGCGCGTTTAGTGGCCTTCTTTTACTTTGAAAACAGAGGCGGAATGGGGAGAGTAGAAACTTCAGCCCAACTAGGCCACTAACTTTATCCCATGGAACTTTCTGGACCGTGTGCTTGGCATAGCAACCATCTCCTTAACGACCCCACAAAACACCACCGCGTTTATCTGAAGAAAAAACACAAAATGTAGTTATAATATAAATTAGTCAAAATGTCGTACATGTGAGGACACATTTTAGTAGACGATGACAGAAATTGATAATCGAGACTTTTTTTCGAAAACGAAAAGTAAGAATAATCTCCAACCAATGATTATCACCAAGCTCTATTTATATCACTTCTCGATGTTTGAAACGCTCCATCCTCCAAACAGTTTTTTGGTCTTTCAGGCTTTTTACTTGAGAAGATTGAGGCATAATGTAGAATCAAGGGCTATGATCGGGGTGTGGCTCCTGGTTTTAAAGGTGATGTTACGCCGGACGATTCGCAAAGACGGTAGCGCAACACAGCTTTTCAATGTTGGAACATTGTTGCAACCATTTGAAACAATGTTGCAACAATGTTGAAACGCTGTATTGCGCGAAAAATCGTCTTTGCGAATCGTCCCGTGTAACATCACCTTAAGTATGATGTAAATTGGTTGAATACATGAAAGTCTTATCAAGATTTTGTTTACTTGTTTGTTTGTATATTTTATACGGGCGTAATGAATTGATAGCAGAATAAATTGTCAGCAAAGCTGAGCCTGCGATAGCTACTTACAACAGTTATTAATATCACTGGTGCTGCAAACGACCATATATAGTACTTTTCCGTCGATAGCCAGCACCTAATTGTAATAAAGATAAGACAAAATTTTCTGCTTGAACGAGGATTTATACCGTACACGCGGCACACCTATATTTCGTTGACTTTAAAGCTAATGAGAAATTTAATAAAGACATTTTCGTGTACACACATAAAAAAAAGAATTCCAAAAGTTGATTGATAATTAAGCTTGTGATTTACACGGTTCAGCATTTATTCCAGCTCCTGTTCTACAAATATAATGTTGAACAACGTGTCAGGCGGCCAGGTCATTCATCTAGTTTTATTACCACATGATTGACTGATTGATAGATAGATAGACAGACAGACAGACAGACAGACAGACAGACAGACAGATAGATAGATAGATAGATAGATAGATAGATAGATGGATGGATGGATGGATAGATAGATAGCTAGAGAGCTTGCTTTATTCTCAACAGAGCGCCAAAAGGCACATGTGCTTACGGCGATAACAAAAAGATTACAGTGCAATAAATGTAGTACAAGGGACGTGGAATGACAGTAGAAGTTCTCTTTTGTCTACAGAGGTGCACATTTGTAAAATTTATACCATTAGACAAGGTTATATTTAACGCATCTTTCTCTTTGGCGCAAACGATCACATAGTTTACGGGTATTTAGCTACAATTTTGTGCGTTTTTTCTCCTTGCCTCATACTTAACAACTTCGCAAAAGCAGTGCTTGGAATCACAGAGTCAGGAAAAAGATTAGTTTCCGTATCCACATGATGCTAGTACTTGTATCCTAATGAGTTTCTATATAGTCAGTTGCAAGGCAATAAGAAAATCTTACCATCTACTGGATTTGTATTGATAAATCCCTTTTTCTCCCAAATGGGCAATTAACACTGTTACTCCAACAAAAAGTCCTGGGATACCTGTGCACACAAAATGACCATCATATCACTGTATTTTGTTTCCTAAGATTTAGAAGAAAGGATTAATCTTGAACACAACAAGAATTTAAGCTGACGAACGACACTGAAGTGAGTGTAGGTTTAGTGAACGGAAGTAAATTCGTGCAGTGCATAAAAGTCACCAAGTCAACTATTGGTGTATTTGATTTGACATCCGGTAGCACTGTTAAGTACTTTGAAAGATCAACCCAAAGAGTTTTGGTCTATATCATATTTTACCGGAATAGACCAGAAAGATAGCAGATATAGCAAATAAGCAAAATCTAGGGAAGGCGTTTTCCAGTGTCAAGAAAACATCAGCTTTGTTTCAAAATTTTACAGAGATTTCTTGGCTTTAACTTGCGTTTCTTCACTGAGAGACTTACCGAATGAAAAAGTGTAGCAAAGACGGAGCTTGAGTTCATTATTGTAGACTTCAATGATTAATAAGTATAACATAATGCCCTCGATCAACATCCAGCAGAAGGCTGATAGACAGAAGTAGTGTAATAAAGCGGCCACTGTCAAACACAGCACCTATTGGAACAGAATAATGCGTTATAGTAACAATTGATTCAAGCTATTTCTCCGTTTCTGATTGCCTTAAATCTCCCCTATATTTTTATATAACGTGTTAACGCTGAACACATTAAATTAAGAAGTTTTTAACCCTAGGGAGAGTACGTCACAGTCCGCAGCCCGCCAAATTTCGGCTATAAGTAAGCGGCACCCAAACAGTGACTACGGGGTTTCTCGTTTAGTTGCTTTCGCTGTAATTAGTATAACGCACATTAGATGTAATTACTGGAAAACCAGAAGCGTCAATTACCTTCCCCATAGAGTGAAAAAAGTCTATGATAGGTTTAAAGACCATTGATTGCAAAAAAAAAAAAAGAAAGAAAAAAAATAAAATAAGAGAAAAGTCGAGTATTATTCTCACGTATTAGATACTACGCCTCAAGACAGGTCTTCACGTTCTAGGATTTGGTGCTACGGTGAAAGGTCATTTCCAAGCATGCACACTGCGTTTGTTTAGGGCTTTTTTACTTCCAATCGCCGTAGTAGAGGTCGCCGTAGTGATTTGCTTAAATTTGTTATTGTCTATCCTATCATCATCTTCAACCTCGTCATTATCGTCGTCGTCATTATCATCACCACCATCGTGGTTATCACTCATGGTTATCGCCTTGGCTTCCTCGTCATTATCGTCGTCATCACCTTTATCATCATCATCATCATCATCATCATCCACCTTCTCCCTCTACACCTCCTATTCTTTGTTTTGATTGCCATCGTCACCATTATCAGCATGTTATCAGCTTTATTATTCATAGTTAAACTACTCTTAATCACCTGATCTTGTGAAGCGTCTATTCCTGCCAGAAAAATCACTTGAGCCATTGCTAGCGTGGCGACTAAGTTCATGTGCACATGACTTTGCTGGTCATTATTCGAACATCTACAGATGGTATAAAAAGTGAACAATTATGAGTCAACTATTGTGCTACTTGCGAGTAAAAATTTATTTATAGAAAATATTCTAAGGTTTGGCTAGGAGATCTAGTACTTTTAGAAAAAGCTAAAGGTCCTTATATTGTTGTAATAGCTGTTTTAATTTATAGCTAGTCACGTTTAAACTCGCAAACTAGCGTTATACGCATATTTCGTAGTAAAAATGAATAATTAAAAACTTGAATTGCTTCTTTTTGCTAATAATAACTTGTAAACAACAACAACAACAACAACAAGCCGAGAAGATTTTCTTGTCAACGTTATGATAGTGTACATAGTATCTCATGGAATAATCCTACTAGCGGCTCTCGTTCAAGTTTGTAATACTTACAACAGTGGCATATAGGCAACGATTGTGATAGTTTCTGCCAGTAAGGAGACTCCCAGTCCAATGTATGTGATAAAGTCTAAGGCTGTTTTGTGCTTCTCTGGGATCTGAAAAGGACAAAAAGAAAAAACATAAAGTTCGCGTCTACAATTTTTCAGAAAGTATAGAAATACCTGAAATACGTTCTTTTACATCGGATTGATGTGAGGGTTTTGAGTTTACATGGAATTGAATGCTACAGAGCTGTGTATACTGTTTGATTGTGAGATTATCGCTTGCATTGCCTTCTGTGGAGTTTTAAATCATGATCTAGTATATTCCACAACCACATTACCTCCTGTGGCTTGATGTTCATTAAAATTGCAAAATTCGTCAGATGATTGCACGTGCACACAGCGTGACTGCCGTTTGTTTTAACCAATGAACATCCATTACCTGACCAGCTACCGTTATTTCTGAAAGGAATTGTAACACATATCAAATTTATTGCTGGGGACAATTTGATAAAACTTTAATTTACAAGTGTAACGTCATGGTTCCGAATTACTCCTTCATTTTGTCGAAATTTCAGCGTTAATTTATGATTTCACACAAACTCTTGTTTCACATGTGAAATGAAAAAATCGCCCGCATTGCAACCAACCATGCGTACGTCTCAGTGCCAAGATGGTTTAAAATTTTATGACTGAAGATGTGTAAATAGACGCTTTAGAAAACCTAAACACACGAAAGAGCACATCACGAAGGATTCTCTTTCTATTTTGTCGAAAATTCTGAACTTGAGCTAAATACTAACTCTAAACTTTTTAGACAGTAGAGAGTTGTTGATCGATACGATAAATCCAGGATAAACATGTCAAAAATCTACGATTGCAAACGTACTTCGTCCCCCATAATATTAATACTAGGTAATCAAATGGTATATTTGTGAAATTAGGGAATAATTTCACTTGCGTTTTGTCCAAATCCTAAAACTTTTCCTAGGATTTGGACAAAACGAGCTTGAAATTATTCCCTAATTACACTCGTCACCATTTGATTACACATATTAATTTTCAAATGTGCCCATTGTTTTAGCGTCTAAAAGCTATACTCCTGGTTTGCATATGACGTCATGGCAGCTATAATCAAAAGGATGCCTATCTTCTGGGAACTAAACTCGATTTTCATGTACATTATATGAAGAGAATTTTATTGTATTGACCTCCAACTTGGCCGCCATGTCACGTGGTTGCAAACTAAGAATAATAGCAAATGAAATAGCTATTGTGGTGATGCACATGCGTGCAATAACACTGAACATCTCTTACCTATTAAAAATAATTGGGAGAAGAACTCGAAATATCTTAAGTGAGTGAAAAGTGAAATTTCTGGCCTTCATTAGTAGAAACATGTCGTACTCTCTTGGAAGAAATCTATTACACCTTTGCAAATTTTGGAGAGTTGTCTGATAATTTTTTTTATCAAGTGCTCATGGGCATAAGCCTGTATTTTCGGGAATTTCTTTAATTATCAACAGAAATATTTTATCAGTGCCAGGCAAAAAAAATCTAAGAAACAGGATTCGGAATCCACTAGTACTTGTACTGCCGAATTATGTCAAAAAACTAAACTTTATTACACAGTTGATAATGCTGGCTTATCTAAATACGTTTTCTTACGGGTGTGAGTAGTTCCACTTCCAAAATACACATTTTTCCGTCTCCGTGTGTTCATTTCCCTGCAACAAAGTAGTTAATAGTAAACTTCATATTGGGAGTACAAGAAGAATGGAAAAATGGGTTAAGTTTTTGTTTGTTTTTAATTGGTTTCTTTGATTATTTGTTTTTAACCTAAAACAGATATTTTCTGAAATGTTGATAGTAAATGGAGATGGAGGGTATTGAAACACGAAAGCGATGCCCAGCTACCCGTCAGGCAGGCCACTGCACATGAGCTCACAGGTGACCTATGGTCCGTTTCTCCAAAGTCTCTTAAGGGCCATCCCAATAAAATGTTTCGTTTCCCGTCGCCCTCCCTCTCGTGAAGGTGGGTCGGTCGGTCGGGCAAAAAAAAAAAAAAAAAGAATGAACACATAATCAGATGGTAAAAGATGTATATTAACAGGACTGTCAAATGTCTAAAAAGGCTACAAAAACAAAGTATCGATGATAATTTAAGACAATTGGTGTTAATAAGACAAGATCGTGTGCTTGTAAATTAAAGTACTTGCTTCTTTACAAGTGATTCTGGAATTTTTTTTTTTTTTACTTTTCCAAAAAAATGGTCGGTCGGGCGATGGGAAACGAAGCATTAAATTGGGATGGCCTAACTTTTCGGGCAGGAATTCACAAATTCAAAATTTGCATCTAAAGAATGTACTAGCGTGGGTTTTAGCGAACAAACCCTCCATTTTGCTATGTTAACTGATAGTTTTATTATATTATCTTGAAAACTATTGAAACCTTTATCTTGAAAATAAACAACAAAGCGAGCTTTTCGGGGCCCGTTGATTATCGGGACTTTCAAGAAACTGGCCCTGGCAGCAGCGAAAGGCACAAATTGTTTATTTCGTTCAATAATAAAGTTATGGTAATCATTATCATTATAATTCCCATAGGTATTGCTATTGCCATTATCATAATCATAATCATAAACATTCTTATTATCATTATCGTTATCATAATAGTACTGCTACTATTATTATTATTATTATTATTATTATTAGTATTATTAAAAAAAAAACGCGGGAGCAACCCGCTTTTGATAGCCTTGCATAGTTCAGTATATCCCTTGTGCGTGAAAACATATTTACCTTGAACGTTTGGAGAACAATGGTTACATTCTCCCTAAAAACTCCATTGTGGTACGGCTTAATGCTACTTCCTAAGATATTGGAATCGATACGTTTATTGCTGTTAAAAAAGAAGCGAGAAAGTAAATGTATAAACGTTAATAATTCGTTGTAAAACTTTCCGAGAGACATTAAACTACAGCGAGACGCTCCTGTAGACAGATTAATATGTATAAAAAGTTTCAACGCCAGGTTTATTTTTGAACCCTTCGATATGTTTAAAATTTAAATAATGTTATAGCTAAATTTAAGATCATAATTCTGTAGTGACGTTCATTTTAGAAACGATCTTTATTGGAAAAGGAATAATGCTATAGTATAATTAGCTAATGAAAAGTTATGATGCAAGATCACTCCAAAAAACCGTATACGATCAATCTTGCTCTCAACGTTGGATCAGAAAAGATCGATCGCGATCAGTCAAAATTAATAAAAGGTACAAATTATTGTCATAAAGACGACTGCAAGGACTGATCAAACAACGTGAAAGCACTGTTGTTACCATATTTCGATTGGCCAATACCAGTCTTTTTAGTTCATCAGGTTTATTAGAAAAATCACGAAATTACAGACTGAAATATATATGCAGTACAACGATGGGCGGAAGTGACGTAAAATGGCGTTTCTATTTAAAAAAATATATAAGATAAAACATTGCAGAAAACCAATTTAATTAAGATATGTTATATACAAAAATATAGTGTCGAATTATAAATCATCACGCTTATTAATGCCCAGAGGCTCAAGCTTTAGTAGCTTTTAATTGTCCTACTGTTTCAGAAAAGAAAATTGAGACAATTAGGCAATCAAACTGAAATGTCCACTCACTAGTATTCTACGTTTGCTATAATCTAGAAGAGTATAGACCATTGAAGATTGCCGTGCCTATTTGTTAAAATTCTCTTTTAAAGGTATAGGTGAAGCAACCATAATTTAAGTTGACAACTAAACAGTAATTCAACTGATAAAGTTCACCCTCTCTCTCCATCAATGCATATAGGATAATGCCTGAGCTTCGGGGCCTTCTTAAAAGTAATGACCTCGCGCTACGCGCTCGGTCATTATTTTAAGAAGTGCCAAGGGGCCAGGGCCGATGTTAATTAATGCGCCTTTTCATTGTTTTAGAACAAGGAAAGCCAAGAATAGCTTGAATGGTTTGCTAATTTAAGAGCCAAAAAACACTGTATGGAATCCCGTTAGGATTTGCAGCCTTCATGTATTACAATAGAGTTTTAAAATTTTTAGTTTCTAGGCTCTTTTTTTAGCTCAGCAGCTGAGTTCCATATCGCTTAGTCGACGTTGCTTTTGCTGCAAATATGTCCAGTTGTTTTGAAAAACGTTTTTACTTCATTAGAGATGATGAGCGTTAGTTTACTATAGATGATTTGCTGTCGCAGGCGGTGGATCAATACGAAAAAGAAGAGATAGTTTTAGACTATGGACTCGATGAAATTCCTTCCTAGAGTCTTGATATGCTTACGCAGAAGAGTCTTGAAGACGACGCTATCGGTATTACCAACATGTCTGAGGTTGGCGGGCCTATTTTGGTGATGAGAAGCAAGGCGCTTTCAAACTGCAAAATGTAGCTGTTAGGAACATCTGTTTGAATGCCTTTCTTTTGCGTTTCGCTCAATTCTTATCTTGATTTGTTTGTATTGGCAGTGCACTGTGGACAAGATGAAGAGGGTAGGTTTGAAATCAACGAGGAGAAAGATTTTGTTGAGCTTACCATCCAGTCTGTATCCAAAAATACCAAAGAAAAACTTCACAGGTTTTTACACCGAGGAAAACCCGAAAGTTTATTTATTCTCCAATGAAATTTTTGAAAAGTTAAGAAAATCACTGGGTGTTGAAAAGAAACTTCTACTCAGAATAACGTGGGCAATATTTTGGGAAGCGATAACCCTGAAACTTTATTAAGGACAACTTTTTATTTGATCGGATTAAATTTCGGTATGAAGGCGGGGGATGAACACCGCAAATTGAGTGCAAAATTTGCGAAGTTGGCAAATAGTTTCATGTGCGATTACGTAACTCCTGATGATAAATACTGATTTGGCGTGAAAATCATCGATTCTTGCTCAGTTTTTAGAGGAGCCACGCAGGGGTGAACGGCCCACACCCACCCAGAAAATCGCGTGGGCTGTATTACTAACTACCTCTAAGCTAAGCTGTCACAGCTTGGCTTAGACCGCTGATCAATCATTTTCCCATACCTTAATACAACTGAACATGAATATAAATGTCAGTTGTTTAGCTGGACTGTCTTATCAGGTTTAAAAACTCGAGAGGAAACCGACAGTTTTTTACACTTGATAATACACGACTGCCAGTTTTTTGGAGGGCTTTAATATCTTTTTAATATCTTTTTAATAGTGTGTGATATGTATTAATAAAGTTGAATAAAGTTAAGTTGATATACAGTAGATAAATTCATTCTTGCACTAATATTTAGATTTGGTGTTATTTTGGTCTAAAAAATTGGACGTTACGTTTAGCCGTGTCTGTATCAGATGTAAAGACACTCATTAAACATTAATTTCTTTTGTTTTTTTTTTCTTCATGAGTTCTTGATGCATTTTTGAAGCATCTTGAAAGCTACACAGCAAGAAGTGAAGTCGAAACAAGGATGTGATATCACCGGGTGTTAAACAGGGTCCTCGCGCAACGAAGGCCGTGCACTATGAAGCTGTGCCATACTTGCGTCTAAGTAAGAACCTGCTATGATTAGGCTAGAACTCAATGGAACAAAAGGCCTGAGGATGTACGATGGTTAATGGGAGGATAGGTTTACTTTTGAGTTAAATAGTTAACAATTAATGAATGAGGCTGAGTATCTTATGAAGAATTATGGAGATCAAGGAGGGTGTTTTCCGTCGAGGCCGTAGGCCTCCGAATCAGCCAATCAGCCAATCAGAATCGGGGAAATATTTTGAACGAATAATAATGATTGTTAATGTTTGCTGTTGTAGCTCAATTTCAAATTTATTTTTCTCGTCATCCTATGGCACATTTTCATTTTTCTATATATCCTTTATCAGGATTATTTGTAATAAACCATCCTTACCTTGCAACTAAGTTATCAACGTATTCACCCAGACCAAGATACAGCGTGTTAACAACAACAGTATCTGAAAATAACACAGAGACAAACATAATACGACTTTATAGACATGGGTAGAAATAAAGGCAAATGAAGTTCTGAACATTCTTTAGAGGATCCTGAAGGAAAGGTACAATTTTGTTTTGAGATCCTCGAGTGTTCCTTCCCAAGCTCATCAATAATTCATGAGTATTTGGAAATCAGAAGAAAAACTACTCATTTTTGCATCCTTAATTTCTCCTTCTAAAATCATTTTGTTTGAGAAGTAATATCAAGCTTTCGACACAGCATTTCATCACTCGATGAAAAACCTTAAAGTTTGTCAAAAATACTCCTCTGCGGCATCTTAATTTCAACTCTCTTCTCAGTGTTTCATCTGGTGATGAAACACTGTGCCTCATGCTTGATATATTACATGATTATTATCATTACATGCCCCAGATCCCTTTTCCTAGGAAAGGAGGTTCTGATCCCGCATTCCCTTCTGATCCGTCCCATTCCCTACCTTTCGTATGAGATCTAGCATGCCGAACTTCTGTCAACGTCATCCAGAATATCGTTTCCTTTCCCAATCCCCGCCGATTCGATCCGTGCCCGTATTTTGGTGAATCCCACATCCTGTCAAACCCAGTATCCCGTTAACTTAGCGTTTCGCGAATTCCACACTGTATTTGGTCAAATTCTGGATCCCGGGATAAAACACTCTTCCAGAACCCCTTTCCCTTCGAATTACTCAAAGTCATCCTCCCGTCTTAAATTGGCCGTATGAGGGAATTCAGGAAAGTCTTGGATACTGTATTCCACGCCGTGGATTCCGGATTCCATCAGCTGGTTCCAGATTTTTTGTCAGTGGAACTTGGATTCCAGATTCGAATGATTAGTGGGATTCCGGAATCCTTGAGCTGTATTCCTGATTCCTGTTATTACCCGACGTGATGTTCATGCAATCGTGTTACTTCAACTTAATACTTGTATATGAAGTTATGCTTTTTGGAGAATGCTATTTTGAAGAACCAACAAAGAAACACTATGGCCTTTATGAATCGCGAAGATTCGAATTCACTTTTTTGGACCAGGTAGAATTACTTGTGTTATATTCCTTAAGAGTAGAAACTTTAAAAAACATTGGTCCAACCTTAATTGATTAGTTCCTCTCAGCAATCTCACCTTGATTTTGAAACAAATACGACGGAAGAGTTATTTTTGCCAGTTTTTCAGCATCACCCTCTCCGGAAAAAGTAAAACTGTTAGGGTCACCCTTAGGTACCAGCGCTACCTGTAGAACTATATGAAGGAATGAAAGAAATATATGAACAAGATCCTTGTCAGTTTATGAGAAGTTTAAATTCACTTTCTTTCTGTACTAGACATAATTAGATGATAAAGAAATAGTAACACTCAAACACAAAACTTAGGAAGGAATCCAATTTGTATTTCGTACCTATGTGTTGGTTTTTCTTTCTTGCCTCCCTTTTTGACGCATTCAAGTTAAAAGAGGCGTATTTAAACGCGAATTCTTCTATAGCTCTTGCTGATAACATTATACTTTCACCAATCGCAGTTTTTGAGTTTTCTTCCATGGAATGCATTAAATCTTTATATGCATCTGTCATAAGCTGTGAAAAATAAATAAATAAATAAATAAATAAATAAATAAATAAATAAATAAATAAATAAATAAAAGAATAAATAAATAAAAATAAATAATTTTGCATTCATCCTGGGTATTTCCTATTGGGGCCAGGTTTTTCCCATTTACTGAGTGCCGACAACCCCTCCCCCTTCTCTCATTTGTAGTTTCCCCAGTGCGACTGCGTGATTTAATTTCACTAAGCTGTATTAGTATTAATCATTTTTAATTACTTCAGATTTACATCAACTGAAGACTTTTTTTTTCCTTTTGTGCTTCTTTCTCTAACCAAAAACTCTTACTGCACATTAGTTGATAGCATTTTTCGTTTCTATTCATGATCAACCTTGGGCTTCATTTAAGCTATGAATTTTTTATTTACTTCCACGCTATTGATCCATTTCGGTTATATTTTTGACCAGTTACCACAATAATTGCCTCTTCGTCTTTTTTCGATTTTTTTACCTTTAATGAAACTGGGTCCTGTGGATTAAGTGACTCCACCTTTCTGTAAAAATCTAACAACTTAAAAGAAATATATGAAATATTAGAAAGCATCCTAAAAACCTCAAAAGAATCTGACTTTATTTCGTATAAACTCTCATAGATGGGAGGATTTCGAATATTGCTTATTGTTTGAAAGATGTCCTACTAACAACTGCGATAGAGGGAGAATCGTGTCGATAAAAAAGAGTCTAATCTGACTCGTTTTGAAAGTACTTGATAACTGTGTTTAATTTTAATCGAGTTAGTAACAAACTTTAAGTTCTCGATTGTGACATATATCGTTTACTCGTCGGTACTGTAAAATGATGCGATGCGCTTGGATTGGAATTTCCCGTTCAGTCAGACTTACTGGATAGTTAGAGCGCCTTTTAACACTATTGGAAGCTCTTTTCGAATCAACTGTTTTCCAAGGCGTCAAAGAAGGCAGAACATCGAGAGCAGTTGAAGATAGTACCGTACTTTGTAGAACTTTCAGTGCAGTTGAAGACGTGTTAAGTGGAGTTTCAAATGCTTTCCAAGATGGTGCCGTTGGCAGAACGTCGAGAGTAGTTGAAGACGGGGCAAGTGAAGGTTTTATGCCTAATGCTTTCCTAGATGATGCGGTTGGCAGATCTTCGAGAGCAAATGAAGACGCGGCAGGTAAAGGGCTCGAAGCTGAGGCCTTCCTAGATGGTGCCATTGGTAGATCTTCGAGAGCAAATGTGGACGCTTCAGGTGAAGGGCTCGTAGCTAATGCCTTCCTAGATTGTACCGTTGGAAGAACTTCGAGAGAAGGTGAAGACGTGGCAGGTGAAGGGTTTGTAGCTAATGCCTTCTTAGATGGTTCGGTTGGCAGAACGTCGAAAGATACTGTCTTCGAAGTTGTAGCTGTTGGCAAAACTTGCAGGGCTGTTAAAGGCAAATAATTTTCATTGATATCAGGAGTTATGCAGAGAATCCTTCCTTACTTAATGTATACAATTGATTTTCTAGTCTTTCTCTAACTATGGACGTTCTGGGAGAGCTTCAAACGAGTGAGAGAAGTTTCTTAACTCTAAGAAGCTGGTAAAAAGTACAATACAGTTTACTCTCTCTTAAAGGACACCTCTATAAGACGGACACTGACCTAGAGGTGGTCCCTGCCTTTCTTTACCCCTATATTTTAGTCTATAAGACGGACACCTCTGTAAAACGGACACCCAGAGTGGGTCCCTGCCTTTCTTTACGCCTGTATATTAGTCTATAGGACGAACATCTCTGTAAAGCGGACACCTAGAGTGGGTCCCTGCCTTTCTTTACTCCCGTTATTTGACTCTCTATAAGAAGGAAACTTAGTCCCGGTCCTACAGGTGACTGTCTTAGAGAGAGTTGACTGTAGATAAAAGTTAATTACTGGGTAAGCAACATTTATTAACTGCCATCACTGTCTTCAACCGTGGAAGTTAATAATTGTTGCTTAGACACCCAGTAATTAACTTTCATGTACCTTAATGATTTAGATCACGTTTGGGACTTGAGCAAATGTTTAAGGTTGGCATAGCGTTGGAGTAAATTTTTGACAACCGTGCAGGAGGCAAATATGTTAACTTTACTATTGACCCTTCCTAAACTGGCATCAAGAGAAAAGGTCATGATGATCAAAGGGAATATGCTTTGATCTTTTATCAAATTCTCTCAGCTTATTGACCCTAATTCTTTAATAAAATGTATTGCCATCAGTCTGCCGAATTTTTAATGCAGATATTTAGTTAAAGGGTTTCGGATAAGGTGGGTGCCGTAGACTTAAGGTTGATTTCCACTGTTACGTAATTTTAACGCGCTTACGTACGTAAATTTTACGAGCGTAAATGAAATAGAGGTAATGTATGGAAGATCACACGTAAACGCAAAAGTTGAACCTCGCTCAACTTTTACGTTTATAACGTGCAGCCTGTCATACATCACATCTATTTTATTTACGCGCGTGCGCACTTGAAAATTACGCGACAGTGGAAATCCATCCTTAGGTCACTTTTTGAGAGGGGTAGTAATGTCCTACGATTTAGCCATATGTACGATTAAATTAACCAAGTTGGAAGCACTCCATAGCCAAGGAAAGAAACAATACACTTTTTTATTTCAATAAATGGGCATCTAAAAACCGTTCCCTAATTTCCTAGGAGACCACCTTTCACGGGAAGTATCCTTAAGTTGGATACGTCCTTAATTCCACATAGGCCACCTACCACCGGGCCCAGCTACGTCAGTAATCTCCCGATCTGAGTTACCTCTAATCGTCGTCTGTCTTTTCAGTGGTCTGGTGAATATTGCATTTGATTTTTTGATTAGTTACACATGATTTGTTTGCATGCAGCAGCAGAAAGAGAAGGAAAGACTTTTAGTAAAATCCAACTAGCGGTCTATTATCAATGCTGCGTTCTGATTCACTTGAGCTACTACTAGGCTATATGTTATAGCCCACTAGTAGCGAAATGCGCGGGATTTTTGGCGGCAAAAAAGCATTAAAGTCTAGCTTTAACTAGCTAAATTTTTTTTATTCTCGATATTTTGACTAACTAGTTGGATTTTACTAAAACAATTATTCCTCTCGCCCTCATGGCCTCTGAGTCAATAACCCATTCGGCCTTCGGCCTCATGGGCTATTGACTCAGAGCCCATTCGGGCTGGAGGAATAATTGTTAAATATCTCTCCTTCCCATTTGACGAGATTTGTTAGCGGTACCATAAGGTATTACTATCAAAAATCAGTCTTAAAAGTCACTGAATCACTGATCGACTGGTTAGCGAAGGTGTGACCATTTCAATGAATACACCTGTAACCTGTTAATTGACTATAACTATGGTTTAAAACCTTACCTGTGGAGCTATTTTGGCAGATATAGCCATATTTTTTATCTTGGCAGTCCTTTCCTAAAATACATGGAGACGAAGAACGATCTATATCCTGCAATCTATAGCAATAGTGACGGTGTCTGCCTCCTGGCTTTTTCCCACACGTTAAACTGTCGAAGTTTTCCTGGGTTATGGTTCCGTTACTCAACACAAACTGCCCAATAGTCACGTTAAAAGAGAGTCCAATCCAGAATTTATCAGAATTCTTGTATCCTAGAGATTTAAGTCTTTCCGCCAGTTCGTTAATCCTTGCCTGGGAATCAAGAAGGGCCAAAATAGACCCATCGCTTTTGCATAGTTCGTCTGCTTCTTTCCAGGTCGTTTTAGTATCAACTATGTGATACTCGGTTGCCACGATAAAACTAAGAATGTCTGAATAAAAAGGGGAAATGGAAACTGAGTCGTAAACAGCGCATTATCATACGTTTCCGGGTAACTGCCCACCTACCCCTCCCCTAAGCCAACATTTTGCCTTAAGTGTGAAGTAAGACAAATATGTTAATGTTGGCTTAGGAGAGGGGTAGGTGGGCAGTTTCCCATGATGACTGCATAAGTTCTTCCATAGACATCAACAACGCCTGCAAAAATAACACTATCGCTATTTGTTAGTCCGGCCAACGTTATCCTAACACCGTCGCCAATCATGTTGCATTACCAAACTAAACAAATATTTTCACCGTAACGACCAAGAAAAACAACAATTTTATTAAAAGGAATGAAATACATTAAACATACACACTACCTACATTTGGCTAAAGGTATTCGAGGCAGGGAGTGTGCATGGGTACTCTACATACATGTACCCATAAATTTAAGACATTTTACATGGAAAACAAAAGAGATTTAATTTTTAACCAGCACCACCTATATTTTTAGTTTGATGGATATCGACTAGTAGCGTGCGTTTCTCTTAGCTCTAAACGTCGTTGATGTGAGAGTAAAAAGCTATGTCCAATTTATGTGACGTACACAAGGCCAGTGGACTGATATACCAGACCAAAGAAGTTTGTACCCTACAGAAGGTCAAAAGTGGAGTTGAATATAACCTTTAGTAATTTGTTGCGTTCTGCCATCTTTGGTTTAGTCATGGTTCTTTGTTCTTTGTAATTCCTTAGCTTATGCACTTCTTATGCAGTAGTAATTGTAGCATTCAATAACCAGATAATTAAATTATTTGTAATAAATACATTATTTGAGTGCAACTGAAATTTTATTCAACTGGATCGAACCACTTATTATTTACTTTCCCCATTACGCAAGGAGAGGTTTATAACAGCTGCCAAAGGAGACTAGAAGAAGTTGCCTGGGAGCTTGGAAAAAAGGAAAACGTTTTATTTATTTATTTATTTATTTGTAATCATAAGAGAACTTCTTGTAATGAATGTAATGTTTTTGATCTCGTTGACACGCGAGCCTCCTCCAGGCAATGTATATACAATGAAGTTTGCGTTGACATTTTGACATTATCTTTTAAATGAGTTTAATAAATCCAGCATGTGTTTGTACTACTTTTAAGAACAGAGTTCAGCAAAAGAAAATTTCATTTTTGCGAAGTTTGTTCTTTTGCAATTCTACTGGGGTAATTGAATAAAAATGGTGTCTTAATTATTTATCATTTAGATCGATCAAAGTGCGTTTTCGCCTTTTTTCATAAATTCTGCAGTTTCACCACTGCTATCTTATCTTGTATCCTCAGAACACTTGTACTTAATCAGAAAAGCGTTGTCCACTCTCAAGAAATGAAAATTAACGTTTTATGAAATTTAGGTTATGGCTTTAAAGTTCCACCAGTTAGTTAGTTACCTCTAATCGTCGTCTGTCTTTTCAGTGGTCTGGTGAATATTGCATTTGATTTTTTGATTAGTTGCGCATGATTTGTTTGCATGCAGCAGCAGAAAGAGAAGGAAAGACTTTTAGTAAAATTCAACAAGTGGTCTATTATCAATGCTGCGTTCTGACTGGTTGAGCTACTACTACGCTATATGTTATAGCCCACTAGTAGCGAAAAGCGCGGGCTTTTAGGCGGCAAAAAGCATTTAAGTCTAGCTTTAACTAGCTAAATTTTTTTATTCTCGATATTTTTGACTAACTAGTTGGATTTTACTAAAACAATTATTCCTCTCGCCCTCATGGCCTCTGAGTCAATAGCCCATTCGGCCTTCGGCCTCATGGGCTATTGACTCAGAGCCCATTCGGGCTGGAGGAATAATTGTTAAATATCTCTCCTTCCCATTTGACGAGATTTGTTAGCGGTACCATAAGGTATTACTATCAAAAATCAGTCTTAAAAGTCACTGAATCACTGATCGACTGGTTAGCGAAGGTGTGACCATTTCAATGAATACACCTGTAACCTGTTAATTGACTATAACTATGGTTTAAAACCTTACCTGTGGAGCTATTTTGGCAGATATAGCCATATTTTTTATCTTGGCAGTCCTTTCCTAAAATACATGGAGACGAAGAACGATCTATATCCTGCAATCTATAGCAATAGTGACGGTGTCTGCCTCCTGGCTTTTTCCCACACGTTAAACTGTCGAAGTTTTCCTGGGTTATGGTTCCGTTACTCAACACAAACTGCCCAATAGTCACGTTAAAAGAGAGTCCAATCCAGAATTTATCAGAATTCTTGTATCCTAGAGATTTAAGTCTTTCCGCCAGTTCGTTAATCCTTGCCTGGGAATCAAGAAGGGCCAAAATAGACCCATCGCTTTTGCATAGTTCGTCTGCTTCTTTCCAGGTCGTTTTAGTATCAACTATGTGATACTCGGTTGCCACGATAAAACCAAGAATGTCTGAATAAAAAGGGGAAATGGAAACTGAGTCGTAAACAGCGCATTATCATACGTTTCTGGGTAACTGCCCACCTACCCCTCCCCTAAGCCAACATTTTGCCTTAAGTGTGAAGTAAGACAAATATGTTAATGTTGGCTTAGGAGAGGGGTAGGTGGGCAGTTTCCCATGGTGACTGCATAAGTTCTTCCATAGACATCAACAACGCTTGCAAAAATAACACTATCGCTATTTGTTAGTCCGGCCAACGTTATCCTAACACCGTCGCCAATCATGTTGCATTACCAAACTAAACAAATATTTTCACCGTAACGACCAAGAAAAACAACAATTTTATTAAAAGGAATGAAATACATTAAACATACACACTACCTACATTTGGCTAAAGCTATTCGAGGCAGGGAGTGTGCATGGGTACTCTACATACATGTACCGATAAATTTAAGACATTTTACATGGAAAACAAAAGAGATTTAATTTTTAACCAGCACCACCTATATTTTTAGTTTGATGGATATCGACTAGTAGAGTGCGTTTCTCTTAGCTCTAAACGTCGTTGATGTGAGAGTAAAAAGCTATGTCCAATTTATGTGACGTACACAAGGCCAGTGGACTGATATACCAGACCAAAGAAGTTTGTACCCTACAGAAGGTCAAAAGTGGAGTTGAATATAACCTTTAGTAATTTGTTGCGTTCTGCCATCTTTGGTTTAGTCACGGTTCTTTTTTCTTTGTAATTCCTTAGCTGATGCACTTCTTATGCAGTAGTAATTGTAGCATTCAATAACCAGATAATTAAATTATTTGTAATAAATACATTATTTGAGTGCAACTGAAATTTTATTCAACTGGATCGAACCACTTATTATTTACTTTCCCCATTACACAAGGAGAGGTTTATAACAGCTGCCAAAGGAGACTAGAAGAAGTTGCCTGGGAGCTTGGAAAAAAGGAAAACGTTTTATTTATTTATTTGTAATCATAAGAGAACTTCTTGTAATGAATGTAATGTTTTTGATCTCGTTAACACGCGAGCCTCCTCCAGGCAATGTATATATAATGAAGTTTGCGTTGATATTTTGACATTATCTTTTAAATGAGTTTAATAAATCCAGCATGTGTTTGTACTACTTTTAAGTACAGAGTTCAGCAAAAGAAAATTTCATTTTTGCGAAGATTGTTTTTTGCAATTCTACCGGGGAAATTGAATAAAAATGGTGTCTTAATTATTTATCATTTAGATCGATCAAAGTGCGTTTTCGCCTTTTTTCATAAATTCTGCAGTTTCACCACTGCTATCTTATCTTGTATCCTCAGAACACTTGTACTTAATCAGAAAAGCGTTGTCCACTCTCAAGAAATGAAAATTAAAGTTTTATGAAATTTAGGTTATGGCTTTAAAGTTCCACCATAAGTTAAATAAAAATAGTTATTAAAAATATTATAGACAATGTTACAAAAGGGTTTAATGGTATTTGAAGTGATGATGAATTTGGTTTGTTTTGAGATTATACTTCGAATGGCCTAAATCAGTTAACTTAGGCAACTAGCAATGACATGCCAGAAGGGTAGCGAATTCAATACGTTTAATTTACATTTATTACCGGTTCTTTGTTCAGCTATTTCTACAACAGAGCATTTTGAAAAGCGTTTTCTAGAACACAAACAAGATAAAACGAAACAAAATAAATATTAATACTAACTTACTCGAAATAAGAAACAACCAGTAGACAAGCAACATTGCAGCCCTTTAATACTCGTGATAATATCACCATGTGTTAATGAACTTATTTCCCTCAATATATCCAATCAGCGACAGTGGGGTCCTATGTTTCCTCTGAGCTTGTTCATTCCACATTATTTCCGTTCTAATGAAAAAAGCATGACCTGTTTGAAAAAACAAACAAAATACAGCTATCATTAGATTGATATCTTTTTATGGAAATTGATGTTCTTATGTTCTAATGTTTTTTTTTTTTCTTTTAAGAATCAACACGGAGCGATTTAGTTGTAAATATAACAGGGATTTTTTCACATGCACATTGTATCTGTCAGAAATTTTCTGACTCCAGCAGCAATTGATAATGCCCTACTGACTCCACGTAGGTTAATAATCTTAGAAAGAAAATAAATGTAAGTATTACTACGCATTTAATTTACTACCCTTTATTACTTGCACCTACATCTCTACAAGAGGGACGTAGGTGCAACCCGCTTCATTTGAAATGAATTTCCTGGTTTTTGGAATAAAATGATTGGTTTGGGTTATTAAATTTTTAACTATTTAAAATTGCTTTTGAGTCAAGGCATAAATCTAAGCACTCCTCCCATACTACTCTCAGTAACAAAGTAAAGAGGCATACAGTGTACCCTCAAACAAAGAGTAAAACATTCAGGCAAAACTGAAAAGCAAATTAAACAAACTGACGATTGATAATTTTCTACCAAAGTATTCGAGTCTGATAAGATTTTTTTTGCTAAACTGGCCGGGAAAAGGTCATTAAGTTTTTCTTACTTTGTTGACCACAATGATATCGTAGTGCTTGCCAAATTCTAGCGTTCAGATTGCACCAGATCGCATCCTAGAGAGAAAAAAAGGCAAAAAGGCAAAAAAAAAAGAAGGCTTATAATATTGCTACAAAACGCAATGGAAGTCTAACACGGCTAAATTATTTAGCCGTGTTAGACCTCCACTGTGTTTTGTAGCAATATAGCCTTTTTTTCTTTTATTGCCCATTTGAGTTAAAAGGCTGTCTAAATGGTTTCAGGAACAAATTAGCATTCACCACTTTGTTCACAGCGTTTCATAATAGGACCCATGCCTTTCATGACATGTCACTGTCTATTTAACGTCGCATTTCGAATTTGCCACGAAAAAATCGAAGAAATGCTTCGCCAATATATGCAGTGCCAGCAAATTCATCCTGAAGAAAAAATATACATCGTAACATAGTTACATGATAATTATATTTCATTAAACCTATTGAAAAAGACAACCTGTTTTGGAACATTGCTCCTGGGTATATTTGGGAAGTCTAAATTATCACTGACCGCGTATAAAGATCGTAAATGCAATAATTTTCCGCAATTTGTCTCTTGAAGTCAGAATAGAGAAATTCGAAAACGAATTTATTCATGACAACAACACGATAAAATAGGGATGGCTAATCATCAGAGCTAAAATTTAATGGTAATATGAATATTGAATTTACTTTTTTATATCAGTTTGTTTCATTTGAATATTAGGTTTTTTAGCAGCAGAATGTTGAAGCAACTCGCGAAGCTAACCTGAAGGCACTACAAGCAACAAGAGGCGGGAAACTTAGCGCGAAACTCATGTACCGCTGTGGCTTTTGACAGGATGTTCGGCATTTGTCATCATCTTTCATCGACCTCATTTTTCCTATGAACATTTATGTGTATCTCAATATGTATATAATAAGGAAGTCTACAGCAATTTCTGTTCTATATTCACAAGGTTTTGAGAGAAAATT
>OZ038001.1:24242359-24549859 GCA_964035705.1 Porites rus | reverse complement strand
AATTTACTTTTTTATATAAGTTTGTTTCATTTGAATATTAGGTTTTTTAGCAGCAGAATGTTGAAGCATCTCGCGAAGCTAACCTGAAGGCACCGCAAGCAACAAGAGGCGGGAAACTTAGCGCGAAACTCATGCACCGCTGTGGCTTTTGACAGGATGTTCGGCATTTGTCATCATCGTTCATCGAACTCATTTTTCCTATGAACATTTATGTGTATCTCAGTATGTATATAATAAGGAAGTGTACAGCATGTCTGTTCTATATTCGCAACGTTTTGACAGAAAATTGTGCCATATTTTTGCCACTTGTTCTGTAAAGCATTTTAGGCAATAAGACTTGTTTCGGAAGCCCAGAACTTATATCAAATTTTAACGAGACCTATCCAGTTCTTTTTTTTCAGAAACGCTTCCCGACTATACGAAATTTACCTCAACGAATGACTTAAGCAACGTAAAATATTGTTTCACTAATAAGAACAAGTAAACGATATAGCGTTAATGGAATGGGAACTCTCGTGCTTCTTAAGAGAAGGGAATTGGTTGATGTCGATAGTCAAATTAAGGAAAGTTTTAGGGTCGGTTATTTAAACGAAGTCTATCTTAGAGCGCGAGTTAAGAAATCTTTGGGCCTCCGGATCTCTTCGTGAGTTAATTAAAGAATATGATGAATGGACCTGACATTTCAGCTGGATTAACCCTTACTGAACTGTTTACGAAAGGAAGCCTGCATGTCGCTTGGAAGCGCAGGCATAACCAGTCAAGGGTAGAAAATTTGCAGTATAACACTCTTGGATGTCGCGAGCCGATCCTTTGCCATATAAGGTGAAAATGATGTCATAGGCGGCTTTTGACTTTGATTATTTCAAGCTTAATTATTTCCAAGAAAGCTGTGTCATAGTGGTGATTGAATATAATTATGTAGACATCGAAATGATAAACTGCTTCTTGTTCTCTGGATGAGAAGTATCTATTGGAATGGATTTGACCAGCCACCGTCCTGTAATGTTTTGATCTTTATACTATAATTATGCATGTTTAATACTATTTTGCCACGGAGTAAAAAGAAAATATCATAGTGAAAAGAACGTGCTTTAACTTTTTTTAGAATAGGGAGTACTTTTAACGTATTCCACTAAGAAATAAAACAAGAAAAAGCCGGAAAGAAAGAGTGTGGTGTTGAAGTCATTAAATAATAATAATAATAATAATAATAATAATAATAATAATAATAATAATAATAATAATAGTAATAATAAGAAAAGAATCTTTATTACAAAACCTCAATTAAAATCCTATTTACAATCAACCTGCTGTTACAAAAAATCTAATTAATTCATCAAAAACACTATCTACAATTCCATCTGTTACAAAAGAAACCCCTCGTCCTTCATTAGAGAACAAAAACAATCCTATATATTATAAGTGAAGATAGAAAAAACTATTCATTTTCAAATTCTAAAAAATAGAAGTAACTTAACCTTACATAAAAGAAGAGGAAATAGATATAATTAATAATAAAAAGTCAAAATTCTATAAATTAAGAATTCCATTATGCAGAGATATTAAGATCCTGCAATCGAATTATACTAATGACGGCTAAACCAGTGTCCATAAAAAGCCCTAAGTATAAAAGCATATAGACACGTATTTCAGATATCCGCACTAGCGACATTTATTTTACAGTCTAATAATAATAATTTTAATAGTTAGCATTGTTGTCATATATTTAGTTTTTAATTTGCAAACAACACGATATAATTTAAAATTGTAAAATATTACTTATTGTTCCCATACTTAAATAAAGTTGTTATTATTGTTAAAATAATAATAATAATAATAGTGAATAATAATAATAACTAGTAATGGTAACGGGACTAAGTGGAGTCTTATTCGTTCTGTAATCATGCGAGTGATTAGCAAAATCGGACGACCGCGTAACGTCAATTTTCAAATAGGGAGTTTATTGCAACGTCACTAGTGTATTTTGCCGACGCAATATATAAATAATTCTGCATCAAATATAGTCCTTTTTAGCCGAAAGAATTTATAATTTTAGGAAACCTTGGTACGGATTTACTACATTTTGTCGACAATAATAAACCACCAGAAGGAATCTGCAATTTATTGCTCGGGCTTCCTTTTAGGTAGAGCCGAGTTTAAATCTGGCTGGGTTTTTTCGTCATCCTCTGATTGCTAAAGCGCTGCAGAGCATTCAGAACCCGAGCCCGAGTACGCGCATACTTTGCGACTCTTATTTACAGCCATTTCTTGAAAGATTGTCGGAAAAAGTGCACGCGACAATCCCGAAAGGCTTGTGGGTGGTTTTGAGTTCTCTTTTCTTCAAAGAAGTTTGAAAGAATTGGCACGAAGGGCCATGGAAATGTGTTTACGAGTGCTAAAGGAAAGCAACAAAAGTAGGTTCGACAGCTACACTCGTCAGGAACAGTGTATTGATCATATCCTATATTAGTATATTACCTTTCGGGTCTGTCGCGTGCACATTTTTTCCGACATTCTCGAAATGGCTGTATATAACATTTAGGTCATGAGAAAGTTAAATTAATAACTAGTAATAGTCGACACTACAGGTGCCCCCGCTCTGTATATTGTCGGTCAATAGCATTCTTGCTCGTTGTGTAGCTCTTTGAAATATACCGATTCATAAGGAAGATTTTCACACATATTCCATACAATAGGTGAGATAAATACAGGAAACACAAGGTTCCATGAACAGTTTCAGGTCGATTTACACAGCTTTGATCAAAACATTCTCAGTTTCGAGAATAGTTTAGTCTAAACCATGAGAAAAGATTTAATAAGAAGTTGAATTTTTCGCTATTTCTCTTTCACTTTTTACATCCAGTTCATTTTATTTGCTGGAAAGGAAGCCTTAGAAATTAAAAGGACGTTTGATCAATTCACAATAGCGCATTCAAGTACTATTTTAAACTTTATAGCGGAAGGACATCTGTGAGGAGGGAATAAGTCAGCACAGACTTTGATTGTCTGCGAATTTCTGTAATCGTCCATCGTTCTGCTAGTGAGAAGTTAGCCGTTGTTCACACGTGTTGCTTGTTTGCGGCTGAGTCTTATTCCGGTTAAAGAGAGAGAATGAGTGCCTGGCAAGGTTTCCAATGAAAGATTTGTGAACTCGTGTCTGGCAAACTCTCCAAGTGTTTATATATACACAGTTAGACGCACCTTATAACTTCTTCTGCGCTTAACGAGTGCCGTTAAGATTTTGGTCCATAACTTTCACTGAAACAACTGCTCCACAGAATGTCACTGATAACACGTAACGCAAAAGAGTGTCGAAGTATGACTACACAATAAATGTCCCAAAATCTACCTAAGCGGTCCCTTGGGGATGTTCTGTCTTTACGTCATCCTAACCATTTCGTACTTGCGGGCGCAAACAATAAAAACGTCATCACCCTACCGATTCCTCGCGGCCCCTGTTCAAGGAAATCGAGATGTTTTCTATATTGACTGTATGACCGTATATTTCAACTGTAAGTACTTTCCTTAATATACGCGCGAGTTACTAGAGTGCCTCCTCGGGATTTCGCCTTCTGGGCGAAATCCCTGCGGGGGCAATAAAGAAATTATAATAACCAGGCGACTCCATCACCATGCAGGGTGATTATATTTTCAGAGAGGTCCTGAAAATAAAAAAAAAGTACAAAGATAAAAATCCCCCCAAAAATTCCTACCCTAAAAACCTAGTAAATGATCACAAGGAACTATTAAAAAGATTATCAAAATCAGCGTTAAAAAGTCACAATGTTATTTGATTTCCTTAAACACAGATCTACACTGTCCCGGTCTTTAACAGCTTGATAATGGGTCCTTCGTTTTCCCCCGTTCTTCTCTTACAAAGGGGATGAGCGAGTTGTTATTTTTTTCGCGATCGGCTATGTTATGAATACAAAGCAACCACTCTAGCTAATTTTCGTTTAGTTATGGTTTTCACGGCCATATTTTTTCTGATTGTCCGCCGGTGGTTACTTGTACGAAACCTAGGCTTGTACCAAGCCAATATTATTAAAGTTTGTAAGTTGTTGCGATCGTTACTCATATTTCCTTGAGTATATCATCGCAAGGTTTGCAAAGTTGTGCAATAACATTTGGGGATAATAACTATCAAACCAAGCTTGAAAGGTCTAAAATTTTCCTGGTGTCAGTGAAAATTTTTTTCACCTTCTCTTTTCTGTATGATAATGTCGATTGAATTTAAAACTCAAAGAAAAATATTCATTCTTCAACCATAAACAATTTTACGGCATTTATCATTTATCCGTTTAAACGACTCCAAAACTGGAAAAAATGTGATAAGCCTCACTTCTAGCATAAAATAATATAAAGAATTTGGAAGATCTTGTGGTTTAATTTTAATAAAGCTTCAGTCTATAATATTCACAATTTTTTTGCAGTTCTGTCTCAGTGATTGATGACAGAATTTCATATCGTCGTATTCGGTGTGACGTATACGCCGAGTGATTGAACAAATCGGACTCGATCCCGCTACAGCGGTCGTTCGATTTTGTCAGTCATTCGTGTTATTAAACAGACCGAATTGGACTACAATCATTGCTATTGCCATTATGAATCATTTGTAATCTTTTTCTCCCCTAGGGCAGTATCGTTAAAAAATATTTTATTTACGTCATCAAATAAACTAAATTTATGATTCTGCTGATTGCACGCATGACTAGTACGCACTGACCTCACAAACACTTTGAGCCATTATTAAGCTTTTTAGCTCACGCTAACAATGCATGATTTATTAAAAGCGGTAGAGTGATCAAAGCAAAAATTTGTAGGCCCGGGTCTACTGGTCTATGGGCTGGCAACGCCCCTGGCTGAAGACAGTCGACTACCATTTTCGTAGGGTTATATTTCAATAAATGACATGGTAGGGGTTAATATTGAAGTCCCATCCAAGAAACTCCATCAGAGATCAGCCAATACATCTAACGTATAACAGGCCTCTTGGTTACTGAATTTCATATGTACAAACGGCAGCTTTTGCTGCTAGTTTTTGTAATTTACAATTTTACCATGCAATTGCTACGTTAATCGCTACGACCACAGAGTCTCACATATCACCCTTAAATTATTTATTAATCCAGTGGCGGATCCAGGGAAGGGGCCCGGGGGACTCGCCCCCCCCCCCTTATCTTTGGACCAAACTGAGGCCCGAAGGGCCGAAAAAATGTTTTTGGAAGACCGCGCCCCCCCCCCCCCCCCTTCCTTATCTCCTTATCTCAAGGTCTGGAACCGGCACTGTGATCTATTATCGAACGAGCCGCTGCACGAAAAATGCAACTTCAATGTTACTATACAGATGTGAGGTGGATCGGGGTCGGTTAATGCATGCAGTAAGTATCCAGTAAGTATCCAATATCATTAATGTATGTGTGGTGGTTCAATTTTACCCTGGTGGTTTAAACTCGTTTATTATAAAAAGCAAAGGAAAATCAAATTTAAACTAAAGATAAAATTGAAACACAGCTTATACTTGTATAACGCAGGCAGTACTATGGATTAAATTTTTCTAAATATAACACATTGTTTACAGCAAAGGTACCATTACTGACAATGTTAACTTCCTGGTATGAAGTATAGTAATGTCGTTGACGGTACAACTTCTGGATGAGAACTTTTTTTAAGTTTAAAAAAGATAGAGCAACCCCTTCTACCCCCAACGTCAAAAAGGTAATTCTGAAGTATAAAAAGCTGTTAGTTCTTTATTGAGGAATGCTATCACTTGCTCATCACTTAATCTCTAATATGTAATTCTGCTTTTTTTTTGGCATCAAAGATAACAAACTCTCAACGCCTAACAACGTGGTGATACAACTCACTTTGACTTTGTCGAAACGTCAGTCATTGTCAACAAAAACAGTGTCCTATTCAGGGCTACGTTTACCCGGACGATCAAATTCAACTTACTTACACCAGGGGCACCCAACGAGAATATAGTTCAAAACCACTTAAACACAGCATTGTTTAACGTATTTTAGTATTTAAACGGTAGATATAGGCATATTTTTATCCCCTAAAAACTTTTCATCTGTTCGGATTTCCTAGTTGAAAGTCTAGTGATCCGACCTTTTCAGCCAGAGAAAAAGCTCCCGAAAATTCTAGGTGACCTTTTTAGGGTAAAAATCCGTTAAAAATGGGCAACTATTCTATTTATTTAGATGTTCGAAAATCCTAGGAGAGGCAGGCAAGCAAGAAATTTTACAACAAATATTCCGAAAATTCTAGTTCTCAAATCGTCTTCCGAACAGATTTTTTCCAAAATTTTACGTTGGGTGCCTGTGGGTCTTTTCCTTTTTTTTTTTACCGGAAAAGACAAGAAAGACAGCAGATGTAAGAAACCGCGAATATCTTGATGGGCAAGGCATTTCCTAGTGTCATAGAAAAATCAGCTTTGTTTTGAATTTTCTAGTTAAGACTTATTTCGGCTTTACCTTGCGTTTCTTCCTGAGACTTACCAAATGAAAAACTGTAGCAAAGTCGAAGATTGAGTTCATTATTGTAGACTTCAATGATTAATAAGTATAACATAATGCCCTCGATCAGCATCCAGCAGAAGGCTGATAGACAGAAGTAGTGTAATAAAGCGGCTACTGTCAAACACAGCACCTATTGGAACATAATAATCCACGTTCAGTTGTAATACATTCAAGATATTTCTCCGTTTCTGATTGCCTTAAATAGCCAGGTTGTTTTTTATAACTACAACGCGATAACGCTGACCACATGAAATTTGGAAGGTTTACGTCGATCGTCCAATAATGGGAAAATATTGGACGAATGACTTCAGGCAAAGGCAGCAAAGGTGGACGACTCTGCTGATTTGGAATTGCATCGACCTTTCCTGAGAAAATGGCTGGAATATTTCAATCGCTTGGCCGAATAACGGCCTCAAATAGATGACAAAATGATGCACAAGTAGCCAGTATGCTGATTCATTTTTGGAAATTATCAAATAGTAAGCCGTCCTTATCCTGAAACTGTCCATTTAGGTTTTGAGAATCTCTACGTAGAGGTAAAGTTGTCAGGTGAACTTAATGTAAATTAGAATGAATGAGAAAATAAAGTTGTAGGAAACGACTTTGACGGCTTTGTATGATTTCAAAAATTATGCAGATTTTGGAGGTTACTCTGACTTCATATGATACGCTCCTTTTATCTACATGATTGTCCCTCCCTAACATTATCAGTATATTATTATTTTCATTTAAGCTGTTCTTAATCACCTGATCTTGTGAAGTGTCTATTCCCGCCAGGAAAATCACTTGAGCCATTGCAAGGGTGGCAACTAAGTTAATGTGCACATGACTTTGCTGGTCATTATTTGAACACCTGAAGAGCCATCAAAAGCGTACAATCATGTTTCAACTGTTGCACGACCCACAAGTAAATACGAGTATTTATAAACCTGAGAAAATGTATTAATATTCTAAGGTTTGAGACCTTAAGCTTTTTCTTATATCAAATTTGTACCTGTTTTTATAGCACGTTAAGACTCGCAAACTTGTGTTACATGCATATGTCCTAACTAAATGCACAGGGGTACACTTGATTTGTTTCGCTTTGCTAATTTTAACCTTTGATATTCGAACTTATAAACAAAAACAACAAAAATGCCAAAAAAATGTCCTTGTCAGCGTTGTGATACATAGTAACGCATGAAATAATCCTACCAGTGGCCCTGTTTCAAGTTTATAATACTTACATCAGTAGCATATACGCAACAATGGTAATAGTTTCTCCAAGTAAGGAAATTCCGAGTCCAATATATGTAATATATGCCAAGGCTCTTTGGTGCCTCTCCGGGAGCTGAAAAGGTAGACAGGAGAAAAAAAGACATAAAGTTTGCATCTAAAATTGTTAGCGAGCACAGAAATCCGTTTTACTTTATCGGATGAGGATTTTAAGTTTATATGACATTGAAATGTTACAGAACTGCGGTTTGCGATGTTTGACTGTGAGAAAACTTATAAACTTGTCTTCTCTTCGATTTGATGAAAAAACTAACGGCCCATTTTTGTTTTTTAAGATTATATTTAGGCATTGACACTTTTTTTGTCGTCTGTTGCAACGGATGTTAAAGATGGACATGAATTGAAAGTTGAAAAAGTTGGGTCTTTCTTGAGAAAGGATTAACCCGGTTAGCCGAGGTTTTTTTTTCGGCTTGTAATACCCATATGATGGAGCTTTCCCAAATGAACATTTCATCCCCGTTTAAAGGGGCTATTTCAGCCCTATTAGCTATCTTTTTAAAAAGCTAAACTGAGTGTCTTCGCTTCAATTTAATTTCAAACATAATGTCTCAGTTTTGCTTTTTAAGGCTATATTTAGCCATTGAAACTGTTTCCTGTTGTCTGTTGCAACGGATGGCAAGGATGGACATGGATTGAAACATGACAAAATTGGGTCAGCCTTTTCTAATTTTTAATGCTATGCCAGCAGTAAATCACTAAAACAGTATAATTATCATGGGTAATCAGCTCCCTGATAACATTTGTTTGATATCTTCCTCATAACTCTACAGGAGCATTTTGTGTACGGGTAAAGACACTAAGTAATGACTTCAGCAAAGAATTAACCTTTAACAGCAATATCCTCGTAACAAAGCCCCTTTAACCCATAACCACATTTACCTCCTGCAGCTTGATGTTAATTAAAATGGCAAAATTCGTCAGATGATTGCACGTGCATATAACGTGACTGCCGTTTGTTTTAACCAGTGAACATCCATCACCTGACCAGCTACCGTTATTTCTGAAAGGAATTATCACACATGTCAAATTTGTATGGTAATTAAAATTGGGAAAAGTTGTTGTTGCGGTGATGCGCATGCGTACAATAATAAGACTCTCCCTTTTTCTATAGTCTTATCCATTGAAATCATTGTGTGCTTAATTGAAAAATTCAAGGAAAGGGATGAATGTAACTTTGTTAGGCACCGTAAAAACGAAGTTAAAAGGAGAGGTCATTTGTTAAGTAGCAACATGGGATTTATTCTTGGAGTTGAAGCAAACAAAGCCCCTGTTACCGGAAAATACTCCGTAGCATCAACCTGGCAAATATTACACGAGTCAAGGCACAGAATAAGCTGGAAAATAAAATTATCTTGCAATTGCTCCGGGTTTACATAGTGAAACGTAGCCTCTTTCTGGCTGAAAGATAATAATGTGCAGGGATCACGAAAAAAAAAAAAAACGCAAAAAACGCACTTCTTTTTCCACATCTCGTCCGTCTTATTTTCGCGAGACTTCTTTTTGCGACGTTTCTGCTATGAGAGAGCTGGTACAGGCTAGCTAAAACGGTCCGCTTTCCTGGTCTAAAGATCTCTCAACATCTCTTTTCTATTCTGTAAGGCAAAGTTGTCTGTTTTTTTTTTTTTTTAATTTTTTTTTTATCAAGTGTTCATTGGCATTAGACCTGGTCATTCTCCATTTTCACTGCGTATCAGCTGAAATTTTAATAAGCATTCTCGACTGCAAATCTGAAAATCAGTCTTACGAATGAAATACTAGTAAAATTTCAATTGTGATCCTTATGTTAAAAACAAAACTTAGACTTTATTGGACAGTTATCAATGCTTGGTTACTTATAAATATGCTTTCTTACGGGTTTGAATGCTTCCATTTCCAAAATACACATTTCTTTGAGTCCTTGTGTTCATTTCCCTGTAACAAGCAACAACTTAGTCATTTCGATGATAAAAATAATATTGAGGGTTACAAGAACTATGGAGAAAAATGAGTTTATATATTTTTTGTAAATTTGTTAGTTTGATTGTTTATATTTAATTAAAAGTAGAGTGAAATTCTTCATAGTGACCGCCGGTGGAGGGTATTGAAACAAGACAGTGGCGTCCAGCTACTTGCCAGAAACATCTTATGGGGCTACTTGTGCAATTAGTTTATGTTAAGAGCTTTAATATCCGTACATTCCATAGTATATAATTGTACGTGAAGGGTTTTTAATTATCATTAACATATTTACCTTGAAGGTTCGAAGAACTATTGTAACATTCTCCCTAAAAACTCCAGTTTGGTAAGGCTTAAGGCTACTTCCTAAAATACTGGAATCAACACGTTTGTCGCTAAAAGAGGGTAAAAAAATAAAAAGATAAAATTATTAAGGAAACCTTAATCCTATAAACCAATTTCAATGAAATAAATTTTAAACTACAGCGAGACGCTCGGGGAGACAGACTGAAAAATATAAACATATCAATGGCAAGTTTCTCTTTAGACTTACTGTGGTGATCTTCTCTACCTTTATAACTATTGTGCTATAGCAAGAGCCATAATAGTCCTATTATGGCTCTTGGCTATAGCAGATTATAATTAGAAATTAATTCTGTAGTGACGTCCATTTTAGAGACCATTTTTATTTTTTTAATTGTCCAGTTGTTTCAGAGAAGAAAATTGAAACAATGGGACAAGGAAATTGCAATGTCCACCCTCTTGTATTTCAAGCTTGGCGATCATCTTGTTGAGTTGAACACATCTCTAACAATAACCACAAAAACAACAACAAACTTTATTTGCATGACTATAACAGATACAGTATACAGTCAACTTTGGCCTTGCAGACACCCCGCTATTACGGACACCCCGATAAAACGGACAGCAGCTAAATCCCCGGCAAAAACAAATTACAGACGTTTGACGAGGTCCCTAGAGTGTCCGCTTTAAAGGAAGTTTGAATGTAATTGCAAAAGCTATTCATGGGATATATTTTAATCGTTAATTAATTCTTAACTTAAAATAAATTAAAATAAAATAAAACTGTCTTTTCGTGAAAATTATTGTGTTGAGAACCTGCAAGACTAGAACTTCACCGAAATATGGAACTCAATAAATATCTGGGATTTGCAATGTTTAATGGGAGGGAAGGTTTACTTTTGAATTAAATATTTAAATTAAATTTAATAATTATTTTACTTTTGAGTTAAATACTTTGCTACACCTTTTATCCGGATTATTTGAAACAACCCATCCTCACCTTGGACCCAAGCTGTAAAAGTATTCATCAAGACCAAGATACAGCGTGTTAACAACAATAGTATCTGAAAACATCACAGAGACAAACATAATACGACTTTAAAGACATGGGCAGAAAGGAAATGGAAGTTCTGAACGTTCTTAGGGTCCTGTATGTCATGGTCAAATCCCAGGGGGTGGGGGAGGGGGGATACTCAAAAGAGTTTCATACGTTCATTTACGAGTTTTATACCAGCTGGTAAAAGACCCCAAATAAAAATAATATTGTCTATTGGCTTTTGTCTACGCGGAGGCAAGGCCCCGACTGGTCCAATCCCTTACTCTTTTGTGTACAATTTTTGACAGAAAAGGTATCCCTTACGTGTACCCTTTTTTGACAAATGGTGCCCAATTCATATACCTAATATTCAACTTTCCATCCCTTTAATTTTAATTGTGGTAGATGTACTGGTTTTTAAATATCTGATGAATAAATCACTTAGCTAGGAAGGTTTCTCGATTTTCTCACAGCCATAACCCTTTAACCCTTTTGGGCCTTTTTTGCAGTTGGAAATGATAGATTTTCTACCCTTTCTCATACTTCAATTGGTTAACACCCAACCCTTTTATATAACTGAAGCCTAAAATTGGTACCCCTTTCGGGCGGAGCTCCCCGTATAGGCCATTATAAGGAGTAAAGCCCGGGGCAAACCTCAATTGGTTGGTCCCCTCAGCAACGTTACCTTGATTTCGAAACAAATACGATGGAAGAGTGATTTTTGCCACTTCCTCAAAATTGTCCTCTCCGGAAAAAGTAAAATTGTTGACGTAACCTTTAGGTACCAGAGATACATGTATAACTAGGGATAAAAAATGAAGAAACACGTTAGTTTATGAACAGTTCAAATTGACTTCCATTTTATAATGGAGATAATAGGGTTAAACGGAGAGAAACAGTCTAAAACACAAAAATTATGAAAGGACTCAAATCTGACCGTATATTTTTTTACCTATGTGTTGGTTTTCCTTTCTCTCCTCCCTTTTTGACGCATTCAAGTTAAAAGAAGCGTATTTGAACGCGAATTCTTCAATAGCTCGTGCTGATAACATTATACCTTCACCAATCTCAGTTTTGGAGTTTTCTTGCAAGGCGTGTATGAAATCTTGATATGCATCTGTGAGAAACTGTAAAAAAACAAAATAAATATATATAATATATATATACATACACACACATATATAAAAATTACGGGCCAGTAGTTATCTTTTCTTGAACTTTATGCCTTCTTAACTTAGCTCATCGCACCTTTCTTTCACGAGCACCCTGTCATCCTGGATGTAACTAACAAGGGCCACGTTTTGTTCATCTATCGTGTCATCACCATACCTCCCTCCTCGGCCACCCTCCTACACACATTCTTCTCTTTGGTAGTTTCCCCCAATATGACTGTGTGACCTCTCTAAACTATTTGTGTTGATTATTAAATGGACATTTGTTGTCCCTATTCATTTACTACTGAAGTAGAGGGGAGAAGTTGATAAAATATCAAGCAAATTCATTATGTGTGATCATGTCCGTAATTCTCAAGACCACTCTGTTTTACAAAGCACTGATATTACAAGGAGAAATCTGATGCTGATCACTCTTAGGGCTTAAAGGGTTAAGGCGATGGGGAGTTTCTAGCTCTGCAATTAAGAAGTTTATCAACACATGTGGAATTTTCTTTATTGTAATTTCTACCTTTCAATCAAATGTTAAATTAAATGCAAATGTAACACTCGAAGAAAAAAATCCGAAAGAATTGACGTTCAAACAGCCCAGCGGAGAATTACTAAAACAATATCAATTAACAATCTAGTATACAAAAATTTCGAATCAGCCAAATTCTCAACAGTAAGTTTCAACCGTAATCTGTATGTGTCTAGATTCGTCCCACGTAAGGGAATCCAGATTCCGGAATCCTAAAATGTTTGCTTGTGAAATCCGGAATCCAGGAAATTTTTGCTTATGGAATCAGGAATCCTGGGCTTTTAAATCCAGAATACAGCTCAAGGAATCCGGAATCCCACTAACGATTGGAATCCAGAATCCAAGTTCCACTGAAAAATACTGGAATACAGTAGCTGTAGCATCAATAAAAACAAGAAGATTCAAGTTATGGAGTTTACCTTTTTCCTCTGAAGAACCTAAAGAATGGGTTTACGTTTGCGCAAGACAATGTGCTGATTCCTGATCAGCCTATTTTTTTTGTTTGAATACACTCAGTATAAGTATCTTTTGAGTTTTCTTTCCCACTACCTTCTTTCTAGGGCAAACTGAAGCGAGCAAGGTCGTAGAACCATTTTTTTAGGGTCACCCCCGGGATCTGGATGGCAGGCATTCCCAATTATATGAGGTTCTTGGTCCGCCACAGTATTTTTGACCAATATCAAGGTTATCTCTTACTCTGCGATGACGCATTGGCTGGAATTTCGCTTTGAGGCAGACTTACCGGATAGTTAGAGTGCCGTTTGACACTGTTGGAGGTTATATTGGCATGAAATGCTTTCCAAGCCGTCAACGCTGGCACTCTGACTTCGAGAGCAGTCGTAGACAGGGACGAAGGACTGCTTGATGCTAAGGCCCTCTCAGTTGATGCTGTTGGTAGAACTTCGAGAGCATTTGAAGATACGGCAAGAACAGTGTTTGAAGCTAATATCTTACCAGTCGATGCTGTTGGTAGATTTTCGAAGGCATTCGAAGACGCAGCAGGTAAAGTGCGTGAAGACAACGATGCGCTGCCAGATGGTGCTGTTAGCAGAAGGTAAGGTGCTTGAAGCTAATACGTTCTCAGTTGATGCTATCATTCTTGGCAGGACGTCGAGAGCAGTTGAGGACAGAGCAGGTAAAGTGCTTGAGGATAAGAATGCCTTGTCAGATGGTGCTGTTAGCGGAACTTCGAGAGCAGTTGAAGGCACAGCAGCTGTCAAAAACGTGCTTGAAGAAAATATTCCTCTAGTTGTCGCTGTTGGCAGAACTTGCTGGACTCTTGTATGAGAAGTTGCTAGTGTTTTAGCTGAAAATAAATATATTACGACTTATTCCATTTTTACTTGGGATCCTTGCATCTCAGTCGTTGGTCTGTTTGTGAATGACGGACAGCCTAGAAAAGTTTACAAAGTAGATGAAGCCGGGGAGGAGGTTTCTAAAACTATACGCTGGTAAAAAGTAGACCAATAGATGGATGCTAGGTTACCTCTGATTAGGTCAGGCGCTTCATTCAACCTCTGTCATTTTTAAAACATGCACTATATTTTTTCTTAAATCTAATTGCTTAAGCAATTAGATTTGAGAAAAAATATTCAGGGAAACTGAATAAGGGTAACACCGCTACTTTCAAGAGGCAGTAAGTTATCTAAAGTATACTAAACTTATTCACTGTTCCGTCACACCTGGTGGTCGACGCGAAGCAGAGTCTTCAGTCACCTCGTCCTGTGTGGTTATTTAAATCAATACCCGCCTGATTTATTTATTGACAACTATTAGTTAAAACCTTACCTTCGGGGCCATTTTGGCAGATATAACCATATCTAGCATCTTGGCAGCTCCATCTTAAAAAACATGGTGACGTAGAATGATCTATATTCGTCAATACGTAGCAAATGCGGCGTAAGCTTCCTGCGAATTTCCCACACGTCAAATTGACCAGGTTTTGCTGAGCGATGTCTCCTGTACTCCACACAAACTGGCTAGTAGCGGGGTTAAAAGTAAGTCCAATCCAGAATCTATCAGAATTCGTATACCCCAGTGATCTGAGCCTTTCAGCGAGCTCGGTAATCGTTGAGTGGGAAGGCTCGGCCAAAATCGTCCCATTTCTTTTGCACAGTTCATTTGCTTTCTCCCAGGTCGTTTTAGTATTATCTATGTGATATTCAGTTCCCACGATAAAACCAAGTGAATCTGAGAAAAAGAAACCAAAATCATTGTTAAAATCGTTGATAAAAGCGCGCGCATAACAATAAAATTCTGTCGACACCAACAATGCCAGCATAACCACAGCAACCCACCGCCTTCATCAACACGGCCAACGCCATCACTAACACAGTCATTGTGACCAACACTAAAACTAAACATGACCGATATCATTTGTAACAAGACCGTCTTTCATGGATTCTGAATCCCAACGCTGAGCATGTGGATTACGGATTCCAATCGTTAGCGGAATTTCCTTGGGCAGAATTACAGATTCCAAAGCCTGAGGATTCCATATTCCACGAGCAAAATCCGGATAACCTTACAAAGGGTGAACAAAAAACAATCGCGGTTTAGCTCCGTTATTACAACAAACTTCAGCATCACCTGTAAATTCGCCACACTGCCAACCCAAACATCCTAGTACCCTTGTTGGTACTTAATTTCGCGGCTACTTAATTTCTCGATTTTGGCGAGACAGTATTTTCCGGGGTTTTATTTATTTCGTAATTTCAAAAGGCAAAAATGAAAAAAAGGCATTAAATTTCGCGATTCAAGCGTTCTCAACTTCATCTTATTTTTCAAAAAGCCTGAAATTTGTAAAATTTCTAGATAAACTAGAACCTTTAAAATACACCTTTTGTCTACTCCATATGTGAAAACTGTATCTTTGCAAATTAGCGTTATTTCAAAACAAAACTTAAAGATGGACCTTACAAGTAAAAAAAAAATTTGTGTTTTTGTCGATACATATCCTGTATGTGTTGTTATTACATTTTTATATATTTTTTGATTTACTCTCGCGGTCTTTGCGATTGCGAAAAACGTGATTTTAAAGGCCCTCGAAAATAAGTACCAATAAGGTATTTTTTTATAGCGGATACTAACCTAATATGGACGGAGAGTTCGTCGTGTTTAAAAGAAAAATGGTGGGTTTTCAAATAACACGAAAAAAAAAAAAAAAAAATGCGGGCGTATTTTTAAAGCGGATACTAACTAGTAAGCTGATATTCAGTCTAATATTACACAACAAAAAGTACGCCAGAGGTTTTTTAATATCACACCCTTTGGCTATAAATAAAGAAGATTGTAATCTTGGAAGGGAACTTTAAGGTGAATGACTTACTAATATATAATAATAGGCATTTTGTTATGCAAGTATTTTTGGTGGAATAGAAGATTTAGATATACATTCAACAGCTTCTTCTGAAAATTATTTTGTAATGAAGGTGCGTTAACGCCCTTGCCTCAAAGTCTGCGGGTTTCGTCAGTTTCACGAACAGAATTTAAGCTGAATGTAATAGCACGTGTTTACATTCAACTGTTTTTCCATTCTCTAGATTTGAAGTAAAATCAAATTTTGATAAAATTTTAGTTGTCATGACAGACTATAGGTTTGAAAAATTAAAAAAAAAAAATTATGGAAGGGTCAAATGTTGCTTGAACTGATTTGGTTCATTTTAAGATTATCAGTTAATAGCCTAAATTAAATTACGTGAGAAAGTAATAAGGAATCTTCTACTTGACGGGGCTCTGAATTTAATATAATACGTTGACAATTATTTTTATAACTTTGCTTTTCAAAATAGCTTTAAATTTCTAATTTTTAAAACGGAAAGAACAATTTTGACGAACACAAAATATGATATAACGAAACAAAATAAAATAAAAGGGTTCTCTTTTATACATACCAGACACGAGAATCAGCCAGTAGAGCTGCAACATTGCAGATCTTCGATAGTCAACAATATGACCATGTGTTAATGAATTTTGTTTTCCTCAATAAATACAACCCTTGACAGTGGAGGCCAATGTTTTGTTCACAGCTTGTCACTCCTTATTATTTCCGTTGCAATGAAAAAAGCATGACCTGCTTAAAAAAACAAAATAAGGCTATTATCAGATTGATATGGTCTTATGAAGGGTATGGGGCGTTCTTTTAAGTTCATAACTTTAAGAAAGTGTGAATTTTTGTGTGAATTTCATAATTCAGAGAGCATATTTTGTGTTAATATGAATCAGTGTGTTTTACATATTAATTAAATATCTCGTGGATCTTTTTCTGACACCAGTATATATTGATAAATCAATGCCCTACTGACTCTGTATACGTTAATCACTGGTAGAAAAAAATACGTGTGTTTTTTTTGAAGAGCTGTCAGTTTTTAAACAACCGTTGATTGACCGCTTCTTCATGGGGATGTGAATGCAACAATACTTAATATGAAAAAAATGTTTTTTTATTCTTTCTTTTTGGGAATGAAATGATTGTTTCTAGTTTTCGATATTAAATTTTTATAGAGCCGGACGTGCGCTGAATATTATTACATTAGTATTCAAAATTACATAAGAGTCAAAAGATAGAGGTAAGAGTCTTCCTGTGCTAGATTCTGACTCCGACAAATAACTCCAACTAATCTTGAAGAGTAAAACATTTAGGCGACAATCAAGTTATAATAATAATCATATCTAATGCGTAACAAGAATAGGGAAAAGGCAAGAGAATAACATAATGAGGAGTATTGCTGCCAACGCTGATTTTGCGTAAATCGATAAAACGAACAACGCCCCTCCCTCTACACGTGGACACATGCAAGCGGCAGGCTGAACGGAAACGACACGTGTAATAGAGAAAAAAAAACAACAGAGAGGAAAATTGCAGAATAAGTTTTCTAGAAGAAAAGCTTATAATGAGAATATTTGTCCTCTAGTGAGTAGCATTCTACTGCACAATGCTCAATGATTCATGTTCTACGAGTTATTTTAAGAAGATAACGGATAAAAAGTCGACCCAGCGCTTAGGAGAAAAAAGTGTTTACGAGTCCTGCCTACTCATTTCCAGAAAATTCTTCGACTCTAGGAGGATATAGTTCCTCAATCTCTTTTTCGCTGGAAAGAAAGGTCTTCTCGAATAGCCCGGATCATTACTTTTTTTTTTTCCACCAAAAGGGGGCGATGATTGGAGGGAAATAAATATTTTGTTTTATTCGCCCATTAAATTAAAAAAATTCATCAACTAAAATGAACATGGACTTGCTGTTTTATGGTCTTATGGTAGGAAAATATGCCTTAATATGTGCCATGGAAATTCAGAAAATTCATGTGGTTGTTCATATCTTCTCGGGATTTGCTTTATTTACGGAAAGTGAGTGTATCGCGGAGTTGAATCCCTTTGCAAGTTGTTGACCGCTAACAAGGTGCATTTTGATTTACCAACAAACGAGTGCAAATCAAAATACTGTCCATCTTAAAACTGGTTTCGTCTGAAAGTTTAGCAGGGAATGACTTCTCTGAACGGGGTACGCAGGCGGAGGCTTACTGCGAAAGAAACCTCAATCGCCAACTGTGAAGTATTAGACGAAAAATATCGCATCGCTGTTCAAGGAATTTTCAGTGTTCACAGACTGGTTGTTTGACTACGCTTTTTGTTAAAAGTAAACCAAGAAAACTGGTGTCCTCGCTCGTTGGCTTTTTGCTTTTGTTTTTAAAGATTTATGTACTAAAAATCGGGGGAAATTGCCTGGGAAAATATCAAGACAACGGAAAAATAGAGATTTCAGTATTTTAAATTCCAGAGCGCCTAGCCAAAATAATAAAACTAGTAGAACATCGTGTCGCCGTCTTTTCGAAAACTTTTTACCTTCTACGCCAACAGAAGTAACCTTCGAGATCTCCCTTAATCTTTCAAGAACTTAAATGTGATTGTGCTGACTGTTTTATTTTTACCTGAAAAAATTAACGGATAAAAGCTATTTTTTAAGTCAGCCAGTCTGCATTTTTCCCACGCGTGAAAAATTTACATACTAGAAAAACAAGTAACGGAAGTAATTCTGATTGGCTGATTCGGCAAATGTCAATCAATTAAAAAAGTGGGCGGCAGATATTTCGTTAAAGGTTTGTATCAGGCTCTCTTTTCGTTTCGCCTTGCCCGCCGGAATGTAATTTTCAAAGCGAAACGAAAATAGAGCCTGATCTCAGGTTACGTTATTTAGTCCTGCAGACCTAGACTGTGATTCAAATTCAGCCTTTCGTGGCGCAATTTGAAGCAAACCTGAGCTTATTTTGCATGTGTATAATCAGCCATCTAGAAAACTGGGCTGGCGTCAGGTGAGATAGCAAAATTAGACCATAAGTAAGGTGATATATGTTATTTACTGAAACGCCCCCAAATTTGGGGATAAAATCAAATGAAAAGTAATCTCGCCCAAGAGGAAAGAGAAGTTTTAGAATTATGAAATAGCGCGACACTGTTTTGCCGAACAAAGGTTTATAGATGGACTGGAAAAATTTTTTTTTGGTAAAGAGTTGAATTATTCAAATGCCCGGCTTCAAAATATTAGCCCAAAGAGAAATTTTTTCAAAATAATAATAATAATAATAATAATAATAATAATAATAATAATAATAATAATAATAATAATAATGGTACCTTTAGTTATTATATTTGGCTAGGCCTTTTCCTGTCAGAGGTACGGCAAAATTAGATGCGTGGGATCATATGCGTAGAACGACACGTGATCTCGCTTATTTACATCGAAAGCACAGGTTTGAGAGCTGGTTGACAGGTTTAGAAAGTACATTGAATTGAATACATCTTACACTTGATTAAGGAACCTTTTAAATTGGCGTCGAAAAGTCGTTTCAAATAATTAATTACCGTCATTTAGCCCTTAGAACTCCATTGTGCTTGATAAAAAAGACATTTTAAGGGAGCATTCATAATTTACCTAGAGGGTGGAATATGATGATTTTGAGGGGGCGTCGCTCTTTTTCCCTACTATGATTTAGGGGGGGGGGGGGGGCTGTGGAAAATTTCCAACGAAGATTACGTCGAGCATGGGGGGGGGGGGGGCAACAATTTTTCTGAAAAAGAAAAGGAAATGAAAATATGCTATATAGCGTCCTCTAAACAGATCTTCATTTAAAAACACTCCACTAACAACTGGCCATGATCTTTCAGATCACTAGCTTCTAAATCTGCTTGAATCAAATTTATATGGAATGTGTGTTCACTGCAACTAAAAGACTACTTTCTTTCCAGTACCAATTCGGATAGTTAAATTTATTATCAGCCAATCATTCAATCAGCTTTTCTCAAGAATGTCCAAAATAGAACAATTTTGAATCAAAAATGCATAGAGATTTAATTGTACTGAACACTGTATTTTCATAAATTGACATCTTGAAATATCACCATTTCATTAGTGCAAGTTGTTACTGGTCTACTATGTTAATTACTAATAAAGCTCAATATCTCTGTCACAAGACTTTGATATGGCTAAGGGTGAGTTTGACAATTTTTAAAATTAGAGAACCTTGAGGGTAATTTACATCCTTTTGTTCAATAAAGAAGAAGGCTAAGAAACGAAACAGGAAACTGTCGCAGTAAAACCCCGGTAACTCAAACTTTGGATGGGAAAGGAAAAACATTTGTAGTTAACGAGGGTTCGAGTTATCAGGGTCGATTATAAAATTCAATTTTCAGTGTTAAAAATTGATAGTTACTGATTTTTCAGCAGTTTAGTGTATAGTGCTACTAACATTATTTTATGGGCATTTTTATGATTAAACGTTAGAAACGTGATCTGTTTGTTGCACCAATTAAAATCAGTTGCTGTAAGTGCTATTCAGGGTTAGATTTAGTGTGTTCACGGATTTATGCAACAAGAAGAGCTAATGGAACGGCATCCGAGTAGACTTACAGCAACCAGAATTCTAGTGACTGAAAAATGGGGTAAAATCTAAGGGAAACTACACGTCTTCCTATGAGCATTTGAGTATTTTAAATAATAAGCAAATTTTCACTGTCAGTTTGTGAAAAAGAATTTTCTTTCAAACTGGAGGATTGTGGCTTGTTTGTAACAAGCCAGTAACAGAGGCTTTTTTTCTGTGGCGCGCGTTACGAGAATTTTGTAGTTAATCAATAAGGAAGCGTTTCAATTTTAAGTACACTAATTCAGGATTTCAACTACTATTCTATCGTTCAGAAAAGGTCAAACTGGACGATTGTGGCTTGTTTGTAACCAGCCAATAGAGAATTTTGTTTTCTGTGGCGCGCGTTACGAGAATTTTGCAGTTTACCAATAAGCTATGTTCAAAAAGAATTGGCTGATACTTTTAGCTGTGCGTATATCGAGTTACGGATGCGCTTGGGAAGTTTGGAGAGCACTCAATAAGCTAGAGTTGCTCTCGCCTACGCCTCGAGGAATAACTCTTACGCTTCTTTCGTGGTCTTCAAACTCAGTCCCGGGCATCCATAACTCGATATGCGCACGCTAAGCATGAAACAATTCTTACAAATAATCTTTTAGCTAGAGATCGATTGATTTATTAATTCATCGGTTTTAAAATGGCCATTATTTTCTCAGGTTCTATTTCTACCATTTATAAAAGACCTGGTATGATTGATATTGATATTTAACATTGATATTTAGGGGTTTATAATGCAGTCCCAAGAAATACCATCAGAGATCAGCCAATATATATAACGAGTGTATTTCGTGTAGGCCTCGCGGTGAATGACTTTTATGCAAACGTAATTAAACAATTCTTCTTATTTATTTCGAACTGGATTGTCGTTCAGAATTCAAACTGTTCATCAAACCAAGCTCGCCTTCCTTTATGTAGTTCAAATAAACATATTAACGAAGTAACAACAGATTTCTATTTTGCTTTGTCATGTTATAAATTATGTAATAGCAACGATGCAATTTTATGGATTCTTAATTATATCTGACTTATCAGAAACTTTCGTTTGCCCCAGAAATTAAATAATCTCTTCTTAAGCAGACTCCTGAGTTTCCGGGTATAGACAAACTGCCGAACGAAAGTAGAAGTTCAATAACCAATGTGAGGCGGCTTAATGCAATAACTACTAACTCACTAACTCACTAATGTATACATTTGTAACATATATATGGTCGTCTAGGGATTAGTTTGTCCCAACCACGTCATTGATACCCAAAAATAACAGTTGTGGCTCATACTTTCCGGTAAGAAAATTCCTTTGCGCAATAAAAATTTTCTCTGTTGGGTTGAAACTCTTGTAGTTTATTTTTAAATAGACGGAACATAACCCCCTTCCCCCATTCCTAAAATCCACCTGTTTGATTGGGGTACTCGAACTTAACTTAGTGTGGAAATTTAAAATGTCACAAGCAATGATGTTTTTATTATTATCATTTACTCATCAATGAATCTGCAATGTTCATTCAGGATTTTTACGTAACTTAGATAATGCACTCTAGGCTTATTAATTACCGGATCTTTGGAAGAGATACTATTGCACGTGGTCATATCAATCTGGTCTTGGGGACTAACGCGGACAAAAACGTATGAAGAGTTTACGTTAATGAGTGACCTTCGTAGTCTGTTACTTAAAATTCATTCAGCTAGTACCATTAAAGAAAAAATTCACGAAGGCGCTGAATTTTACTTAAATATGAAAATTTAACTGTCTTAAATATTTCTTGATTTTTTATTATATTCCTGAATGAAACTCCTATCTGATATCTTAGAGGCCTATTTCCTTTTGTCTAGTGATTAGTTGGCAGTTCAGATTCAAAAGGACTCCGATGAGACTGTTCTAGAATGAGGAGTGGGTGGTTTTACTTTAGCCTCTGACTTTCACGCTAACGTATGATTCCCAGGAGCGCGTGAATTCTAACTGTGCCAGGCTTAGCTTAGTGATAACACACTGAACAGTTTTTATAGCATTAATCCAAACTGTGTTGTCTGAACTAACTAATTGAGTAAACAATTACTACTACCGTACATAGCGCTTTTCATATAATCAAGAAAGAGTAGAATAAATATATACAAAAAACCATCAAATTTTCAAACCTGCTTTCGTCGTTTTGGGGCTTTACGTCTCAGAAGCGCAAAGATTTCTGGCACGCATAGTAAGCTAGCTCCCACGAACCGTAATTAATGCATTCAATCTAAAGACACATCTGTGAACGTCATTTAGTTTCTCCCTTCAACTGGAAAATCAATTCTAACAGCGCGAGCGTTTGTTTTGCAAAGTTTCGAGTTATTTATAACAGAACTCCAAAGAACGAATGAAAGCCGCCTAATTGCCGCGAGTCAATATACTCCTTATAATTTGTGTTTACGCAACTTAAATAGAGATTGCCCCATGGCGGTATCATAGACGAAACGTTGCTTATCGTCCATCAAGGTAAAATATCAATAAGGTGTTTCAAATGTATATGGTTTGTCTCAAGATGTAGACCGTCCAGTCCTTGGATGCAATTCAAGACCTATCAATGTACGTAAGTCAGGTCAGTCTCGTCTCATATGCATGTGCGAGATAAGGCTGACTGAGTTTCACATTAGAGACCGTGTAAAACAGCAGTAACAAACGACTTTCTTTTTCCCTATTTTAAAAACTCGTTTAGGCTATCTAGAGTGCTTTGACTGAAGCTCTATAAAATAATTGCGCCATGTACGGGAATCCGGATTCAGGAAACCGGGAATTTTCGTGGAATGTGGAAACCTTGGCTGGGTTGTTCAAAGCTGGGTTAAGATAACCCATAATAGAGAAAGAAACCCGGATTAAGATATAACCAAGAGTTAGTGCTAATGGTCCTTCGAACAGCTGGACCTTGGGCCCTGTTCCTCGAAAGATTGTTAAGTTTAATCCAGGATTAAGCCAAATTTTAAACAAGGTTCTTTTTCCTCGAGCTTGCAAAATACTGTTCAGCCTTTACACGGAAATACAAAAATGACAATACCATGAAATGTTACTCTAACCAATACATAGAAAGGTAAAGACAAAAGGTGGAACAAAATTGTAATCCTGGATTAGCGCTAATTGGCCTTTCAGGAACCGGGCCGGGATCCGGGTTAAGGATTCCGGATCCCACTAACGATTGGAATCAGGAATCCAAGTTCCACTGACAAAGAATCTAGAATTCGCTACCTGACAATCCGGAATCCACGGTGTAGAGTCCAGAATCCAAGATTGTATTGGATTATCTTAAATGAGGCGGTAAATTGCTAAGCGAATTCCTTTTTTTAAAAAATAAAGAAAGGGAGTCTTATAATACAAGTAAAACAAGACATTTTCTTTCTTTTTCAACATTCAATGTATTTTTTAAGATTTCTATTCTTGCAATAACTTTAATTAAATATATCGTAATTACCATATTCTTAATGTGAATTCTTTCCTAATTTCCTTCTTTGTAACCTTCCTGGTTTGATTATTTCTTGGTTACCGTAAATCGATTGCAACATTATGCTCTTTCAATTTTTTTAAAGAAGAAATAAAACCCTCCAAAACAGTTACTAAGCGTTGCTCATTGACTACTCCCTGGCATGTACAGTTATCTTCAAACTTTGCCTCACTCAAGGCAAAAAGTGAACTTGTAGACTGTAACCATGGTGACATCTCTTTTCACGGTGGGTTTCCCCATATCTCGTTTAACGACCATGTCAACTTCATTTTTAATATATTAGAAATGGTGAATCGGTCCTTTCCATTCACTATCTTTTCTTTCAAACGATACTAAATGTAATTAGCCCCCTTAAGCCTCTACGTTAATTTTGCTAAAAAGGAGGTTCAAAGTTCATTTTCTACCAGGTAATACCCACCGGTTACGCGAAAAATGTCATTTTAATGTCTGCAATGTCTAGTAGTCGGTGACAACTTTGTTTGGGTTCACAACAACAACAACTCTATCACCTAGACTGCATCAAAATGCAGAGTCAGGATGAATACAGTGAAAAGTATATACCCAACTGACAACTAGTTGTTAGTGGACGTTTAAATCTCCTACTGCTTCAAACTAAGTGTCGGCTACCCGCGTGTCATGCCGGACACTTCAGTACAGCGTACGCGATGCCATTCCAATAGTGCTCTTTTCTTCGAAATTTCAACTATTCGGGTCGTTAGCCTGAGTATGATCGACAAGCGGTGTCGTTCTCGATCTGTCAATGGACTTCATGATCCTTGCAACTTCAAATTCCCGTTTTATCCGTCTACAGGTGCAATCTTGTTGTTTCTTCGGTTCATTTCCATCTGTGGTTGTTCTGGTCTGCAGGACTCGGCCTCTGGAGTTGAACTAGAGGCCGCTGGCGGTCTCCCGATCTTAAACAAATGCCAGGCTTGCCTTCTAACGTTTTGTAGCTTTTTATTCCATGCTGCTCTTATCTGAAACAAGGATGGAGACGATGGTTAGAAACTAGAAAGTGCCGCTAGGGGGGGAGGGGGGGGGGGGGACGAGATTTGGTCTAAGTCAGGAACAGAAACTACTCATCAAATTGAGCCAAACAAAATTAACACTGAGAGACGAGGCTCGAATGGATAAATAGGCCATTTCTGAGTTACCTCAAGAAATAGCTTATTGGAGAAGCTTACCTCAGAGTTTCTTATACAGTGTAAGAGAAAGATCAGCAATCCCTGAAGTAACCAAAAGACAGAAGGAGATAATAAAATTACTATCATTCGTTAGATATTTCATAGAGACAAAAAATTTGGTCTGCAACTCCATCCAAGAATACACTCAATGAAAAGTCAGTAACAACCTTTCAACAATTTGCATCCTCAACACATCTTTATGCCAAGCAGTAGTGCAGCAGTTGTTAGATTAAGAAGCCTTTCGTGAAAAATCTCTCCATTTATAAGAATTTTAACTAACGTACTCGGACCCATGAATCACAGAAAAAGAGGTCGTTTCAGGGCAAGCGTTAATTCGACAAAGGATGCTTGACTGTCACCATTCCATGAAGGCAGGGAAATGGTTACAAGCTGTCGGGGCAGTGATTTATGGAATCATTTGGGCGTACAAGCTAAGTGTGAGCTTTGATGGGTGGATAGAATCCAAAGACAACCAGTAAGCAATCACTGGTTATGTTGCTTACCAAAATGATCACAGATCCCAATCTTTGTGTGGTTAGCTTGAACCCTTTCCTCCCATACTTTTTAGAGTGGCGAACATATTGGAGTGTGTTTTAAAAATTTTCCCCTGATTTTCTTCGTACATATTTTTCTCGTTAAACTCAGGGGGTAATGTTGAAGTATACCATGAAACCATAAGTCTACGTGAGTTATACATACCGTTTATTGTTTTTAGTATATTTCTTCACTTACCTGTAGTGTGTTAAGCACCGTAAAAATATATTGTGAAACAAGTCCAGCGTTAGAGAGACTCAGCAAACCAAACAACCATGTGACTCCCAAAAGAGGAAATAACACAATGCAAGCTTTTACAGTTGTCCTAATAAAGAGAGACTGACTTAAATTAGTTATTCGGTCCAAAGGTCAGAAGATAAAAGTCTTTCGTTATCCACCCAAACGACGTTGGAGCCATATCTTCTGTAGACTACCCTGATTTTATGTAAATCTGGGATCTCTTGTCTAGAAAGAAACTGATTTCAGAAAAATTGCGTTTGCGAGCACGAGCAGCAGTGGCGCGAGAGTTTTCAAATAGAATCTCGCACCACTGCACCTGATTTATATTTCTACCTGGCTATACAGTTGCTCATTGTGGTCATAATTTAACAATAAGAAATGAGCTATGTTTTGTAGCGTAGAGTATGCCCCTCAGTGAATTAAAGGCAAGCGTGAAGATGCTTTTTTTTGGAGAAGGGGGGAGGGGGGTTAGGGCACTCTATCCCCGTCTCCAAACCTTCTCTATATAAGCCTGAAGGCGCGTTTAGTGGCCTTCTTTTACTATGAAAACAGAAGCGGAATGGGCAGAGTAGAACTTCAGCCCAACTACGCCACTAACTTTATCCCATGGAACTTTCTGGACCTTGCGCTTGGCATAGCAACCATTTCCTTTACGACCCCACAAAACACCACCGCGTTTATCTGAGGAAAAAGCACAAAATCCAGTTATAAATCAGTCATATTGTCGTACATGTGAGGACGCATTTTAGTAGACGATGACAAGAATTGATAAACGAGACATTTTTTCGAAAATGAAAAGTAATAATAATCTCCAACCAATAATTATTACCAAGCTCTGTTCATATCACTTCTCGATGTTTAAAACGCTCCCTCCTCCGAACAGTTTTTTGGTCTTTCAGGCTTTTTACATGAGAAGATTGAGGCATAATGTAGAATCAAGGGTTATGATCGGGGTGTGGCTCCTGGTTTTAAAGGTGATATTACGCGGGACGATTCGCAAAGACGGTTTTTAGCGCAACACAGCTTTTCTATGATGGAACATTGTTGCAACCATTTGAAACAATGTTGCAACAATGTTGCAACGCTGTATTGCGCAAAAAATCGTCTTTGCGATCGTCCCGTATAACATCTCCTTAAGTATGATGTAAATTGGTTGAACACATACACGTCTAATAAGGATTTTGTTTACTTGTTTGTTTGCTTGCATATTTTATACGGGCGTAATGAATTGATAGCAGAATAAATTGTCAGTAAAACTAAGCCTGCGATAGCTACTTACAACAGTTATTAATATCACTGGTGCTGCAAACGACCATATATAGTACTTTTCCGTCGATAGCCAGCACCTAATTGTAATAAAGATAAGACAAACGTTTCTGCTTAAACGATGACTTGTACCTTACACGCGGCACACCTATATTTCGTGGACTTTAAAGCTAATGAGAAATTCAATAAAGAAATTTTCGTGTACACACATAAAAAAAAAATCCCAAAAGTTGATTGATCATTAAGCTCAGTGGTGATGTACACGGTTCAGCATTTATTGCAGCTCCTGTTCAACAAATGTTGAAACAGTGTGTCAGGGGGTCAGGTCAGTCATCTAGTTTTATTACCACATGATTGATTGATAGATAGATAGATACCGGTAGATAGATAGATAGATAGATAGATAGATAGATAGATAGATAGATAGATAGATAGATAGATAGATAGATAGATAGATAGCTTTATTCTCAACAGAGCGCCTAAAGGCACATGTGCTTACAGCGATAACAAAGATTACAGTGCAATAAATGTAGTACAAGGGACGTGGAATGACAGTAGAAGTTCTCTTTTGACTACAGAGGTGCACGTTTGTAAAGTTTATACCATTAGACAAGGTTGTATTTAACGCATCTTTCTCTTTCACATAGTTTACGGGTAATTAGCCACAATTTTTTGCGTTTTTTCTCCTCGCTTCATTCTTATCAACTTTGCAAAAGCAGTACTAGGAGTCATAGAGTCAGGAAAAACATTAGATTTTCGTATCCACATGATACTAGTACTTGTATCCTAATGAGTTTCTATATAGTCAGTTGCAAGGCAATAAGAAAATCTTACCATCTACTGGATTTGTATTGATAAATTCCTTTTTCTCCCAAATGGGCGATTAACACTGTTACTCCAACAACAAGTCCTGGGATACCTGTGCACACAAAATGACCATCATATCACTGTATTTTGTATCGTAAGATTTATAATAAAGGATTAATCTTGAACACAACAAGAATTTAAGCTGACGAACGACACTGAAGTGAGTTAATAGATTAAGTGAACGGAAGAAAACTCGTGCGTAAAAGCCACCAAGTCAACTAATGGTTTATTTGATTTGAATTCCGGCATCACTATTGAGCACTTTGAAAGATCAGCCCAAAGAGGTTTGGTCTATACCATATTGTACCGGAATAGACCAGAAGGACAGCAGATATAACAAATTAGTAAAATCTAGGGAAGGCGTTTTCCAGTGTCATAAAAACATTCAGTTTTGTTTCAAAATTTTACAGAGATTTCTTGGCTTTAACTTGCGTTTCTTCACTGATAGACTTACCGAATGAAAAAGTGTAGCAAAGACGGAGCTTGAGTTCGTTATTGTAGACTTCAATGATTAATAAGTATAACATAATGCCCTCGATCAACATCCAGCAGAAGGCTGATAGACAGAAGTAATGTAACAAAGCGGCCATTGTCAAACACAGCACCTATTGGAACAGAATAATGCGTTATAGTAACAATTGATTCAAGCTATTTCTCCGTTTCTGATTGCCTTAAATCTCTCGTATATTTTTATATAACGTGTTAACTCTGAACACATTAAATTAAGAAGTTTTAGTACTTCACAGCCCAAAGCCCGCCAAATTTCGGCTATAAGTAAGCGGCACCCAAACAGTGACTACGAGGTTTCTCGTTTAGTTACTTTCGCTGTAATTAGTATAACGCACATAAGATGTAATTACTGGAAAACCAGAAGCGTCAATTACCTTCTCCATAGAGTGAAAAAAGTCTATGATAGGTTTAAAGACCATTGATTGCAAAAAAAAAAAAGAAAGAAAAAAAAAATAAAATAAGAGAAAAGTCGAGTATTATTCTCGCGTATTAGATACTACGCCACAAGACAGGTCTTCACGTTCACGTTCAAAGCATGCACGCTGCGTTTGTTTTGGGCTTTTTTACTTCCAATCTCTGTAGTAGAGGTCGCCGTAGTGATTTGCTTAAATTTGTTATTGCCTGTGTCTATCCTATCTTCATCTTCAACCTCGTCATTATCGTCGGCGTCATTATCATCACCACCATCGTGGTTATCACTCATGGTTATCGCCTTGGCTTCCTCGTCATTATCGTCGTCATCACCTTTATCATCATCATCATCATCATCATCATCATCCACCTTCTCCCTCTACACCTCCTATTCTTTGTTTTGATTGCCATCGTCACCATTATCAGCATGTTATCTGCTTTATTATTCATAGTTAAACTACTCTTAATCACCTGATCTTGTGAAGCGTCTATTCCTGCCAGAAAAATCACTTGAGCCATTGCAAGCGTGGCGACTAAGTTCATGTGCACGTGACTTTGCTGGTCATTGTTCGAACATCTACAGATGGTACAAAAAGCGAACAATTATGCGTCAACTATTGTTCCACTTCTTAGTAAAAATTTATTTATAGAAAATATTTTAAGGTTTGGCTAAGAGATCTAGTACTTTTAGAAAACGCTTAAGGTCCTTGTATTGATGTAATAACTGTTTTAATTTATAGCTAGTCACTTTTAAATACGCAAACTAGCGTTATACGCATATTTCGTAGGAAAAATGAATAATTAAAAACTTGAATTGTTTCTTTTTGCTAATTATAACCTTCGCTATTCTAACTTGTAAACAACAACAACAACAAGCCGAGAAGATTTTCTTGTCAACGTTATGATAGTGTACATAGTATCTCATGGAATAATCCTACTAGCGGCTCTCTTTCAAGTTTGTAATACTTACAACAGTAGCATATAGGCAACGATTGTGATAGTTTCTGCCAGTAAGGAGACTCCCAGTCCAATGTATGTAATAAAGTCTAAGGCTGTTTTGTGCTTCTCTGGGATCTGAAAAGGACAAAAAGAAAAAACATAAAGTTTGCGTCTACAATTTTTCAGAAAGTATAGAAATACCTGAAATACGTTCTTTTACATCGGATTGATGTGAGGGTTTTGAGTTAACATGGAATTGAATGCTACAGAGCTGTGTATACTGTTTGATTGTAAGATTATCGCTTGCATTGCCTTCTTTGGAGTTTAAATCATGATCTAGTATATTCCACATTAACGTGATATTAAATTTTAATTCAAAAAACTTGGTACGAAATGAAAAGGCTTAGAAATTTTCCAGAAATTATTTGCACCTTAACGTATTAGGGAGGTTTGTCTGCCTTGATGACCTAGGAAGATATACCATGAATTGGGACCTTGGTCCTTGGTGGGTCACGTTCAAACTTGCTGGGCAGGTTTTCGGCGAAATGTCTGACAAATTGCAACGCCTTGGGTATCCAGGTTTTGGGGTTGGGCGATGGATTAACTTCCCTTTCCCGTTAAAGAATCAATTCTGCAGAAACCAGAAAAACCTTTCATGATAGCATGCGGAGACTTGTGAACGCCTTATGGCTCTTGGTCTGATAGAGCGCCAAGAGGCAAGGAGAGGTTGAGTTTAGCCTTTTCGGCTGACAGGATCAAACGGTGTCTTCTACATAGTACTTCATAGTTTACTTTACAGATATTAACAAATACTATATCATTTGGTTTTAACCCACAACCACATTACCTCCTGTGGGTTGATGTTCATTAAAATTGCAAAATTCGTCAGATGATTGCACGTGCACACAGCGTGACTGCCATTTGTTTTAACCAATGAACATCCATTACCTGACCAGCTACCGTTATTTCTGAAAGGAATTGTAACACGTATCAAATTTATTGCTGGGGACAATTTAATAAAACTTTAATTTACCAGTGTAACATCATGGGTTCCGAATTACTCCTTCATTTTGGCGAGAAATTTCAGCGTTAATTTATGATTTCACACAAACTCTTGTTTCACATGTGAAATGAAAAAAATCGCCCGCATTGCAACCAACCATCCGTACGTCTCAGTGCCAAGATGGTTTAAAATGTTTTGAATGAAGATGTCAGGGCATTAAAAGACGCTTTAGAAAACCCAAACACACAAAAGAGCACATCAAGAAGGATTCTCTTTCTATTTTGTCGAAAATTCTGAACTTGAGCTAAATACTACCTCTAAACTTTTTAGACAGTAGAGAGTTCTTGATCGACACGATAAATCCAGGATAAACATGTCAAAAATCTACGATTGCAAACGTACTTCGTCCCCCATGATATTAATCCTAGGTAATCAAATGGTATATTTGTGAAATTAGGGAATAACTTCACTTGCGTTTTGGCCAAATCCTAAAAATTTTCCTAGGATTTGGACAAAACGAGCTTGAAATTAACGAGCTTGAAATTATTCCCTAATTACACTCGTCACCATTCGATTACACATGCTAATTTTCAAATGTGCCCATTGTTTTAGCGTCTAAGAGCTATATAGATGGTTTTCAGTCACGTGATGAGACGGCCATGTTGGTGCACAAAACAATAGCAAATTATGGCTCGTATTTTGCATAATAATAGAGTCAAATTCCCAAAAGACTTTTTCTCTATTGTTCTGTGCACCGACATGGCCGCGATGACGTCAAGTGAAAACCACCTATAGCTACACTTGTAAATTGCACTTGTAATAGCTTTATCAAATTGACTCCTGGTTTGCATATGACGTCATGGCAGCTATGACCAAAAGGATGCCTATCCACTGGGAACTAAACTTGATTTTCATGTAAATTCTCTGAAGAGAATTTTATTGTATTGACCTCCAACTTGGCCGCCATGTCACGTGGTTGCAAACTAAGAATAGTGGCAAATAAAATAGCTATTGTGGTGATGCGCATGCTTGCAATAATAACATCTCTTACTTATTAAAAAAATTGGGAGAAGAACTTGAAATATCTCAAGTGATTGAAAAATGAAATTTCTGGCCTTCATTAGTAGAAATCATACTCTCTTGGAAGAAATCTATTACACCTTTGCAAATTTTGGAGAGTTGTCTGATAATTATTTTTTAATAAGTGCTCATGGGTATAAGCCTGTATTTTCGGCAATTTCTATAATTATCAACGGAAATATTTTATCAGTGCTAGGCAAAAGATCTAAGAAACAGGATTCGGAATCCACTAGTACTTGTACTGCCGAATTCTGTTAAAAAACTAAACTTTGTCAGACATTCCATGATGCTGGCTTATCTAAATACGTTTTCTTACGGGTGTGAGTAGTTCCACTTCCAAAATACACATTTTTCTGTCTCCTTGTGTTCTTTTTCCTGCAACAAAGTAGCACTTAATACTAAACTTCATATTGGGAGTACAAGAAGAATGGAAAATTTGGTTTAGTGTTTGTTTGTTTTTAATTTGTTTCTTTGATTATTTGTTTTTAACCTAAAATAGAAATTTTCTGAACTGTTGATAGTAAATGGAGATGGGGGGTATTGAAACACGAAAGCGATGTCCTGCTACCCGTCAGGCAGGCCACTGTCAGGCACATGTGCTCACAGATGACCTAAGGTCCGTTTCTCCAAAGTCTCTTAACTTTTCGGGCAGGAATTCACAAATTCAAAATTTACATATAAAGAATGTACTAGCGTGGGAAACCCTGCATTTAATTTTGCTATGTTAACTGATAGTTTTATTATATTATCTTGAAAACCATTGAAACCTCTATCTTGAAAATAAACTGCAAACAGCTTTTCGGGGCCCGTTGATTATCGGGACTTTCAAGAAACTGGCCCCAGCAGCACATTTATTTCGTTCAATAATAGTTAAGGTTATCATTATCATTACAATTCCCATGGGTATTGCTATTCCCATTATCATAATCATAATCATAAGCATTATTATTATCATTATCGTTATCATACTTGTACTGCTATTATTATTATTATTATTATTAGTAAAAAAAAACTGCGGGAGCAACCCGCTTTTGATAGCCTTACATAGTTCAGTATGTCGCTTGTGCGTGAAAACATATTTACCTTGAACGTTCGAAGAACAATGGTTACATTCTCCCTAAAAACTCCATTGTGATACGGCTTAATGCTACTTCCTAGGATGTTAGAATCGATACGTTTATTGCTGTTGAAAAAGAAGCGAGAAAGTAAGTGTATAAACGTTAATAATTCGATGTAAAACATTGTGAGAGACATTAAACTACAGCGAGACGCTCCTGTAGACAGATTAATATGTATAAAAAATTTTACCGGCAGGTTTATTTTTGAACCCTTCGATATGTTTAAAATTTTAATAATGTTATAGCTAAATGTAAGGAAATAATTCTGCAGTGACGTTCATTTTAGAGACGGTCTTTATTGGAAAAGGAATGCTGTTTCAGTATAGCTAATGAAAAGTTATGGTGCAAGATCACTGCAAAAAACCGTGTATGATCAATCTTGCCCTAAACGTTGTATCAGAAAAGATCGATCGCGATCAGTCAAAATTAATAAAGAGTACAAATTATTGTCATAAAGACGACTGCAAGGTATAAGCTATCAACGTGAAAGAACTGTAGTTACGATATTTCGACTGGCCAATACCAGTCTTTTCAGTTCATCAGGTTTATTAGGAAGATCACGAAATTACAGACTGGAATATATATGCAGTACTACGGTGGGCGGGAGTGACTTAAAATGGTGTTTCTACTTAAAAAATGTCATACAAGATAAAACAGAAAACCAAATTAATTAAGATATGTTATATATACAAAATATAGTGGCGAATTATAAACCATCACACTTATTAATTCCCAGAGGCTCAAGGTTTAGGAGCTAAGCTTTTAATTGTCCAATTGTTTCAGACAGGAAAATTAAAAAAAAATTAGGCAATCAAATTGAAATGTCCACTCTCTAGTATTCGATGGGCACCCAACGTCAATTTTCGGAAAATATCTGTTCGGAAGACCATTTGAGATCTGGAATTTTCGGAACATTTGTTGTAAAATTTCTTGCTTGCCTGCCTCTCCTAGGGTTTTTGAACATCTAAAAAATGGTATAATTGCCCATTTTTAACGGATTTTTACTCTGAAAAGGTCACCTAGAATTTTCCGGAGCCTTTTTTTTGGCTGAAATTTTCGAAAAGGTAAGTTTTGATCCCTATAATTTTCGGATCACTAGACTTTCAGCTGGTAAATCCGAACAGTTGAAAAATTTTTAGGGGATAAAAATATGCCTATATCTACCGTTTAAATACCAAAATACGTTTAACAATGCTAGTTTAAGTGGTTTTAAACTATACCCTCGTTGGGTGCCCCTGGTATTCTACGTTTGCTATAATCTCAGGGGCACCCAACGAGAATATAGTTCAAAACCACTTAAACATAGCATTGTTGAACGTACTTTAGTATTTAAACGGTAGATATAGGCATATTTTTATCTCCTAAAAACTTTTCATCTGTTCGGATTTCTTAGCTGAAAGTCTAGTGATCCGAAAATTATAGGGATAAAAACTTACCTTCTCGAAAATTTCAGCCAGGAAAAAGCTCCCGAAACTTCTAGGTGGCCTTTTTTAGGGTCAAAATCCGTTAAAAATTGGTAATTATACAATTTTGTAGATGTTCGAAAATCCTAGGAGAGGCAGGTAAGCAAGAAATTTTACAACAAGTGCTCCGAAAATTCTAGATCTCAAATCGTCTTCCGAACAGATATTTTCCCGAAAATTGCAGTTGGGTGCCCCTGTAATCTGTAAGAGCATAGACCACTGAAGATTGCCGTGCCTATTTGTGAAAATTCTCCTGTAAAGGTATAGGTGAAGCAACCATAATTTAAGTTGACAACTAACAGTAATTGAACTGATAACATTTACGCCGTCTCTCCATCAATGCATATAGGACTGACTGAACTCCATGGCTTTCTTAAAAATAATGACCGAGGGCACAGCGCGAGGTCATTATTGTTAAGAAGGCCGAGGAGCCAGAGGGCATTATCCGATTTTAATTAATGCGCCTTTTCATTTTTTTAGAACAAGGAAAGCCAAGAATAGCTTGAATGGTTTGCTAACTTAAGAGTCCAGAAACACTGTATGGAATCTCGTTAGGATTTGCAGCCTTCATGTGTTACAATATGAATATCTGCCTTTTCTCAAAGGGTTTTAAAATTGTTAGTTTCTAGGCTCTTTTTTCAGTTCAGCAGCTGAGTTCCATAACGCTTAGCCGACGTTGCTTTTGCTGCAAATATACAGTACAGTTGTTTTGAAAAACGTTTTTACTTCATTAGAGATGATGCGCGATGGCTTAGACGATTTGCTGTCGCAGGCGGTGGATCAATACGAAAAAGAAGAGGTAGTTTTAGACGATGGACTCGATGAAATTCTTTCCTAGAGTCTTGATATGTTTGAGCAGAAGAGTCTTGAAGACAACGCTATCGGTATTACCTACATGTTTGAGGTTGGCGGGCCTATTTTGGTGATGGGAAGGCGCTTGTAGCCGTTCGGAACATCTTTTGGAATGCCTTTCTTTTGCTTTTCACTCAATTCTTATCTTGATTTATTGTATTGGCATGCCTGCCCAGTGAACTGTTGACAGGATGAAGAGGGTCGATTTGAAATAAACGCAGAAAAAAATTTGGTTCAGCCGGCCGTCCAGTCTGTATAAAAAAATACCAAAGAAAAACTTCACAGGTTTTTATACGGTAGTAAACCCGAAAGTTTCTTTTTTCTCCAATGAAATTTTTGAAAAGTTAAGAAAATCACTGGGTGTTGAAAGGAAAACTTCTGCTCAGAATAACTTGGGTTTAAAGCCGAAAAGAGCGGATGTAATTTCTATTTCAATTGATAATGACCTGTAGAAAAGCAATATTTTGGGAAGCGAAAACCCTGAAGCTTTAGTTAAGGACAACTTTTATTTGATCAGATTAAATTTCGGTATGAGCGCGGGGGATGGGCCCTGCGAATTGAGTGCAAAATTTGCGAACTTGGCAAATAGTTTCACGTGCGATTACGTAACTCCTGATGATAAATACTGATTTGGCTTAGAAATCATCAATTCTTGCTCAGGTTTTAGCAGAGCCACGTAGGGGTGAACAGCCCATCCCCCACCCAGAAAATCGCGTGGGTTGTATAATTACTAACTACCTCTAAGCCAAGCTGTCCCAGCTTGGCTTAGTCCGCTGATCAATCATTTTCCCATACCTTTATACAACTGAGCATGAATACGAATTTCAGTTGTTGAGCTGGAGTGGGTTTAAAAACTCGAGGCGAAGTCGAGTTTTTACACTTGATAATACACGACTGCAACTTTTTAGGACGGCTTTAAAATCTTTAGATTTGGTGTTGTGTCTGTATCAGCTGTAAAGACACTAATTAAACATAAATTTCTTTTGGTTTTTTCTTTATGAATTCTTGATGCATTTTTGAAGCATCATGAAAGCTACACGGCAAGACGTGAAGTCGAAATAAGGATGTGGTATCACCAGGGATCAAACAGGGACCTCGCGCAACGAAGGCCGCGCACCTTGCAGCTGTGCTACCTTGCATCTAAGTAAGAACCTGCTATAATTAGGCTAGAACTCAATGAAACCAAAAGGCCTGAGGATGTATGATGGTTAATGGGAGAATAGGTTTACTTTTGAGTTAAATCAAGATTGATTGTTAATGTCAATTTCAAATTTATTTTTCTCGACATCCTATGCCACATTTTCATTTTCCTCAGTATATCCTTTATCAGGATTATTTGTAATAAACCAATCTTACCTTGCAACTAAGCTATCAACGTATTTACCAAGACCAAGATACAGCGTGTTAACAACAACAGTATCTGAAAATAACACAGAGACAAACATAATACGACTTTATAGACATGGGTACAAATAAAGGCAAATGAAGTTCTGAACATTCTTTAGAGGGTCCTGAAGGAAAGGTACAATTTTGTTTTGAGATCCTCGAGTGTTCCTTCTCAAGCTCATCAATAATTCAAGAGTGTTTGGAAATCTGATGAAAAACTACTCATTTTTGCATCCTTAATTTCTCCTTCTAAAATCATTTTGTTTGAGAAGCAATATCAAGCTTTCGACACAGCATTTCATCAGTCGATGCAACACCTCGAAGTTTGTCAAAAATACCAGTCCGCTGCGGCGTCGTAATTTCAACTCTCTTCTCAGTGTTTCATCTGGTGATGAAAGACTGTGCCTCATGCTTGATCTATTACATGAAAGTCTGCCTCAGATCCCTTTTCCTAGGAAGGGAGGTTCTGACCCCGCATTCCCTTCTGATCCTTCCCATTCCCTCCGTTTCTTATGAGAATCTAGCATGCCGAACTTCTGTCAACGTCATCCAGAATATCGTTTCCTTTCCCAATCCCCGCCGATTCGATCCGTGCCCGCATTTTCGCGAATCTCACATCCTGTCAAATCCAGTATCCCGTTAACTTAGCGTTTCGCGAATTCCGCACTGCATTTGGTCAAATTCTGGATCCCGGGATAAGACACTCTTCCAGAACCCCTTTCCCTTCGAATTACTCAAATTCATCCTTCCGTCTTAAATTGGCCGTATGAGGGAATTCAAGAAAGTCTTGGATACTGTATTCCACGCCGTGGATTCCGGATTCCATCAACTGGCTCCAGATTTTTTGTCAGTGGAACTTGGATTCTAGATTCGAATGATTAGTGGGATTCCGGAATCCTTGAGCTGTATTCCTGATTCCTGTTATTACCCGATGTGATGTTGATGCAATCGTGTTACTTCAACTTAATACTTGTATATGAAGTTATGCTATTTGGGAGAATGCTATTTTGAAGAGTCAACAAAGAAACACTACGGCCTTTATGAATCGCGAATTCACTTTTTTGGACCCGGTAAAATTACATGTATTCCTTTAGAGTAGAAACTTTAAAAAACATTGGTCCAACCTTAATTGATTGGTTCCTCTCAGCAATCTCACCTTGATTTTGAAACAAGTACGACGGAAGAGTTATTTTTGCCAGTTTTTCAGCATCACCCTCTCCGGAAAAAGTAAAATTGTTAGGGTCACCTTTAGGTACCAGCGCTACCTGTAGAACTATATGAAGGAATGAAAGAAATATAAGAACAAGATCCTTGTCAGTTTATGAGAAGTTTAAATTCACTTTCTTTCTGTACTAGACATAATTAGATGATAGAGAAATAGTAACACTAAAACACAAAACTTAGGAAGGACTCAAATGTGTATTTCGTACCTATGTGTTGGTTTTTCTTTCTTGCCTCCCTTTTTGACGCATTCAAGTTAAAAGAGGCGTATTTAAACGCAAATTCTTCTATAGCTCTTGCTGATAACATTATACTTTCACCAGTTGCAGTTTTGGAGTTTTCTTCCATGGAATGCATTAAATCTTTATATGCGTCTGTGATAAGCTGTGAAAAATACATAAATAATAAATAAATAAATAAATTAAAAAATAAAATAAAAATAAATAATTTTGCATTCATCCTGGGTATTTCCTCTTGGGGTCAGGTTTTGCCCATTTATTGAGTGCTGAGCCACCCCTCCCCCTCCCCTCACTTGCAGTTTCCCCAGTGTGACTGCGTGATTTCACTAAGCTGTATTAGTATTAATCATTTTTAATTACTTCAGATTTACATCAACTGAAGCCTTTTTTTTTCCTTTTGCACTTCCTTCTCTCACCCAAAACTCTTACTGCGCATGCGTTTCTATTCATGATCAACCTTGGGCTGCATTTAAGCTATGATTTTTTTAATTTCTTTCAACACCACGCTATTGATCCATTTCGGTTATATTTTTGACGAGTTACTACAGTAATTGCCTCTTCGTCTTTTTTCGGTTTTCTTACCTTTAATGAAACTGGGTCTTGTGGATTAAGTGACTCCACCTTTCTGTAAAAATCTAACAACTTAAAACAAATATATGAAATATTAGGAAGCATCTTAAAAACCCCCAGAAGAATCTGACTTTATTTCGTATAAACCCTCATAGATGGGAGGATTTCTAATATTGCTCGTTTGAAAGATGTCCTATTAACAACTGCGATAGAGGGAGAATCGTGTCGATAAAAAAGAGTCTAATCTGACTCGTTTTGAAAGTACTTGATAACTGTGCTTAATTTTAATCGAGTTAATAATAAACTTTAAGTTTTCGATCATGACATATATCGTTTACTCGTCGGTACTGTATAATGATGCGATGCGCTGGGATTGTAATTTCCTGTTCAGTCAGACTTGTTGGATAGTTAGAGCGCCTTTTAACACTATTTGAAGCTCTGTTCGAATCAACTGTTTTCGAATGCGTCAAAGATGGCAGAACATCGAGAGCAGTTGAAGATAGCACTGTACTTTGAAGAACTTTCAGGGCAGTTGAAGACGTGTGAAGTGGAGTTTCAAGTGCTTTCCAGGATGGTGCCGTTAGCAGAACGTCGAGAGTAGTTGAGGACGGGACAGGTGAAGGTTTTGTGACTAATACCTTGCTAGATGATGCGGTTGACAGATCTTCGAGAGCAAATGAAGACGCGGCAGGTAAAGGACTCGAAGCTGAGGCCTTCATAGATGGTGCCGTTGGTAGATCTTCGAGAGCAAATGTAGACGCTTCAGGTGAAGGGTTCGTAGCTAATGTCTTCCAAGATTGTACCGTTGGCAGAACTTCGAGAGAAGGTGAAGACGTGGCAGGTGAAGGGTTTGTAGCTAATGCCTTCCTAGATGGTTCGGTTGGCAGAACTTCGAAAGATGCTGTCTTCGAAGTTGTAGCTGTTGGCAAAACTTGCAGGGCTGTTAAAGGAAAATAATTTTCATTGATATCAGGAGTTATGCAGAGAGTCCTTCCTTACTTAATGTATACTATTGATTTTCTAGTCTTTTTCTAAATATGGACGTTCTGGGAGAGCTTCAAACGAGTTGGAGAAGTTTCTTACCTCTAAGAAGCTTTCAAAAAGTATAATACAGTCGACTCTCTCTTAACGGACATCTCTATAAGACGGACACCTAGAGTTGGTCCCTGCCTTTCTTTACCTTTATTTATTTTAGTCCATTAGACGAACACCTCTGTAAAACGGACACTTAGGGTTGGTGCCTGCCTTTCTTTACCCCTATATTTTAGTCCATAAGACGGACACCTCTATAAAACGGACACCTAGAGTTGGTGCCTGCCTTTCTTTACCCCTATATTTTAGTCTATCAGACGAACATCTCTGTAAAACGGACACCTAGAGTTGGTCCCTACCTTTCTTTACTCCTACATTTTAGTCTATAAGACGTACACCTCTGTAAAACGGACACTTAGGGTTGGTGCCTGCCTTTCTTTACCCCTCTATTTTAGTCTATCAGACGAACATCTCTGTAAAACGGACACCTAGAGTTGGTCCCTACCTTTCTTTACTCCTACATTTTAGTCTATAAGACGTACACCTCTGTAAAACGGACGCCTAGAGTGGGACCCTGCCTTTCTTTACTCCCGTTATTTGACTCTCTATAAAAAGGAAACTTAGTGCCGGTCCTACAGGTGACTGTCTTAGAGAGAGTTGACTGTAGATAAAAGTTAATTACTGGGTAAGCAACATTTATTAACTGCCATCACTGTCTTCAACTGTGAAAGTTAATAATTGTTGCTCAGACACCCAGTAATTAACTTTCATGTACCTTAATAATTCAGATCACGTTTGACACCTGAGCAAATGTTTAAGGTTGGCATAGCGTTGGAGTAAATTTCTGACAACCGTGGAGGAGGCAAATTTGTTAACTTTACTATTGACCTGTCCTAAACTGGCATCAAGAGAAAAGGTCATGATCATCAAAATGTTTTGATCTTTCATCAAATTCTCTCAGCTTATTGACCCTAATTCTTTAATAAAATGTATTGCGATCAGTCTGGCGAATTTTTAATGCAGATATTTAGTTAAAGGGTTTCGTATAAGGTGGGTGCCGTGGACTTAAGGTTGATTTGCACTGTAACTGCGTAATTTTAACGTGCTTGCGTACGTAAATTTTACGCGCGTAAATGAAATAGAGGCAATGTATGGAAGATCACGCGTAAACGCAAAAGTTGAACCTCGCTCAACTTTTACGTTTATAACACGCGGCCTGTCATACCGATCATACATCACCTCGATTTTATTTACGCGCGTACGCACGTCAAAATTACGCGACATCCTTAGGTTACTTTTTGAGAGGGGCAGTATGTCCTATGATTTAGCTATATGTACGATTAAATTAACCAAGTTGGAAGCACTCCATAGGAAAGAAAAAATGCCCTTTTTTAATTCGATAAATGGGCATTTAAAAACCGTTCCCTAATTGCCCAGGGGACCACCTTTCACAGGAAGTATCCTTAAATTGGATACGTCCTTAATTCCACATAGGCCACCTATCACCCGGCCCAGTTACGTCAGTAATCTCCCGATCTGAGTTACCTCTAATCGTCGTCTGTCTTTTCAGTGATCTGGTGAATGTTGCATTTGATTTGTTTGCGTGCAGCAGCAGAAAGAGAAGGAAAGACTTTTAGTAAAACCCAACCAGTGGTCTATTATCAATGCTGCGTTCTGATTGGTTGAGCTACTACTAGGCTATATGTTATAGCCCAATAGTAGCGAAATGCGCGGGAGTTTTGGTGGCAAAAAAGTATTAAAGTCTAGCTTTAACTAGCTAAATTTTTTTTATTCTCGATATTTTTGACTAACTAGTTGGATTTTACTAAAACAATTATTCCTCGAGCCCTCATGGCCTCTGAGTCGATTTGGGCTCGAGGAATAATTGTTAAATATCTCTCCTTCCCATTTGACGAGATTTGTCAGCGGTACCATAAGGTATTAGAGTGGTTTTCATTTGAGTGTCGAAAAGTAATTGGTTTTGCACTTTCTACACGATGCGATTGGCTTAAAAGATTCGCGCCACCTTTTCATCCAATCAGAAGTAAAACCAAAGCCAATTGTGACGCGCTCGCATGCATTTTCCCGCGCTTTGCGTCAGCCACATGTAATTACTTCGAGTTTTGATTGGTTCAATGTATTGTCTGTGTCCTATGTGATTGGCCAGAGTAATTACTTTGGTTTTGGTTTTACGACACTCAAACGAAAACCACTCTACGATCAAAAATCAGTCTTTAAAGTCACTGAATCACTGATCGACTGGTTAGCTAAGGTGTGACCATTTCAATGAATAAACCTCTAACTTATGAATTGACTATAACTATGGTTTAAAACCTTACCTATGGAGCTATTTTGGCAGATATAGCCATATTTCTTATCTTGGCAGTTCTTTCCTGAAATACATGGAGACGAAGAATTATCTATATCCTTCAATATATAGCAATAGTGATTGTGGTTGCCTCCTGGCTTCTTTTTCCCACACGTTAAACTGTCGAGGTTTTCCCCGGCTTTGGTTCCGTTACTCAACACAAACTGCCCAATAGTCACGTTAAACGTGAGTCCAATCCAGAATTTATCAGAATTCTTGTATCCCAGAGATTTAAGTCTTTCCGCCAGTTCGTTAGTCTTTGTCTGGGAATCTAGAAGGGCCAAAATAGACCCATCGCTTTTGCATAGTTCGTCTGCTTCTATCCAGGTCGTTTTAGTATCAACTATGTGATACTCGGTTGCCGTGATAAGACCAAGAATGTCTGGAAAAAAAAGGAAATGAAAACTGAGTCGTAAACAACGCATCATTATACCTTTTTTGGGTAACTGCCCACCTACCCCTCCCCCAAGCCAACATTTTGCCTTAAGCAAGAAGTAAGACAAGTGTTAATGTTGGCTTAGGGGAGGGGTAGGTGGGCAGTTTCCCAGATACTTATGACTGCATAAGTTCTTCCATGGACATCAACAACACCTGCAAAAATAACACTATCGCTATTTGTTACTGCGGCCAACGTCTTCCTAACACCGTTGCCAATCATGTTACATTACCAGTTGAAACTAAACAAATATTTTCACCGTAACGACCAACAAAAACAACAACTTTATTAAAAGCAATGAAATACATTAAACATATACACGCTACCTACATTTAGTTAAAGCTATTCGAGGCAGGCAATGCGCATGGGTACTTTACATACATGTACTGATTAATTTAAGACATTTTACATGGAACATAAAAGAGATTTAATTTTTGACCAGCAGCACCTATATTTTTAGTTTGATCGATATCGACTAATAGCGTACGTTTCTCTTAGCTCTAAACGTCGTTGATGTGAGAGTAAAAAACTTTTTTATGTCCAATTTATGTGACGAACACAAGGCCAGTGGACTGATATACCAGACCAAAGAAGTTTGTACCCTACAGAAGGTCTGCCGACAAAAGTTTAGTTGAATATAACCTTTAATGATTTGTTGCGTTCTTCCATCTTTGATTTAGTTATAGTTCTTTGTTCTTTGTAATTCCTTAGCTTATGCACTTCTTATGCACGGAGTAATTGTAGCATTCAATAACCAGATAATTAAATTATTTGTAATAAATACATTATTTGAGCGCAACTGAAATTTTATGCAACTGGATTGAATCACTTAATATTCACTTTCCCCATTACGCAAGGAGAGGTTTATAACAGCTGCGAAGGAGACTGGAAGAGGTTGCCTGGGAGCTTGTAAAAAAGGAAAACGTTTTGTTTGAATTTTTAGTCATATGAGAACTTCGTGTAATGTCTGTAATGTTTTTCATCTCGTTGACACACGAGCCTCCTCCAGGCAATGCAGGCAAATGAGTTTAATAAATCCAGCATGTGTTTTTTACTACTTTAAAGAACATAGTTCAGCAAAGGAAAATTTCATTTTGGCTAAGTTTGTTCTTTTGAAATTCTACTGGGGGATTTGAATAAAAATGGCGTCTATTATTTATCATTTCGATCAAAGTGCGTTTTCTCCTTTTTTTATGAATTCTGCAGTTTCTTAAACAAAATTTAAGCTGAATGCATGTAATACCATCGCTATCTTATCTTGTATCCATCAGAACACTTGTACTTAATCAGGAAAACGTTATCCACTCTCAATAAATGAAAATCAAAATTTTATGAATTTAGGTTATGGCTTTAAAGTTCCACTATAAGTTAAATAAAAATAGTTATTAAAAACATTAAAGACAATGTTACAAAAGGGCTTAATGGTATTTGAAGTGATGATGAATTTGGTTTATAATTTGAGATTATTCTTCGAATGGCCTAAATTTCTTAGGCAACTAGCATTGACGATGCCAGAGGGGTAGTGAATTCAATACGTTTAATATACAGTTATTACCGGTACTTCGTTCAGTTATTTCTACAACAGAGGATACAAAAGCGTTTTCTAGAACATAAATAGGATAAAACGAAACAAAATAAATATACTAACTTACCCGACATAAGAAACAACCAGTAGACAAGCAACATTGTAGCCCTTTAATACTCGTGATAATATAACCATGTGTTAATGAACTTATTTCCCTATATATATCTAATCAGCGACAGTGGGGTCCTATGTTTACTCTGAGCTTGTTCATTCCACATTATTTCCGTTCTAATGAAAAAAAGATGACCTGTTTGAAAAACAAACAAAATACAGCTATCATTAGATTGACATCTTCTTCTGGAAATTGATGTTCTTATGTTCTAATGTTTTTTTTTCTTTTAAGAATCACCACGGAGCGATTCAGTTGTAAATATAACAGGGATTTTTTCACATGCACATTGTATCTGTCAGAAATTTCCTGACTCCAGCAGCAATTGATAATGCCCTACTGACTCCATGTAGGTTAATAATCTTAGAAAGAAAATAAATGTAAGTATTACTACGCATTTAATTTGCTACCCTTTATTACTTGCACATCCGTCTCTACAAGAGGGAAGTAGGTGCAACATTGCTTCATTTGAAATGAATTTCCTGGTTTTTAGAATAAAATGATTGGTTTGGGTTATCAAATTTCTAACTTTTTAAAATTGCTTAAGAGTCAAGGCATAAATCTAAGCACCCCTCCCGTACTACTCTCTCTGAACAAAGTAAAGAGGGATACCGACTAGTGTACCGGCCCTCAAACAAAGAGTAAAACATTCAGGCAAAACTGAAAAGCAAATTAAACAAACTGACTATTGATAATTTTCTACCAAAGTATTCAAGTCTGATAAGATTTTTTTGCTAAACTGGCCAGGAAAAGGTCATTAAGCTTTTCTTACTTTGTTGACCACAATGATATCGTAGTGCTTGCCAAATTCTAGCGTTCAGATTGCACCAGATTGCATCCTAGAGAGAAAAAAAGGGAAAAGGGAAAAAAAAAAGGCTTATAATATTGCTACAAAGCGCAATGGAGGTCTAACACGGCTAAATAATTTAGCCGTTTTAGACCTCCATTGTGTTTTGTAGCAATAGCTGCCTTTTTTCTTTTATAGCCCACTTGAGTTAAAAAGGCTGTCTAAATGGTTTCAGGAAGAAATTAGCATTCACCACTTTGTTCACATCGTTTCATAATAGGACACATGCCTTTCATGACATGTTATAGTGGCTATTAACGCAGCATTTCGAACTTGCCACAAAAAAATCGAAGAAATGCTTCGCCATTATATGCTTTGAAGCAATTCATCCTGAAGAAAAAATATACATCGTAACTGATAGTTACATGATATACTTCATTAAACCAATTGAAAAAGACAACCTGTTTTGGAACATTGCTCCAGGGTATATTTGGGAAGTCTAAATTATCTCTGACCACGTATAAAGATCCTAAATACAATAATTTTCAGCAATTTAAATCTCTGTTGAAGTCAAAATAGAGACATTCGAAATTGAATTTATTAATGTCAACAACATAATAAAATAGGTATGGCTAATCATCAAAGCTAAAATTTAATGTTAATTTGAATATTGAATTTACTTTTTTTATATAAGTTTGTTTCATTTGAATATTAGGTTTTTTTAGCAGCAGAATATTGAAGCATCTCGCGAAGCTAACCTGAAGGTACCGCAAGCAACAAGAGGCGGGAAACTTAGCGCGAAACTCATGCACCGCTGTGGCTTTTGACAGGATGTTCGGCGTTTGTCATCATCGTTCATCGAACTCATTTTTCCTATGAACATTTATGTGTATCTCAGTATGTATATAATAAAGAAATGTACAGCATGTCTGTTCTATATTCACAAGGTTTTGACAGAAAATTGTGCCATATTTTTGCCACTTGTTCTGTAAAGCATTTTAGGCAATAAGACTTGTTTCGGAAGCCCAGAACTTATATCAAATTTTAACGAGACCTAACCAGTTTTTTTTTTCAGAAACGCTTCCCGACTATACGAAATTTACCTCAACGAATGACTTAAGCAACGTAAAATATTGTTTCACTAATAAGAACAAGTAAACGATATAGCGTTAATGGAATGGGAACTCTTGTGCTTCTTAAGAGAAGGGAATTGGTTGATGTCGATAGTCAAATTAAGGAAAGTTTTAGGGTCGGTTATTTAAACGAAGTCTATCTTAGAGCGCGAGCTAAGAAATCTTTGGGCCTCCGGATCTCTTCGTGAGTTAATTAAAGAATATGATGAATGGACCTGACATTTCAGCTGGATTAACCCTTACTGAACTGTTTACGAAAGGAAGCCTGCATGTCGCTTGGAAGCGCATGCATAACCAGTCAAGGGTAGAAAATTTGCAGTATAACACTCTTGGATGTCGCGAGCCGATCCTTTGCCATATAAGGTGAAAATGATGTCATAGGCGGCTTTTGACTTTGATTATTTCAAGCTTAATTATTTCCAAGAAAGCTGTGTCATAGTGGTGATTGAATATAATTATGTAGACATCGAAATGATAAACTGCTTCTTGTTCTCTGGATGAGAAGTATCGATTGAAATGGATTTGACCAGCCACCGTCCTGTAATGTTTTGATCTTTATACTATAATTATGCATGTTTAATACTATTTCGCCACGGAGTAAAAAGAAAATATCATAGTGAAAAGAACATGCTTTAACTTTTTTTAGAATAGGGAGTACTTTTAACGTATTCCACTAAGAAATAAAACAAGAAAAAGCCGGAAAGAAAGAGTGTGGTGTTGAAGTCATTAAATAATAATAATAATGATAATAACAATAATAATAATAATAATAATAATAATTTTAATAGTTAGCATTGTTGTCATATATTTAGTTTTTAATTTGCAAACAACACGATATAATTTAAAATTGTAAAATATTACTTATTGTTCTGATACTTAAATAAAGTTGTTATTATTGTTAAAATAATAATAATAATAATAGTGAATAATAATAATAATTAGTAATGGTAACGGGACTAAGTGGAGTCTTATTCGTTCTGTAATCATGCGAGTGATTAGCAAAATCGGACGACCGCGTAACGTCAATTTTCAAATAGGGAGTTTATTGCAACGTCACTAGTATATTTTGCCGACGCAATATATAAATAATTCTGCATCAAATATAGTCCTTTTTAGCCGAAAGAATTTTTAATTTTAGGAAACCTTGGTACGAATTTACTACATTTTGTCGACAATAATAAACCGCCAGAAGGAATCTGCAATTTATTGCTCGGGCTTCCTTTTAGGTAGAGCCGAGTTTAAATCTGGCTGGGTTTTTTCGTCATCCTCTGATTGCTAAAGCGTTGCAGAGCATTCAGAACCCGAGCCCGAGTACGCGCATACTTTGCGACTCTTATTTACAGCCATTTCTTGAAAGATTGTCGGAAAAAGTGCACGCGACAATCCCGAAAGGCTTGTGGGTGGTTTTGAGTTCTCTTTTCTTCAAAGAAGTTTGAAAGAATTGGCACGAAGGGCCATGGAAATGTGTTTACGAGTGCTAAAGGAAAGCAACAAAAGTAGGTTCGACAGCTACAGTCGTCAGGAACAGTGTATTGATCATATCCTATATTACCTTTCGGGTCTGTCGCGTGCACATTTTTTCCGACTTTCTCGAAATGGCTGTATATTACATTTAGGTCATGAGAAAGTTAAATTAATAACTAGTAATAGTCGACACTACAGCTGCCCCCGCTCTGTATATTGTCGGTCAATAGCATTCTTGCTCGTTGTGTAGCTCTTTGAAATATACCGATTCATAAGGAAGATTTTCACACATATTCCATACAATAGGTGAGATAAATAAGGAAACACAAGGTTCCACGAACAGTTTCAGGTCGATTTACACAGCTTTGATCAAAACATTCTCAGTTTCGAGAATAGTTTAGTCTAAACCATGAGAAAAGATTTAATAAGAAGTTGAATTTTTCGCTATTTCTCTTTCACTTTTTACATTCAGTTCATTTTATTTGCTGGAAAGGAAGCCTTAGAAATTAAAAGGACGTTTGATCAATTCACACTAGCGCATTCTAGTATTATTTTAAACTTTATAGCGGAAGGACATCCGTGAGGAGGGAATAAGTCAGCACAGACTTTGATTGTCGGCGAATTTCTGTAATCGTCCATCGTTCTGCTAGTGAGAAGCTAGCCGTTGTTCACACGTGTTGCTTGTTTGCGGCTGAGTCTTATTCCGGTTAAAGGGAGAGAATGAGTGCCTGGCAAGGTTTCCAATGAAAGATTTGTGAACTCGTGTCTGGCAAACTCTCCAAGTGTTTATATATACACAGTTAGACGCACCTTATAACTTCTTCTGCGCTTAACGAGTGCCGTTAAAATTTTGGTCCATAACTTTCACTGAAACAACTGCTCCACAGAATGTCACTGATAACACGTAACGCAAAAGAGTGTCGAAGTATGACTACACAATAAATGTCACAAAATCTACCTAAGCGGTCCCTTGGGGATGTTCTGTCTTTACGTCATCCTAACCATTTCGTACTTGCGGGCGCAAACAATAGAAACGTCATCATCCTAACGATTCCTCGCGGCCCCTGTTCAAGCACATCGAGATGTTTTCTATATTGACTGTATGACCGTATATTTCAACTGTAAGTACTTTCCTTAATATACGCGCGAGTTACTAGAGTGCCTCCTCGGGATTTCGCCTTCTGGGCGAAATCCCTGCGGGGGCAATAAAGAAATTATAATAACCAGGCGACTCCATCACCATGCAGGGTGATTATATTTTCAGAGAGGTCCTGAAAATAAAAAAAAAAGTACAAAGATTTTTTTTTTTTTAATTTTATTTTTAATTTTATTTTTTTATTTTTTTTATTTATTTTTTGCCTTACAGACATATATTAAATGTTTACAGTACTAAACACTACTGAAAACTAAATACTACTAACAATATTCACTATACTTGCACTATTTACAATATTGGCTATATTGACAATACCATCCATACGATGCTCGTACTACTAATAATTACAATGGTTACACTCCTTACAATTCTAGTACATCACACGCACACACACACCCACACAAACACACACACACACAAAAAAAAAAAAAAAAAAAAAAAAAAAAAAATAGTTAGTAGGTTAGAGGAGTTATTTTTCATGTCTATTTTATAGCTTTTCAATTCTGTATTTAATTATCATTTTACCAACGAAGTCTTGGAGGAGAATTGGTTTGTTGTGTAGTTTGTTGGCGTAGATGTAGTATCTCATAAACAACATGGTATAATTGAATTTCCTTACTAGTACCTTTTCATGTAAGTCCGAGAGGATGCCGAACAGTCTTTCTTCGCTAGATGGGTTGAAATTGATCTTGTTTTCTATATTGAACCAGTTGATAACCCGTTGAATGAAAATCTTGACGAAATGACAATCTCTAAAAGTATGATTAATAGAGTCTTTTTCACCACAATATATACATTCATCATCTTCCTTGATTCCATAGCGGTAAAGTTCCTTTTTGGTGACTACAATTCGGTGGATTAATTTATATTGAAATTCCTTTAATTTGGTCTCTCTACAGACGGTTTTTAGGGAGGTGAATATTTTTTCCCATTTATCTTCATCCAAGGAAAGATCTTTGCTCCATCTCTGTGGCCCAGAATGACCTGTTGTGTGGATTTTTGTGCATAATAACGTATAGAAGTCGCTAGTCTTGATTTTGTTCAGATATAGAGTTATCGATTCATTTAATTGTAGACTAAGATTATTATCAGAATATAAAGTACAAAGATAAAAATCCACCCAAAAATTCCTACCCTAAAAACCTAGTAGATGATCACAAGGAACTATTAAAAAGATTATCAAAATCAGCGTTAAAAAGTCACAATGTTATTTGATTTCCTTAAACACAGATCTACACTGTCCCGGTCTTTAACGGCTATGTTATGAATACAAAGCAACCACTCTAGCTAATTTTCGTTTAGTTATGGTTTTCACGGCCGTATTTTATCTGATTATCCGCTGGTGGTTACTTGTACGAAACCTAGGCTTGTACCAAGCCAACATTATTAAAGTTTGTAAGTTGTTACGATCGTTACTCATATTTCCTTGAGTATATCATCGCAAGGTTTACAAAGGTGTGCAATAACATTTGGGGATAATAACTATCAAACCAAGCTTGAAAGGTCTAAAATTTTCCTGGTGTCAGTGAAAATTTTTTTCACCTTCTCTTTTCTGTATGATAATGTCGATTGAATTTAAAACTCAAAGAAAAATATTCATTCTTCAACCATAGACAATTTTACGGCTTACAGCATTTATCCGTTTAAACGACTCCAAAACTGGAAAAAAATGTGATAAGCCTCACTTCTAGCATAAAATAATATAAAGAATTTGGAAGATCTTGTGGTTTAATTTTAATAAAGCTTCAGTCTATTATATTCACAATTTTTTTGCAGTTCTGTCTCAGTGATTGATGACAGAATTTCATATCGTCGTATTCGGTCTGACGTATACGCCGTGTGATTGAACAAATCGGACTCGATCCCGCTACAGCGGTCGTTCGATTTTGTCAGTCACTCGTGTTATTAAACAGACCGAATTGGACTGCAATCATTGCTATTGCCATTATGAATCATTTGTAATCTTTATCTCCCCTAGGGCAGTATCGTTAAAAAATATTTTATTTACGTCATCAAATAAACTAAATTTATGATTCTGCTGATTGCACGCATGACTAGTACGCACTGACCTCACAAACACTTTGAGCCCTTATTAAGCTTTTTAGCTCACGCTAACAATGCATGATTTATTAAAAGCGGTAGAGTGATCAAGGCAAAAATTTGTTGGCCCGGGTCTACTGGTCTATGGGCTGGCAACGCCCCTGGCTAAAGACAGTCGACTACCATTTTCGTAGGGTTATATTTCAATAAATGACATGGTAGGGGTAAATAGTGAAGTCCCATCCAAGAAACTCCATCAGAGATCAGCCAATACATCTAACGTATAACAGGCCTCTTGGTTACTGAATTTCATATGTACAAACGGCAGCTTTTGCTGCTAGTTTTTGTAATTTACAATTTTACCATGCAACTTGCTACGTTAATCGCTACGACCACAGAGTCTCACATATCACCCTCAAATTATTTATTAATCCAGTGGCGGATCCAGGGAAGGGGCCCGGGGGACCCGTCCCCCCCTTATCTTTGGACCAAACTGAGGCCCGAAGGGCCGAAAAAATGTTTTTGGCAGACCGCGCCCCTCCCCCCCCTTCCTTATCTCAAGGTCTGTAACTGGCACTGTAATCTATTATCGAACGAGCCGCTGGACGAAAAATGCAATTTCAATGTTACTATACAGATGTGAGGTGGATCGGAGTCGGTTAATGCATGCAGTAAGTATCCAGTAAGTATCCAATATCATTAATGTATGTGTGGTGGTTCAATTTTACCCTGGTGGTTTAAACTCGTTTATTATAAAAAGCAAAGGAAAATCAAATATAAACTAAAGATAAAATTGAAACACAGCTTATACTTGTATAACACAGGCAGTACTATGGATTAAATTTTTCTAAATATAACACATTGTTTACAGCAAAGGTACCATTACTGGCAATATTAACTTCCTCGTATGAAGTATAGTAATGTCGTTGACGGTACAACTTCTGGATGAGAACTTTTTTTAAGTTTAAAAAAGATAGAGCAACCCCTTCTACCCCCAACGTCAAAAAGATAATTCTGAAGTATAAAAAGCTGTTAGTTCTTTATTGAGGAATGCTATCACTTGCTCATCACTTAATCTCTTATACGTAATTCTGCTTTTTTTTTGGCATCAAAGATAACAAACTCTCAACGGCTAGCAACGTGGTGATACAACTCACTTTGACTTTGTCGAAACGTCAGTCATTGTCAACAACAACAGTGTCCTATTCAGGGCTACGTTTACCCGGACGATCAAACTCAACTTACTTACACACAAGAATACTGGATCGTTGAATGAGAAAGACGTTGTACACGTGTTCGTATCAATCTGGCCTATGGAGCTAACGCGGACAAAAACCGTTACCGTGTTGTTATTGTAGTCTGTTACTTAGGGGCCAGCACCTGTTTAATTTGTTTAACAACCGATTTTCGCGAAATACCGAATCTTTCTTTCATTCTAAAAAGATAACGGCCTTGTAAAAATTTAGGTAAATAATCGATATATAAATACAATTATTTTATGTGGATATAACTTAACGATACCGTCTCATAATTTATGTGTAACTTCATATATCGCATATCTTAAGCGGGACTAATGTTCTAGAAGGAAGACAGGGTAGCTTAATTTTAGACTAGGACTGTAAGGCTAATGCATATTTCCAAGGAAAGGGGTTGGTTTATGTCTCGTGATAACTTGCCCAACAGTTGATGAAGCATTAATCCTGTGATATGATGTCTGAACTATCCGACTAAGTAAACAGTTATTATCTCCGAACTGTTGGCGCTTCACTTGTAATATTTGAAAAATTATCACAGTAGAATAAGATATACAATAAAACACCAAACTTCCAAACCTGTTTTCAACGTTTTGAAGCTCTGTTTTAACGTTTGAAGCGAAAATCTCTGGCACGCATACAGTCAGCTCCTACAAAGAAACATGATAATTAATAAAGAAACATGTGTGAAATTCGTTCTCTTTATCTTTTCAACCGGAAAATCAATCCTTAGAGCCTTTGTTTTGCAAAGTTTCTGGTTATTTTTAGCAGAACGCCAAGTTACGAATGAAAGCCGCCTTTGCGGCGATTCAATATATTCCTTAATAGCATGATTTTTTATACTTTTACATTACATGTAGCAATATTACAGGAAGATTTTGTCTCTTCAACCATGTCTGGATATTATGTAAACGTTTAGTTAGCACTTATTGTACTCTTTGGATGCAAATTGCGACATGGGAGTCACTGTCCGTCGTCACCCGTCAGTGCTGCTCTAACAATAAGGGGCAAGATATTAATATAAGGCTGACCAAGTGTGGTACGTTACTTCAATTATAATAGCTGCAAAGAATCAAGAGGGATCAATCAAAGTTGATATTACTTTGCAATTACACAGTTTTGGTGTTGGTATAGATATGTGAAAACTTATCAGGGGATACCAAATGGTGACTTTCCCCAAATACTTCTTCTTTTTTGTTTTTTATTCTGTATCTAAAGTGCTTTTAAAGTTCTTACAAAATTCAGTTTAAGAGGCCCTATAAAATAAATCATCTCGCCAATTTGTTTTTCATTTTTTCCCGGAACCTTTATCCTTAAAAGCCACTTGAGGTTTACGAAATTGAAGAATAGATTTTTGATACCTCTTTCCTTCTCTTAGTATTCAGTTAAAGTGAAACCGCATGGAAGTTCACTAAAAATTAAGGGAAAATCTTAGATGAATGGAAAAGTCATCTCGAAATTTCTAGCCTCTTCTCGTCCTGTGGAAATTTAGTCTAGGCAATATTTTCTTCTTCAAACACTAAGATATTTTGGAGAAAAAAAATCATTGCGTTCCCTTGACATCAGCCGTGAGTTCTTGTAAAGCGTCTCCAGGTGTCTTCAGATGTTCAGCATATTTTGTTTTCTAGAGCGCCTGATGTAAATGCCCTTTATATGAGACACTGAATAAAAATCTACGATTGCGTATTTCTTAATCAGTATAGACAGTGTTTTACGGGTGGAGCGCTCGTCTTTAATCGGGCAGAAAAAATTTGTGGAAGAAAATGTAAAGGAATTAATTGCGTAGAAAACCTTTTTTTTACTATCAGTTTCATATGTTGATCTCTACTTTATTGTTTTTGCTGCTTTACAGAGTTGGAATTAAAAAGCCTCGATTACAACCCAACTAGCCAAATGTCCGGCGTGTTGTGAAGCAGAGACAACTAAAGAGTGAACAAAGACGAAAACGGGAAGCGGAAAATGTTTCTGTATCCGTGTTTTCTTAGCTATTAAGCTTAGATTAATTGTCATGTCCACAAATTTAACACGAAATTTTGTAGCGGCGGGATGCTAGCGGCCATCAGGGTGAAAATGACAACGGTGAAAAAAAAAAGTGAACAAGAACACGTCCGTAAAACGTGTTACATTTTCTCCATAAAACTAGACGTTTCTGGAACTATCACGTTGAAGTCGTGTAAAACAACGGCAAAGAAATATACAAAAAAAGTGTGCTGCACGTGCAAAGTTTCTTTTTTGCTAATTAGACCTATTGTTTTTTTTTTTCACCGTTCTCGTTACCTTCGCCGCTTGGCATTACATAGCCTGTGTAGCAGGCGTCGAGAGGGGATAGGGGAAGGGAAAAAGGGAGAGGGATTGGGGAGAGAGGGTAGGGGACGCCTGCTATAAGAACCCCCTTCTGTTCATTTCTGCGGGCGCTGAAATTCCTGATTGGCTGAGCCGTAATGAGCAACTTATTGGCTTGTTTCCTGGCGTGTCTTAAAGAGAGACAAACATAATGCAGGCATCAAGCAAATGAGTTTTTCTAGCATACGCTTTGGAAGCTCGAAACTACTCCAATCATGTAGCAACTTCACGTTAAACCCGAACTAGAACCAACAGTAATAGCTTGTTTAGCAGCCAGAGATGCTCAGGAGGTTTTGTATACTGGATTTGTCCAAGCACCGAGCGGCGACTCAAGGCGATATATTCTTGCCAGACATCTGCAATGCCGATATTCACAAGACCGCCTTTTCGGCAAAAACATATACCGTCGAGAATGAACTTCTAAATGGTTTATAAAGAAGCTTTGGTAAAAACTATTCGTTGAGCTTTTTGACAGTTGTTTATAATTCTCCTTTCTTTATTCGGGTCTCAGGCTGGCGACTGGTCTGTTCTTTATGACCATTGTGTTTGATGAGGTAGGAACAAGGATTTTGTGAATTCATACGAAACTGATCATTGTTTGCCTTACACTGCGAGCGGTAAGAACAGAGAGACTGCCAGTAGTCTATGTTTGTCATGTTTTCTGCGGGAGCGAGAAAATAGTAAACATGTTTTGTTTCGCTCGATTAAGATATCATTTGAAAAAAAGCGTCTCGACTTGACAATTTCTGGTAAACAAAGTAACTAAGTTCGGACCATGCTGAGATGCCTCCGTACCTGTGATTGGTCATGTCAATTAACAGTTGACATTATCGGATAAGTTGAGAAAATGGTGGGAGGAATACAAAAACACCAGCTCTTATAGCACGCGCTCCCTTCCCTTTTCCCCGCTTTCGCGCTTTTCTCCCTCCCCCATCCCCCTCCTCTTTTTGCGTCTGCCACGCAGGCTAAGCATTACAGGATTTTATTTTTGTTTGAGCAGCTATAAAAATTATCGAGGGCTTCTCGTTTAGCCCGGGCTAAATCTATTAATTATATAGACACGAGTGTTTTACTGGAATATATACCACTCGTAAAATTCATAAAAACTGCATCCGGGGCCCGATTGGTTTATTTTCCAGAATCTCACACGTGAGTTTATCGATGACGTAATTTCGGTAATTTCCCTCTATTATTTTATCGATGTCTTTTTGTCTATATGATAAAAAAAACATTACACGGCGGCTTGAAGATATGAATTTTATTTTCTCGTGGCAAACACAATATTTTACTCACTCGCTTTTGCCACTCGAAAATAAAATTCATATTTTCGCGCCACCGGGTAATATACTCTATATATTATGCTAATATGGGAGTTGCTTGTTTCCGGTTTTAGGCTCCTGAAGTGGCTTTTTAATTTGAATGCTTTATAGACTGTTTGGTGGTGTTTGTTCACAGCTTTGTTATGGACTGGATTTTGTGAGGTGCTGATATTTCAATAATGCAATTTCATCCTTAAATTTGTAGATTTACATAATTTTAGTTGACACATTTGTGTTCGAATTGTGTTTACAAGCGTGGAAAACAGCCAAGGAGCTTAAACGAATTCTTTTCAAGAGTTTTATCTCGTAAGTGGATATTAAGAAAAAGCTGTAATTCTTTGTTCCAGGCTGATGGATTTCGGCTTATATAGTGAGAAAACACCCTGTAAAACGTTTCAAGAAAGATTCCTAAAAACACTCTAACTACTACAGTGACGACTAAAATTTGCCTCTAAGTAGTGAATGATCAACTCTAGCAGGTGCAATCGTCACACTAAACACTGGCTAAATGAAATACTCGGCACTAAAAACCAAATCCCCTATGGAAAATTCACCAAATTTTCTTCAGAAAATCCAAGGCCTTCTTCTAAGTACCGGAGGTGTGGGTATTTTTGGAAAATACCGAACTATAAATAGTGTACTTAAAACTGTCCCGCTGTTTTTAAATCTTTTTAGTAATTTTGTATTAGAACCGGCTTCATTTTTTCAGGATAAATTGGTTCTAGAGGTTCTTTCCGATAAAGCAGAAAATATTCTTGTATTTTTTAAATTAAAGCTTAGGACAATTACCCGGTCCATAAGTATTATATGTACTATTCATGGAACTGTTATTAGCATTGAACATTTGGCTTTACTCAGTGCTGTTTTTTCCTGTTTTGTTGGCTAGTTTTATCGAGTTAACTGTTGAAAAAGTTAAAAACGCTAATTTCATTTTATTAACAGATTTTCAGCACAATTATCATTTTCAAATCTCAGCCCTGGGTTTATTCTTAAAATTTCGCAAATTCAGCCTCGATATTCTTATAAAATATATAATCTTATAGAAAAAAAAGTGTCATTATATCATTAACGGATTCAGAATGAGTGTCAACTCCGACTTATTGGAGCAGGTGTTCCAACTCCCTGGAGTGGTTACAGGAAACGTGCGAGGAAGTTAACCTTCCTTCAGAGCAGCGGAAAAAAGTAGACACCCCCATAAAATTCACGTTTTTTTTATGCGGCTGTCTACTTAGTTTTTAGCGTGGAGTATATTCAGCCCGTGCCGGGAAAACAACATTCGTAAGACTCCACAATACCGCAAAAGCCTCAGCAACTGATTACTCAATCCCATAGCATAAGAAGCCCATGACTAAGAAAATACCGCTTTACTGTAATTCAACGTAACCGAATATGGTACTGTCAGTATATCACATAGCAAGTCAGTGCCTGAAATACGCTACCGTCCATCTTAGAAAAGCGGAGAATTAGTTCCTTCAAGACTTCTACAGAGTCCACGTAATTCTCTTGATATACGTAACTGTGAAGTATTATTGCAATGTTACATCTTTTGCTTAATTTATGTAATTGTGGTCGCAGAAATCAAGACTCCATCGTCAGATCATGCAACCTAAAATAAAGAACTGTTTATATCAAGCACCTAATTAACTAACGTGCTAATCAGGCGTTCAACCGACAAAACAACTTTTCATTCTGCAGTATGACAAAGGTTTAATACGATCTTGGTGGTTTTGTCTGATTACTTAAATTTACTCCAAGCTAGGAAACACTGAGAGCTGCTTTCACTGAAATCAAAATCAACAAAATCATGAGTGCAGAGCAAAGAAGAAAGATATGAAACTCTTATGGGCATTTCTTTTCGTGTCTTGCATTTACGTTTTAAACGCACACGGGATCGGGGAAAAGTTTATACAGCTACGATTTGTTTTTCACGATTCTCTCTACCTCAGTATAACACCACTGGAAACTCTTCTTGTCGACGACAAGTTCGACTGTAGCTTTGCTTGTGTTCTTAACAAACTCTGTATTTCCTTCAACTTGGCAGAGACGTCAGCAGAAAAACTTTGGTGCGAGCTTCTTCCATCTACACTGTAAATTAAAAAGATCTGTTTCAGCCCCAAAGTGTCAATTCAGCCCTGCAGGCCAAAGTCTGATTCAGCCCTTCTTGGAGCCATTTGAGCACAATTTAGGCCAAAAAAGCTCTATTAAAAGGCTATTCTAGCCCACGGTAGGGCCCATTTCAGCCCTGGGACCAAATCAGCCCTAGCTAATTGGACTGTATTGGCCCTGATTTAAGGGAGCCAAATTAGACCCAAAAATAGGACTGTATTTTACTCACCGAAACGGCCCTGTTTTTAGGGCTAAAACAGATCTTTCTGATTTAGAGTGCACACGTATGTGCGGTGTGTGAAGAAATTTCATTTGTACCATAGGTCTTTACATTAAAGGAAAGCTCAGACGAAAGCAGCGTGGAGGTCAACAGAAGTAAGTTTATTTATATATTGTCAGTCGCGTGACAAACGACTTCCGGTTTTTCTTTTCCGCGGGGAACCGGTTCTAGCTTTAAAAAGTTCGAGTTTGCGTGGTAACGTCCTCCTTTCAACGGCTCTCTTCGTGAGTGGAGAGGTTTTGATCGGAGCTCGTGCGAAACGGGCACTTCTTATGAGACCGAGTTCGGTAAAAAATTCTTTTTCCACGGTTTGCAAAGTGCCTGGGACATCATTAAGTCCGGGAAGGCTTAAATGGGCGCTCGTTGCTCAAAGAACCGAGCTTCGGGCACAATCTGAGAGACCATCCAGCGGATGGTGTAAACGTCTCTGCCCAGCTCTGCACACCGTGAAGAAGTCTCCAGCGGGCAATAAGGGGCAGATTGGTTAGTTTGCACATAAGAAAAGAGGACCAACGAAGTTTGTGGCTGTGATTTTTGCCTCGCTGGAGACTTATAAAATGTCTTGTTATGGCCAGGATGTAATGTTTCCCGCACAAAATGAACACGGATTTCCCAGCATGCATTGCGAGAAAGGTTAAAATAATGTTAATACTTCACTATTACACAGAGACTGTTTGTTCTGTTGATGTTTCAGTTTTGTACGACGGACGTGCTGATCTTTGAATAAGCGAGCAACAACCGTGAGTAGCCTGCTTTGTGCAAGGACAAGTTATATGTGTACAAAGGCGTTAAAGTTCGGTTGAAAGTTTTAGAGGCCGTTAGCGAAGGTTTTTTAATATTATAGTTTTGGTCATGTGTCGAGCGAGTCTGGAATTTTGTTGTGTCAAAAAACGCCACCGTCGTATTACTGCACAGGCTGAAGTTTCGTTCGTTTTCAATTTATCGCTGGTTTTGTTTATTGCCCGGCCGGAATGTTGGATGCAGTTGTTTTCTGCTTTACGCATCGGTACCGATTATGAAACCACTGCGGGATGAAACTGATCTAGTGTTGTCTAAAACCGAGTGTGAGGGGAAAAGATTTAGAAAAGATATCTTACTTTTTTAACACGTGTGAAGGAATTTTCTTTAAACAAGGTTTTTGTTTTGTCGTTTTCTTTCAGATGTGGCTAGTGGTTTTACTTGCTCCCTCGGAAGCTGGAATATTTACACTCTAAAATGTTTATATCATCTGTGCTCTGCTGTTGTAACACGAAGAAAGCGAAGCGAAATGTCGTGTAAGATAACATTAATTTCAAACTATTTGCTTGAGTCAGTGATTAGTCTTCGAAAATTGCTTGCATTAAAACTACAACTCTGTATTTCTCACCTCCTGACCCGTCTTTGGAAATTCAATCCTTCGTTCAGTATGATGATGTAATTGATATGTAACGCAACGTAATTTGGTATTCTTAGCCAACTGTTAGCCAGACGTCCCACAAAGGTTAACCCTCAGCAACCCGTCGTTGTTGCCCTAATCTAACCCTGAGCCTTGGCTCAACAATCCATGACCTATAAGGGGCAGATTGGTTAGTTTCGAACCCAAACTCTATGCTATATTTCACCCTAAGCTATATTAACCCTAAGCTATATTTAACCCTAACCTGGCCTAATCCTATCCCATCCCTAACCCTAACTCTATCCCTAACCCTAACCCTAACCCTAAGGTATATGTAACCCTAAGCTATATTTAACCCTAACCTATTCCCTAACCTATTCCTAACCCTAACCCTATCCCATCCCTAACCCTAACTCTGTCCCTAACCCTAACTCTATCCCTAACCCTGACCTATCTAACTCTATCCCTAACTCTTCCTCTTCCTCCCCCTCCCCTGCTCTTGCATTTAGTAGTATACAGTAAAAACTAAGTAGCTGTGTTTTTTTTTTAAAGTGAGCCTCAAAAGGCTCTTATAAAATTTGTGTTTCTTGGAAATTACGCTGTTTCGCTTCTCAAATTAGGTTCTTATTTTGTTGGGGAAAAATTAGATTTGTTTGAAAGAATATTGGTGGTATTTAATGTTTGTACAAAATATGCATGTTGTTATGTCTAAATGACTTCAATTTAAGCCAATAGAAACTCTTAAGTTTGCTATTACAATGATTTGACTTTAAGAACTCTGTAGAATCTGTTTCAACATTTTTACTCCATCAGGTTCTTTCAAAATATTAGCCTAAAGAGTTTTTGCTCTTATCTGTGGTTCTTTGCTGTATGACAACCTGACATGCTATCAAGTTTCAGATGTATAGTTCACTTTTTTTTTAGATGAAATAAAATATTGGTTTGTATTGTGTTTGTTGTAATGGGTGCAATTAGAGACTTAGTGAAAACTAATGTATATAGCATCTATAGAAACACAGGGGAAATCGTTTTAAATTTTAAATTTGACCATTACAGCATACAGGTTAGTAGCAAACCTACAATTACTTGATGTAACCTAATATATATTTGCGCATTTTTTACAACTTACGGTGAACACAGACAAGAATGAAGCAAAGTTTTCTCTCTTGAAGTGAAGATATAAAAGAGCAAAACAATTAAAGCGCTGAAAGCGAGTGTTATTTCTATTTTTTTAATTTTACTGCATTCTTCGATTCAGTCACTTAACATATGTGTTTTTAGGTTTATGTCTGGTTGTTCGATTTCTATATATTTTTTTGTTTCTTTCAAATGATAACCGGCATTTTTTTGTAATCCCGAAGAGCTTTCTAAATACTATTAGTAACTTACTGTTTTACTTATTACTTCCACCAAAGATGCATTTGACTGGTAGAACAAACTATACCAAGAAAAAGAAGAAGATGACGCTTGAGAACTTCGAAAAAAGCTACTAACAGTCAAGGTTGTTGGTTGTATTAATAGGCCCTCGGATTAAAGTGGTAGCATTGATAATGAGGAAGTGCAGAACGTTTGTTTCCATTCTAATCATAATCATTGTGTTTTAATGTAATGATTTTTTTGCTGCAGAATCCTTGTACTAATGTTCCTTGTTTGAACAATGGGATGTGCTCCCTGATTTCGTTCAGAGAGGGAACGTATAGTTGTACTTGTCTTCCTTGATATTTTGGCGATGAGTGTGAAATCTGTAAGTTAACGTAGAATTACTTTAAGTTAACAAAAGCACCTTTTCGAGATATGAACAAGCTATTAAGATATATTTACAACAACAACAACTAACAGCCAGCTCAAATTGTTAGATACCCAAGCTTCTAGTTAGACCTGTTCACCTCGGCTTTGTGTTATTTGTGAATGCAAAAAAGCCGAACTCTTTTGCGTTTTTGTTAATTCAGATGCACCAGAGTGCCGGGACTATAAAGTCCTCAGTCAACCCAATCGACACCAGTCTTTTGGCCGAGGCACTAACTCAGACAGCAATCTTGTCCCTGGCTGGTATCGCTTCCAATCAAGTTCATACTCAAGAATGGTAGACAATTGTATTCAGGTCCACAGATGCACTACAGATATAACTGGGTGGCTAAAAGGTGGCCACCCTACATTTAAAGATGGCATCGTGGACAGAAAAGCTTGCTTCCACGGATGGCAAAACTGTTGTTATAGGATAGTTCAAATACGCGTGAGGGAGTGTCAAGGGTTTTATGTGTATGAGTTAAACCCGTCACCTGAAGGCAGGTATCGCTACTGTGCAAGAGGATGAACGCTATCAGGTCCTTTAATATGACTTGAGGAACTCTGGATCGTACAAAAGGGATATAACATCGAGAACGTTGTGCCTGCCAAAACTACGCATGTCATTAATAATGATACAGCAATAAGGAAATGATTTAACTTGACCTAGCTGAGGCTCTCAATCCAGTTTCAACCTTTTCTCTCTCTCTTTTTTTTTTGCAAAAGAATCTAGATTAAAAGGACTTCTTCTAGATATGAACTATATATGATATGAACTGTAAATATTTCTACAACCAGCTATACACTAAGGTCATCTTCGGAGACCCAGGGGGCTGTTAGTCGGGTCGGGAGAAGGGGCGCGAAGATAGTTTTCAAGCCGTGATTGGTTACCATCCTTATACCGTTGTATTGCTTCCTATCTGCTGTTGGCATGATTTTTATCATTTATTTTTTATCTTTCCGGCTGGTAACGCTTCCAGTCGAGTTCATACTCAAGAATAGTAGACAATTGTATCCCGGTTCGCAAATGCAGCTCTGATCTGACTGGGTGGCTGAATGGCGAACATCCCACCTTTGTAGATAGTATCGTGGGGAGGGAAGTTTGTTTCCACGGATTATTAAACTGTTGTTACTGGACAGTTCAGATACGCGTTAGAGAGTGTCAGGGTTACTATGTGTATGAGTTAAACCTGTCACCGACAGAAAGGCTTAGCCGCTATTGTGCAAGCGCGTGAACGTTATCGGGCGCTTTAAGCATACGTCAAGATTCGATTAACAGACAGCACGCGTTAATAAAAAAAAACTGTTTCAAGAACTGATGTCATTGAAAATAAAACCAAAAAAGGGCAATAAGTTGTTTTCTTGCCCAGAGAGCTCAATTCAGTACGCACGCATATGCGTTGAAATACTAACCCGAGGGCTGGTCCGCTCAGTCTGTCCTAGCCTGCGTAGCAGGCGCTTGGAAGTAGTGGGCGAAAGAGGGAACGGGCGCGCGCGAGGGAGACACTGCTAACAAACAACATGCGCTAGTAAAAGACCGTGTCAAGCAGCTGTCATTGTAAATACAACAAAAATGGACAACGAGTTACTTAACCCGCATATGCGTTGATATACAAGATAAAAATAGTGGTGTTCAACTAGAATCTTAATCAAAATAGTTGTATAACTGGCTCAGTACTAACACCATCTACAATCTTGAACAAAATGTTGAGAAAAATGGACGATACTGCGTCTAGTTTCAAGATAAAGCTTGAAAGAACTCAGTGTGGCAACTACAGATACCCCATCCCCCCTACCCCCAAAAACATTAATGTTGAAGCCCCGCTGGATCATTTCTGATCCCGAATAAACAAATTTGACCAGGGTGGGGCGAGGGGAGGGGCCATAGCGGTACCAAATCCGCGGGATAGGCGTTCTGTGGGTATGAAAGTGCAAATCTCAATACTTTCTGTCCAAGATTGTAACTTATGAAGTGCATATATTGCCGCTAAATAATTAGGTAATCCCAGTTTGCAAGGAAATGTTTCCTCTTTTCAATAAAGTATGTTTGCCAGCGAACATAATCTCCCTTGGTCCAGTTCACGCAATATGCAAGAGAAATCACCCTAATGAAAATGATATTGTTACAAGGCGTGAGGAAGAAAGTTATAATTAGGGACAGACCAATAGGAAAGTTGCATGAATTTTTTTCGTTAGCATTTTCTTTGTATTCATTTTCTTAGGCCAAAGCATGAATAATTTTTGGCGTTACTTGGAGTGCTCTAGTTTTATTTATTTAGTTTTCCCGTGCACGAATATTATATTTTTGTACTTCACCTCCCACCTCCCCCATTAAGGTTTTCATGGTACGCGCGTGGCCCCTTGCCGTCCCTATAAAGACTTGTTTTTTTTTTTTTTACGTCAACCTTAATGACATGTTTCTCTAGGCGAAATTTTTAAGAATCAAATTTACTGGAAAGTTTCCCACTCACCTTCATCTTCCGTGCATGGGACGATTGGCAAGCTGCAGAAATGAAATCCTCGAACTCCCCGGCAGAATCTCGTCGTCTCCTTGATTTTGTTCCGTCAATAAGACCATCGTTTCTTTCTGTTGTATTAGTTTTCGTTTGCGGATGTCTCTGGGTGAAGAATGAAACAACAAACGAAAGACTGATAGCGCTGGAATCTCGCGTTAACCTTTTCCCCTGCGTTCAGAGTGTCTCGACTGAAAATACTGACAGGATATCTCTTTCACCGACAGAAGCTACAGCAAGAGATCTTTATAAGAGGGTTCAGACACATGTATCCGAAAGGATCGGTTATACATCGGGTAAGATATTCACTTCAGATGTTATTTAGATGCAGATACATGTTTAGAACTGAGTTTATCCTCTATTGATTTAGGCATATAATCTTTCATAGTGTGAGTTTGCGCTTACATACGGGATCTTTGGATATTGCATAAGATAACTGAATTTTTAACCTCAGCTAATTCTGTATAAACCCTTTTGCAACACTCTCGCTCTGTTGTAATACTGCTTAGATATTCACTAAGCCACCTATACTGGTAAAACAATAAAGAAGTTTTCGGTGTAAATGATGTTGAATTCATAGTTAAAGTGTCGAACGACTTGCTCACGTGCAAGATATGTGGTCAATACTCAAGAGGGTACTCTTGTATAATCTTAAAAGCCATACAATTATGTGCCGCCACAAAGGGTGTATTTCTTGGCCCTTTTTGGTCTGAAAACGCTGGTATAAACCTAGGTCATTTTGGTCTGGAATCGGGTTTGGTTTTCGAGGAACCTACTGGAGCGTATGCATGAACGTAGTTATCGTTTAAGTTCCACATGAATAAGAACGAAATAGAAATAATTTATGTGAATTCGAAATGCATTTGAAGAATTTTTTTGCTTGCGCCCTAATCTAAGTAATGATGACACAATTTCTGTTTTAAGGCCAGATCTAAAAACGGGTGCGGATTTTAGAGGACTGCATGGTCTGAAAGCGGGTGTGGAAAATTCAGTCTGAAATAGCACTTTCTGAATAAAATTGTTAGGGTGGCGTAAAATTTGAGATATTTTTTTAAATGCCTCTAGAGCCGGTTCGGTTAAGGAGTCTTAAGGCTTGCCGGGCTACTTGATAAAACCTTTGGTAACTGTGATAGGGTGACAAGATTGAAAGTACGTTTATTGAACGGTCTCAGTTGGTTTAAAACCCGGGGGGGGCGGGGGGAGGCACTTCCTTATAAGAGGCTACTAGGGATGTACCCGGCTGGTTAGGGCCGCATTTTCACGACTGGATTGACTATAATGGGGTTGCATTTTCAATAGAATTACTAGAATGGGGTCGTACATTTTAGGATTTTTTGTGGTAAGACAGTTCTTATTTACGGATGAAAAGTAAAGTGTTCTTCATACAGTGTAAAAAATGGGTCAATTCATAAAAAAAAAAAAGTGACTAACTTTGGATCGCGAAAAATTTATATTTGCTCAAAAGTGACTAAGATATAGGGTCTATAATTAATCACAGACTAGACTATAATGGGGTAGGGGGTCTTAGACGCCAGCGGCACATACCCAGCAAAAATTTACCCAAGTTCCCTTCCCCCGGGGTTTGTGCGTAGAACTAGAAATCTAGAATGTCAGCTTAGCTTTCCCTTGGAAGCAACAAGGGAAGAGGCGTGAGGACAAATTAAAAAGTTGTTAACCTTGTTGTTGAACGCAACCTCCAAAACGTTAATTTTATGTTAGAAATGTCAACCTTATCATTCATTCCATTGATTTGTTCGTTATATTTTCTCCCTTATTTATTTTTAATATTAATCACTGGATATTAAAAAATTTCTTAATCTTACTTTACTGCAGTCAGCCCGTTATCAATAGAGGCATCAGCAACCATCCGGTTAAGGAAGCGAAGAAAAGTTTTGAACGACACTTCAACTGGCATCACCATACACGAAGTGAGAAAAGAAATCAGCAAACAATTTGAACAACTTATGCCCACCAAGTACTGTAAGTCAGGTGACAAGGTATGTCCTGCAGGACCCCCCGGATATCCTGGTCCCATTGGAGCGAGGGGACCACGTGGCAGGAGGGGACCAAAGGGAAAGAAAGGTCCTCAAGGTCCCATAGGACCACCTGGAAAATCCGGAAAAACAGGAATAACTGGTCCTGCAGGACCGAAAGGAGAAAAGGGAGATAAAGGTCCTCAAGGTCCCATAGGACCACCTGGAAAATCCGGAAAAACAGGAATAACGGGTCCTGCAGGACCGAGAGGAGAAAAGGGAAGCAATGGGGAGGCAGGGGAGCCTGGGCCAAAAGGCATGCCGGGACCACCTGGAAGGCCTGGAAAATCGATATCTGCTCCACAAGTGATGTTGTCGCCGGCAGAGCAGACACGAGATGAGGGAGGAAATACAGCATTTTATTGCACAGTCGCCGGAAATCCTTCCCCAATCGTGGAATGGCAATTTAAGGGCAGAAAGCTTCTGCCAGGTGCAAAGTATTTGATTAAAGAAGGAGAGCTGATCGCGAGAAATCTAAATTATAGCGATGCTGGGACGTACACGTGTGCTGCCAGGAACATTCTTGGATTGTCCGAGGCCACTGGTAACTTGACTGTTCGAGGTAAGAACATAATTGAAACTTCCGAGATTTACACACCCAGCTGCTGATTGATCATATTTATGCGTGTCTCCGTTTTGGACGCTCACAAAAGGCTGAGATTGCATCCTTCTCATGTTTAAGGGTTTTCCACTAGTTCAATGATTTCGTTTTGCGTTATTCATCCTTTTGTGTATTTCTGGTTTCACCGTTAAACTAGACCGGAAGCATGCTTCTGACTTAATATAGGGTAAAACGTCTAAAACTTTACATCGTGTAGAAGCTCCGTTTTGTAATAGTTGTCAGTAGTTTCTATTCTTTATTATACGGTTTGTACTTGTTTTCATTGTAAGTTTTTATGTTTTTTCCCTAGGACTTCCAATATTCACAAAAGTTCCACCACCACTTGCCACGCCAGTACAGCGCACTACCTTTCAGGTAGTTTGCCAAGCTGAAGGTTTCCCTCGTCCCGTGATAAACTGGAGTAGAGTGGGAATGTCTTTGCCAGCTGGAAGGACTGAAGTAAACCAAGGAACACTAACTATTAAGAACTTAAGTCCTGCTGACAGCGGTTTGTACGACTGTATTGCTACTAACATTATGGGAACAAAGAAGGCCAGGATCAATGTGGCCGTACAACGAAAGCCAGGTTTGCTCTATTTATTTGGCGTAGGGTGGTGGCAAACACCACTGTCAGCAAATGGTTATTTTCGTTTGCCCAAACTTTCTAGTTCTAGTTACATCTATGAGGTGGAAATAATTTATCTTGTTTTTATAAACAGTTTAAGTAATGACATCAGTTTTGTCCTCATCACTTGAGTTTCTTGCAGCTATTGGAAGGACTGATATCATGCAGTCAAACCTGTAAGGGAACCTGACTATAACTAATAAGCGGTCACTTATACCAAAGTCTCAGAGATCATTTTCCTCAATTACTTTAAATCTAAACTGGATAAGCCGTCCCTTAGTCCAAAGCCGTAGTTAACGGGGGAGGAGGGGGGGGGGGGGGGGGAGGGGGCAAGGGGGGTGGACCTGTTGAGCCAGAGACATCAAGTCTTTCGATGGATTTTTTTTCTTTAGACTCAGTTATTTTGGTGATAGTTTTCATATTCGAGGTCGATTTTTCGGAGCCATATCTCATGACAAGTGCTGAAAATAGCGGGAGCCTCCAAATTTGAAAATTTCCTGGGGAGGATACCCCCAGACCCCCCTACAAGGCTCATGGCTTCTGCACTCGCGAAAATGCCCCCGTTACAAAAAACCTAGCTACGGCCCTACTTAGTCTATTAAGCGGTCGTCACGTCACTTTTTCAAAGCCTCCAACGAGTTTGGCAGCGAAGGGCTTCACCTCTGTTGAACGGTCACTGTCGTTGCACCGGTGCATCAGATATGTATTTTAATATCTAATTTATTGTTTAATAGTTTATTTAATGAACACTTTAGTTTTAGCTTCTTAGATTTTAGATTTTATTTCTGTAAATTTTATGTAATTAGTTAATTGTGTCTGAAAAGCCCTGTAAAGGGAGACTCAGCAAAACGTATGTGTGTATGCGTGTATGTATGTGTGTATGTATTAATAATAACAGGATCCGGAGTTCAAGCTTCAGGAGTAATCATTGATCGTTTATTGCGACAGTGCTTTTTCGTATTGTCCGAAATTGTAGGACCACACTCATCAGGCAACTTCAACGATTGACCGTTAGAATTAAAAGCTGGCAGTAAAATTTGGGTGGTTGTTATAGGGATGCGTTAAGAGATTGTATCTAGGTAACAGATGGTTGTGTCTTAGGTACGTTACTCTAGAGTTATGAAGTACATATCTGTTTCTGTGGGGGCATGAACTCGCTAGTTCGTTTCGCCTGTTTAGGCTAGAAAGCTCTTTTTTACAAATGATGATGAACTTTTCATAAAGACAAAGATTACAGTTTTTGCTAATGTTGCTATAGGGTTTACATTTCTTGAAAACTTTCCATTTTATCTGGAAAGGTTTCTTAGAGTCTTGTAAAGTCCAAATATATTTTGAGAGTTCCGTTTCATTTCTTCTGTTCGAGCATCGAAAGGAGGACTGATGGTTTCTGTAACGTTCCGTAAAGTTTAATTGTTCCTTAAAGTTTGTTATTTGTGTATGTATGTATGTATGACGGATATTTTGCTCAGTCACTATCTTCCTCTTTTTGATTTTCCTGATCGAGTTGTCAATCCTGTATTATGTTAAGCGGTCATTTGGCCCCGAGGGTGACCGTTAATGGTCTTTTCTACATATCCGTTAGTGATAACTTTGCCAAAAATAATGCACTTGTGTATATTAATACTGATTCTGTATGTCAATAACTCAACTATGACAAAATTCGATGCTATAAGTACCAAAGAAAGTCCGATTCTGGCCAGTCTCCAAAATATGGAATTCTCATTACACTATTTCAGTAGTGTCGATTGTTCTTTTTCAGATTTAGAAGACTCCGTTATCGTGGGAAAGAGCAAAAATCATTTGAGAAGTTTAAGGAGTTGGCTATCCCCTGTAGTACGAAGCGTGAAATCTGCCTGGAAGCGGTGTTGGCGTGCATCCGTAGACGGCTGGGCTGCAAGTACATTTCACTCCCGATGTGACGGCAAGGGCCCGACTGTGACAATAATAAGGGTCGGGAGGTAAATTTTTGGAGGATACACCAGTATTCCATGGGGTAAGTGAGCATTGTAAGCCATGGCGGTGGTATTAACACCTTTGGCGCATATTGGCATCAATATGTTCAGCTAAAAGTGCAGCTTGGTCAAGCAATATGAAATCGTGTAACTACCTTCCATACATGTTAAGCAGTGGCGAACAAAGGTTCTAGGTTAATGGATCTAGAGGGGGGTCCATATCCCCTCGTTCCTCGAGGACCACCCCTCCTACACTCACATGGTGTGAATGAGCGCCACCCCCACCCGTCTTCTCAAGTTCTGATTCTGCAGATGATAAGTGATGCATTTCTATAGCCTGTCAAAACGTGCCCAAATTCCAGGCAAACACTATTATAATAAAAACTTTAGGTTATAAAGTATCCATATTGTTCTGACTTTCTTGCCACCCTGCTACCTTCCATCCTTCAATTCCCATATTGCAAAAGAGGTACTTCATCGCAAGTTTTTGGTGAAATTCGCAAATTTTGGCAAAGAAAAAAAACACGCTCTTTTGACATGTCCACGTACGTGATATAAAAAGACGAAGGTTCATTTCACCGATCAAACTTTCGTAATTTTGCCTGAGCGAAATGTCGCGAAGGGGATTCTTCTCTTCGGATTCGAACGAACTTAATAGAAAAGGGTGACAGAAATACATAATGTCTTTTCAAGGATAAAGGCTCCTAAAACTATTTATTTTCTGTTTCCTTTATTGTCTTCTTAATACAGTACCCTTAAAATTGAACGAAGTATTAATTTACCAATAAAATGTATTGCGACATGCACCAGTTCATGTAAAAAAGAAGCTTCTAGCTTCGGCAAGTGGTAAAAAGGGAAAAATCAGATAAATTTGAAGATTTGCTCCATAAAGTTATAAAAGAACATAATTTATCTTATCAATTACTAATTTTTTCCCCGATCCAGTGCTTGTAATTACAAATCTTTTAAAATGAACATCTCCCACAGGCCGACACCTCAGCTTCGGTGAGCTTGCAGCCACATAATACTCTCTCCTGAGCGAACGACCACGCCTTGCCATGAGTATAGCTGTATCATTTACCAGAATACCTGCACGTAAATAATAATGCAATAAAACAATTTTCATACTAACAATAATAATGATGATGATAATAAGAACAGTAATATAATAATAATGAAAATAATAATATTGATGATGATGATGATAATAATAAAGAAGACATAGAAACTGATTTCGTTTTTGATAAATGACGAACGTTACTGAGAAACTCGATCGAATTTGTTTTATGAGAATAAGGTATTTAATGTTTTTAATTAATTTAATAATAATCATCAACGTCATCATTATGACAGGCACAAGGACAATGTCGCTAACTTATCTTAGAAAAGTTTTGTTTCATTTCTTTTAGCTTCTGGTTCTGGCCGGTATCAATACGACTCAAAAGCCTTCTTATTTTCGCTGGTAAACAAGCCAGGATGGGCGCCTGTCAAATTGCCTCAGTCAGGGCAATATAGTTCTAGCAAAAGTTCCATATACTTTGACTCATCCTACGGGCCTATATTCGGAGCAGGATTTAACATTAGCGTCTATAACTACGCGTCATCTAATAGCAATTCTTACAGCAACCTTGGCTGGACTTACAGCCCACCGAGCGGGTACAGCTACTCCAGCACCTTCGCACGAACATTCCTGGCAGGAACATTCAGCTTCACACCAGACGAAGTTGAAACATTTTACGAAACAACCTAATTAATATAATGCGTGACACCGGCTTTGGTATTGGAGCTGAGCTTATTGTACAAGTAGACACAATCATTAGAACGTATACTACAACATTTTACAAACAAACGAAAAATAGAATTGTCAAAAAGATACTGAAATGATTTTGATGTCTATAACTCGTCCAACTGCTCTGATTATAAATGGCTGATAAAAGCGTACCGCGTAGGCCTTACCCAACCCTAATCGTTTTTCACCTGGGTGCGAGTCTGGGGGCAGCTATACTGTCATCTGTCAGAAAACAGTTACATCCTTATCATGAGGACAACGAAATCTCAGCTTCCGAGTAAACAAAGTTGAAAAAAAAAAGCAGTACAATGAGGTTTTACTGAACCAGGCTGTCCTCACTCGCGGTTTGTAACTGTGGCTTGGCCTTCATAAGTGTTATAATAATCCATAAGTAAACTTAAGAGTCTTAAGAGATAACACTGATCAAAGTTTGGTTTTACTCGGTCCGCGTGCCTAATGCCGGATACCACTAAATAAATATTACTCATCAAAGATTAAGATTAATAATGGCTTAATGCAGCAACACTATCTCATATACAGGAATATACTTTTTATTTTATTTTATTTATTTATTTTTTGGTTAAAGCAAAAAATGGTTTTATTAATGGCTTCATGACACCCAGGGGGGGGGGGGGGGGGTACTGCCATATATGGGCTATATAGGTATGTGCCGCTGTGAAGGGTATGGTTTTCAAGCAGTTTACTCTAGGATAGGGTATATAAATCAGAGCGTTTGGCTCTAGAATAGGGTATCATTTTTCAGGAAACAGATCAGTTGGTTGAAGATTTTATTTAGACTAGGTACACAGCTACTCTAGGATAGGGTAGCAAAATTCAGCTGAACTAGCTCTGGTAAAGGTTAAGGGTTCCAGGCTCCCAGCGGCACATCCCCAACCAGAAATCCCTAAAGTGCCCCCCCCCCCCCCCGGTCATGACATTACATAAACCATTGTTACAATTTGATACTGGCGTTACAACTTTACACAAAAAGAAGCTGTCACTACGCTTTATCCTGAAAAAAAAAAAAAAGAATCTGTATACTCGACAACAGAAATATACAAATAACAGTAACAGACAGAGAGGAAAACTGGGGAGAATAGACTCAATTGAGACAACATTTGATTTTTTTCCCATTTTTTGTCATGGAATTCTACCTTTTTCCGCATAAATGCTATTCTACCTTCTATATTGTGTATCGCTCCGATTTTTGTTTTTAAGACCTGCATTGCTGGTTTTACACCATTTAATTTACAGCGATAAATGCAAAACTTTGCCATTAGAATAAGATGGTTTACAATGACAAAATCTTCTCCTGCGTTCAATATACCAAATAAGACGTTAAAAACCGACAAAGGCTCCAAATTGATATTACATTCCATAAACCAAGAACAGAGCGCTACCCAAAGGATCTTGTTATTTCGCAATTGGAAAACAGATGCTCAAGGAATTCAATGTCGTTTTTACAAAAGGTACATTGTGGCGAATCAATCACCTTGATTTTAAAGAACTTTTCATTCGTGAAAACAATGTTGTTCAAAACCTTTTATTGGAATTCTCTAATTTTTGTTTCTAGCGACACTTTAAGGGAGAGCGAATATATTTCGTTCCAATCAAATTGAACACCAGGAAATTGATCCTCAAACCGATGGAGGAGTTTGTTTCGCCATTTTGAATGCATTGTAAAGAGATTTTGGCGTGACCGAAGACAGATCGAAGGAGGCGTCATCAATTTTAATTTTAACCTTGTTCCTCAATTCAGGACGAGTGTAATGAGGGCTTTGTTTAACACGTTTTCTCCATTTACAGGTACCGCGTCCATATGACCCATTAACTTGAAACGGTCAATCGGAGAGTGGTCCCTGTTAACCCTTCTATAGAAAAGATCGCCTATAGTTAAAATGTCTTCTTCCAGGAGATGCTTTCCTTTCCAACAAAAGTGATAAATCAACTTTTTGATTTCTTTAACATGGTCTTTAGGTACTGAGATCAACGCTACTTTGCTAAGAAATTTCGGGATAATAAAAGACTTTACAATCTGACTTTTTCCTATCAGGGTAAGGCCCCTACGTTTCCAGCTACGGTTGAAATTAAAGTTCCCTGGATTGATTTAAAGATGGACTCATAGTTGGCCGTCAATCTAGTTGGGTAACATAATTAAAATAAACTCCCAACATTTTGATCATATTACGTATTTTGTGAGTAAAAACATCTTGAACAAGACTGTGCGGACCAATAGCAAATCTCTCTGTTTTTTTATCTGATTTACACGAAGGCCTAAGTAAAGATGTAAAGATTTTTAAATGTTGTAAAGATGTCAGGATTTGGAAGTATGAATTTGTATCTCTCAAGAAGCAGGTCATATGGTCGGCAAAAGGATCGTTTTGATTTCTTTCTCATTAATTAAGAAACCTTAAGTTTAATATTTTTATTTTCTCGAATTTGACGTACAAGCGTTTCCAACGCAGGAATGATTGATTGATTGATTGATTCACTTGTATTTGAATACGGTAGTGTCAGAAGTTGAAAGTATGAATTGGTATCTCTCAAGAAGCAGGTCATATCGTCGGAAAAAAGGGTCGTTTTGATTTCTTTCCCATTAATTAAAAAGGCTTTTATTTTTTTTTTTCTTGAATTTGACATAAAAGCGTTTCCAACGCAAGAATAAACAATAAAGCAGAGAGAGGATCACCCTGTCTTACCCCACGTTTAACAAAAAAAGATATCAGTTGTAAAGCCATTATTTGGTACACAGGTTGACAAGTTCCTATAGAAAGTCCTAATCCCATTAAAGAAAATTCGGTCGAAAACCCATTTTCTGTAAAACCTGATATAAGATCATATAAAAATTCGTGGTTCAGCGAATCGAAAGCCTTTTCAAAATCAATTGCAAGTAGAATGCCGGATTCGTTCTGCATCATTATTTTGCCGATCTCAAGAACGTCATCGATAGTGCGTTATACCGCGTCTAAAATTGACCGTCCTTTTATGAAACCGTTTCGATTGGCGGGAATAAGTAATGGCATTACTGCTCCTAATCGTCTTGCGATAGCCTTGGACACAATTTTCACATCCACATTAACCAATGAAATTGGTCTTCAATTTTAAGAAATCTTCTATCTTTTTCCTTCTTTTCTAACAGTGTACATCCTCGGAGACCCAGGGGCAGTTAGTCGGGTCGATAAAATGTTCGTGGTGAAAGTTTACCGATCTTACGGTAAACTTTCACCACGAACATTTTATCGACCCGACCAACTGCCCCTGGGTCTCCGAGGATGAACAGTGTAATGCTTGTTTTGTGAACCAGATAACTCAGCATGCTGGTGAGAGTAATTTAGGGCATCTACATGAGTTTTTACGAATAAGATGCCAAAATCCCAGGTGCTTGCAGTCATGTGACAATCCTGATCGCCTTCTAGCAGTGTAGCAATTAAATTTACCAGCGTTGGGTTACTACATCATGTAAGCCCTACATATAAAATCTACGGCACATCAGCATCCTTTATGAATGAGCTATTATATAAAATACTAAACAATTATTCCTCGAGCCCGAATCCAGTAAGATACGCTGCAGGTAGATTTTCAGTTGAACAACACTGGCGACCATAAGAAAGGGATAAGCACGCATAAAATCTCGTTCCTTTTAGTTCCTGAATGTCTCAGGAAGTCCCATATAAGACTGTCAATTTCATGATCAGCATATAACGGGTGTGCCAAAGAAATTAAGGAAAATTTCTAAAAAAACATTTATTTTCGTTCAAGGCTCATAATTGTTTCGAAAAAGTACTATTAGTAACGTGTTCTTTCAGAATGAAAATCAGGTTATAGGCATTCTAAGCATGAGTACGCTAGTTTTGAAATTTGTTCGTAGATAGAGGAAATTTCTTTTATTCAAAAGAGCGTCAATCCCGACTTATTGGAGCAGGTGTTCTTACTCCCTGGAGTCAGGTGACAGGAAACGAGCGAGGAAGTTAACCTTCCTTCAGAGCAGCGGAATAAAGTAGACACCCGCATAAAATTCACGGTTTTTTTTAATGCAGGTGTCTACTTTTTTCTATTGTGGAGTATATTCAGCCCGTGCCGGAAAAACAACATTCTTAAGACTCCAATACCGCAAAAGCCTCGGCAACTGATTACTCACTCCCATAGCATCAGAACTGAGCCCACAGACTAAGAAAATACCGCTTTCGGAGAATTAGTTCCTTCAAGACTTCTACAGAGTCCTCGTAATTCTCTTGATGTACGTGAGTGTGAAGTATTATTGCAATGTTACATCTTCTGCTTAATTTGTGTAATTGTGGTCGCAGAAATTACGACTCCATCGTCAGATCATGCAGCCTAAAATAAAGAACTGTTTATATCAAGCAGCTAATTAACTAACGTACTAATCAGGCGTTCAACCGACAAAGCAACTTTTCAGAGGTAATACGACCTTGGTGGTTGTGTTTACTCCAAGCTTGGAAACACTGAGAGCTGCTTCCACTGAAATCAAAATCAACAAAATCATGAGTGCAGAGCAAAGAAAGAACAGATATGAAACTCTTATCAGTCTTATCGGCATTTCTTTTCGTGTCTTGCATTTACGCTTTAAACGCACACGGGATCGGGGAAAAGTTTATACAGCTACGATTTGTTTTTCACGATTCTCTCTACCTCAATATAACACCACTGGAAACTCTTCTCGTCGACGACAAGTTCGACTGTAGCTTTGATTGTGTTCATACCAAACTCTGTATTTCCTTCAACTTGGAAAAGACGTCAGTAGAAAAACTTTTGTGCGGGCTTCTTCCATCTAGCATCTATAACAACACAGCGGAAATCGTTTTAAATTTTAAATTTGACCATTACAGCATACAGGTTAGTAGCAAACCTACAATAATTGATGTAGCCTAATATATAATTGTCCTTCATTGTTTTTACAACTTACGGTGAACCACAGACGAGAATGAATTCAAAGACAATTGTATTCAGGTCCACAGATGCACTGCGGATATGACTTGGTTGTTAAAAGGTGGCCACCCTCCCTTTAAAGATGGCATCGTGGACAGGGAAGCTTGCTTCCACGGATGGGAAACTGTTGTTATAGGATAGTTCAGATACGCGTGAGGGAGTGTCAAGGGTTTTATGTGTATGAGTTAAACCCGTCACCTGAAGGGAGGTATCGCTACCCTGCAAGAGGATGAACGGTATCAGATCCTTCAGTATGACTTGAGGAACTCCGGATCGTACAAAAGGGATTTCATGTCGAGGACGATGTGCGTGCGAAAACTACGCATGTCATTATTAATAATGATATAGCAATAAGGAAATGATTTATCTCAACCTAGCTGAGGCGCTCAATCTAGTGTGAACCTTATCTCTCTTTTTTTGCAAAAGAATCCAGATTAGAACTTCTTCCAGATATGTACTAGATATCTTTACAATCAGCTATACGCTAAGGTCATCTTCGGAGACCCAGGGGCTGTAAGTCGGGTCGGGAGAAGCGGCGCGAAGATAGTTTTCAAGCCGTGCTTGGTTACCATCCTTAAACCGTTGTATTGCTTCTTATTTGCTGTTGGCATGACATTTATTTATTTCTTATCTTTCAAAAGTTAATCATGTATGTATTGCTTTACATTAGTTGGTTGTACTGATGTAATAGGTTAAGAGACAAATGCATGATTGCTGTACTTTCTTGCAAGCTCGGCCAGGATCAATATACTAATTCGTGCAATTTAATAAAATATTGCTCACTGGATTAATTTACTCCTGGGAAGCAAGGCAAGTGCGTCTCGGAAAATCCAATGCCTTCTTTGGAAGAGGTATCAATGTATTCTTAAGCTATCCATATTGCGTGTTAGTGATGGCCCAGGCAATTACTTGAAGCTTTATTTCCGGCCCAATGATGTACAAACAACTCAGTTTTTCTCGAATTACCCCGCGCATGTTTAACACTTGATGTCGGGTGACTAAATACTCATAAGTCACGTGACAACATCCAAGACTGTATCAGTCTGCTGATTAGGACTGTTTAAAACAATTGAAAACCTCAATGCTTTTACTTAGTCTTAAGAGTCTTATGACACCTTGAGACCTGTCCGGAGTTATTTATACTGTTGTTAAGACTCCGTTTGCAGGATCATGAATGAACATTAGAGAGTTTTAGATCCGAGTTTACCGCGAACCTCTAACCGCTGGAGGTCACGTGACAAGTCTTTCGCGTTACGTTTGAGGTTTATGACGTGCGTTTTCAACGTGGCGAGGTAGGTTTTCACGTATGTCATTTACCTGAAAGCTTTTAGCGTTATTAACACCTCTTGTTTTATCCCACGTAATGATACGAAAATCTTGTGGAGCAAGTCTTTATCCATTGTACACATTGTAATTCATAGTTTTTATGCCACCATGTGTATTTTATTAAACCATCATTATTATTAAATTATTAACAGAGGCACAAGTTTGGGCGAAATGCTAAAATTGATAAATCCTATTGGATCTTGAAAACAAGTGCCATTCATGGCTGCTGATTCAAAATGGCGGCCGTAAATTTGCAAAAAGAACTAATGTAAGAATTTACAGCTCTTTGCTGCGAGATAACCCACTGTGAAAAATAAACCTACTTCCACTTCTTTAATCCACCGCCAATCTAAATCGAATTATGTTTGAACGTCGAACCGCAAACGGGTAATAAACTCGGATCTTAAACTCTCTATTGACAATATCGCCCCTGAGTATTGCCTTTTATTATAATTCTTTGTTTAAACTCGGCTGTCTGTCTTAGAGAGATGTCCGTCTTATAGAGAGTCAAATAGAGGGAGGATAAAAAGGCAGGGACCAACTCTAGGTGTCCGTTTTACAGAGGTGTCCGTCTTACAGAGGTGTCCGTTAAGAGAGAGTCAAATGTACCTCATTATTTGTTACTTTCCATTTACTACATGGTACCATATGGGAGAAAAAGTGGAACTGATGGAACGCTTAAAGGAAATGCAAAAAAGAAAAAAACATGATTCGGGATTCCCTCAAGGAGTTTCAAATTTTACGGACAGGTACCTTCAGTAGAAATTTGCAATGAAATTACAACTAGCTTTCAAATCTACAAAAAAGTCAGCACTTCAACCCCCTGTTCGATCTACCAACGATCGAATAAAAAGGATTTAGCTCTAAGAAATGTCAGGCAATGCAGCGAATTTATCAACCAAATATAGACTAAAATATACCCTACTGGGATGTTTGACTATTGTCAATTAATATATGATTAAGTACAAAGTGATTATTGCCTTGCTTTTAGGATGCTAATAGCAAAGGTGGCTCAAATTGATTTCAATTGTCGCATAATGAGAATCGACAATTTACTACACTGACATGTCGTCTTAAAAGCCCACAAGCTTGAAGATAATTGCAATAATGACTATCGGATATCGTGCAACGCTTGGCAAAGCTGCCCAAACTGTTGGCCACTAGAATAACGAAGAGAAATTTTAATTCTTGGAGCCGTCTAGCTACTGGGGTCGAAAAATTTTACGATTTACGCAAGTAATTCACGGCATTAGTACATCATCTTATTTATTATATGTATTTGTGGTCGCAAAAAATTAAGACTTTCTTGTTGGATCAGCCTCAAAAATGTGGAACTATTTATCAGAAATTTCAGTCAATTTTTTATAATAATCGACATTATAAAAAATCAAATCAAACCATCGCTCCGCCTTTATGTGGCTGTTAACTGTGTTAACGCTTTACAGGTACTTCGTGGTACGTCATTAGTGAATGGCTGGCTCCACGACAACATAAAAAGCTTTTTATTGGAGTAAAAACCAATATCGTGAGTGCGCAAAAACCCCCAAAAAAACAATGTTGAAGCCCGGATGGATCATTTCATTTCATCCCGAATAAACAAATGTGACCAGGGTGAGGCGAGGGGAGGGGCCATAGTGGTACCAAATCCGCGGGGTAGGCGTTCTGTGGATACGAAAGTGCAAAATCTCAACACTTTTTGTCCAAGATTGTAACGTATGAAGTGCATATATTGCCGCTAAATAATAAGATAATCCCAGTTTGCAAGGAAATGTTTCCACTATTCAATAAAGTATGTTTGCCAGCGAACATAATCTCCCTTGGTCCAGTTCACGCAATATGCAAGAGAAATCACTCTAATGAAAATGATATTGTTACGAGGCGTGAGGAAGAAAGTTAATTAGGGACAGACCAATAGGAAAGTCGCATGAAACTTTTTGGTTAGCATTTTCTTTGTATTAACTTTCTTGGGCCAAAGCATGAATATTTTTTGGCGTTACTTGGAGAGCACTAATTTTATTCATTTAGTTTTCTCTTGCACGAATATTATATTTTTGCACCTCATCTCTCACCTCCTCCATTAAGGTTTTCGTGGTCCGCGCGAGGCCCCTTGCCGTCCCTATAAAGACTTTTTTTTTTTTACGTCAACCTTAATGACATGTTTCTCTGGGCGAAATTTTTAAGGATCAAATTTACTGGCAAGTTTCCCACTCACCTTCATCTTCCGTGCATGGGACGATTGGCAAGCTGCAGAAATGAAATCCTCGAACTCACCGGCAGAATCTCGTCGTCTCCTTGATTTTGTTCCGTCAATAAGACCATCGTTTCTTTCTGTTGTATTAGTTTTCGTTTGCGGATGTCTCTGGGTGAAGAATGAAACAACAAACGAACGACTGATAGCGCTGGAATCTCGCGTTAACCTTTTCCCCTGCGTTCAGAGTGTCTCGACTGAAAATACTGACAGGATATCTCTTTCACCGACAGAAGCTACAGCAAGAGATCTTTATAAGAAGGTTCAGACACATGTATCCGAAAGGATCGGTTATACATCAGGTAAGATCTTCACTACAGATGTTATTTAGATGCAGATACATGTTTAGAACTGAGTTTATCCTCTTTTGATTTAGGTATAATCTTTCGTGGTGTGAGTTTGCGCTTACATACGGGATCTTTGGATATTCCGTAAGATAATCAACTAACACTGTATAAACCCTTCAGGGGCACCCAACGAGAATGAAGTTCAAAACTACTTAAACATAACATTGTTAAACGTATTTTAGTATTTAAACGGTAGATATAGGCAAATTTTTATCCCCTAATAATTTTTCATCTGTTCGGCTTTCCTAGCTGAAAGTCTAGTGATCCGAAAATTATAGGGATCAAAACTTACCTCTTCGAAAATTTCAGCCGGATAAAAGGCTCTCGAAAATTCTAGGTGACCTTTTAAGGGTAAAAATCCGTTAAAAATGGGCAATTATACCATTTTTTAGATGTTCGAAAATCCTAGGAGAAGCAAGCAAGCAATAAATTTTACAACAAATGTCCCGAAAATTCTAGATCTCAAATCGTCTTCCGAACAGATATTTTCCGAAAATTGTCGTTGGGTGCCCCTGACCCTTTTGCAACACTCTCGCTCTGTTGTAATACTGCTTAGATATTCACTAAGCCACCTATACTGGTAAAACAATAAAGAAATTTTCGGTGTAAATGATGTTGAATTCATAGTTTAAGTGTCGAACGACTTGTTCACGTGCAAGATATGTGGTCAATACTCAGGGGATACTCCTGTATAATTTTAAAAGCCATACAATTATGTGCCGCCACAAAGGGTGTAGTTCTTGGCGCTTTTTGGTCTGAAAACACTGGTATAAACGTAGGTCATTTTGGTTTGGAATCGGGTTTGGTTTTCGAGGAACCTACTGGAGCGTATGCATGAACGTAGTTATCGTTTTAGTTCCACATGAATAAGAACGAAATATAAATATGTGAATTCGAAATGCATTTGAAGAATTTTTTTGTTTCCGCTCTAATCTAAGTAATGATGACACAATTTCTGTGTAAAGGCCAGATATAAAAACGGGTGCCGATTTTAGAGGACTGCATGGTCTGAAAGCGGTTGTGGAAAATTCAGTCTGAAATAGCACTGTCTGAATAAAATTGTTAGGGTGGCGTAAAATTTGAGATATTTTTTAAAATGCCTGTAGAGCCGGTTCGGTTAAGGAGTCTTAAGGCTTGCCAGGTTACTTGATAAAACCTTTGGTAACTTTGATAGGGTGGCAAGATTGAAAGTACGTTTATTGAACGGTCTCAGTTGGTTTAAAACCCGGGGGGAGAGGGACTTCCTTATAAGTGGCTACTAGGGATGTGCGACTGGTTAGGGCCGCATTTTCACGACTGGATTGACTCTAATTGGGTTGCATTTTTGATAGAATTACTAGAATGGAGTCGCACATTTTCGGATTTTTTGTGGTAAGACAGTTCTTATTTACGGTTCGCAAACTTACCAGCATGTTTGTTCTGTAGATGAAAAGTAAAGTGTTCTTCATACAGTGTAAAAAATGGGTCAATTCATAAAAATAAAAAGTGACTAAGTTTGGATCGCGAAAAATTCATATTTGCCCCAAAGTGACTAAGATATAGGGTCTATAATTTATCACAGAATAGACTATAATTGGGTAGGGGCTCTTAGACGCCAGCGGTACATACCCAGCAAAAATTTACCCAAGTTCCCTTCCCCGGGGTTTGAAATGTGTGCGTAGAACTAGAAATCTAGAATGTCAGCTTAGCTTTTCCTTGGAAGCAACAAGGGAAGAGGCGTGAGGACAAATTAAAAAGTTGTTAACCTTGTTGTTGAACGCAACCTCCAAAACGTTAATTTTATGTTAGAAATGTCAACCTTATCATTTATTCCGTTGATTTGTTCGTTATATTTTCTTCCTTATTTATTTTTAATATCAATCACTGGATATTAAAAAATTTCTCAATCTTACTTTACTGCAGTCAGCCCGTTATCAATAGAGGCATCAGCAACCATCCAGTTAAGGAAGCGAAGAAAAGTTTTGAACGACACTTCAACTGGCATCACCATACATGAAGTAAGAAAAGAAATCAGCAAACAATTTGAACAGCTGATGCCCACCAAGTACTGTAAGTCAAGTGACAAGGTATGTCCTGCAGGACCCCCCGGATATCCTGGTCCCATTGGAGCGAGGGGACCACGTGGCAGGAGGGGACCAAAGGGAAAGAAAGGTCCTCAAGGTCCCATGGGACCACCTGGAAAATCCGGAAAAACAGGAATAACTGGTCCTGCAGGACCGAGAGGAGAAAAGGGAAGCAATGGGGAGGCAGGGGAGCCTGGGCCAAAAGGCATGCCGGGATCACCTGGAACGCCTGGAAAATCGATATCTGCTCCACAAGTGATGTTGTCGCCGGCAGAGCAGACACGACATGAGGGAGGAAATACAGCATTTTATTGCACGGTCGCCGGAAATCCTTCCCCAATCGTGGAATGGCAATTTAAGGGCAGAAAGCTTCTGTCAGGTGCAAAGTATTTGATTAAAGAAGGAGAGCTGATCGTGAGAAATCTAAATTATAGCGATGCTGGGAAGTACACGTGTGCTGCCAGGAACATTCTTGGATTGTCCGAGGCTACTGGTAACTTGACTGTTAGAGGTAAGGACATATTTAAAACTTCCGAGATTTACACACCCAGCTGCTGATTGATCATTTTTATGCGTGTCTCCGTTGTGTAGGCTCACAAACGGCCGGGATTGCATCCTTCTCTTGTTTAACGGTTTTTCACTAGTTAATTGATTTCGTTTTGCGTTATTCATCCTTTTGCGTATTTCTGGTTTCACCGTTAAACTAGACCGGAAGCATGCTTCTGACTTAATATAGGGTAAAACTTCTGAAACTTTACATCGTGTAGAAGCTTTGTTTTCTAATAGTTCTCAGTAGTGTTTATTCTTTGTTATACGGTTTGTACTTGTTTTCATTGTAAGGTTTTATGTTTTTTCCCTAGGACTTCCAATATTCACAAAAGTTCCACCACCACTTGCCACGCCAGTACAGCGCACTACCTTTCAGGTAGTTTGCCAAGCTGAAGGTTTCCCTCGTCCCGTGATAACCTGGAGTAGAGTGGGAATGTCTTTGTCAGCTGGAAGGACTGAAGTAAACCAAGGAACACTAACTATTAAGAACTTAAGTCCTGCTGACAGCGGTTTGTACGACTGTGTTGCTACTAACATTATTGGAACAAAGAAGGCCAGGATCAATGTGGCCATTCAACGAAAGCCAGGTTTGCCCTATTTATTTGGTTTTGGTGGCAAACACCACTGTCAGCAAATGGTCATTTTCGTTTGCCCAAACTTTCTAGTTCTAGTTACATGTATGAGGTGGAAATAATTTATCTTGTTTTTATAAACAGTTTAAATAATGGATCAGTTTTGTCCTCATCACTTGAGTTTCTTGCAGCTATTGGAAAGACTGATATCATACAGTCAAACCTGTAAGCGAACCTGACTATAACTAATAAGCGGTCACTTATACCAAGGTGTCCGACATCATTTTCCTCAATTACTTTAAATCTAAATTGGCTAAGCCGTCACCTTAGTCCAGAGCCGTAGCTAGCGGAAGGGGGGGGGGGGAGGGGGGAAGGGGGGCAGCTGCCCTCCCCCCGGACCTGTTGAGCCACGGACAAATCAAGTTTTTGGATGTATTTGTTTTCTTTAGACTCAGTTATTTTGATTATAGTGACTTGAAAGTGTTTGCCATTTTCATATTCGATTCGAGGTCGATTTTTCGGAGACATATCTCATGACAAGTGCTGAAAATTACGTTTCGGAGCCTCCTCGGAGGATATCCCCAGAGCCCCCTACAAGGCTCGTGTCTTCTGCACTCGCGAAAATGCCCCCGTTACAAAAAACCTAGCTACGGCCCTGCTTAGTCTATTGAGCGGTCGTCAGGTCACTTTTTCAAAGGCTCCATCGAGGTTGGCAGCGAATGGCTTCACCTCTGGTCACTGTTGTTGCACCGGCGCATCAGATATCTATTTTAATATCTAGTTTACTGTTCAAAAGTATATTTAATGAACACCCTAGTTTTAGCTTCTTAGATTTTAGATTCTAGTTCTGTAAATTTTATGTAATTAGTTAATTGTGTCTGAAAAGCCCTGTAAAGGGAGACTCAATAAAACGTATGTATGTATGTCTGTATGTATTAATAATAACAGGATCCGGAGTTCAAGCTTCAGGAGTAATCATTGATCGTTTATTGCGACAGTGCTGTTTCGTATGGTCCGAAATTGTAGGACCACACTCATTCGGCAACTTCAACGATTGACCGTTGAAATTAAAAGCTGGCAGTAAAATTTGGGTGATTGTTATAGGGATGCGTTAAAAGATTGTATCTAGATAACAGATGGATTTTGTCTTAGTTACGTTACGCTAGAGTTCTGAAGTACATATCTGTTTCCGTGGGGGCATGAACTCGCTAGTTCGTTTCGCCTGTTTAGGTTACAAAGCTCTTTTTTCATAAAGACAAAGATTACATTTTTTGCTAATGTTGTTATAGGGTTTACATTGCTTTAAACTTTCCGTTTTATCTGGATAGGTTTCTTAGAGTCTTGTAAAGTCCAAATATATTTTGAGAGTTCCGTTTCATTTCTTCTGTTCGAGCGTCGAAAGGAGGACTGATGGTTTCAGTCACGTTCCTTGAAGTTTGTTCCTTAAAGTTTGTTATGTGTGTATGTATTTATGTATGTATAATGGACATTTTGCTAAGTCACCATCTTCCTCTTTTTGATTTTCCTGATCGAGTTGTCAAACCTGTATTATATTAAGCGGTCATTTGGCCCCGGGGGTGACCGTTAATGGTCTTTTCTACATATCCGTTAGGGATAACTTTGCCAAAAATAATGCACTTGTGTTTATTAATACTGATTTTGTATGTCAACAACTCAACAATGACAAAATTCGATGGTATAAGTTCCAAAGAAAGTCCGATTCTGAACAGTCTCAAAGATATGGAATTCTCATTACACCATTTAGTGTCGGTTGTTCTTTTTCAGATTTAGAAGACTCCGTTATCGTGGGAAAGAGCAAAAATCATTTGAGAAGTTTAAGGAGTTGGCTATCCCCTGTAGCACGAAGCGTGAAATCTGCCTGGAAGCGCTGTTGGCGTGCATCCGTGGACGGCTGGGCTGCAAGTACATTTCACTCTCGATGTGACAGCAAGGGCCCGACTGTGACAATAATAAGGGTCGGGAGATATATTTTTGGAGGTTACACAGGTATTTCATGGGGTAAGTGAGCATTGTAAGCCATGGCAGTGGCATTTATACCTTTGGCGTAATTGGCATTGATATGTTCAGCTAAAAGTGCAGCTTGGTACTTAGCAGTATGAAATGATGTGACTCTACCTTTCATACATGGTTACCAAGTGGCGAACAAAGGTTCTAGGTTAATAGCTCTAGATGTGGGCCCATATCCCCTCGTTCCTCAAGGAGCGAGGACCGCCCCTCCTACACTCACATGGTGTGAATGAACGCCCCACCCCTTTTCTAGAGTTCTGGTGCTGCAGATGGTAAGTGATGCATTTCTAGCTTGGCAAAACGTGCCCAAATTCCAGGCCAATACTACCGAATTATAATAATTTTGAGGTTCTAATTGAGGACCGCCCCTCCTGCACTTACATGGTGTGTATGAGCGCCACCCCCCCGACCCTTCTTCTCAAGTTCTGGTTTTGCAGATGATAATTGATGCATTTCTAGCCTGTCGAAACGTGCCTAAATTCCAGGTTATTACTATTATAATAATTTTGAGGTTATAAATATCAATATTGTTCTGACTTTCTTGCCACCCTGCTATTTTCCATCCCTCAGTTTCCATATTGCAAAAGTAGCGACTACCGAACTTCACCACAGGTTTTTGGTGAAATTCGCAAATTTTGGCAAAGAAAAACTTTTGACATGTCCGCGTACGTGATACACCAAGACGAAGGTTCATTTCACCGATCAAACTTTCGTAATTTTGCCTGATTGAAATGTCGCGAAAAGAATTCTTCTCTTCGGATTCGAACGAACTTAATAGACTGAAAAGGGTGACAGAAATACATAATGTTTTATACCTTTTTAAGGATAAAGGCTCCTAAAACTCTTTATTGTCTGTTTCCTTTATTGTCTTCTTAATACAGTACCATTAAAATCGAACGAAGTATTAATTTACCAATAAAAGTGCGTTGCGACATGCACCAGTTCATGTAAAAAACAAGCTTCTAGCTTCGGCGAGTGGTAAAAAAGACAAAAACAGATGAATTTGGAGATTTGCTTCATAAAATTATAAAAGAACATATCTTATCAATTACTATTTTTTTTTCCCCGATCTATTGCTTGTAATTGCAAATCTTTTAAAATTAACATCTCCCACAGACCGACACCTCAGCTTCGGTGAGCTTGCAGCCACATAAAACTCTCTCCTGAACGGACGAACCATGCCTTGCCATGAGTATAGCTGTATCTTTTACCAAAATACCTGCACGTAAATAATAATGCAATAAAATAATATTCATACTACTAAAAATGATGATGATGATAGTAATAATAATAATATAATAATAATGATAATAATAATATTGATAATAATAATGATAATAATAAAGAAGACATAGAAACTGATTTTGTTTTTGATAAATGACGAACGTTACTGAGAAACTCGATCGAATTTGTTTTATGAGAATAAGGTATTTACTGTTTTTAATTAATAATAATCATCATCGTCATCATTTTGACAGGCACAAGGGCCAGGTCGTTAACTTATCTTAGAAAAGTTTTGTTTCATTTCTCTTAGCTTCTGGTTCTTACCGGTATCAATACGACTCAAAAGCCTTCTTATTTTCGCTGGTAAACAAGCCAGGATGGGCGCCTGTCAAATTGTCTCAATTAGGGAAATATAGTTCTAGCAAAAGTTCCATATACTTTTACTCATCCTATGGGCCTACATTCGGAGGAGGATTTGACATTTACATCAGTAACTACGCGTCACCTAATAGCAATTCTTACAGCAACCTTGGCTATACTTACAGCCCACCGAGCGGGTACAGCTACACCAGCACCTTCGCACGAACATTCCTGGCAGGAACATACAACTTCACACCAGACGAAGTTGAAACCTTTTACGAAACAACCTAATTAATATAATGCGTGACACCGCCTTTGATATTTGAGCTGAGATGATTGTACAAGTAGACGCTTAAAGGTGAACTAATCTACAGCACTAAGCAAGCCCCTTATATCTAAATCAAAACACAATCATTAGAACGTATACTACAACATTTTCCAAACAAACGAAAAATAGAATAGTCAAAAAGAGAAATGATTTTGATATCTACAACTGGTCCAACTGCGCTGATCTTTTTTTACCTGGATACGAGTCTGGGGTAGCTATGCTGTCATCTGTCAGAAACCAGTTACTTCCTTTTCTGTCCTCACTGCTTTGTTGCCCAATGCGATAACACTAATATTAGTAATCAAAAATTAAGATTATTACTAATTGCTAAATGCGGCAACACTATCTCATATACAGGAATAGACTGCTTGCAGTCACGTGACGATCACGTTCTAGAAGTGTAGTAATTAAAATTACCAGCGTTGGGTCACTACCTCATGTAAGCCCTACGTATAAAATCTACGGCACATCAGCATCCTTTATGACTGACCTATTATATAAAATATTATAAATAAAATATACCCTTATAGGAAATTTCTACTGATAATAAATAAATAAATAAATAAATAAAAGATCACGTTTACGGGCTAGTATTAATTGTTAATGTCCAGACAAGAATTAAAATTCAATAAAATCACTCATGTTTGTCATAAAAAGAGAGCTTCACTCTCTCAACGTTATCAATAATGAGGGTTAATGGTCACGTGGTGAAACTAGTTTCCTTTCCTGTAAACGTGATGTTTGATTTCAGCAATAATTTAAAATATGGTATCTATTGGAACTTTGACCACGTTTGAGTGCAACAGGAGGAAGGTTAACAACTGGCAGAGCAGCCCGGCTTACGTCAATCCAATGTAAGCTAATTTACTACACTTGTTTTTATGGACTTAGGGAGAAGGGATCAGGTTTAACTTGCAACTTTCCCTCAAACTTGGAGTGACTGTGACATAAAACAAGAATTGAATTAAATAAATTACTCATGCTCGAATGTTTGTTACAAAAAGAGAAACTTCATTCTCTCCACGTTATCAAGAATGAAGAATAAAGCCAATGGTCACGTGGTCAACCTCTTACCTTTCCTGTAAACGTGATGTTTGATTTCTGCAATTATTTTAGAATAAGGAAACTGTTAGAACTTTGACCACGTTTGAGTGCAACAAGAGAAAAGTTACCACTCTTGTTTTTCTGGGCTAAATCAGAAGCGGATCAAGTCTAACTTGCAACTTTCCCTCAAACTCCCATCTTCGAGTGGCTGTGAAAGAAAACGATCGTAAAACTACAAAAATGAAAACCGTAAACTCTTCAAAATCTCAACGAGTCCTTGAGTTTGTTCCGTCAATTAGGCCATCGTTTCTTTCTGTTGTATTAGTTTTCGTTTGCGGATGTCTCTGGGTGAAATATGAAGCAACAAACGAACGACTGATTTCACTGGAATCTCGTATTTACTGTGTTCCTTGCACTAAGCGTGGCACGATTGGTAATCTTGACAGGATGACTTTCTCACCGACAAAAGATGTCGCAATAGACCTTTCTAGGAAGATGCAGAGACAAGTTTCAGATGATGGGAACGGCTATACCTTAGGTGAAATTTATTCTTACTCTTCTTACTTGGATGGCCTTGTGTACTTTGAGGATGTTTATAGACCCTTCCTCCCAAAATAGTATCAGATTTTAACTTAGACTGTATGAAACTGTTTTGTAATGCTCCCTAGATGTCAGTAATTATGCCACTGCCACTGACAAAAAACCGAAGAGATCTACAGCGTAAATGAAGGTGAATTTATAAATAATGTGTCGACCTACAAGGGCAGAGCAAGATTCCTTCCCGCACCAGATAGTCGATATCATTACCATACAGCTTTTCAACAAGATTGTCTTTTTAGGATTTTTAGCTAGACGACATTAGATGAGGTTCTTTAAACATCTCTTTTAGTGGGGCCTGCATGTGCTTCTGGTTTGAGGTTATTTGGGGTCTCGGAATTGTAAGGTTTTGCGTGATCAATTTCAAGCAATAATGACCCAATTCTTGGCAATTCATTTTTAGATTTATCTGTTTGCTTTAGATTGAGCTGTTTTCGTTTAGCACTTTCTGGATAAATTTTCGAATAGTATAGACATTATAGATCAGTACAGACAAAAGGCGTGTATTAAAAGATTATTTATTCAGGGAGATATTTCCGTTTCTTCAAAGGAGTTCAGTCTAACTTGAAAAACCTAATTGAAAGTAGGACTGGTGCTGATTCAAGATCTCAGTTGGCTTGAAATTCGTGCGAAGGTCTTAAGATTCGATTCTTGTTCTTTTGTGAGTTACCTTTATCAGAAATGTCAGCCGTATTATTCTTTCGTTCCTTCTCGATCTTGCTCAATTTTACAATTTACCCATGGGTAATTAACAGGTATTATCTAATTTTACTTTACCGCAGTCAGCCCGTTGCCAATAAAGGCCTCAGCAACCATCCGGGTAAGAAAGCGAAGAAACTTTTTGAACGACACTTCAACTGGCGTCACCATACAAGAAGTCAGAAAAGAAATCAGGAAACAGTTTGAACAACTTATGCCCACCAAGTACTGTAAGTCAAGTGAGAAGATATGTCCTTCAGGTCCCCCCGGATATCCTGGTCCCATTGGAGCGAGGGGACCACGTGGCAGGAGGGGACCAAAAGGAAAGAAAGGCCCTCAAGGTCTCATGGGACCTCCTGGAAAATCCGGAAAAACAGGAATAACGGGTCCTGCAGGACCGAGAGGAGAAAAGGGAGACAAAGGAGACCCTGGGCCAAAAGGCATGCCGGGACCACCTGGAAGGCCTGGGAAATCGATATCTGCTCCACAAGTGACGTTGTCGCCAGCAGAGCAGACACGAGATGAGGGCGGAAATACGGCATTTTATTGCACGGTTGCAGGAAGCCCTTCCCCGGTCGTGGAATGGCAATTTAAGGGCACAAAGCTTCTGTCAGGTGCAAAGTATCTGGTTAAAGAAGGAGAGTTGATCGTTAGAAATCTGAATTACAGCGATGCTGGACCGTACACATGTGCTGCCAGGAACATTCTTGGATCGTCTAAAGCCACTGGCAACTTGACTGTTCGAGGTAAGAGGAGCATTTAACTTGGAGTTTTGTTATATCTGGCTGCTTGATTTTGTAGGCTCCCTTGTGCTCTGAGAATGCGAGAATACGACGTTTGAATATAAAAAAGGCACCGTTGTTTAATCATTTAATTTTATCTCTTCCTTCATTTATTCTTATTTCTTAAGCAGTGTATAACGCCAAACTTTAAATTTACTCACTCATACCTTATGCTAATGATCATGGCCTAGTATAGATTTCTACTCATTGGCATTAGGCTAGTAGTCACGAGAGTAGTTCAACGTTTAATCTGAGCCATACAAACATAAAGACAATAAATAATGTTAAAGATAACAACACATGACAGGAATATTTGGACCTTACATAAACGCGAGGGCACACAACACCATCCTTCTCCTCCTCTACTTTTAGCTTAGACCTCCCGGAGAGGTTACTTAGGTTAATTTTTGCTGGATATGTGTCGCTGGTCTCTCAGAACTCCTACCCCATTATATTCTTTATACTTTTTATGCATGCTGGTCGATCATTTATTGGCTCTATTTCAGGTCTTCCAATCTTCACAAAAGTTCCACCTTCACTTGCCACACCAGTTCAAGCCACTACGTTTCAAGTAACATGTCAAGCTGACGGATATCCTCGCCCCGCGGTAACCTGGACTAGAGCAGCGATGCCTTTACCTGCTGGAAAGACTACTATAAACCAAGGCACACTTACGATTAACAACTTGAGTCCCGCTGACAACGGTTTTTACGACTGCGTAGCTACTAACATAATGGGAACAAAGAAGAAAAGAATCAACCTAGCAGTTCAAGCGCATCGTTCAGGTTTGTATTAAAGGCACCGTCCCACTCTGTATATACCTACTTCAATAAAACGTTGCTTTGGCAATTGGGCACTGGGCATTTGGGCGTACGAAACTCACTGCAATGAATTGCTTGAGTGTCCACCAAACAATAGCTTCCCATTGCGCAATTATACGATGCCCAAAGCAAGAATCAGGTACCGTTGGATTAAACGTTCATTTCAGTAATGCAAATCGTCTTATCCAGCTTGCGATCTTGGGTAAACACCGTTGAAGGACAGTTTTTCGAAAGTCTAAATTTGCCACTGCGAGAACTATACGGCTACACCGAAATATATCGCAGGGTGATCTATTCGAAGACCGCTTTATATTTTAATTTTTGTTTTTGTTGTTTCTTTGTTTGTTTGTTTGTTTATTTTTCAGACATTCAAAAACCATCTAATCACTGCTAAAGCCAGACGAGAGCTACTATCACTGCGTGTGTATGTTGCGCTTACAGAAATTTGCAACTTAAGACATGCATGTTTACTAGAGTTTCAATGATCTTTTAAAATGCTTAAACTTCCTTAATAGCGCGCAAATGACGTCATACATGCTTTCTTTAGTCACTTGCAATGTTACTCTTTTTCTCAATAAGTTTAGTTTTTTTCACATTTTCAAAAACTTTAAAAAAAAATTATGGACGTTGACTTTAAATACTTAGGATTTGAAAGCTCAGTCATTGTGGGAAACAACAGAGATCACTTGACCTTGTTAAGAAACTGGCTAGCACCTGTGGCAAAAAGCGTGAATTCTCTCTGGAAGCGCTGTTGGCGTGCATCCGTGGATGGCTGGGCTGGGAGTACATTTCACTCCCGATGTGACAGCAAGGGCCCGACTGTGACAATAATAAGGGTCGGGAGATATATTTTTGGAGGATACACAAGTATTTCACGGGGTAAGCGAGCATTCATCATAAGCCATGGCGGTGACATTTATACCTTTGGCGTAATTGGCATTCATATGTTCAGCTAAAAGTGCAGCTTGGTACTAAGCAATATGGAATCATGTGACTCTACCTTTCATACATGGTTAAGCAGTGGCGGACAAAGGTTCTAGGTTAATAGCTCTAGATGTGGGCCCATATCCTCTTGTTCCTCAAGGGGCGAGGACCGCCCCTCCTACACTCACATGGTGTGAATGAACGCTCCACCCCTTTTCTAGAATTCTGGTTCTGCGGATGGTAAGTGATGCATTTCTAGCTTGTCAAAACGTGCCCAAATTCCAGGCCAATACTACCGAATTAGAATAATTTTGAGGTTCTAATTGAGGACCGCCCCTCCTACAATCACATGGTGTGAATGAGCGCCACCCCCCACCCTGTTTCTCAAGTTCTGGTTTTGCAGATGATAAGTGATACATTTCTAGCCTGTCAAAACGTGCCTAAATTCCAGGCTACTAGTGTTATAATAATTTTAAGGTTATAAAATATCAATATTGTTCTGACTTTCTTGCCACCCTGCTATTTTCCATCCCTCAGTTCCCATATTTCAAAAGTAGCGATTAACGAACTTCACCACAGGTTTTTGGTGAAATTCGCAAATTTTGGCAAAGAAAAAACACGCTCTTTTGACATGTCCACGTACGTGATACACTAAGACGAAGGTTCATTTCACCGATCAAACTTTCGTAATTTTGCCTGAGCGAACTGTCGCGAAGAGCATTCTTTTCTTTGGATTCGAACGAACTCAATAGACTGAAATGGGTGACAGAAATACATAATGTTTTTTATACCTTTTCAAGGATAAAGGCTCCTAAAACTCTTTATTATCTGTTTCCTTTATTGTCTTCTTAATGCAGTAACGAGGGGGGCGTAAGGGGGGTACGAATACCGCAATACCGCACATGGTAGCGCAAGAATACCGCAATACCGCATCAAAAATTAGCCAAATACCAAAACCGCAGTTACAAATGGAAAAAAGTTGACGTTGTCAATACTACAAATTCTCCTTTCAAATAGAAATAATACTTTTGTGTCAGTGTTTCGAAGTCAAGGTGCGTCGAAGTCAAGTGTGCGATAAACATAAGATCATCGCACTCGTTTAATTTTGATCATAACATGTATACGTTTACGTAAATGATACAACAGGGGTACTTGGGTTAATTTTTGCTAATGTGCCGCTGGCCTCAGAGCGCCTAACCCATTATAGTCTATTCTGTGGCCAATTATAGACCCCAGCTTAGCCACTTTCTATTTTTATGAATTGACCATTTTTTAGATTGATTGAAGAACACTTTACTTTTCATCTACAGTACAAACATTCCGGTACGTTTGCTAACCATAAATATGAAGAACTGCCTTACCCCCAAAATTCAGAAAATGCGCGTGGACCCCATTCTATTAACTCTCTTGAAAATGCGACCCCATTATAGTCAATCCACTCATGAAAATGCGACCCCATCCAGCGGCACCCCCCGGGCTGCCATGCTACGTAGGCTAAGCACACACAAATACTTGTACATTCTATATTCCTCTACGCATAACGAGAAGGACGAGTAGTAATTTTTAGACCACACCATCTTCATAGATTACCTTTCGACACTAAGCATTTTATAACGACCTCACTGACCTCACTATTTGCTGGAATATCTGACTGATCACTTAGTTGACCCTCTGGATCGCTCGCCATTGTTTCGCGACTGACACGAAAGTGGCGGTAAGATTGGTAAGGAGGTTAACCAAGCTGACTATTCCCACAGGGTCCATGAGGTCATGAATAATGCGACATGTTTACGTATCATTGGATAAAAAAGTTAATGTCGTTAATCATATCAAGTATTAACTGAAACTACAAGCCATACGATTTGTCTCGGCCGGACTGTTTGCGCAATATATACGATCCCCGACTGTGCAACTATAGGAAGACAGGCAGGTCACGCAGGCTAGCTAGGGAGCCTGGGGAGACCTTTTAGGATTTGTACCCTCTTGTCATGAAAAAGAAGCAGATCACCGCGACACAACGATTTTTTCACCGACTACCGCGACATAGAATTCAAACTCACCGCACACCGCTTGGACTCTGAAAACCGCAATACCGTACTTTGAAATAAAAATTACCGCAACACCGCACCAAAAATAACCCAATACCGCAATACCGCAAACCCTTACGCCCCCCTCAGTAACCTAAAAATCGAACGAAGTATTAATTTACCAATAAAAGTGTATTGCGACATGCACCAGTTTATGTAAAAAAGAAGCTTCTAGCTTTGGCAAGTGGTAAAAAAGACAAAAACAGATAAATTTGGAGATTTGCTCCATAAAGTTATAAAAGAACATATCTTATTAACTACTAATTTTTTTTCCCCGATCTATTGCTTGTAATTGCAAATCTTTTAAACTTAACATCTCCCACAGGCCGACACCTCAGCTTCGGTAGGCTTGCAGCTACATAAAACTCTCTTCTGAGCGGACGAACCACGCTTGCCATGAGTATAGCTGTATCTTTTACCAAAATACCTGCACGTAAATAATAATGCAATAAAATAGTATTCATACTAACAGGATCCTGATACTACTAATAATGATGATGATGATAATAATAACAGTAATATAATAATAATGATAATGATAATATTGATAATGATAATGATAATAATAAAGAAGACATAGAAACTGATTTCGTTTTTGATAAATGACGAACGTTACTGAGAAACTCGATCGAATTTGTTTCATGAGAATAAGGTATTTACTGTTTTTAATTAATAATAATAATCGTCATCATCGTCATCATTATGACAGGCACAAGGAAAATGTCGCTAAAATGTCTTAGAAAAGTTTTGTTTCATTTCTTTTAGCTTCTGGTTATTATCAATACGACTCAAAAGCCTTCTTATATTCGCTGGTAAACAAACCAGGATTGGCGCCTGTCAAATTGTCTCAGTCAGGGCAATTTAGTTCGAGGAAAGCACAGACCATCTGGTTTAGCTCAGCCTTCGGGCCTACATTCGGAGGAGGACATGACATTCACATTTCCAACTACGCGTCATCTAATAGCAATTCTTACAGCAACCTTGGCTATACTTACAGCCCACCGAGCGGGTACAGCGTCTTTAGCACCTTCGCACGATCATTCCTGGCAGGAACATACAGCTTCACACCAGACGAACTAAGTTGAAACCTTTTACGAAACAAAAACCTAATTAATATAATTCGTGACACCGGCTTTGATATTTGAGCTGAGCTGATTGTACAAGTAGACGCTCAGAGGTGAACGAATCTACAGCACTAAGCAAGCCCCATATATCTAAATCAGAACATAATCATTAGAACGTATACTACAACATTTTCCAAACAAACAAAAAATAGAATAGTCAAAAAGAGAAATGATTTTGATATCTACAACTGGTCCAACTGTGCATGTGCTGAACTTTTTTCACCAGGATACGAGTCTGGTGGCAGCTATACTGTCATCTGTCAGAAAATAGTTACTTCCTTATCATGAGGGCAAAGAAATCTCAGCTTCCGAGTAAACAAACTTGAAAAAAAAAAAAAAGCAGTACAGTGATATTTAACTGAACCAGGCTGTCCTCACTGCTTTGTTCCCCAATGCAATACCACTAATATTAGCAATCAAAGATTAAGATTACTAATTGCTTAATGCAGCAACACTCTCTCATATACAGGAACTAGACTGCTTGCAGTCACGTGACGATCACCTTCTAGCAGTGTAGTAATTAAAATTACCAGCGTTGGGTTATTACTACCTCATGTAAGCACATCAGCCAATCTAAGGCACATCAGTATCCTTTATGACTGACCTATTATAGAAAATATTATAAATAAATTATACCCCTATAGGAAATTTCTACTGATAATAAGTAAACAAAAGATCACGTTTACGGGCTAGTATTAATTGTTAATGTACAGACAAGAATTAAAATTCAATAAAATTACTCATGTTTGTCATGAAAAGAGAGCTTCTTTCTCTCAATGTTATCAATAATGAGGGTTAATGGTCTCGTGGTCAAACTTGTTTCCTTTCCTGTAAACGTGATGTTTGATCTCAGCAATAATTTAAAATATGGTATCTGTTGGAACTTTGACCACGTTGGAGTGCAACAGGAGCAAGGTTAACAACCGGCAGAGCAGCCCGGCTCTCGTCAATCTAATGTAAGCTAATTTACTACACTTGTTTTTATGGGCTTAATAAGAAGGGATCGAGTTTAACTTGCAACTGTCCCTCAGACTTGAAGTGACTGTGACAGAAAACAAGAATTGAATTCAATAAATTGCTCATGCTCAAATGTTTGTTACAAAAAGAGAAACTTTATTCTCTCCACGTTATCAAGAATGAAGAATAAAGCCAATGGTCACCTCTTACCTTTCCTGTAAACGTGACGTTTGATTTCTGCAATTATTTTAGAATAAGGAAACTGTTAGAACTTTGACCACGTTTGAGTGCAACAAGAAGAAAGTTACAGCTTACGTCAATCTAATGTAATCCAACACTCTTGTTTTTCTGGGCTAAATCAGAAGAGGATCAGGTTTATATAACTTGCAACTTTCCCTCAAACTTCCGTCTTCGAGTGGCTGTGAAAGAAAACGATCGTAAAACTACAAAAATGAAAACCGTAAACTCTTCAAAATCTCAACGAGTCCTTGAGTTTGTTCCGTCAATTAGACCATCGTTCCTTTCGGTGGTATTAGTTTTAGTTTGCAGATGTCTCTGGGTGAAAAATGAAGCAACAAACGAACGACTGATTTCACTGGAATCTCGTATTTACTGTGTTCCTTGCACTAAGCGTGACACGATTGATAATCTTGACAGGATGACTTTCTCACCGACAAAAAAAATCGCAATAGACCTTTCCAAGAAGATGCAGACACAAGTTTTAGATGATGGGAACGGCTATACCTCAGGTAAAACTATTATTATTCTTACCCTTCTTACTTGGATGGCCTTGTGTACACTGAGGATGTTTACACCTGCTTTTATATCCTTCCTCGGTTAAGACATAACCTTTCATGACGTGGTTCACGTTAACAACACGGGATCTTTTGCAATTCCAAAATAGGATTTTAACTTAGACTGTATGAAACTGTTTTGTAATGCTCCCCAGAAGATGTCAGTTATTATGCCACTGCCACTGATAAAAAAAACCCGAAGAGATCTACAGCGTAAATGAAGTTGAATTTATAAATAATGTGTCTACAAGGGCAGAGCAAGATTCCTTCACGCGCCAGATAGTCAATATCATTGCTATACAGCTTTTCAACAAGATTGTCTTTTTAGGATTTTTAGCTAGACGACATTAGATGAGGTTCGTTAAACATTTCTTTAAGTGGGGCCTGCATGTGCTTCTGGTTTGAGGTTATTTGGGGTCTCGGAATTGAAAGGCATTGCGTGATTAATTTAATCAATAATGACCCAATTCTTGGCAATTTATTCTTAGATTTATCTGTTTGCTTTAGATTGAGCTATTTTCGTTTAGCACTTTCTGGATAAATTTTCGAATAGTATAGACATTATAGATCAGTACAGACAAGGGTGAGAAACGAAAGGTCAATCAAAAGTGTCAAAAGTAGTATAGGAAATGCTGCCATGTCACTCACCTCATTTTTTTTCTACCTCATCTCACAACGTCGCTCTCTTGTTCACTCATTTCGCAAAACTCATTCGTTTCGCTCACTTTGTTCAATTCGTTCGCTTCGCTCACTCATTTCACTCAGTTCACTCAACTCACTCGTATTGCTCCATTCGTTCACAAGTATCGCTTCCATTGCTCGAAGATGTAGAAAAAAAATGAGGTGAGTGACATGTCAGCATTTCCTATACTACACTATACTACACTACTCTATAAAATAGATACTAATTTTAGAAGCAGAAAATAAAAAATTGATTTAAAGAAATTAATATAATAAAATAGAAATGGGTTTTAAATCGAAAAGCAAAGAAACAAGTCAAACAAATATTTGTAATCCATTCAAAGTAGGAGGATTGATATTTGATAGTGAAGATGATTACCAATTATTCAAAGATATTGATAGAAATATTACACAAACAGTTAAATTAGTGGAAGATGGTTGCATTGAATTAAAAGAAGTTTTTAATAATGTTAAAAAAATCAATGTAAAAGAAAGTTATTATGATGCAGTGGAAGAAATGGATGGTTTGTTTAAAAATGCAACGCAATTATTATGTTACGAAGACACAATATTTGATATTGATTACAAAGTTGGTTGTTGTTTTTTTAATAAGATTAATATCGTAGAATACTGTAAAAACGAAGATAATGATAGTGATGATTTCTAAACTTATAACATTTTTTTTGTTACAAGTTTTAAAATGATTTAAAAGAAAATAAAATAATGAAATAATAGATGGATAATTATTTTCAAAAAATTTTTTCAATTCATTTTCCTGGGAAAAAAGTTTATATAGAAAATACTTGTAAATCAATATATGACAAAATGGAAGATATTAAAAATGATAAAGATCATAATTTATATTCTTTACTAAAAGAATATCCAAATCCAGAAATTAGAGTTGAGTGTTATAAAGATGGAATTTGTAATAAAAAGTCAGTAGCTTTAAAATATAGAAAAGATAATTATAAAATACTTAATGTTAATGTTTTACCTTATAATTATAAAGCCAATATTTATATAACCAACTAATTAAAATGGAACCAAGATCTAGAGAAACTACTCCTACAAAAGAGGATTTGGAATTTATAGTTGATGATGGTTATAGACATGATGAGGATCCAGATTATGTTCCAAACGAAAAATATGTTGTTACAGGATCAGAGTTTAAGAGATTAACCAGAAATGCTAAAAAACTTGGTGCAGAAACACTTGATTATTCAACCCGAAAAAATAACAAATATATGGCCACACTTCCAGGTGGAAAGAAAGTTCACTTTGGATCACCAAAATATCCAGACTACACTATTCACAAAGATAAAGAGCGAAGAGATAAATATCGGGCTCGAGCTACAAAGATAAAAAATAAACAGGGAGAATTAACTTATACTAATCCTGAATCAAGTAACTATTGGAGTGTGCATCTTCTCTGGCCTAAAAAATAAAATTGATTTATGATTTAAAGATTAACTAAATATTAATAAAATGCAGTTGTCAAGTTACGAAAATATTACCCAAGAGAATATTATCTTTAATGAAGCCAAAGAGTACAAAGTCAAAGATAGCAAGATTAAATATAAACGTATTCCAATTGAAGTCAAATACCCAAATGGAAAGAAAGGACCACTTGTAGTTGAATCTCCAGTTCTTTTTAGTTTTGGTGTTAATGAAAAGAAAAATCAAGAAACAGGTAAGTTAGTTGGTTATAGTATTCCAGTATGTCTTTAGGCTAAAGATAGTGAACCTAATAATAAAGAAAAAGCATTTTTTGATGTTATTAATAATGTAACAACTCTATCTCAGCAACATTTAGAGAATGAATATGGACCAGATCTAGCATCATCTCTATCTTCACCATTTTACTATAAACAAATAGAATACACAGACAAGAAAGGAAAAAAGAGAACAAAAGTTGATGATTCATCCGCACCAGTTTATTATGCAAAACTTATTTACTCAGAAAAATCAAGAAAAATATTATCTTTGTTTAAGGGAAAAGGGGGGAGGGATTTAAATCCTTTTAAATATATTAATCAGTACTGCAATGTTAAATTAGCATTGATAATTGAGGGAATTTTTATAAGTAAGACTGTAACATCATTACAAATAAAAGTACACGAGTGCTATGTTAAACAATTAGAACCTAGAAAGAGTTTACTTACAATTGATGAAAAAAGTAGTGATAGTGATAGTGATAGTAAAGGTGAAGAGATAACTGATCAAGAAGTTGAAGACTTATTTTCATCTGATAATGAGGAAAATAAGTAAATAACTATTTTTTAATACAAATTTTGTATTAAAAATCAACCAAATCCTTCAAACTCACCCATGAGTTAAATTTATCAGGATATCCACTCCATTTTACTAATGCCATTTTTTTCTTATTATCCCTCCTAATAATCTTTTCTATTCTAAATGTTTGTTGTTTTGCTTTCTGTAATTCTTGATTGTAAAAAGAACCTTTAATCTCTTCTCCCATCAAATCAACAATGCTATATGTAATAGGTTTTGTTGGTAAAACTTTATCAATTACAAATATTTCCTCTGTCCAGTTTGGTGTGTAACCTTTATCAAATACCTTCCTCTTATACTTAGAAATTCTAACACGATCACCAACCACAAATTTTGATTTACCAGGTTTTAAGTAAATCAAATCGCCATACAAATTAGACCAAACTTTACTTTCATTTTTCTTTTTACTTGCTTCAACAGGAGTCATTTTTATACTAGAATGTCTCGAATTATTGTAATCATTAACTAGTTTATCTAACTTATCCCAGTAAACAATGTTGTTATTAACTGTAAACATTTTCCACATTCTGTTTTTCATTGTTTTATTCCATCTCTCAACAACACTAGATTTTTCTTCGTTTTCAGTGTGATACAACCTAATTCCCTCTCTTTTTAGAAAATCTTTGAAATGTTTACTTATAAACTCAGAACCTTTATCAGTCCATAACATTTGAGGTTTACGTTTACTTTTTAATATGTCATCAAATGCTTTACTAACAGTTTCAGTTTTCTTATCTTTCAATCCCCTAATCCAACCATACTTGCTAAACACATCTATAACCATTAGAAGATATTTTATCCCTTTATTCCATTTACTAAACTTTTGCATTTCAACCAAATCAGCAGCCCAGATATCATCAATCCCGTTTGAGATTACTGATCTCTTTTGAAAGTTTCTTGTGATTGGTTTGTGAAGTTCGTCGGCTAATTGTTGAGACCAATCACTACTCAACGCCGACTCGCGTTTAAACCAAGTCCAAGTTTTTGTTTTGTATTTATAATTGTTCTAGCTAAAGTATGTCCCCATTGTCTTTCTTTCCAAGGAATTGCATCCAAAGATTTTACCATCTTTCTGTCAGCTTTATTTTTACACTTTCGGTCATCACCACAAACACTATAATCAACATCATGTTGCATGGCCACAGCATCAGTTGGTCCAGTTGGTTGATCGTAAATTTCTAATATTTCACCAGTTTCCGGATTGTATCTTACTTGGTTTTCGAGATCATTGTAAGGACCTGTATATTTATGCCCTGGTAAGGTCCATCCACCTTTTGGTTTTGGTAATTTACCAATCTGCTTGTGAATATCTATTCCTCTTCCATCCAATTCTGGTCTATCAGTTTTATATTTATTTGTTGGTCTTACTTTTGTTGATAACTGATCCATTGCTGTTGCAACAGAATCTTGAATAAATGGAGTAAGTTTACTAATCCCATAATTTACAGCTTTCTTCTGAAGATTTTTATTTCTCATTAACTCGCTTGCTCCATATCGTCCCATTTCAACTGCTTTTTTACCCATCCAAGGTAAACCGTAATGAACAAATCCATCAACTGCAGTACCAACTACAGTATCAAAGACGCCCGCCCCTTCAGACGGGCTGATTAGTTTTTTGACTTTCGTTTTCTCTTTTTTCCACTTCCAGTTTGAGAAGCTGATCCAGTTTTTACATATTTAACTTTTTTATTTCCACAAACTGCGCATCTACAAAAGAATTGAGTTCTACCTCTTTTATCTTTTTGATAACCACTTGGCTCTGTGCAAGGAGTTACTCTTTTATCTACAATACAATATGATTCTTTCATTTAATATAATGTTTAGATAAAATATGTCTACCAGATCTAATTTTGTTAAAAGTGAACTTCAAAAGATATACAATAATCTAAACATGAGTTATGAAAATGCTGTGCATTATAGAATGGAAAATGATACTAGATTTATAAAAATATTTGAGTTGTTAATGGAAATAAGTGAGAAATCAAATACTTTAAGTAATATTATAAAAGGAAATTATCTGTTTATATAGTAAATGGAAGCCAAGTTCTTTTCTGAGATAGAAAAAAAGATGGATGTTAAAACACTAAAAGATTTTGAGAAAGATGTACGAACACAAATAAATAATGAGTTTGAGACTCTTAGAAAGAAAAATGATGATCTTTCTAGAATACTAATGGCTGGTGAATGTGAGATGTGGAAAAAAATCAGAGACGAGGACTATTCTTGGTTGAAAATAAATAGTGATAAAAAGAAGAAACTTTTTAGACTTATTGATATTTATTGTAGTTTTGATGAAATAGTAGATAGTGTTAAAGATTTAAATAAAAAAGTTGAGAAAGTTAAGCAACTAAAGGATACGCCAGCGGATAGTGAATAAAAATGATTTAAAAATGAAATAAACAATAAATAAAAATGAAAGTTAAACCTAGCAATGAGATTGAAAATAAAAATGAGATTGAAAAAAAATTTTTTATAGATTTTTTTAAAGAACATTTTGATATAAAAGAAAATGTAAAGAATATTAAAATTTATTCTGGTTCTAATGAAATATTTGATTGTGAAAAATATTTTAATAAAAAACGATACACCAGTGGATAGTGAATCAAATAATATTAAAGATTAAAAAAAAATAATATTTAATAAATATTATTTTTATCCTCCAAAATACTCTTGTATGAAATCACTGTTATCATCATCAAAATGCGGGTTATGTATTACATTTAGAATACTATTACCCCTTTGTCTCTCAAACAGATAGTATAAACACCAATAACCACAGAGAACAGTATTGCGATTTTGTATTTCATCTGTTGAGTAAATTATTCGTTTTCCGGAAGTACGAAAATACTTTAATGCTTCATTTGGCATTATTAGACCAAAAGGATCGAAGTACTCAACTACATTGTCTATATTTCTATAACAAACCCAATGTGTTCCAGGACCTGTTATATCATCTAGATTTATTATTCCACATTCTTTTCTAATCTTTTTTGGTAGTCTATCCCTACTGTATATTCCTCTAAAATGTTTAATACCAAGTCTTTTTATCCATTCCATAAGGTCAAAGTTGGATAGAGGTTTAATTACAAAATGGTTCCGAGAATTGGAATTGAGTTGAATGGGCTGTTTTTTCCTAGTAGTAGTCCTGAACCTTTGGATTTGGACTTTTTTTTTTTAACTCCCATTCCAATTGGGTTTTCCCATTTACCAATAAAGGGTGGTGGAAAGTGATAAGGATAACCTTCACCATGTGTGGGTGGTGGAGGAGGTGGAACGTAAACATTTGATGTATTAGATGATCCACGTCTATCAACCTGCAGTCCAGATCCAAACATCTTAGATACTAAACTAATTGCCATTGGAATTCCAATAGAAGCAAGAGTTCCAAGAAATCCTCCTTCTATCTGTTTACGAGTTGGTTTTATAACTAATCGCCCACCTGTTTGATAAGCTTTGTTAATTTGATTTATTTGTGATTTGGTAAATTCTCTTACAAGAGGTGGTAACATTGGGAAAAATTGTGGGGGAATTGTAATTCCTTTTCCAAATATTTTATTTAATCCAATTTCTCCAAGTGCAGAAGCAGCACCAGTTGCTAATGCAGGAACAACTTTTGAAACTCCTTTTATTGCGTAAGGTAGTACTCGCGCTCCAAGAGATGCGAGTGATGAAAATAAGTTTCCTCCATGTTTTACAGAATGTCTAATCTCTGTTTTACTTATCTTTATATCTGATCCTGTACCATTTGCAATAGATTTTTTTATTTTAGAAATTTGTCTTTTTGTTAACATTAACTCATCAGAACCTCGAAGATGTGAGTGTTTTAACCGAAGAGTTAGTGGTGATTTATTTCTTATTGCAGAAGCCAATTTTGACTTTTGCCCATCTGTAAGTGTTACTTTATATTCAATATAAGTAGTCATTTTTATTTTAATAATTATATTAATATTTTTGTGTTGGATTAAGTAACACACTTAATGTTGTAATAAATCCTTCAATAATTTCTTTTAATTGATTTCTACTTATTGAATATAACGACATTTTTCCACGATTTGCTGTTAAAAGAGAACTTATTATACTTGCCAAACCAAATGATGCTTCAGAGTCTAAATTTTTTATTTTACCTTTTAGATCTGTTGTTAAACTTATACCAAGTAATCTTTTTGTTTCGGGATAGTTTAAAATATTTTTTAGAATATTTTCACCATTAGTAGATGGTTTTGTATTTGTTTGAATAAGATCTTCATTTAAAACTTTATACTTTTTACCTTTTGGAAATAGCTCTTCATCCATAAGTAGTTCTTTTGTTGTTGGTTTTGGGTTTGGGATAACAATATTTAAATCTATTAAATCTTTTACTTCTTCATCACCAAAGTCTATTAAATCTTTTTCTTCATCACCAAAGTCTATTAAATCTTTTTCTAATTTTTCTGTAAGATCTAATAGTTCTTGTTTATTATAAGGTTTATCACTAATAGCTAATAGTTTTGGTTTATTTGATTGTTTAAATCTTCTAATATTTTTATAATAGTAAATATAAGAATTTATTTTTATTACTTCTTTGTAAGTTTTTACAAGCTGATTGTTGCTAAAAGAAATACTTCTTTTTCCTCCAATACCAAATCCTCCCTTTCTAAAAAGTATTAGATCTTTTATTTGACTTTTTGTGAGATAAAATATCAATCTTTTTTGTTTATTGTTTAAATTAAAAGTAGTAACTTCTCGTAAAAGAAATCCTTTTTTATTTTTAATTATTTTTTCTCGACCAAATTTTTCTTCTACTTTAATATTTTTTTTAACACGATCCAAATATCTTTTTAATTATTTTATTTCTAAATAAATTAATGTTGGATAGTAATTTCCTATTTTTTCTTTAATGTTTAATTTTTTAATAAAATCACTTATATCTTTTTTATTTTTATAACCAATAGTAATTGTTTTTTTAGATGGTTGTTTGTATAATTCTACTTCTTTACTTTGTTTTAATGACCAATAATCAGCTTTGGGAGGAAAATATGTTCCTGGATTATCTTCCCATTCATTTTCTAATGCTTTGGTAATAAGATTATTTAGTATAATATTGTTATTAAGTGTTTGTCGGCAAACTTTTTTAAAGTGTAAACCAGAAAATTTAATAATATATTTTTTTTCATTCTTTATTGCATTTATATTTTCTTTTGCTTTTTCTTTTGTTAGATATATAAGAAAAGCAACTTTATTTTTATCATTTTTATATTTATAGTCAACTTTAATTTCGTAAGAACTATATATTTTTTCTTCTACACATCTTTTTTCGAAATCCCTTTTTTGTTTAATAGTAAGAAAAGTAATACTTGGTGTGTATATATCTATTTTATTTTTAAATAATTTTTTAAATACTTCTTCTTGAGATGGAGTTAATCTTTTAATACCTAGTAACTTTAGCATTATTTATATTTATTAATATATTAAGCTCTTAGCAATAGTTTTCCATCTTGTTGTGATATTTCTGCTATTCTTTCATGTAAGACTAATGCGTAAATATTATAATCAGCGTTTGGATTAGCTGTTAATTCGTAATGAAATGCTAATTTTGTAACACCATCTTTGATATCCATTTTTTGTTTTGTCAGGTCAAAATAAACAAAAGGAAATAAAGATTTAAAATTACTTATATTAAGTAATGTTCCACCTTGATAATCATTATTTGCATAGACGTATGACATTACATTTCTAAAAACCCTTGACATATCTGTAGAAGGTTTAAAGTGAATATCAGGATATTCGTTTCCATTTGCAACTTCCAGGTAACATCTTGATATATTAGCAGTATTTGGTAAATTAAAAGTATTGTATAAAAACGGATTTGCTGTTTGTGAATCAATATTGGCTGTGTTAATTCCAAAAACAAAAACACGGCGAGGTTTTGAAATAGCATTTGTAATTCTAAAATGTCCTGTCTGTTGTTGAGTATTATTTGATCTTTCAACTACTTCATTCAAATATGACCATTTGTAAGGTTTAAGATAATTTTCCATGAATAACTTTTGTCCTTCTGAATTAAATGTAAGTTTTGGAATAAAAAGTTGTAGTCTTGTTATAATAACTCTACAATCATCAGCACCTTGAAAAATTAAATTTGCATCTTTTTCAATTTCGATATTTAGCTCAATTTTTGTATTTGGAAGTAATTTGTCTTCCAATGCTTCAAAGAAAGAATATCTATTAAGAGGAATTTCACAGTTTACTTTGGCTGATGCACCTAATAGTAATTTTCTTGAATGAAAACCTTTATTATACGTTGCTTGAGCAGGTCTTTCCTCTGCAGCTGTTGATGTATCAAGAAAATAAAATTCGTTTGTCGCAACACTCTGTGCATATGAAGGATTATACTCAAGTAAATTTTTAATATTTACAACATGATTCGCATAATTACAACTATAAACTTCTCGACCATTTGCTAGGATATTTAATTTTTCTATAAAGGAGTTACTACCATTTACAATTCCGTTATGGTCAGCAACCGCAATGTTTCCTCCATCTGCTAGCTTATTTACTTTAAAATCCATTGATAGTCTGGCGTTATACCAATCAAAAGGAGTAGTTTCTCCTGTATTATCAGCAACAAATCTAAGACCTGTTTTAGTTTGGTGAGCGTTATTTGCTGGGGCTGTAGAGGCCTTCCAAGGGGGGTAGCTGTGTCGCAATGTCGCTTGCTTTAGGAGACCGTTGTCGCCTCATCTACAGCTGCAAATGTCGCTGTCGTTTTTTGAAGTGTACGTAACTGTACCAGTCATTTTTGTTTTGCGAGAAACTGTTTCGCAACAGGGCTATAACAGGATTTTCATGGTGGTCAGTTGGCAAAACTTTGTGAGGAGCGTAGGATGAACGCTTCTTCTTCTTCTTTAAGGGTAGGCTCCCGCGGGAAAATTTGGAAAATCTGAACCCTCAGAAATGCAATTTCCTGTATTCTGAGTCACTTTTATTGATAAAATGCACAACTTTCCAATGTCACCGTCCTTTTTCACTGTTTAGTATGTCGCTGTCGCATTTTAGCAGCGTAGGCATGTCACTTCTCGCTTTTTAAAAATTCCCATGTCGCCAGTTTTCAGGGCCGTGTCGCATGTCGCTTTTACCCCTTGGAAGGCCTCGCTGTATCTAAAGACTGTTCCAGGTCAAATACAACATCTTCATATCTATCTAAATATCTTGGATTTCTAAATGACTTCATTTTATTTTAATAATTATATAATTTTCTCTTACGTATTGAACCTCCACTAAGAAGGTTATTCAATGTTTGATTTATCTCTTGTTGAGTCATTGTTTCAACATTTTTATTAAAAGTAACTTTTTTAGTGGGTTTTGCTTTTTCTTTTGATAACATTTGCACTATCTTATCACCGGCCTTTTTACCTACATGTTCACCGGTTTTTGTTGCAGCTGCTGTTACCGCTTTTTGAGCACCTTTTTTAGCAGCTTTTTTCATTGTCTTTCCAAATATTTTTTTACCAACCGATTTAAACACATCCATCATTCCTTCTCCATAAATATGTTGTCTTGTATATCTACCCAATTCAGGGTCAAGTCTCATTTTAAACTCTGATTGTCTCATCATTTTATTTTAATAGTTATATAACTACGAAGTATTACATTGAATGGAGTATTAAAGTCATAAACCAATCAATACCATTAAAATTTACAGGTCTTCCAAGTGAGTCTGTCGCATAGATTCTCATTTCATCAATGTGAAATGAAGAGACATCACAATACAATGGTCTTTTAGGTTCAAACATAAATGGAAAAGACCTTGTGAGATTGTCTGTTGGTATTACAGCAATGGTATTTGTATTTATTCCGTTTACAATGCTATCAGTTATTGCACTTGTGTTGATATTTAATACATCAATCGAATTTGTGATATTTGGTAGTTTTGTTCCATACTCTGTTTTTGTAATAAGTTTCTTTGCAAAACCAATCAGGTCTCCAAAATCTGTTCCTCTTAGATCAAGTTGATAGTTATTACTAACTGAAATTAAAATTCGGTAGGTAGATAGTATAAAAGTTAGATTGATTGAATAAGTTTTTTTCCCGCTTGAATCTGTTGTGTGATGATTTTTTTGAGTCATATATTGATGAATGTAATCATTAATATCTGAGTAGGAATACATTCCATCTGTAAAAGTAATTGTTTGCCAAGTCCTTCCATCATGAGTGTATTTGATTTTATTGTTTCCATAATCACTTCTAATATTATACCAAGAGTAAGTCATTGACAACCGATCAAGAGCAAGTTGGTGTTTTTTATCAGGGTCAAGTTTTAGAGATGGATTAAACTTAATAGTAAAATCACCAGGTCTGCTTGTTCCTCTTTTTTCCCTGTTTATAGAGGAAATGTGGATAGCTCGTTCTTCCATTTTTATCTAATTGTTATATAAGTTTTTAGTAAATCATTTAGTTGTTTTTTTGAGATCACTTTCATTTGGTTGAGAAGATGTGCTATTTGAGAAAACTCAGGTATAACACCATTATTCCCAGCTAGAATTGATCCACCAAGTAATTCAAGTCTGTCTAGAAGTTGATGTGGGTTGTTAAAGTAAATACCTTCCCCTACCTTATAGTTAAGCGATCTTAAGTAATCTTTCATAGTATTTCTATATTTCATTAGTGTTCCTTTTTGCATTTTTTTAATTTCAGTTTCAGTTTCATATAGTGGAGATGGATTTTTAGCTTTCTTTCTACCACTAATTTCACCATTTAGTTGTTTTATATTACCTTTTAATTCTTCTAAAGTTAGATCTAAATCTTCAGGATTAATTTCAAAGAAAGAATTTGGTCTTGGGTATCCAAATTCTTTTAATAACTCTAAATCTCTTCCTTCAAAGTTTTTTTCTAAATTTAAATATTTATCCGGAGGTGTACCTTCTGGGATATATTTCCAATTTCCATCCCATCCTGTTTCATTGTCGTAATCTTCTTCAAGATATGGTAATTCTTTAATATCAGCTAATCGGTTAAACTGTTCAAAACCTTGAGTAAGAGCAAGTTGATTTTTTTTAAGTTGAGCTATAGTTGCGTTTTGTTGCTCATCAATACTTTTTTTAATGCTATCTTGAGATTTAATAAGTGGTTTAAATGTTTCTTTAAAACCCTCTCTCATATCTTGTTTTTGCCATTTTGTTATTTTTATTACATCTCTCACCTGTTTAGTCAAAGCATCAGCTTCAATTTTATTTCTTGCAAGTTTTTTGTATTCTTCAATATTCATTTATATATTGATTAGATAAATGGAAATACCAAACTATGATAGTGGTGACAACCCAGATAAAAAATATAAACAGTTATTTCCTTACATGCCATCAGATACATTTCGGATGTTAATCTGTGGAAACAGTGGAAGTGGTAAGACTAATCTGCTGTATCATATGTTAATTAAACCTCTACTATACTATGATGAGATTTATCTTTACGCTCGTAATTTAGAACAGGATAAGTATCAAAAGCTAATACAAAAAATGAGGGAGTTGAGTAGTAAACTAGGATATGAAATACTTCATGTAAGTAATGATGAAATAATCCCAGTGTCAGAAATGGATTACGAAGACAATCAAAAACTTGTGATATTCGATGACTATGTTTGTGATAAAAACCAGAGACAACTGATTGATTATTTTATTCAAGGACGACATAAGAATTGTTCGGTGGTGTATCTCAGTCAATCGTTTTACAAAACACCAAAGGATATTCGGCTGAATTGTTCTCATTACTGTTTATACGAATTTCCATCATCAAGGGAAGCCAACAGAATATCATCTGAGTTGGGAGTAAGTAAAGAAGATTACCACGCAGCAACTAAAAAACCGTATTCATTTCTATACATTGATAAACCAAGAAAACGTATTGCAAAAAACTTTACTGGTAATCTAGTCTAATAATAAAAATGGGAATATTTAACGAACAATCTCTTGATCATCCCTTTGCTAAGGGAATACAAGGTGCTCCAGGAGTTGGATTTAATCTCACTTCAAGTGGGGATTATGATATGATAAATAAAAAACTAAGAAATGTTGGTGCACCTAGTGCTAATACTGATGCTGCTACAAAAAAATATGTTGATGATAATTCTACTGGGACACCCTCAACATCACGACTAACAGTTGATTCAAACATTGATATGAAGGACCGCTTCCGAATTACAAATCTTATCACACCACAGGATTCTAAAGATCCAGCAACAAAATATTATGTAGACAACACATTTCTTGACAGAGATGGATCTTACCCAATGAAAGGAAATCTAAATATGGACAACAATCGAATATTTAATCTACCAGCTCCAAATGGTAGTAATCAACCAACATCATTAGCTTTCACAGATTTGAAGTATCTTCACGTTAATGGAACAAATAAAATGACTAATAATCTAAACATGGATAACAAAGGCATAATTCATTTAAAAACACCAACAGACTCCACAGACGGTGCAAATAAAAAGTATGTGGATGACTCAATACCTGATACTAGTTCTTTTATAAAAAAGGATGGAAGTGTATCAATGACTAATAACCTAAATCTTGGAAACGAAAAAAATAGTTGGTCTCGCAACTCCAACATCAAATACAGACGCCGCAACTAAAAAATATGTGGATGATAATGCTGGAAGTCCAGATTTAAGTGATTACTTGGAAAAAGATGGTACAGTCACTATGACTGGTAATCTTAATCTTGGTAATAATAAAATAGTTAACCTCAGTGACCCCACCACAGATCAAGAAGCTGCTAATCGCGGATGGGTTCGTAAACAAATAGAAAGGTTTGATCATCATTCTGGAGATGGAACAAGTAGTGTATTTACCATAACAGATCCAGCTGCACCAACGACTTTGTATCTACAGTTTGTCTCAGGTTCATCATTTGATGATTTTGTTTTTACAACATCAGCACCTGGTCAACCTCTTGTAGGGTGGGCACCAACTGCTAACACATACATTAACAAAATAGAATTTCAATTTGGTTCGCAAAATATAAACGTTGACTTTCTGTGGTTTATTCCCAGAGATGTCTCTCATTCCAATTCTAACTTTTGGGTAAGTGGAAATCGCACTGGCACTTGGTCATTAAATATTAACAAGTCTTGGAATTATAATATGTCAGGAGTAAAACTAAGAACCCATAACAATTCCAATCACACAGCTATCACTTGTAGGTTATTTACTGATCTACCAAAAGCAATAACCAAACCACTTAAGAGAATAGAAATCAACACACCTAAAATTGTAATAAGTGGGGTTGTAAAAGCTGATGTCAACCTTGGTGGTAATAAAATAGAGAATCTGGGTGTACCAACCCAAGACAATGAAGCAGTAACCAAAGGCTATGTTGACAATCTAGTTCATCATACTGCAGTTCAACCAAGTCATTATAAAGATGAGTTTAGTTTCCTCATGTCAAGTGGGGCTCAATGGACTGATGAAACGGATGGGGGGTTTAGTTTTGTTATAATAAAAATAGGAGATTTAGCACCAAACAAAGGAAACTTTCACGACTATAATCACAAAGTAATTTACGCGGCTATAACAAAGATAGGTTCAATAAAAAAATATAAATATAAGATGGGAATTAATTTTTACAGACTAACTGCAAATACTGATTACACACTATGTTTGGAAATACTCAACACTGATTATAATCTTTGGAATAATACTCAAATAAGTGTTGACAAAGGAACTTCAACAGAATTATCAATTGGAAATTTAGGTGTAAAAAAACTATCCCATAAGTATACTGATTCAACAGGGAAAACACAAACTATGTACTACCATAGAATAATAGTTAATTTTCGAAAGTTGTCATCTGGGAATAAGTTCTTTCTTCACATTTTGGTTGATATTCTTCGGGGTGGATATAACCTGGATTCGTATCCGTTATTGTTTAAAGGAGTTTACATCATTGCTTATGGAATTGAGGGTACATTTAGCAATATCGACCCAGATAAAGTTTACGACTATCACACCGCATTTGATATCAAACCAACAGAAGTAGTGTATAATGTTGATATTAATGCAAATCAAAAAGAAATTAAAAATATCAAACTTGACCGACAAAATGATAATAGTGCTGCAACAGTTGCATTAGTAAAAGAACTAGCTCCTTTTACTAAAAATGCTTTGTATAGATTATACTTTAGTGAGTTTTATGACTTTGCTAATGCAGATAGTTATGGAATAAATATAGACTCATCTGGAGTTATTATTAATTCTTTAAAACCTAATATTATACTACCACCAAATAAAGACCTAAGTGAAATATCAGAAAAAGGATTACATATTAATGGTTATTTTATTACTTTTTCTCCTTCACATTCTTCAAAATCTACTTTATGTATTGTTTTTACTCATTGGAGAAATAGAAGTTTTACCCTAACTAACTATTTATCAACAAACAATAATATTTTAGTAAAATTGGATTATAATAAATCAAACAATAAAGTAACTTTAACTGTCAACAAAACAACGCAAAATTTTACCATGCTAAATAGTTTTAATGGAAAAATAATTGTTGTATGGTTGGCAGAAGATTTAAGTGCAAATGTCACAAAAGTTTCAATAAGTAACTACAGCGGAACATTAACTATACCAGCTGTTCAATACAATGCTAATCAACGTTGGAAGTTTACAACTGAAGATGGAGTGTTAATAAGATTAATGTACTCTCCAAAATTTTACGACACTGACTCTGAGCAATATCATAAAGTAATGCTTCAAGAAAAGTTAAATGGAAGTTATATAGAATAGGGGAACAGCCCCTGTGACCCCCTTCCTTGGCTACACCATGATAATGTAAACAAAAGAATAAATGAAAAGAAATAGTGTTAGAAGAAATAGTAGTAAAAAAAAGAGTATTTTTGAATTTAATCATATTGATAAATCTTTATCAGAAGAACAATACCAAACTATTGCAGATCTTTATAAACATTACCACAAGAAACATTGGTGCTATAAGAAATGTTATAAGAGTTATAAATTTCTTGATAATTTTTTTTCTATTTCTAGTTTATCTCTTATTGCTGTTGGCACTATTACAGGAGGGTTGACACTCAATCCTATTATTCTTGGAGTAATCAACGGTGCAGGAATAATTGTGGCTGGAATTACAAAAAAGAAGGATTTTAAAAAGAAGATAGAAACAACAAAACTGGCTTATACTACTTATGAGAAAGTGCTTCTTGAATTACGATCAGCACTCAGAGGAGATGAGTGGAATAAACAAGAATTTATAGATCGTATTAAAATATTAGATGAAATGATAATTGATCAATGTCCATCGAGTGTGGATAACTTTGCGGAGAAGTATAAAAATAAATTTGAAAATATAGATTAAATACTAACTTAGTATTTAATCATAAGTATCTAAAGGTATATTTGTTATTATCTTTTTTGGAAGTTGCTGTTTTATAAGATTTTCTTTTTTTACAAACTTGAGAAATAGTACCAGCATTAATATCTAATACAATTGCTGCTTTTTTAATAGATGTAAATCTTCTTTCTTTTCCATCTTTAATACAAGTAGAAATTATTGCCTTATTTTTACTTTTTTCAATATTTTGTTTATGAGTAATTAATTGTAGATTTTTTAACCTATTATCAGTCTTTACCTCATTACAGTGGTCAATCTCTAAACATTTTGGAATTGGTCCTTTGAAAACTTCAAATACAAACCTATGATGATAATATGTATAAGGTTTTTCAAGTTTTTTATCACATAAATTAAATTTTAAATAACCATTAACAGTTTTACTCATTCTCATAATTTTTCCAGTTTTTACATTTATTACTTCTCCATTTTTATTTGCAGCATAATTAGAAAACACTGGATGTTTGTAGTATTTTTTTCCTTCAAATATTACTCTTTGTTTTATTTTTGAATCCATCAATTTATAATAGCCATACTTACGAATAGATGGGAGTACTTTTGAAAACACCCATCTTTTAAAATTTTTAGCTGTTTCTAACTTAGAAGAAAAAACAAGTGAATAAAATCCACTTTCGTTTATAAAAACACAATTTTGTAAACCACCCGTCGTCTGGACGCCCCCTTTATATTTATCTTCTATACTTACATTTTTTCTTATTGCTTGTGTTGTATCCCGGTATCCTAATATCTTAGCTACTTCTTTAGCCTTGAACCAAATATTAAGTTTTTCATCAATGAATGAGTTTAACTTAATTCCAAGATTTCTGTTTATAAAAACTTTTTCTAAAGTGTTTTCCATTTTATTTTATAATTTTATTTCTAAAAGTCATAAAATAATTAAATTTTTTTTTTACTCTAAACATAATATAAAATGATAAGAAAAATAGTTGAATATGTTAATCTTTACTTTCCAACTTATAAAACTCCTCTTTACCCAGAAAACTTCATTAAAGCTTGTCTAATATACCAATTTCTCTACGCAAAGTATTTCTCACAAAAACTAGACATAGATCAAATTATTTACAGACTGACAGAAGCAAGACACTACCTAAATTCAGATTCAAATATCATTACCAATCATCTAGTATTCAGCCTAGCTTTTCGTGCTTTTTGGAAACACTATAGAATTGGAAGAGGATGTGTATATGCAATCAACTCACCTTTCAAAGAATGTGAAGTACTTGGTTATCTAACTGGAATAATTTACTGGATTTTTCCTAAAGGAATAATATAAATATAAATAAAATGGCAGTTGTTATTATTAGAAAAAAAGATGTAAATCGTCTTGCTAAAGAATTACTAAAAGAAATTTTTGATTTTTTACATGATGTTTATATTATCACAAATTTTGAAGAAATGAAAAAAGAACAAGAAAAATTCCTAAAAAATCTTGCTTTTAATCATATTAAGTCGTTAAAAAGAAAATTTATAATAACAGAAGAAAAAAGAGAAGAATTAATTAATAAATTTTCAAATAATAGTGAAAGTATTAAAGTTTTATTCATTTCAAAACTTGTTGAAGATGCTATGAAAGATGAGGGTATTGATACAGAAGAAATATATCAAACTCTTAATAACTTAGAATTAGATGATGAAATGCATGAAGATCTTCACACTAAAACAATGGCATTTTTAGATATTTTTAGAGTATTTGAAAGTGGATATACTTTTTTAGAAGATTAAATTTTATATTTTTAAAAAATATAAAATTATTTCTTATCTAAACCTAACAATCTTCTTGCTTCTTCTCTTTTTAATTTCGAATACTCACTCTTTAATTCTGTCATATAATCTTCTTCAGATATTCCATCTGGTGGCCTATAGCTTTCAAAAAAATATTCAAATAAAAAACTTTCTCCTTCTTGAACTTGTAAAAACAATTCTTTTGCTTCAATTTTAGGTGTACCAGCAACTCGATTACTCATTTATTATTTATTTATATTATTTAAATCCTTATAACTATTCCACCACTTTTCATAAATCTCTAAAGTTTGGGGGCTAATCTTAAGTACAATAAGTTTATACTTTTCACACCCCATCTCCTCCAAAAGTTTTTTTATTAAATAATTAATATTTATCATTCTCTTTCTGAAGTATTGCTTTTTTAGTATTTCCATTATTTTGTTATCTATTTTTATTAGTTTATTGTAAAGATCACATTTTTGTTCATCAGTTAGGTTTATTCTTTTAGAAATTTGATTAACCTTTTTCTCATAGTGATATTTCCTATGATAAATACTCTTTTTTCTATAATGCAACCTATCCAAATCTTTTACATCAAATAATCCTAATACATGACCGTTTTCTACTCCACATTCATCACAGATTTTGTAGCCAGAATTAATGGTAAAAAATTCAGTATTTGTGCAATTTGAACATTGTGTTTTTTCACTAACTTGCTGAATAGGTTTTTTAGAATTATGAAGTATAGCTAAATATTTTTTTATTTCTGCTTCCGTATAAGACATTTATTATTTATTCTTATTTATCTTAAAGCTTCAGTTTTTTATCTAAAAGCCAAAGTATGCACTTTATCCTCTAAAACAATGCGTTTATCATCTTCATTACTTAGAGCTATTTTGTTAACTTCTTTAGAATATATATCATGTTTTTCACTTCTTATTATTTTCATTTTTCTCATTTCTTTCTCACCTGAAAATAGACATTTAACATAATCATCAAAATCTAATTTCTTTTTCACAACATTTTTCTTTATTCCTTTACACTTTCTTACTTCCCTATCCTCTTCAATTTTAAAACTATAAAGTTTGGGTCGCAGCCCAACAAAATGTGTTATCTGTTTTCCTGCTACTTCATCTTTAAACATTCCAATCACTTTTTTATTAGCTCCTGTAATTATCCCAGAAGGATGGATAGAAGGATAATCAGAAGTATCAAACTTATCTCTTACATCAGGACATATATCTAGATAAAAATCTTTTGTTTTAATCTCATACATTAGACTATCCGTATCTGTAAACAATAATTCTGCTTTATTTTTATATTTCTTTTTAATGTATGTGTAATGAAAATTAAACATTAGTGTTTTTGATAAATCTAGAATTGCTTGACCAACATACACTGGTTTATTAAAATACACTTCTGTCTTTTTCATATGTACTGCTATAAGATTACGATCAAATATTGTCACTCTATCAAAGTTTGGACGACTTGATAGTTTTACAGCTTTTTTACGATTATCTATAAAATGTATATTTTGTCTTTTCCTTATATTTTCTATTGTTTTACCAAAAACTGAGTTATTCATTAATTTGAAAAAGTCTTTCTCAAAATTGTTGGCTGCACGCATTCTAAGTTCAGTATTTTTTCTGATATATGGTTCCATCCAAGAAGATTGGTAAAATGATATTCCTCTATGAACAGCAGTTATTCTCATACCCAACTCAAGATACTGTCTAAGATTTCGATAATGCACAACATAATTTTTTCGGGGTTTAAAATGACAAATTAGTTTTTCAACACCATTAACAATCATCTTCTCAGGTGCAAGAGGATAGTCATTATGTGTTTCCCATAGCTTTTTAGGATATTCCAAATCAACTTCAAATATATATCCTTTTCTCCCACGATTTGACATACTATGATTTGCCTTATCTAGTATGTCCATTACTTTTTCTTTTGTTATATTTTTCATCCATTTAAATCCATGTGTTGGAAGATTTTGAGACATCGCCCATCCATAAAGATTGTTTGCATCTAAATATTGAATAAATGTTGTCTCCTTTCCAGGATTATAATTTTTCATATATTTATTATTTGCTTCTGCATATCGTTTTGATATATGTGTTATTCCACCACGTATACCACGCTCAAACATCATTAACATATCATAATCATGTAGTAACTGTAATTTTTGACCTGTTTCTTTTAGACATGCATCCCAAGCTAGACCTGGGGATGTGTAATAATGTGCTGGATCTAATTTGTAATGTTTGAGACAAGTTGCTCTAAAGTTTTCAAATACATCTGCTAGCAGTAATACATCAGATTTTAGGTAAAGATTGTGATAATCTCTTATTGATTTACATTTAAAAGTATTCCAAACGCGAATAGCGTGTTGGTAATCATCATCACTAATATCTTCATCATAAAGTTGGGAGTAGAATTCCTCTTTGGGTGGTAAACATGTTTCTGATAATTTATCAAGTGATGAAACATAATCATAAGGATAAACTCCCTTACGAGTTAGTAATTCTACATTTTTCTTGAATACATGTTTTGTATTATGAAAGTCATCTGCTGATAAATTTGAAACAAGATTGGCAAGTGATGTTTGAAGAAACTTGAATGAATCTAAAAATCGTATTTCAAAATTAATTGGGCACATTTTTCCAAGTTTTAAGCAATAATACTCACCAACTTTAATACTTTTTGAAAAAGAAATATATTTTTCCTCTGTAGATGGAATACAATTTAAATCTCCTTCTAATCTAGCAAGTTGTTTTATAAACAAATGTGCGTCATATCCTTGAAGATTGTGAAATATAACTGGTAGTACTCTTGGTTTACGACACATAAGATTACATTTGTTATGTGCTGCTCCGCGATACTGGCCTGTAAAGTGACAATGATCTCTAACTTTATCTTTTTTTAATTCGCGACTACAAATGTGACAGTTAACTGCTTTCTCAAATGATTTTTGTTCTTCCTGAGTTAGTCTAAGAAGTTTTGGTTTTTGATAAAAATCGTTATAAATTCCTTTAGTTACTTCCGCAAGTTTTTCTACAAATACTTTTGATATATCTTCAACTTCAGAAGTTTTTGTATAAATTATTGGTTTTATTTTTTTATCAACTATTCCTTTAACATAAAAGCAAAATCCTGATGGTTCATGTTTTTGATAGTTGTAATTATAAGAGTCTTTTAAATTAGTACTGCAACTATTCATTGGTTTGGTAAAGCATTCAAAATCTGTATAAACTACAAAAGGAACAGGAAGTTTTTTGTGATAATTTTTAAAGTATAACATTGTGTTTGGTTCTGGCTTTTTTACAATCGCTGTTGCATTGTTACTACAATATTTGATATGATTATCTAATAATTCTTCCTTTGTAAAATGACTAAAACATCTCTTACAAATATGAATTGGCTCATCTGTTCTTGAAGTAATTTGACTACGTATAAGTCGAGAGAAGTTTTTAATTAGTGAATAATGAAATTTACCATCTTCTTCATACAAAAATAAATCAATAGTATTTTTACAACCTCTATTTACCTCTCTCAAAGGATAAATAGTCTTTTTATCATCTACAGAAAAAACGTTTATTCCTGGAAGATCTGGATTAAGTTTTTCAAATTTGGTAATGTCTTTTATTTTCAATGGAAAAGTAATTCCTTTAGTGTTAAGTGAAAATTCATACTTTTCTAAATCTTTCAAACGACAATCATTCTTTTCTCTTGGATGAAGATAACGAAGTACTGACCAAAGAAAACATTTCTTATCTTTATTTCGAATACTAACAATTGCTTTTTTTCTCATAATCCAATCTGGAAGAGGAATATAAGAAGAACCTTTCATTGGATTAAATTCAGTGGAATGAATTTCAAGTTGAACAACTTCTTTAAAATACCACCCACTACCATTGATTTGAAACGTATTTATATTTTCAATAATTTCTCTAATAAATTTACTAAGTAATTCGTTTACATCAGTTGATTTAAAATTAATATATGTATTAGAATGAAAATATGCTTTATCCTGAGCTTTAAAACTTAATTTATAATCACCTTCCTTTTTTTCCATCATACAAATTAAAACAAACCTTACTTTAATATTTCGATGATTTCTAAAAAAATCTTTAAGAATATGTTTTTTATTTCTAAAGAACTGAAAAGGAGTAATACCAGATTCTCCCTTGATAATATATTTTTTAGCAAATTCATATAAAGCTGATTTCTCTATTTCAATTCCTTGGTCATATTCATTTATAGCTCTCTCAAGAGCTTCTCGTAAATAAGAAGGAGTATCTTTAGGAATCTTTTTATTTTTTATACATTCCTCAAAATAATCTTCAAATGTTTTTATCTTTTTGGAAGGGGCCGTCGAAACGACGGGGGGTTTCTTTTTTATAACTTTTCCTTGTTTAACTTTTTTTCTAAATTCTTTCAATTTTCTATATTTTTTAATTAATTTTCTCCTTTCTTCTAATTCCTTATAATCTTTCCTAAGTCCTTCTTTTTCTTGCGCTACTAATTGTTTTATTTTATCTAAAGACATATTCTTTAATTGTTTATCTATCTTATTTGTCATGGCTTCTTATAATAAGTTTATATTATTTCTTTAAATCAATTTTTTATTTTCTGCTTCTAAAATTAGTATCTATTTTATAGAGTAGTGTAGTATAGTGTAGTATAGGAAATGCTGACATGTCACTCACCTCATTTTTTTTCTACATCTTCGAGCAATGGAAGCGATACTTGTGAACGAATGGAGCAATACGAGTGAGTCGAGTGAACTGAGTGAAATGAGTGAGCGAAGCGAACGAATTGAACAAAGTGAGCGAAACGAATGAGTTTTGCGAAATGAGTGAACAAGAGAGCGACGTTGTGAGATGAGGTAGAAAAAAAATGAGGTGAGTGACATGGCAGCATTTCCTATACTACTGTCAAAAAAGCCCCCACCATAGGGGAAAAAATCTAAACAAACAATACTATTATACTGTGTAAAACAAATTAAAAGAACATTTCAAAAGTACGTCCTTACTAAACGTAAGCTCCGTTAAATTTCTCGCTGTATTTAAGTATCTTCTCTCTCCACTAGCATCTCTTATTTTGAACAACAAAATCACCCTAGGAAGATTGACCGTGCTATTATAATATTAATGAAACGTAAAATGCTTTATAACATCTGCTCAACATGTCGGATCAGGTCGGATCAGTGACCCATAAAAAATAGTGGAATTCGATGTCAATCGAGTTTTATAATCAGAAGGGAACTTGGAGATAAAAAATTTCTCAAAATAGACATTATCTGTTTAGATGACAGTTTAAAGTATCGGATTATGGCGATTAAAACAAATGAAAACTTCACACCTTTCTCCAACAGCGTGACTTTCAGAAAGCCTCGAGGGACGGACTTGGTAACCGCTTCTGAACTGATACCAGGCTTCTGTCGGTAAAGTCAAATGTCCCGACCCCGGGGTCGCTTCGCCAATCAAAAGCCCGACAGGGGGATAGTCTCAGGCATCAAATCCCCGCCCCTTAGCCGCACTCTCCCCCACCCCCCAACGGGATTTACATTGATAGGTGCTTTACCTTTATTAGAAATGTCAGCCGTATCATTCTTTCGTTCCTTCTCGATCTTGCTCATTTTTACAATTTATCAATGGATAATTAAAAGGTATTAACTAATTTTACTTTACCGCAGTGAGCCCGTTGCCAATAAAGGCATCAGCAACCATCCGGATAAGAAAGCAAAGAAACGTTTTGAACGACACTTTAACTGGCGTCAACATACAAGAAGTAAGAAAAGAAATCAGCAAACAGTTTGAACAACTTATGCCCACCAAGTACTGTAAGTCAAGTGAGAAGGTATGTCCTGCAGGTCCCCCCGGGTATCCTGGTCCCATTGGAGCGAGGGGACCACGTGGCAGGAGGGGATCAAAAGGAAGGAAAGGCCCTCAAGGTCCCATGGGACCACCTGGAAAATCCGGAAAAACAGGACTAACTGGTCCTGCAGGACTGAGAGGAAAAAAGGGAGATAAAGGAGACCCTGGGCCAAAAGGCATGCCGGGACCACCTGGAAGGCCTGGAAAATCGATATCTGCTCCACAAGTGATGCTGACGCCAGCAGAGCAGACACGAGATGAGGGAGGAAATACTGCATTTTATTGCACGGTCGCTGGAAATCCTTCCCCAGTCGTGGAATGGCAATTTAAGGGCATAAAGCTTCTTTCCGGTGTGGTATTTGATTAAAGAAGGAGAGTTGATTGTCAGAAATCTGAATTACAGCGATGCTGGGCCGTACACATGTGCTGCTAGGAACATTCTTGGATCGTCCGAGGCCACTGGTAACTTGTCTGTTCGAGGTGAGAGAAGCATTTCATTCTTGAGGTTTGTTGTACAACAGGCCGTCAAATTTTGTTTGTTCTATCGGTATGATATGTCACATGTTCTTGCAAGGTAATAAGGTTACGAGAATTGAACGGCGCATAAACATCTTAAGCAAACTATACGATGTGAAGGCACTCACTGCTGACAGAACATCATCCTCGCCTGACCTTTATTTTGACACGCTTTCAGAATCGGGTTAAGGCTTTAGTAGCCGTCAGACTACGACTTCTTGAAAAAAACTGTTAACAGATTTGCCATCTAATAACTAATTGGTTCCATTGCTCCTTTTTCTGTTAGGCAAACAAACATTTCTTGTACAAAGTTTACTGGAAAAGAAAACACCTAATTTGTCATTTTTCTCACTTGTAATCCTGCCGTTCCCTGGAGGGTACTTCTTCTAATGCCCTGTACAGGGAGGCTCCTTCCGAAAGGGGTACCATTTTGAGGCTTTAGGTATGAAAGGGTTGGTGTTTTATTAGTTGAAGTACATAATAGTGTAGGGAAATCTATTATCATTTCGGTCTGTAAGAAGATCTAAAAGGGCTAGCGGAAGGATTTTATGGCTGTGAAAAAGTCGACAAATTTTTCTGCATTTGTGATTTATTCCAGTATTTTTTAAGACAGTGCGTTGATCTCTCTTCATGCAAAGTTCTAAACTACGTATTTGAAAGGGGCATCTTTTCTGTTGAAAATTGCATATGGTATTGGACCTCTCGGCGGAGCGTCCGAGTATAAAACTGTATTGAGTACCCCCCCCCCCCTCCCCCTCGCCTCTCCTCCTTCCCGATGTCGTCCATGTAATTTTAGTATGTAAACCTGATAATGATTTTTTCAGGTCTTCCAACTTCACAAAAGTTCCACCTTTTCTTGCTGCACCGGTACAAGGCACTACATTCCAAGTAACCTGTCAAGCTGAAGGTTATCCTCTCCCCGCGGTAACCTGGACTAGAGCAGCAATGCCTTTACCTGCTGGAAAAACGAAAATAAACCAAGGCACACTTACTATTAACAACTTGATTCCTGCCGACACCGGTTTATACGACTGTGTAGCAACTAACATCATGGGAACAAAGAAAACGAGGGTCAACGTGGCAGTGCAGCGTAGCTCAGCTGCAGGTTTGTCTTAGGCTGTAAGGTCCGCACAGACATAAATTAACCATTTAGTAACATAAACATCAAGCGCCAGTTGTTCAAAAGCTGGATAGCGCTTTCCATCGGATAAATCACTATCCAGTGGATAAGTATTAGGGAAACCAATTGCGCTATCCACTGGATAGAGATTTATCCACTGGATAGCGCTATCCACGTTTTGCCCCAACTGGCGCCTGGCGACCTTTGTTACAGGTCACAGAGATCGCAAGACCAAGGGTTCCTGAATCCTGTTTAAGACTACTTTAATAGGCGTAGCTGACTCAGGCTACAGTGTATACTTAAGTGGAATGTAAAACATATAGGACCGCCGTTAGTGATGGCCTTTTATTTATTGTTATAAAGCAGTGTCGTTGTTAAAGGGTGAATATGCTTGTGTAGCAATTGTATAAAGGGAGAGAAGGAGGGAAGGCTATACTCGAGTTTGAGTAAAAATCCTATTGTGGGAAACAACAAAAATCACTTATCCTCGTTGAGCAACTGGCTTGCACCTGTCACAAAAAGCGTCAATTCTCTCTGGAAACGCTGTTGGCGTGCATCCGTGGACGGCTGGGCTGCAAGTACATTTCACTCCCGATGTGACGGCAAGGGTCCGACTGTGACAATAATAAGGGTCGGGAGATACATTTTTGGAGGATACACCAGCATTTCATGGGGTAAGTCAATACTGTAAAGCAGCAGATTTTAATGCATGGACCACCAGTACGGTTATTTAAGCATATGTTCAGCTAAAAGTGCAGCTTGGTACTACCCTATATAAAAGACTCAGTTAACCCTGCCATTCATTCATGGTTAAGTAGTGATGGATAAAGATTTATGGTTGGCGGATTTAGATGCACGCGGGCATGCATCCCCCACCCTTCGAGGACCGAGGATCGCCCCACCCTCAGGAGCCTTAAAAAGGTGTGAATGAGCCCCAATCCCCAGCCCCCTCTCCTAAAGATCTGGATCAGCAAAGTGATGAGAATTTCTAGCCTGCAAAACGGACCCAACAATAATGATGATAATAGAAATAATAATAATAATAGTAATAATAATAATAATAATATTAATAATAATAATAATAACAATTGTTATTATAATAAATAATAAAATAACAAAAGCTTCATTACTGTCGTAAGAATATTATGACAAATTCACCAGATTAAAGAAAGCTTTGGGAAGAGGTGAGAAAAAAACAACACATGAATTTGGAGATTTGTTTTCTTAAGTCACACGAAACATTCTAATCTAATTCTTGTTCTTTTTTTCTCGTCAATTGCTTTCATAATTGCAAATCTCTGCTAATTGACACTTCTCGTAGTCAGACACCTCACCTCAGCTCCGGTGAGCGGACAGTTCCTTAAACCTGGTCCTCCCTAGCGACGCAAGTATATATAGCATGCGCATAAGGATCTAATGAGGACGGCTTAAACTAAATCAAAACCATAAGTACAAGAATATCAAAACCTTGGGTTTTTCTTAAGCTCATGCTTTTTATAATAGTGCGCATTAAGCTTTTCGTATTCTTGCTTATTTTTATCCTTAAGTTATGCTCATGCTTATACGTATGCTTGCGCTAAATGCGTCGCTCGTGAAAACCGGGCCTTAGTCTTGATCCCTGCACACATGCCTGTAGCCACAAAGAAACACGGATCTCAATCTCCCTTTAGAGAAAATCTCTGCTAAACTGAAAAACTGACTGGTCTGGTTCAAAGAGTGACCGCTTACGGTAGATTCTATCATAACTAGGACAATTTATGATAAAAAGATTTATAAGAAATTTCTACAAAGAATGAAAAGAATGAACTGAATTAGCTCTTGATAAGACGTGTCGTTCATTAGTCAAGAGTGATTCGTCATACCTATGTAAACTAAGCAACTCGAATTTGCTTCATTATGAATTATTATTAATATTAATATTATTATTGAGGATTTTATTATTCTTATGTAGGACAATGTTTTTATGTTAATAACTTATTTTCTATTCAATATATATTTTTTCTTTCTTTCTTCTTACTAGCATCGTTATCTGGCCGGTATCAATACGACTCCAAAGCCTTTTTGTTTTCACTGATGAACAAACCAGGATGGGCGCCTGTTAAACTGTCTCAGACAGGGCAATATAGCTCTCAAAAAGCATATTTCATATACTTTGTGTCCTCATATGGGCCCACATTCGGAGGAGGACACGACATTAACATAATAAGCGACGCATCATCCAATAGCAATTCCTATAGCAACCTTGGCCATACCTACAACCCACCGAGTGGGTACAGCTACACCAGCAGCGTCGCCCGAACATTCCTGGCAGGAACTTACAATTTCACACCAGACGAAGTTGAAACTTTTTACAAATCAACCTAGCTAAATAAAATGAATGACACCGGTTATGATGTTTGAGCTGAGATGGCTGTCTTTCGCTAAAAGTACTACGTACTTAGTTCTAGTAATCTTTCACACTTGTTCGTTTGCTGAAACGAGGTCAGGAAAAGAAGCCCAATAATCACTTTTGAAATGTATTTAGAAAATATATTTTCAAAAATACCTTTGAAAATGTATTTAGATCACTTTTGAAAATGTATGTTGAAGCCTTACTAAACGTCAAGTTTATAAAAATGCGAAAGCTCACAATATTTATCACCGCTGTTTAAGCTTTATTTTTGTTAAAACTTAAGGATGACCCAGGAACAATTTAAAGTCTCATTATATCATTATCGTAATAATATAAAATCAGATGAATTTGTTATCAGGTTTATGACAGTTCTCTAAGTCTATCTTTCTTGTGTACTTCTGTAGCACTGTAAGAAATGATTTAAAATTAAAATGATCTTGTCACGAGGCTCGCTTTTTCAAAAAAATAATATTAATTTCACGCGATTGTCGGTTGCTATGGCTTTTGCTCCCGCAACTCTCAAAACTGTGCGTTTTTAAGGCCACAGACAGAAGTAGAATACAACGCATTTAAAGAAACTTGGCAGCGGGAAGTAGCCTCGTACCCAGATCTCCTTCAGTGTACAACAGAGTGAGATCTGGGTAAGAGATTAGGATAAACTTTCTCCCATTTGATTGCTATTGTGACGTCGTAAATGACATCTAAATTTAATATCAGTAGTAAAATTTAGGAAGACAATGTTAAAAACTTTATACAGTGAAAGCTCTTTTAAGCGGACCGCCAATTAAGCGGACACCCTCTATCAAGCGGACACTAAGCTGAGTCCCAAATTAACGTGTTATATTTTCTTTTTTATAACGAACCCCTATTCAGCGGACATCTCTATTAAGGGGACGCGGATACTAAATTAAATGATATTTGGCTAATTTCTGTTGTTAGAAACCTCTTTTAAGCGGACACCGGACTGAACTGACAATAGTAGTATTGGATTTTGTCCTTAAAATACATACCGGAGTCAATTAATAAAGATAATTAAACCAATACTACATTTAGCTGTCAAAAACGCTTCATAGCAACACATACCCTAAGACAAATAAACTGCAATTTTGATTTTAGGCAACGTTCTCCTTGCTCCTGTGCCAATACATTCATTGTTCTCGCCTTTTAAATACCCCTAAAGTTTGGCCATTTATGGTCATGTTACGGGAAATTTGAATTTTTTAATTAGTTGTAACTTTAAGCCTTTTTATCCCATTGAAATGTAGTTTTCACCAAAAATCATAGAAAACCCTACAGAAATTTGATACAAACGAAGTTTTCAACATTGCTTTCCTAAATGTTACTTCATGCTAAATTTAGACGCCACTTATGGCTTCACTATAGCAATCAAATGGGATGAAATCAAACTAATGAAAGACACGTAACTGCACGTAATTCATCCAACTACTTCCCTGCCAAGCTTCGATAAAATCGTTGCATTCTACGTCTGTCCGGGGCCTAAAAAACTCAGTTTTGAAAGTTGCTGAAGGAAAAGCCATGGCAACCAATCATCGTGTTAACCTCCTTTTGAATGAATGACAGGTTTTCCTACCCTTTCAAATAATTCTATTCATGAATTCCCTCTCCTTTGCTTAAGCTGAAGCCTGAGAAAGGTTATTAGGGACCTTAAGCAACGACGACGACGACGGCAGTGAAAACGTCCCTAAAAAATAGAATTTGCGTTCTTTCAAACTTTATCGCGTCTATTTGGACCCTATCAATATGTCAAATTCAGGAGACTTTTCGTGGAGTTGAATTCGTTAACAATTTATTCAAGTTCAAAAAGAGGAAGGAAAATTCGTCGTCGTATCTCCACGTCCTCCGTAAAACGTCAAATTAGGAGGTTTCACGTCGTAGTCGTGCAGTGGACGTCAAAAAAATGTACTAAAAAGCGTGATGCACGTCAGAGCTGTTGTTTTGATCATTAAACCTATTTTTGTTTTTTTAAGTTGTCGTCGTCGGCGTCGTAGTTGCTTAAGCTCCCTATATCCTTTCAGGCGCGCGGGGCCTCACCTTATCTGTTATTATCTGGGTTCATAAAGGGAGTGAAAAACCAATGGTTAACAGAGATTCTTATACAGACTGAAATAGACTACAAAATTATAAAGCGTATTATCCATCTTGATGAAAATTATTTCTGGAATCATGAAAAAAAAAAAAAAAAAAAAACAGAAATCAATCAGTAAATATAAATACTCAATTTTTTCTGCTTTTCACCCGCTATTGAGCACGTTTTACTGGAACACGAAAATGCTAAAAGGAAAAAGGTCAATTAGGGACAGACCATAATTATAGAAAACTCGCATGAATTCGCGTTAGCATTTCCTTTGTACGAATTTTTTAGGCTAGTGCATGAATATTTTTTGGCGTTACTTGGCGTGCATGAATTTCTTTCATTTAGGGCAATTTCCCTTACACGAATATTTTCTCCTTTTCGAAAATCACCTTCCCCCTCCCCCATAACGTAATTTTTTTCATAACTATCCGTGCCGTCCCTTATAACATTGCTTATAAAGCCTTGTTTTAACGTCAATCGTGATGACATGTTTCTCTAGGCGAAATTTTTAAGGATCAAATTTTACTGGCAAGTTTCCCACTCACCTCCGTCTTCATATGCATGTGACGATTGGCGTGCAAGCTGCAGAAATGAAATACTCGAACTCCTCAGAATCTGGTCGACTCCTTGATTTTGTTCCGTCACTTAGACCATCGTTCCTTTCTGTTGTATTAGTTTTTGTCTGCGGATGTCTCTGGGTGAAGAATGAAACAACAAACGAACGACTGATCGCGCTGGAATCTCGCGTTAACCTTTTCCCTGCGTTCAGAGTGTCTCGGCTGAAAATACTGACAGGATGTCTCTTTTACCGACAAAAGGCACAGCAAGAGATCTTTATAAGAAAGTTCAGACACATATTTCAGAAAGGATTGGTTATACTCCAGGTAAAATCATCATTTCAGATGTTTTTTAGATGCAGATAGATGTTTAGAACGGAGTTTATCCTCTTTTGATTTATGCATACAATCTTTCACACAGTGCGAGTGTACGGGATCTTTGGATATTTCATGACAGAATTGAATTTTTACTTCAACTAACACTGTATGAACCCTTTTGAAATACTCTCACTCTTTTGTAATACTGCTTAGATATTCACTTAGCCACCTATAGTGGTAAAACAGTAAAGAAATTTATGGTGTAAATGATGAATGAATCATGGCTTAAGTGGCGAACGACTTGCTCACGTACAAGATATGTGGTCGATACGACCATAAAGCTTCATTAAACAAAAAATTATCGCTTATATATTCGACCATTTAGGATGGTAGAGGAAGCTCCCTAAGCATTTAGGGTGTGCGTTCAGAGTGTGCATCACAGTTTTCCGCAACTGAGCTTGTTTAAGTCGTTTAAGGTTGAGCGCGGAGGGCGTTACAAACTTGGCAATAAGTGCACAGCATTTTTTTTCTGCGTTTATCTGTTTGTTGTAGAGCTTATTTCTTCAAGGAAAAGAAAATTGTTTAGCTCTATGTGAATAAAGTTGTTACGGTAGCGTAAAATTTGAGAATTTTTTTTCTTAAACGGCTTTAGAGGAGTTCGGTTAAGGAGTCTTAGGGATAGCCGATAGGGTGGCAAGATGAAATGTGCGTTTATTGAACGGTCTCAGTTGGTTTGAACCCCGGGAGGGGGGGGGGGTGGGGGTGGGGGTGGGTACTCCCTAGGATGTCCTATACGGAGCGGCTTCGTTTCCCCAAAAGGATTATCTTTTTCAGGCTTAAGGAATATGAAAGGGTAGGGATTTCATTTGCGGAAGTATATAAAAGTGTAGGGAAATCAGTCATTTGGTCTGTGAAAGGGCCCAAAGGGGCTAACAGATGAATTTTTGGCTTTGTAAAAGAAAAACGTTCTATTTTTCTGATTGATTCCTATTTAAAAGACAGTGCATTTACAGCAGTTAAAAGAGATGCAAAGTTCTTTGCAAGGTTTGTGAAAGGCGTGCCATTTGTCAATGGAAGGTAGTATACAAAAGGGGTACCTTTTTCAAGGCAAAAAGAGGTATAGGGGTTGAACCTCGAGGTGGAGCCTCCCCGTATAAACATTTGTTGAGCACCCCCCTCCCCGGGGGTTTGAAATGTGTGCTTTTATCAAGAATGAGCTTGGCTTTCCCTTGGAAGCAGAAAGAGAAGAAGATTGGGGACAAATTAAAAAGTTAGTTCCAAATGTGTTAATAACCTTTTTGTGGAACGCAATCTCTGAAAAGCTTAATTTTGTGGTAGAAATGTCAACCTTATCGTTCATTTGTTTTCTCCCTTATTTATTTTAGATATTACTGAATTAGTATGGATATTAAAAAATTTCTTAATCTTAACTTACTGCAGTCAGCCTGTTATCAAAAGAGGCATCAGCAACCATGCGGTTAAGAAAGCGAAGAAACGTTTTGAACGACACTTCAACCGGCATCACCATACATGAAGTGAGAAAAGAAATCAGCAAACAGTTTGAACAACTTATGCCCACCAATTACTGTAAGTCAAGTGAGAAGATATGTCCTGCAGGTCCCCCCGGATATTCTGGTCCCATTGGAGCGAGGGGGCCACGTGGCAGGAGGGGACCAAAGGGAAAGAAAGGTCCTCAAGGTCCCATTGGACCTCCTGGAAAATCCGGAAAAACAGGAATGACGGGTCCCGCAGGACCGAAAGGAGAAAAGGGAGATAAAGGAGACCCTGGGCCAAAAGGCATGCCGGGACCACCTGGAAGGCCTGGAAAATCGATATCTGCTCCACAAGTGACGTTGTCGCCAGTAGAGCAGACACGAGATGAGGGAGGAAATACGGCATTTTATTGCACGGTTGTAGGAAACCCTTCCCCAGTCGTGGAATGGCAATTTAAGGGCTCAAAGCTTCTGTCAGGTGCAAAGTAGCTGATTAAAGAAGGAGAGTTGATAGTTAGAAATCTGAATTACAGCGATGCTGGGCCGTACACATGTGCTGCCAGGAACATTCTTGGATCGTCTGAGGCCACTAGCAACTTGACTGTTCGAGGTAAGAGGACCATTTAACTTAGAGTTTTGTTATATCTGGCTGCTTGATTTTGTAGGCCTTTTTGTGCTCCAAGAATGCGAGAATATGAGGTTTGAATATAAACTGATGGCACCGTTAATTGTTTAATCATGTACTTTTATCTCTTCTTTCATTTTTTCTTATTTCTTAAGCAGTGTATAACGCCAAACTTTAAATTTACTCACTCATACAACAACAACAACAACAACAACAACAACAACATCAGCTTTATTTGCATGACTCTAATTATTTAGTTACAGTATTGCAAAAGGTTTAACATAAAGTTACAGTTTACAACAATGATAATGCAATGCAATGATTACTACAGTCAATCAAGTGTAATCAGCATGATTCCGTAATAAATTAGTGCGTAAATCAGTACATAATGAGACAAATGATCAAGGACTACAGATTTCGCTCATTAACACTAGGCTAGTAGTCACGAGAGTAGTTCAACGTTTAATCTGAGCCATACAAACATAAAGACAATAAATAATGTTTAAGATATTAACACATGACAGGAATATTTGGACCTTACATGAACGCGAGGGCACACAACACCATCCTTCTCCTCCTCTCTTTTTAGCTTAGACCACCCGGAGAGGTTACTTAGGTTAATTTTTGCTGGATATGTGCCGCTGGCCTCTCAGAACTCCTACCCCATTATATTCTATGCATGCTTGTCGATCATGTATTGGCTCTATTTCAGGTCTTCCAATCTTCACAAAAGTTCCACCTTCACTTGCCACACCAGTTCAAGCCACTACGTTTCAAGTAACATGTCAAGCTGACGGATATCCTCGCCCCGCGATAACCTGGACTAGAGTAGGAATGCCTTTACCTGCTGGAAAGACTAGTATAAACCAAGGCACACTTACGATTAACAACTTGCGTCCTGCTGACAACAGTTTTTACGACTGTGTAGCTGCTAACATTATGGGAACAAAGAAGAAAAGAATCAACCTAGCAGTACAAGTGCATTCAGGTTTGTATTGAAGGCACCGTCTCACTCTTTATATACCTGATATTGCTTTGGCAATTGGACACTGGGCATTTGGGCGTACGGAACTCAGGGTCCACCAAACAATAGCTTCCCATGCAGTGCGCAATAATTTTTATACAATGCCCAAAGCAAGAATCGGATACCCTTAGATTAAACGTTCATTTCAGTAATGCAAATCTTCTTATCCAGCTTGCGATCTTGGTTAATAAGAGTGTTAAAACATTATGAAAGACAGTTTTTCGAAAGTCTAACTTTGCCACTATATCTACGAGAACTATACGGCTATACCTAAATATATCGCAGGGTGATCTATTCGAAGACCGCTTTATTTTAATTTTTGTTTTTGTCGTTTCTTTCTTTGTTTGTTTATTTTTCAGGCATTCAAAAACCATCTAATCACTGCTAAAGCCAGACGAGGGCTACTATCATTGCGAGTGTATGTTGTAATTGCGCTTACAGAAATTTGCAGCTTAAGACAATTATGCGTGTTTACTAGAGTTTCAATGATCTTAAATGCTTAATCTTCCTTAATAGCGCGCAAATCACGTACATGCATGCATACATGATATCTTTAGTCACTTGCAATGCACGTTACTCTTTTTCTCAATAAATTCAGTTGTTGTAACATTTAAAAAACTTTTTACCTTGTTATTTTATGGACTTTGACTTTTAATACGTAGGTTTTGAAAGCTCAGTCATTGTGGGAAACAACAGAAATCATTTGACCTTGTTAAGAAACTGGCTAGCACCTGTTGCTAAAAGCGTGAATTCTCTATGGAAGCGCTGTTGGCGTGCATCCGTGGACGGCTGGGCTGCAAGTACATTTCACTCACGATGTGACAGCAAGGGCCCGACTGTGACAATAATAAGGGTCGGGAGATATATTTTTGGAGGATACACAAGTATTTCATGGGGTAAGTGAGCATTGTAATTCATGGAAGTGGCATTTATACCTTTGGCGTAATTGGCACTGATATGTTCAGCTAAAAGTGCAGCTTGGTACCAAGCAATATGGAATCATGTGACTCTACCTTTCAAACATGGTTAAGCATTGGCGCACAAAGGTTCTAGGTTAATAGCTCTAGATGCGGGCCCATATCCCCTCGTTCCTCAAGGGGCGAGGACCGCCCCTCAACGCCACCCCCCACCCCTTTTCTAGAGTTCTGGTTCTGCAGATGGTAAGTGATGCATTTCGAGCCTGTCAAAACGTGCCCAAATTCCAGGATAATATTATTATAATAATAATTTTGAGTTTATAAAATATCGATATTGTTCTGACTTTCTTGCCACCCTGCTATCTTCCATCCTTCAATTCCCATATCGCAAAAGTAGCGACTAACGTACTTCATCGCAAGTTTTTTGGTGAAATTTGCAAATTTCGGCTACGAAAAAAACACTCGATCGAATTTGTTTTATGAGAGTAAGGTATTTTTTGTCTTTAATTAATAATAATGATCATCATTATTGTCATCATAACGACAGGCACAAGGACAATGTCGCTAACTTATCTTAGAAAAGTTTTGTTTCATTTCTTTTAGCTTCTGGTACTGGCCGGTATCAATACGACTCAAAAGCCTTCTTATTTTCGCTGGTAAACAAGCCAGGATGGGCGCCTGTCAAACTGTCTCAGTCAGGGCGATATAGTTCCAGCAAAGATGCCTTATACTTTCGCTCATCCTATGCGCCTACATTCGGGGGAGGACCTGCCTTTAGCATCGGAAACTACGCGTCATCTAATAGCAATTCAAACAGCAACCTGGACTATACTTACAGCCCACCGAGCGGATACAGCTACGGCAGCACTTTCGCCCAATCATTCCTGGCAGGATCGCGCAGGTTTACACCAGACGAAGTAGAAACCTTTTACGAAACAACCTAATTAATATAATGCGTGACACCGGCTTTGATATTTGAGCTGAGCTTATTGTACAAGTAGACGCTTAGAGGTGAACGAATCTACAGCACTAAGCAAGCTCCTTATCATATCTAAATCACGACACAATCATTAGAACGTATACTAAAACATTTTACAAACAAACGAAAAAAAGAATTGTCAAAAAGAGAAATGATTGTGATATCTATAACTGGTCCAACTGCTCTGATTATAAATGGCTGATAGAAGCGTGTTAAAAAGTATCTCCCAAGCTGTTTATATTACCGCGTAGAGTACGAGTCTAGCTGGCGGCAGCTATACTGTGATCTGTCAGAAAACAGTTACATCCTCATCATGAGGGCAACGAAATCTCAGCTTCCGAGTAAATAAAGTTGAAAAAAAAAAGCAGTACAATGAGTTTTTACTGAACCAGGCTGTTCTCACTGGCGGTTTGTAACTGTGGCTTGGCCTTCATAAGTGTTATAATAGTCCATAAGTAGACTTAAGAGTCTTAAGAGATAACACCGATCAAAATTGGTTTTACTCGTTCTGCGTGCCTAATGCGATACCACTAAATAAATATTAGTCATCAAAGATTAAGATTACTAATGGCTTAATGCGGCAACACTATCTCATATACAGGAATTCTTGGTTTGCATGTGACGTCACCAAAAATCAAACTAAGAAACTATCGATTTTTCCGAGTTTCTACTTTCACGAGGTATTACAGAATCTAAACACCTTTATATAAACAAATTTTTGGTTCGAAAGGGTTCTTCGTTTTGCGAGAAAGCCAGACCCTTGAATTTCCAGGCTTTTGCGTGACACGGCATTTAGCTGATGGCCAGGTAAGCTCTTGTGTGGGTTAAAAACATTACCGATTTTGGGAGATTTTGCTTTTTAAACATTCCTTGTCTTAGAATAAATATGGCTTTAATCTTTATGAGTTCCTCAAGCGAAGAATTCACGCATTAGTAGGTAAACTCGAAAACAGATGTTTCTGTTGGCATCCGGCGGCCATATTCAGGGACACCAACATGGTGTTTCCATACAAAGCTTTATAAATTTAGGTAAACCGTTTTCCCGAATATCTCGCTTTTGAAATATTGCACAGACCTGATTCCTGGCAAGCCTTTTTGTATATTTATCTTCTTTCATTTCCCAGATTCTAGACTTTCTGTATTGAATGGTTTGCATTTTTATTTTTCATAGCGTGACAGTGCAAACCGAGTATAGACTTTTTTTAATTTATTTTTGGTTAAAGCAAGAAATGATTTTATTAATGACTTCAGAACATCACATAAACATTACAATTTGATACTGGTGTTTACAACTTTACATAAAAAGAAGCTACAGTACACTTTATCCTGAAAAAAAATCAATATGTATACTCGACAACAGAAATATACAAATAACAATAACAGACAGAAAAACGGGGGGGAATAGACTCAATTGAAACAACATTTGATTTTTTCCCATTTTTTGTCACGGAATTCTATCTTAACTCCGCATCAATGCTATTCTACCTTCTATATTGTGTACGGTATCGCTCCGATTTTTGTTTTTAAGGCTCGCATTGCTGGTTCAACACCATTTAATTTACAGCGATAAATGTAAAACTTTGCCATTAGAATAAGATGGTTTACAATGACAAAATCTTCTCCTGCGTTCAATATACCAAATAAGACGTTAAAAACCGACAAAGGCTCCAAATTGATAATGCATTCCATAAACCAAGAACGGAGCGCTACCCAAAAGGATCTTGCTATTTCGCAATTGGAAAACAGATGCTCAAGGAATTCAATCTCGTTTTTACAAAAGGTACATTGTGGCGAATCAGTCATTTTAATTTTAGAGAACTTTTCATTCGTGAAAACAATGTCGCGGTTCAAGACCTGATATTGGAATTCTCTAATTTTTGTTTCTAGCGACACTTTAAGGGAGAGCGAATTTCGTTCCAATCAAATTGAACATCAGGAAATTGATCCTGAAACCTCTTTTGAGCAGATGGAGGAGTTTGTTTCGCTATTTTGAATGCATTGTAAAGAGATTTTGGCGTGACCAAAGACAGATCGAAGGAGGCGTCATCAATTTTAATTTTAACCTTGTTCCTCAATTCAGGACGAGTGTAATGAGCGCTTTGTTTAACACGTTTTCTCCATTCAACAGGTACCGCGTCCATAATACCCATTAAATTAAAACGGTCAGTAGGAGAGGGGTCCCTGTTAACCCTTCTAAAGAAAAGATCGCCTACAGTTAAAATGTCTTCTTCGAGGAGATGCTTTCCTTTGCAACTAAAGTGATAAATCAACTTCTTGATTTCTTTAACATGGTCTTCAGGTACTGAGATCAACGCTGCTTTGCTAAGAAATTTCGGGATAATAAAAGACTTTACAATCTGAATTTTTCCTATCAGGGTAACGCCCCTACGTTTCCAGCTACAGCTGTAATTAAAGTTCCTTGGATTGATTTAAAGATGAACTCACAGTTGGCCTTCAATCTAGTTTGGGTATCATAATTAAAATAAACTCCCAACATTTTGATCATATTACGTATTTTGTGAGTAAGAACATTTTGAACAAGACTGTGCGGACCAATAGCAAAAATCTCTGTTTTTTCATCATTTACACGAAGGCCTGAGTATCTAGCTAAATTTTGTAAAGATGTCAGAAGATGAAAGTATGAATTGGTATTTCTCAAGAAGCAGGTCATATCGTCCGCAAAAAGGGTCGTTTTGATTTCTTTCCCATTAATTAAAAAGGCTCATATTATTTTTTTTCTTGAATTTGACATAAAAGCGTTTCCAACGCAAGAATGAACAATAAAGCAGAGAGAGGATCACCCTGTCTTACCCCACGTTTAACAAAAAAGATATCAGTTGTAAAGCCATTATTTGGTACACAGCTTGACAAGTTCCTATAGAAAGTCCTAATCCATTAAAGAAAATTCGGTCGAAAACCCATTTTCTGTAAAACCTGATATAAAAATTCGTGGTTCAGCGAATCGAAAGCCTTTTCAAAATCAATTGCAAGTAGAATGCCGGATTGATTCTGCATCATTATTTTGCCGATCTCAAGAACGTCATCGATAGTGTGTACCGCGTCTAAAATTGACCGTCCTTTTATGAAACCATTTTGATTGGCGGGAATAAGTAATGGCATTACTGCTCCTAATCGTCTTGCGATAGCCTTGGACGCAATTTTCACATCCACATTGACCAATGAAATTAGTCGTCAATTTTAAGAAATCTTCTATCTTTTTCCTTCTTTTCTAACAGTGTACATCCTCGGAGACCCAGGGGCAGTTAGTCGGGTCGATAAAATGTTCGTGGTGAAAGTTTACTGTAAGATCGGTAAACTTTCACCACGAACATTTTATCGACCCGACTAACTCTCCCTGGGTCTCCGAGGATGAACAGTGTAATGCTTGTTTTGTGAACCAGATAACTCACCATGCTGGTGAGAATAATTTAGGGCACCTACGAGTTTTTACGAATAAGATGCCAAAATCCCAGGTGCTTGCAGTCACGTGACAATCCTGATCGCCTTCTAGCAGTGTAGCAATTAAATTTACCAGCGTTGGGTTACTATTTCATGTAAGCCCTACATATAAAATCTACGGCACATCAGCATCCTTTATGAATGAGCTATTATATAAAATACTTAACAATTATTCCTCGAGCCCGAATCCAGTAAGATACGCTGCAGGTAGATTTTCAGTTGAACAGCACTGGCGACCATAAGAAAGGGATAATCGAAGAGCTTTCTATAAATACTGTTAGTAACTGACTGTTTTACTTATTACTTCCACCAAAGATGCATTTGACTAGTAGAACAAACTATACCAAGAAAATGACGCATGAGAACTTCGAAAAAAGCTACTAACAGTCAAGGTTGTTGGTTGTATTAATAGGCCCTCGGATTAAAGTGGTAGCATTGATAATGAGGAAGTGCAGAACGTTTGTTTCCATTATAATCACAATCACTGTGTTTTAATGTAATGATTTTTTTCCTGCAGAATCCTTGTACTAATGTTCCTTGTTTGAACAATGGGATGTGCTCCCTGATTTCGTTCAGAGAGGGAACGTATAGTTGCACCTGTCTTCCTGGATATTTTGGCGATGAATGTGAAATCTGCAAGTTAACGTAGAATTACTTCAAGTTAACAAAACACCTTTTCGTGATATGAACAAGCTATTAAAATTTACAGTAACAACTAACAACCAGCTCAAATTGTTAGATACCCAAGCTTCTAGTTAGAGCTGTTCACCTCGGCTTTGTGTTGTATGTGAATACAAAATAGCGGAACTCTTTTGCATTTTTATTAATTCAGATGCACCAGAGTGCCGGGACTATAACGTCCTCAGTCAACCCAATCGACACCAGTCTTTTGGCCGAGGCACTAACTCAGACAGCAATCTTGTCCCTGGCTGGTATCGCTTCCAATCGAGTTCATACTCAAGAATGGTAGACAATTGTATTCAGGTCCACAGATGCACTACAGATATAACTGGGTGGCTAAAAGGTGGCCATCCTACATTTAAAGATGGCATCGTGGACAGGGAAGCTTGCTTCCACGGATGGCAAAACTGTTGTTATAGGATAGTTCAAATACGCGTGAGGGAGTGTCAACGGTTTTATGTGTATGAGTTAAACCCGTCACCTGAAGGCAGGTATCGCTACTGTGCAAGAGGATGAACGGTATCAGGTCCTTTAATATGACTTGAGGAACTCTGGATCGTACAAAAGGGATATAACGTCGAGAACGTTGTGCCTGCCAAAACTACGCATGTCATTAATAATGATACAGCAATAAGGAAATGATTTAACTTGACCTAGCTGAGGCTCTCAATCCAGTTTCAACCTTTTCTCTCTCTCTTTTTTTTTTTTTTGCAAAAGAATCTAGATTAGAAGGACTTCTTCTAGATATGAACTAGATATTTTTACAACCAGCTATACACTAAGGTCATCTTCAGAGACCCAGGGGGCTGTTAGTCGGGTCGGGAGAAGGGGCGCAAAGATAGTTTTCAAGCCGTGATTGGTTACCATCCTTATACCGTTGTATTGCTTCCTATCTGCTGTTGGCATGATTTTTATCATTTATTTTTTATCTTTCCGGCTGGTAACGCTTCCAGTCAAGTTCATACTCAAGAATGGTAGACAATTGTATCCCGGTTCGCAAATGCAGCTCTGATCTGACTGGGTGGCTGAATGGCGAACATCCCACCTTTGTAGATAGTATCGTGGGGAGGGAAGTTTGTTTCCACGGATTATTAAACTGTTGTTACTGGACAGTTCAGATACGCGTTAGAGAGTGTCAGGGTTACTATGTGTATGAGTTAAACCTGTCACCGACAGAAAGGTTCAGCCGCTATTGTGCAAGCGCGTGAACGTTATCGGGCGCTTTAAGCATACGTCAAGATTCGATTAAAAACTGTTTCAAGAACTGATGTCATTGAAAATAAAACCAAAAAAGGGCAATAAGTTATTTTCTTGCCCAGAGAGCTCAATTCAGTACGCACGCATATGCGTGGAAATACTAACCCGAGGGCTGGTCCGCTCAGTCTGTCCTAGCCTGCGTAGCAGGCGCTTGGAAGTAGTGGGCGAAAGAGGGAACGGGCGCGCGCGAGGGAGACACTGCTAACAAACAACATGCGCTAGTAAAAGACCGTGTCAAGCAGCTGTCATTGTAAAAACAACAAAAATGGACAACGAGTTACTTAACCCGCATATGCGTTGTGCGGCACTTAGAGAGGGGCGGCTAAGTCTGTCGCCATTAACCTTAACTATACAAGATAAAAATAGTGGTGTTCAACTAGAATCTTAATCAAAATAGTTGTATAACTGGCTCAATACTAACACCCCAATACCCCATCCCCCCTACCCCCAAAAACATTAATGTTGAAGCCCCGCTGGATCATTTCTAATCCCGAATAAACAAATTTGACCAGGGTGGGACGAGGGGAGGGACCATAGCGGTACCAAATCCGCGTGATAGGCGTTCTGTGGGTAAGAAAGTGCAAATCTCAATACTTTTTGTCCAAGATTGTAACGTATGAAGTGCATATATTGCCGCTAAATAATTAGGTAATCCCAGTTTGCAAGGAAATGTTTCCTCTTTTCAATAAAGTATGTTTGCCAGCGAACATAATCTCCCATGGTCCACGCAATATGCAAGAGAAATCACCCTAATGAAAATGATATTGTTACGAGGCGTGAGGAAGAAAGTTATAATTAGGGACAGACCAATAGGAAAGTTGCATGAATTTTTTTTGTTAGCATTTTCTTTGTATTCATTTTCTTAGGCCAAAGCATGAATAATTTTTGGCGTTACTTGGAGTGCTCTAGTTTTATTCATTTAGTTTTCCCGTGCACGAATATTATATTTTTGTACTTCACCTCCCACCTCCCTCATTAAGGTTTTCATGGTACGCGCGTGGCCCCTTGCCGTCCCTATAAAGACTTGTTTTTTTTACGTCAACCTTAATGACATGTTTCTCTAGGCGAAATTTTTAAGGATCAAATTTACTGGCAAGTTTCCCACTCACCTCCATCTTCCGTGCATGGGACGATTGGCAAGCTGCAGAAATGAAATCCTCGAACTCCCCGGCAGAATCTCGTCGTCTCCTTGATTTTGTTCCGTCAATAAGACCATCGTTTCTTTCTGTTGTATTAGTTTTCGTTTGCGGATGTCTCTGGGTGAATAATGAAACAACAAACGAAAGACTGATAGCGCTGGAATCTCGCGTTAACCTTTTCCCCTGCGTTCAGAGTGTCTCGACTGAAAATCCTGACAGGATATCTCTTTCACCAACAGAAGCTACAGCAAGAGATCTTTATAAGAAGGTTCAGACACATGTATCCGAAAGGATCGGTTATACATCGGGTAAGATATTCACTTCAGATGTTATTTAGATGCAGATACATGTTTAGAACTGAGTTTATCCTCTATTGATTTAGGCATATAATCTTTCATGGTGTGAGTTTGCGCTTACATACGGGATCTTTGGATATTGCATAAGATAACTGAATTTTTAACCTCAGCTAATTCTGTATAAACCCTTTTGCAACACCCTCGCTCTGTTGTAATACTGCTTAGATATTCACTAAGCCACCTATATTGGTAAAACAATAAAGAAGTTTTCGGTGTAAATGATGTTGAATTCATAGTTAAAGTGTCGAACGACTTGCTCACGTGCAAGATATGTGGTCAATACTCAAGAGGGTACTCTTGTATAATCTTAAAAGCCATACAATTATGTGCCGCCACAAAGGGTGTAGTTCTTGGCCCTTTTTGGTCTGAAAACGCTGGTATAAACGTAGGTCATTTTGGTCTGGAATCGGCTTTGGTTTTCGAGGAACCTACTGGAGCGTATGCATGAACCTAGTTATCGTTTCAGTTCCACATGAATAAGAACGAAATAGAAATAATTTATGTGAATTCGAAATGCATTTGAAGAATTTTTTTGTTTGCGCCCTAATCTAAGTAATGATGACACAATTTCTGTTTGAAGGCCAGATCTAAAAACGGGTGCGGATTTTAGAGGACTGCATGGTCTGAAAGCGGGTGTGGAAAATTCAGTCTGAAATAGCACTTTCTGAATAAAATTGTTAGGGTGGCGTAAAATTTGAGATATTTTTTTAAATGCCTCTAGAGCCGGTTCGGTTAAGGAGTCTTAAGGCTTGCCGGGCTACTTGATAAAACCTTTGGTAACTTTGATAGGGTGGCAAGATTGAAAGTACGTTTATTGAACGGTCTCAGTTGGTTTAAAACCCGGGGGGGGAGGGACTTCCTTATAAGAGGCTACTAGGGATGTGCCGCTGGTTAGGGCCGCATTTTCACGACTGGATTGACTATAATGGGGTAGCATTTTCAATAGAACTACTAGAATGGAGTCGTACATTTTAGGATTTTTTGTGGTAAGACAGTTCTTATTTACGGATGAAAAGTAAAGTGTTCTTCATACAGTGTAAAAAATGGGTCAATTCATAAAAAAAAAAAAAAGTGACTAAGTTTGGATCGCGAAAAATTCATATTTGCCCAAAAGTGACTAAGATATAGGGTCTATAATTAATCACAGACTAGACTATAATGGGGTAGGGGGTCTTAGACGCCAGCGGCACATACCCAGCAAAAATTTACCCAAGTTCCCTTCCCCTGGGGTTTGTGCGTAGAACTAGAAATCTAGAATGTCAGCTTAGCTTTCCCTTGGAAGCAACAAGGGAAGAGGCGTGAGGACAAATTAAAAAGTTGTTAACCTTGTTGTTGAACGCAACCTCCAAAACGTTAATTTTATGTTAGAAATGTCAACCTTATCATTCATTCCGTTGATTTGTTCGTTATATTTTCTCCCTTATTTATTTTTAATATTAATCACTGGATATTAAAAAAATTTCTTAATCTTACTTTACTGCAGTCAGCTCGTTATCAATAGAGGCATCAGCAACCATCCGGTTAAGGAAGCGAAGAAAAGTTTTCAACGACACTTCAACTGGCATCACCATACACGAAGTGAGAAAAGAAATCAGCAAACAATTTGAACAACTTATGCCCACCAAGTACTGTAAGTCAGGTGACAAGGTATGTCCTGCAGGACCCCCCGGATATCCTGGTCCCATTGGAGCGAGGGGACCACGTGGCAGGAGGGGACCAAAGGGAAAGAAAGGTCCTCAAGGTCCCATAGGACCACCTGGAAAATCCGGAAAAACAGGAATAACTGGTCCTGCAGGACCGAGAGGAGAAAAGGGAGATAAAGGTCCTCAAGGTCCCATAGGACCACCTGGAAAATCCGGAAAAACAGGAATAACGGGTCCTGCAGGACCGAGAGGAGAAAAGGGAAGCAATGGGGAGGCAGGGGAGCCTGGGCCAAAAGGCATGCCGGGACCACCTGGAAGGCCTGGAAAATCGATATCTGCTCCACAAGTGATGTTGTCGCCAGCAGAGCAGACACGAGGTGAGGGAGGAAATACAGCATTTTATTGCACGGTCGCCGGAAATCCTTCCCCAATCGTGGAATGGCAATTTAAGGGGAGAAAGCTTCTGTCAGGTGCAAAGTATTTGATTAAAGAAGGAGAGCTGATCGCGAGAAATCTAAATTATAGCGATGCTGGAACGTACACGTGTGCTGCCAGGAACATTCTTGGATTGTCCGAGGCCACTGGTAACTTGACTGTTCGAGGTAAGAACATAATTGAAACTTCCGAGATTTACACACCCAGCTGCTGATTGATCATATTTATGCGTGTCTCCGTTTTGGACGCTCACAAAAGGCTGAGATTGCATCCTTCTCATGTTTAAGGGTTTTCCACTAGTTAAATGATTTCGTTTTGCGTTATTCATCCTTTTGTGTATTTCTGGTTTCACCGTTAAACTAGACCGGAAGCATGCTTCTGACTTAATATAGGGTAAAACGTGTAAAACTTTACATCGTGTAGAAGCTCCGTTTTGTAATAGTTGTCAGCAGTTTCTATTCTTTATTATACCGTTTGTACTTGTTTTCATTGTAAGTTTTTATGTTTTTTCCCTAGGACTTCCAATATTCACAAAAGTTCCACCACCACTTGCCACGCCAGTACAGCACACTACCTTTCAGGTAGTTTGCCAAGCTGAAGGTTTCCCTCGTCCCGTGATAAACTGGAGTAGAGTGGGAATGTCTTTGCCAGCAGGAAGGACTGAAGTAAACCAAGGAACACTAACTATTAAGAACTTAAGTCCTGCTGACAGCAGTTTGTACGACTGTATTGCTACTAACATTATGGGAACAAAGAAGGCCAGGATCAATGTGGCCGTACAACGAAAGCCAGGTTTGCTCTATTTATTTGGCGTAGGGTGGTGGCAAACACCACTGTCAGCAAATGGTCATTTTCGTTTGCCCAAACTTTCTAGTTCTAGTTACATCTATGAGGTGGAAATAATTTATCTTGTTTTTATAAACAGTTAAATAATGACATCAGTTTTGTCCTCATCACTTGAGTTTCTTGCAGCTATTGGAAAGACTGATATCATACAGTCAAATCTGTAAGCGAACCTGACTATAACTAATAAGCGGTCACTTATACCAAGGTCTCCGACATCATTTTCCTCAATTACTTTAAATCTAAACCGAATAAGCCGTCACCTTAGTCCAGAGCCGTAGCTAGCGGGGGGAAAGGGGGGCAGCTGCCCTCCCCCCGGACCTGTTGAGCCACGGACAAATCAAGTTTTTGGATGGATTTCTTTTCTTTAGACTCAGTTATTTTGATTATAGTGACTTGAAAGTGTTTGCCATTTTCACATTCGATTCAAGGTCGATTTTTCGGAGACATATCTCATGACAAGTGCTGAAAATTACGTTTCGGAGCCTCCAAATTTGAAAATTTCCTGGGGGACGATATCCCCAGAGCCCCCTACAAGGCTCGTGTCTTCTGCACTCGCGAAAATGCCCCCGTTACAAAAAATTTAGCTACGGCCCTGCTTAGTCTATTGAGCGGTCGTCAGGTCACTTTTTCAAAGGCTCCATCGAGTTTGGCAGCGAATGGCTTCACCTCTGGTCACTGTTGTTGCACCGGTGCATCAGATATCTATTTTAATATCTAGTTTACTGTTCAAAAGTATATTTAATGAACACCCTAGTTTTAGCTTCTTAGATTTTAGATTTTAGTTCTGTAAATTTTATGTAATTAGTTAATTGTGTCTGAAAAGCCCTGTCAAGGGAGACTCAATAAAACGTATGTATGTATGTCTGTATGTATTAATAATAACAGGATCCGGAGTTCAAGCTTCAGGAGTAATCATTGATCGTTTATTGCGACAGTGCTGTTTCGTATGGTCCGAAATTGTAGGACCACACTCATTCGGCAACTTCAACGATTGACCGTTGAAATTAAAAGCTGGCAGTAAAATTTGGGTGGTTGTTATAGGGATGCGTTAAAAGATTGTATCTAGGTAACAGATGGATTTTGTCTTATAGTTTCGTTACTCTAGAGTTCTGAAGTACATATCTGTTTCTTTGGGGGAATGAACTCGCTAGTTCGTTTCGCCTGTTTAGGCTACAAAGCTCTTTTTTACAAATGATGATGAACTTTTCATAAAGACAAAGATTACATTTTTTGCTAATGTTGCTATAGGGTTTACATTGCTTTAAACTTTCCGTTTTAAGGCCTACTCTGGGACCTTAAGTCGCCGTATTTTTGGGCGACTTAAAGCGATTTAAGGCGACTTAAGGCGACTTTAGGAAAATTTCCTCAAAATGTTATGCGATTTAAGGCGACTTAAGGCGATTTTAGGCGACTTAAGGCGACGTTATGCGACTTAAATCGACATAAGGCAACTTCAGGTAGCATAAAAGAACTGAAGTCATTAACTATTACTGAGTCACACTAGCTCACACTATCTGAATACCACTGCAAACTGCTGGACTCTGACCAGAATTAAAGAAAGGATTCAAGCCAGGACTTAGGCAAAGGTTGTGATCAATGACTGTTTTTTTTTTTCATGACTTAGAATAAATGTTGGGTCCTGGCTTATGATAGTTTGTCTCCTCTCCTCAGTTGCTTTACTGTTTTATCTGGATAGGTTTCTTAGAGTCTTGTAAAGTCCAAACATATTTTGAGAGTTCCGTTTCATTTCTTCTGTTCGAGCGTCGAAAGGAGGACTGATGGTTTCTGTAACGTTCCTTGAAGTTTGTTCCTTAAAGTTTGCTATGTGTGTATGTATTTATGTATGTATAATGGATATTTTGCTAAGTCACCATCTTCCTCTTTTTGATTTTCCTGATCGAGTTGTCAAACCTGTATTATATTAAGCGGTCATTTGACCCCGAGGGTGACCGTTAATGGTCTTTTCTACATATCCGTTAGGGATAACTTTGCCAAAAATAATGCACTTGTGTATATTAATACTGATTTTGTATGTCAACAACTCAACAATGACAAAATTCGATGCTATAAGTTCCAAAGAAAGTCCGATTCTGAACAGTCTCCAAGATATGGAATTCTCATTACACCATTTAGTGTCGGTTGTTCTTTTTCAGATTTAGAAGACTCCGTTATCGTGGGAAAGAGCAAAAATCATTTGAGAAGTTTAAGGAGTTGGCTATCCCCTGTAGCACGAAGCGTGAAATCTGCCTGGAAGCGCTGTTGGCGTGCATCCGCGGACGGCTGGGCTGCAAGTACATTTCACTCACGATGTGACAGCAAGGGCCCGACTGTGACAATAATAAGGGTCGGGAGATATATTTTCGGAGGATACACAAGTATTTCATGGGGTAAGTGAGCATATAAGCAATGGCAGTAGCATTTATACCTTTGGCGTAATTCGCATTGATATGTTCAGCTAAACGTGGAGCTTGGTATTTAGCAATATGGAATCATGTGAGTCTACCTTTCATACATGGTTAAGCAGTGGCGGACAAAGGTTCTAGGTTAATAGCTCTAGATGTGGGCCTATATCCCTTCGTTCCTCAAGGGGCAAGGACCGCCCCTCCTACACTGACATGATATGACATGACCGCACTTCTGAAGTTCTGGTTGTGATGCATTTCTAGCCTGTCAAAACGTGCCCAAATTCCAGGCTACTACTATTATAATAATTTTGAAGTTATAAAATATCGATATTGTTCTGACTTTCTTGCCACCCTGCTATCTTCCATCCCTCAGTTCCCACATTGCAAAAGTAGCGACTAACGAACTTCACCACAGGTTTTTGGTGAAATTCGCAAATTTTGGCAAAGAAAAAACACGCTCTTTTGACATGTCCACGTACGTGATACACCAAGGCGAAGGTTCATTTCACCGATCAAACTTTCGTAATTTCGCCTGAGCGAAATGTCGGGAAGAGGATTCTTCGCTTCGGATTCGAACGAACTTAATAGACTGAAATGGGTGACAGAAATACATAATGTTTTATGCCTTTTCAAGGATAAAGGTTCCTAAAACTCTTTATTGTCTATTTCCTTTATTGTATTCTTAATACAGTACCCTTAAAATCGAACGAAGTATTAATCTACCAATAAAAGTGTATTGCGACATGCACCAGTTCATGTAAAAAGAAGCTTCTGGCTTCGGCAAGTGGTAAAAAAAGACAAAAACAGATAAATTTGGAGATTTTGCTCCATAAAGTTATAAGAGAACATATATTATTAATTACTAATTTTTTTCCCCGATCTATTGCTTGTAATTGCAAACCTTTTAAAATTAACATCTCCCACAGGCCGACACCTCAGCTTCGGTGAGCTTGCAGCCACATAAAACTCTCTCCTGAGCGGACGAACCACGCTTGTCATGAGTATAGCTATATCTTTTACCAAAATACCTGCACGTACATAATAATGCAATAAAATAATATTCATACTAATAATAATGATGAAGATGATGATGATGATAATAATAATAATAATATAATTATAATGATAATAATAATATTGATAACAGGGGCGGATCCAGGATTTTTTTCAGGAGGGGGTGCACTCGTCTCTTGCTCTACTTCAACACCAATAAACCACAAAGTTTTTTTTTTGAAGAATACCAGTTGTATTATTGTATTAGAAAACCGCAGGTAATCTCAGGGGGGGGGGGGGGGGGTGCGCACCCCCTGCACCCTCCCCCTAGATCCGCCCCTGGATAACGATAATGATAATAATGAAACTGATTTCATTTTTGATAAATGACGAACGTTACTGAGAAACTCGATCGAATTTGTTTTATGAGAATAAGGTATTTACTGTTTTTAATTAATAATAATAATCATCATCGTCATCATTATGACAGGCACGAGGACAATGTCGCTAACTTATCTTAGAAAAGTTTTGTTTCATTTCTTTAAGCCTCTGGTTCTCGGTATCAATACGACTCAAAAGCCTTCTTATTTTCGCTGGTAAACAAGCCAGGATGGGCGCCTGTCAAATTGTCTCAGTCAGGGCAACATAGTTCTAGAAAAAAATCCATATTCTTTTACTCATCCTATGGGCCTACATTCGGAGGAGGACATGACATTAACGTCAACAACTACGCGTCATCTGATAGCAATTCTTACAGTGAACTTGGCTATACTTACAGCCCACCGAGCGGGTACAGCGTCTTTAGCACCTTCGCACGATCATTCCTGGCAGGAACATACAGCTTCACACCAGACGAAGTTGAAACCTTTTACGAAACAAAAACCTAATTAATATAATTCGTGACACCGGCTTTGATATTTGAGCTGAGCTGATTGTACAAGTAGACGCTCAGAGGTGAACGAATCTACAGCACTAAGCAAGCCCCTTATATCTAAATCAAAACACAATCATTAGAACGTATACTACAACATTTTCCAAACAAACGAAAAATAGAATAGTCAAAAAGAGAAATGATTTTGATATCTACAACTGGTCCAACTGCGCTGTTTTTTTTTTTTTTACCTGGATACGAGATCTGGGGGCAGCTATGCTGTCATCTTTCAGAAAACAGTTACTTCCTTATCATGAGGGCAAAGAAATCTCTGCTTCCGAGTAAACAAAGTTGAAAAAAAAAAAAAAAAAAAAACATTACAGTGATATTTTACTGAACCAGGCTGTCCTCACTGCTTTGTTGCCCAATGCGATACCACTAATATTAGTTATCAAAAATTAAGATTATTACTAATTGCTTAATGCGCCAACACTATCTCATATACAGGAATAGACTGCTTGCAGTCACGTGACAATCCCGATCACCTTCTAGCAGTGTAGTAATTAAAATTACCAGCGTTGGGTTCCTACCTCATGTAAGTCCTACGTATAAAATCTGAGGTACATCACTATCGTTTATGACAGACCTGTTATATAAAATATTATTAAATAAAATATACCCCTATAGGAAATTTCTACTGATAATAAATAGATAAAAGACCACGTTTATGAGCTAGTATTAATTGTTAATGTCCAGACAAGAATTAAATTTCAATAAAATTACTCATGTTTGTCATAAAAAGAGAGCTTCATTCTCTCAACGTTGTCAATAACGAGGGTTAATGGTCACGTGGTCAAACTTGTTTCCTTTCCTGTAAACGTGATGTTGATTTCAGCAATAATTTAAAATATGGTATCTGTTGGAACTTTGACCACGTTTGAGTGCAACAGGAGGAAGTTAAGGTTAACAACCGGCAGAGCAGCCCGGCTCACGTCAATCTAATGTAAGCTAATTTACTACACTTGTTTTTATGGGCTTAGTGAGAAGGGATGAGGTTTAACTTGCAACTTTCCCTCAAACTTGGAGTAACTGTGACAGAAAACAAGAATTGAATTAAATAAATTACTCATGCTCGAATGTTTGTTACAAAAAGAGAAACTTTATTCTCTCCACGTTATCAAGAATGAAGAATAAAGCCAACGGTCACGTGGTCAACCTCTTACGTGATGTTTGATTTCTGATACCGTAAAATTCCGAAAATAAGCCCCTCCAAATATAAGCCTCTCCGGGGGCTTGTACTTGGAAATTGCCCTCAAATACAAAGTAAAACAAAGAGAAACGGTAAATTTACTTCCAACTATAAGGCTAGCCCAATCAGTTTTGAAACGCAAATTTCCTCCGTACGTAAGCCCCTCCGAATATAAGCCCCTCCAAAAATAAGCCCCTTAAAAAGGGCCTTTGAAAAGCATAAGCCACGGGGCTTATTTTCGGAATTTTACGGTATTTTAGAATACGGAAACCGTTGGAACTTTGACCACGTTTGAGTGCAACAAGAGAAAAGATACCATTGGCAAAATAGCCCGGCTTACGTCACGTATCTAATGTAAGCTAACACTCTTGTTTTTCTGGGCTAAATCAGAAGCGGATCAGGTTTAACTTGAAACTTTCCCTCAAACTTCCGTCTTCGAGTGGTTGTGAAAGAAAACGATCGTAAAACTAGAAAAATGAAAACCGTAAACTCTTCAAAATCTCAACGAGTCCTTGAGTTTGTTCCGTCAATTAGACCATCGTTCCTTTCGGTGGTATTAGTTTTAGTTTGCGGATGTCTCTGGGTGAAAAATAAAGCAACAAACAAACGATGATTTCACTGGAATCTCGTATTTACTGTGTTCCTTGCACTAAGCGTGGCTCGATTGATAATCTTGACAGGATGAATTTCTCACCGACAAAAGATATCGCAATAGACCTTTCCAAGAAGATGCAGACACAAGTTTCAGAAGATGGGAACGGCTATACCTCAGGTAAAATTTATTCTTACTCTTCTTACTTGGATGGCCTTGTGTACATTGCGGATGTTTACACCTGCTTTTATTCTCCGTCGGTTAAAACATAACCTTTCATGACGTGAGTTGGCGTTAACAACACGGGATCTATTGCAATTCCAAAATAAGATCAGATTTTAACTTAGACTGTATGAAACTGTTTTGCAATGCACCCTAGATGTTAGTAATTATGCCACTGCCACTGATAAAAAACCGAAGAGCTCTACAGCGTAAATAAAGTTGAATTTATAAATAATGTGTTTACAAGGGCAGAACAAGATTCCTTCACGCGCCAGATAGTCGATATCATTACTATACAGCTTTTCAACAAGATTGTCTTTTTAGGATTTTTAGCTAGACGACATTAGATGAAGTTCTTTAAACATTTCTTTAAGTGGGGCCTGCATGTGCTTCTGGTTCGAGGTTATTTGAGGTCTCGGTTTGAAAGGTATTGCGTGACCAATTTCAAGCAATAATGACCCAATTCTTGGCAATTCATTTTTAGATTTATCTGTTTTGCTTTAGATTGAGCTATTTTCGTTTAGCTCTTCCTGGATAAATTTTCGAATAGTATAGACATTATAGATCAGTATAGACAAAAGGCGTGTATTAAGAGATTATTCATGGAGATATTTCCGTTTCTTTCAAAGGAGTTCAGTCTAATTTGAAAACCTTTCTTAACCCTTATGGGATTACAAGAGCGATTGAAAGTAGATGTATTCAAGATCTCAGTTGGCTTGAAATTCGTGCGCAGGTCTTAAGATTCGATTCTTGTTCTTTTGCAAGTTACCTTTATCAGAAGTGTCAGCCGTATCATTCTTTCGCTCCTTCTCGATCTTGCTCATTTTTACAATTTATGAATGGGTAATTAACAGGTATTATCTAATTTTACTTTACTGCAGCCAGCCTGTTGCTAATAAAGGCAACAGCAACCATCCGGGTAAGAAAACGAAGAAACGTTTTGAACGACACTTTAACTGGCATCACCATACAAAAAGTGAGAAAAGAAATCAGCAAACAAGTCAAGTGAGAAGGTATGTCCTGCAGGTCCCCCCGGATATCCTGGTTCCACTGGAGCGAGGGGACCACGTGGCAGGAGGGGACCCAAGGGAAAGAAAGGCCCTCAAGGTCCCATGGGACCACCTGGAAAATCCGGAAAAACAGGAATAACGGGTCCTGCAGGACCGAGAGGAGAAAAGGGAGACAAAGGAGACTTTGGGCCAAAAGGCATGCTGGGGCCACCTGGAAGGCCTGGAAAATCGATATCTGCTCCACAAGTGATGTTGTCGCCAGCAGAGCAGACACGAGACGAGGGAGGAAATACAGCATTTTATTGCACGGTCGCCGGAAATCCTTCTCCAGTCGTGGAATGGCAATTTAAGGGCAGAAAGCTTCTGTCGGATGCAAAGTATTTGATTAAAGTAGGAGAGTTGATCGTGAGAAATCTGAATTACAGCGATGCTGGGACGTACACATGTGCTGCCAGGAACATTCTTGGATTGTCCGAGGCCACTGGTAACTTGACTGTTCGAGGTAAGGACATATGGAAACTTCCGAGATTTGCACACCCAGCTGCTGATTGATCATTTTTATGCGTGTCTTCGTTGTGTACGCTCACAAACGGCCGGGATTGCATCCTTCTCTTGTTTAAGGGTTTTCCACTAGTTAATTGATTTCGTTTTGCGTTTTTCATCTTTTTTTGTATTTCTGGTTTCACCGTTACACTAGACCGGAAGCATGCTTCTGACTTCATATAGGGTAAAACGTCTAAAACTTTACATCGTGTAGAAGCTCCGTTTTGTAATAGTTCTCAGTAGTTACTATTCTTCGTTATACGGTTTGTACTTGTTTTCATTGTAAGGTTTCATGTTTTTTCCCCAGGACTTCCAATATTCACAAAAGTTCCACCACCACTTGCCACGCCAGTACAGCGCACTACCTTTCAGGCAGTTTGCCAAGCTGAAGGTTTCCCCCGTCCCGTGATAACCTGGAGTAGAGTGGGAATGTCTTTGCCAGCAGGAAGGACTGAAGTAAACCAAGGAACACTAACTATTAAGAACTTAAGTCCTGCTGACAGCAGTTTGTACGACTGTGTTGCTACTAACATTATGGGAACAAAGAAGGCCAGGATCAATGTGGCTGTACAACGAAAACCAGGTTTGCTCTATTTATTTGGTTTAGGTTGGTGGCAAACACCACTGTCAGCAAATGTTCATTTTCGTTTGCCCAAACTTTCTAGTTCTAGTTACATGTATGAGGTGGAAGTAATTTATCTTGTTTTTATAAACAGTTTAAGTAATGACATCAGTTTTGTCCTCATCACTTGAGTTTCTTGCAGCTATTGGAAAGACTGATATCATACAGTCAAACCTGTAAGCGAACCTGATTATAACTAATAAGCGGTCACTTATACCAAAGTTTCAGAGATCATTTTCCTCAATTACTTTAAATCTAAACTGGATAAGCCGTCACCTTAGTCCAGAGCCGTAGCTAGCGGGGGGGAGGGGGCAAGGGGGGCAGCTGCCCTCCCCTCCCGGGTCTGTTGAGCCACGGACACATCAAGTTTTGGGATGGATTTGTTTTCTTTAGACTCAGTTATATTGATTATAGTGACTTGCAATTGTTTGCCATTTTCACATTCGAGGTCGATTTTTCGGAGACATATCTCATGACAAGTGCTGAAAATAACGTTTCGGAGCCTCCAAATTTGAAAATTTCCTGGGGGAGGATACCCCCAGACCCCCCTACAAGGCTCGTGGCTCCTGCACTCGCGAAAATGCCCCCGTTACAAAAAACCTAGCTATGGCCCTGCTTAGCCTATTAAGCGGTCGTCAGGTCACCTTTTCAAAGGCTACAACGAGTTTGGCAGCGAAGGGCTTCACCTCTGTTGAACGGTCACTGTCGTTGTACCGATGCATCAGATATCTATTTTAATATCTAATTTATTGTTCAATAGTATATTTAATGAACACTCTAGTTTTGGCTTCTTAGATTTTAGATTTTAATTCTGTAAATTTTATATAATTAGTTAATTGTGTCTGAAAAGCCCTGTAAACGGAGACTCAATAAAACGTAATAATAATAATAATACTTATATAGCGCCGATATCAATATTGCTATTTTCATCAGCGCTTAAAAATAAAAATATTAAAAAAAAATAAAAATAAAAATAAAATAAAATAATAATAATAATAATAATAATAATAATAATAATAATAATAATAATAAGTGCATAAAATATACATGCAAAAAGTGCATGAACCTACCAAAAAGAGTAAAACAATTATGTCAACACTAAAACTATAAAAATTACCTAGACTACTTAAATCGTAAAAAACTGCATAAAACCTACTAAAAACGAGATTAAAAAAGCACATAAAATCACAAAAAAGCTTTCTGAAATAAAAATGTCTTGAAAAGATGCTACTGAGAGGCTACTCCTAATTGAATAGGGCAATGAATTCCATAGTTGAGGAGCAGCAGCAGCAAAAGATCGATCTCCTAACGTTGTTAAACTCTTGAATTTCACAGGGTTTAGTAGCAGTCCATCACAATCGGAGCGTAACTTGTATTTACATGCTTCTTTAAGACTAATAAGTTCCTGGAGATAAAAAGGCGCTAAGCCATTGATAGCCTTATACGTTAACAATAATATCTTAAAGTCAATTCGGAATTTAACCGGCAGCCAGTGCAGATTATACAGCATCGGTCTTACATGGCAGTATTTAGTTTCCAGGAAAATTAACCTAGCGGCAGCATTTTGGACCCTCTGTAGCTTATTAAGCTGGTAAGCCGGCAGGCCATAGAGCAAGCTGTTACAATAGTCGACACGACTTGAGACAAATGCGTGAATGAGCGTCTCAGTGGACCGCCTAGAAAGATATTTCCCCACCCCACCCCACAAAAAATTGAATAAGTATTAAAACTAATAAGAGACTTCCCCGAAGATGGAATTTTCTTTAAATTATTTTACAGGAACCTTGCTTTGTTACATCTTCGCGTTTTGTTATTACCATTTATTGTTTTGTTGCAAAATAAACATACTACACTTGCCGAAAATGTTGAAAATTTATAAGCGTCCACCTCGAATTAGCTCCCACTCTCAAGGTCCAAACATTTAATAAGCGCCCAGGGCAGTTAATCGAATATTTGCGGTAACTCAACAATGACAAAATTCGATCCGGTTACAATTTCCGAAGATAGTCCGATCCTGACCAGGCTCTAAGATATGGAATTCTCATTACACCATTTGGTGTTGATTGCTCTTTTTCAGATTTAGAAGACTCCATTATCGTGGGAAAGAACAAAAATCATTTGAGAAGTTTAAGGAGCTGGCTATCCACTGTAGTACGAAGCGTAAAAACTGCCTGGAAGCGCTGTTGGCGTGCATCCGTGGACGGCTGGGCTGCAAGTACATTTCACTCCCGTTGTGATGGCAAGGGCCCGACTGTGACAATAATAAGGGTCGGGAGATATATTTTTGGAGGATACACCAGTAAATCTTGGGGTAAGTGCGCATTGTAAGGGGCGATTACCTTACCTTTGCAGTTACTTGCATGGATATGTTCGGCTAAAAGTGTAGCTTGATAGCTTTGTACTGAGTGAGTTTGACCTTGCATGGTTAAGCAGTAGCCGATAAAGGATTCAGGCTGGCGGATCTAGATTCGGATGCGCACCCCCTCGCCCCTCTAAAACCGAGGACCCCCTCCTAGACTCACAAGGAATGAGCAAATGTGGCAAAAAAACAACAACAACAGATCATGATCTTTTAACAGATTTGCTCTATACAAGTTACAAAAGGAAATATCTTATTACTACACGTTTTATTTATTATTTTTCAAATATTTTTTTTGCTCGAATCTATTGCTTTGTAATTGCGAATTTTTGCTTTTAGACAGCTCCCATAGACGGAAACCTTTGCTCCCGTGAGCACACAGTCTCTTAGGTTTCAGGACCCCGATTGTTAATCTCCAGTTCAAAAATTGGCTACTTGAGGGAGGTTTTAGATTGTAAGCAACCAAAGGAAATACTGAGGGATAAACACAAAATATACACATTTTCATGGTTATTTTATCAATGATTTATAAAACACTTAGTATCTGTAAAATTTTTTGCACGAATTGTATATTACTAGGCGACCCAGTGATTTACATTTTTTCGTTTGAATTGGATATGTTCGGAGTTATTCTTGTCGAGGGTATAGATGTAAGTAGGGTAATATGATTGATCATGAGTGGATTTCAATTCAGGGGGTAATCGGCCGTGTATTTCAAATTGGCCGAATGCGTATTTTTTTTTTGTTTATTTACATTGTTAATCACGGTAGTGGAATGATATATGTTGAGAGAAGAACTAAAAAGAGTCTTGAGTTCCAGATAGGAATTAAACCCTCGACACACTCCATGAGTTATTGCGAACTTGAGTACCACAAAACATACATATACTTATGTGAAGGAAAGCATAAAATTAATGTTCAGGAACATTTATCTTGTGTGTCACTGCATGTGACTGGTGCCTTTTGCAAGTGAGTATCAGAAAAATATCCCAAATGGCACTTTTATCCCATCTCTATTTCCTTGTAGGTTCTGGCTATGTGTACGACTCAAACGCCTTTTTATTCTCACTTGTAAACAAGCCAGGATGGGCACCCGTCAAGCTGCCTCAGACAGGGAAATATAGCTCCAGAAGAAAATATTCCATAAGCGATAACCCATCATATGGGCCTACATTCGGAGGAGGGCATGACATTCACATATCAAACTACGCGTCATCCAATCGCAATTCATATACCAACCTTGGCACTGAGTACAGCGCACCGAGCGGGTACGGCTACGGCAGCACCTTTACCCAAACATTCCTGGCAGGAACATACTATTTCACACCAGACGAAATAGAAACGTTTTACGAAACAACTTAAATAATTATAATGAGCTACAACCGGTTTTTATGTTTAAGTAATGAGCTTGTTGTGTCTTCTTAAATATGCATTTTCTGATGATCACTAAAAATAACTAAACAATCTCTAAAATCGATTGTCCCAGTAAGCTTATAAGTAAAGACCTCTTAGCAGCTGTATGAAAAGAGGCTACGAAATGTTAGAGAACGTAATACATGGTTACACTATATAGAGCATGTGGTTGTTAGGCTCGAATACACTGAATAGACAATTTGAGTGAAATCTGCAAGAGCGTTATCAAGATATTTTGGAATAAAGTTTTTATGGTTAGAAATACGGTAAAAAATGGACAATCTTGATGTTCGGCTGTTATCTTTAGAAAACGAAGCTCTTTTAACATGCAATTTCACCTCATAGTTACCCTGCGAGCAGAGCCTACATTTTCACTGTGTGAGCTGGCGTGCGAAAAGTAAGCTACTTTTTGCACGACAGCCCACACAGCGAAACTGTGAGGTAAACAGGGGTACATTAACCATTAAGAACCTACCTCCGGCTGACAACGGTTTGTACGAATGTGTGGCAACAAACATCAGTGGAACGAAGAAGGCCAGGATTAATGAGGCAGTACAACGCAGCTCAGCTGCATGTTTGTCCTAGGCGGCAAGGCAGCAGGGGCGGATCCAGGATTTTTCTAAGGTCGGGTTGCGCCACTAAGGAATGGTGTGACAGACTGATGACGTAAACCAGGAGCCTATTACAAGGATTTTTCAGCGCCAAACTGCAATTTTTATGGCGTTTAACATAAATGCTTCAACCTCGCTTCATGCTTTACTTCAACACCAATAAGCCACATAGTCTTTTTCTTTTTTGGCAGAATACCAATTATATTAGAAAGTCGCAGGCCACCTGTGCGGTGCGCACTCCCTGCACCCTCCCCTAGATCCGCCAATGCAAGACAAATATGTTAGGACATAATCACAACATCACTCAGACTTCTTAAGTTAAATTTATATAGGACTGACAGTGATGATCTTTCATATTGTTATAAAAAGAGTGTCATTGTTATAGGTTGACCTGTGAGTAGCATGTTTGCTGGGGCAATTTTTTTTTCCTTTTGTTTTTTCGTTTTCTCACTTACTTGTTATCGTGTATTCTTTTCCTTTTCGCTCTCTGGTGTTTCGTTAATTACGCTCCTTTGTTACGTGCTGTATGTAAATTTCGTTATAGTTTGTTATCTCGACCCTATTTATCACCAGTTTTACGGATCTATTGGTGTAACAACATTCGTCGAAGTAGATTTTTTTTCCTCGGTGGCCCTGACCACCAACCCTGTCATCCTCAGCATTTGGAATTTACTTTTTTTTTTTATGGTTTGGTAATAGTAAAACATTTGCTGATCGTGAGTTCACATGTTGTGTTTTGGAATTGGCCCTTGCCCGTTCAATGTTCTTAAAGGGAAAAGGAGAGGGGAGCCTTCACTAGAGTTTAAATTTGAAATACTAAGCATTTCCTCGCCAGAAAATGAAGTGGCACTTAATATCCAGTCTCTCGTAACTTGAATGCCGTTACACATGGCAAGGGAATGAACTGTTGAAGAGTTTTTAAACAGTTCTAATTATATTCTTGGCCATAACACTGATCTTTTGCAAAAAAAAGAAGTAGAGTTTGCACGACTCTGTTATTGTGGGAAGCAACAATAATTACTTTACCTCGTTAAACAAATGGCTAACACCTGTGGCAAAAAGGGTTAATTCTCTCTGGAAACGCTGTTGGCGTGCATCCGTGGACGGCTGGGCTCTACCTTTCATACATGGTTAAGCAGTGGCGTACAAAGGTTCTAAGTTAATAGCTCTAGATGCGGGCCCATATCCCTCGTTCCTCAAGGGGCGAGGACCACCCCTCCTACACTCACATGGAGTGAATGAGCGCCCCCACCCCTTCTTTAGAGTTCTGGTTCTGCAGCTGCAAAGTGATACATTTCTAGCTTGTCAAAAAGTGCCCAAATTCCAGGCTAATAGTATTATAATAATAATTTTGAGTTTATAAAATATCGATATTGTTCTGACTTTCTTGCCACCCTGCTATCTTCCATCCTTCAATTCCCATGTTGCAAAAGTAGCGAGTAACGTACTTCATCATAAGTTTTTGGTGCAAAGAAAAAAAAAATTGGCACATTTCGGCTGAGAAAAAACACTCGATCGAATTTTTTTTATCAAAATAAGGTATTTATTGTCTTTAATTAATAATAATAATTATCATCATAGTCATCATTATGACAGGCACAAGGACAATGTCGCTAACTTATCTTAGAAAAGTTTTGTTTCATTTCTTTTAGCTTCTGGTTCTACCCGGTATCAATACGACTCAAAAGCCTTCTTATTTTCGCTGGTAAACAAACCAGGATGAGCGCCTGTCAAATTGTCTCAGTCAGGGCAGTATAGTTATAGAAAATATTCCACATTCTTTCGCTCATCCTATGGGCCTACATTCGGAGGAGGACGTGACATTCACATTTCCAACTACGCGTCATTTAATAGCAATTCTTACAGCAACCTTGGCTGGACTTACAGCCCACCGAGCGGGTACAGCGTCACCAGCACCTTCGCACGAACATTCCTGGCAGGAACATACAGATTCACAACAGACGAAGTTGAAACCTTTTACGAAACAACCTAATTAATATAATTCGTGACACCGGCTTTGATATTTGAGCTGAGCTGATTGTACAAGTAGACGCTTAAGCAAGCCCCGGCCTTATTTCTAAATAAGAACACAATCATTAGAACGTAAACTACAACATTTTACAAATAAACGAAAAAAAAGAATTGTCAAAAAGAGAAATGATTTTGATATCTAAAACTGGTCCAACTGCGCTGATATTTTTTCACCTGGATACGAGTCTGGGGGCAGCTATACTGTCATCTGTCAGAAAACAGTTACTTCCTTATCACGAGGGCAAAGAAATCTCAGTTTTCGAGTAAACAAAGTTGAAAAAAAAAAAAGCAGTACATTGATACTTTACTGAACCAGGCTGTCGTCACTGCTTTGTTGCCAAATGCGATACCACTAATATTAGTCATCAAAGATTAAGATTACTAATTGCTTAATGCGGCAACACTATCTCATATACAGGAATAGACTGCTTGCAGTCACGTGACGATCACCTTCTAGCAGTGTAGTAATTAAAATTACCAGCGTTGGGTTACTACCTCATGTAAGCCCTACGTATAAAATCTGAGGCACATCAGTATCCTTTATGACGGGCCTATTATATAAAATATTATTAGGGACTTGTCAGAAATTAGGAGGGGGGGAGCGGAGGTGGAAAACAGGGGAGGGTCGCAGTTTTTTAAGCCCTTCAAAAGGGAAGGTGATGAAACAAAAGACAGGAAAAGAGGGAGGGTCACAAAAAAATAAACCACCACGATCGTGAAAGGATGCTTTAATTTATATTATGTTTTACAAGAATACAAACCACTTACGAGAATCATGACATGCGATTATTTCCTGACACACAGTTCAACCCCCATTAAGCGGCCACAGCCACCTTTTGGCCATCCCAATGAGAGTTTTGTTTGTTGTTACCTCAAGCAGCCATGCATTAAGCGGTTGATACACATACTTTCGCTTTATTTCAAGAATACGATGAAGGAAAATACAGTCCGAAATAGAAGTTGACACGTATGGGCCTATGCGCTCTGCATCATGGCTCTTGGCTGGGGTGTAATGGCTCTCATAATTATCAGGTTACAGTTAGCCTTCATTTTGTTCTGTTTTGCTTTCTTTTTGACTGCATTTTTGTGACTTGCCCCTGTCTGGAGCATCACTTCAAGTGTTCTCCGCTGAAACAACATTCAGAAGAATAACTTTTTTCGCAAAAATTGTCTGATCTTAGTGAGTCTGTCTTTGCTTCTTATAGTCGTTAAGAAGAAACTATTATTATCCCATTGAAACCAAAAACTTTCTTTTGCTCTGTTTTCCCAACAACAACAACAACAACAAAAAAAACACTAGCATGTTCGTCATTGGTCAGTTTTAATACAAGTTTGCTTTTTTGAAAGTACTGAATTATTTTCCCTGTACCACTGTATAAAAAGTGGGCACTACGAGCCTCAGCGTTCCGGAAGTTAAAAAATTCGTACCGTCTGGTTGCTATGAAGTGACGTAATCATCCAGTTGAGTATCCATCACCGTAACACTTTTGCGGTCAACTACCGCAGCCCTCGTAAAGTACTTTTTAAAGTTAAATTAAAATTAAAACCGTGCTCAAAACCCTGTAGGAAGTCTGTTTATTTTTGAGTCGATTAATGCACTCCTGACTTTCACGAGGTCAACTTTTGCATAAATTATCAAACATTATCTTAAGCGGGAAATCTACCTATGGTTCGCGGGAAATGGAACTTCTATAGCGCCGCGAGACAAATGTTTCGAGAGTCGAGGATGTGCTCACAAACTCTTCACTATGCGACGAAAGGAGAAATCACTGGCATGATAGCTCATGTGATGGTAATTTTATCAAACCAGGTCGCGCCGTGTTCGCTCGAAAACGCTGTGACAACCTCGTTTGGCGCGCTTCTCAATAGTCCAAAACATGTTGTGATCGGTAAGTAGACTTAAGCACTTAGTATCGCCAAGCCATTCGAATTTGTATACCCAATTCTTTGTCTGAAGATTATAGCAAACAAACATACCAAGTAAATCTGGATGGAAGAGGAAATTGTCTCCCTAAACGCAGCAAGATTATATTGCACATGAAGTATGGCGGCACAATTCAACGTGTCTTAGAGGTCAGCCCTAATTTATAGTTCGTAGGAGTATAATTTACGATCTCCCTATTTTCGCTTAAGTCTTCTTTGATTAAACTTCAGTAGAAACAACAACGCAGACATGACATTCTCCTGCATGAGACACAATCGGCTGCAGGAAATATCTGTTTACAAGTCGGGTAAATTATCCATTCTTCGCACGGCAAAATCAGCTAAAATCAGTCGCAGGAAACCTGGCATATTATTAAGCCTGAGCGCTTCTAAGAATAACACGCTTAGAATTTTGACGCGTAGGAAAAAATAGGCAGTTGTTCTATATCCTTTCTGGTTCATCCAGGTAGAAGTCCTGGAATGATGTTATTATGCCTGAGCGCTTCTAGGATATATAACACGTTTAGCATTTCGACCCGTAGCCGAAAAAAAAATTAAGCAGTTGTTGTATATCCTTTCTGGTTCATCTAGGTAGAAGTCCTGGCATGATGTTATTATGCCTGGGCGCTTCTAGGATATATAACACCTTTAGCATTTTGACGCGTAGAAAAAAATATTAGGCAGTTGTTCTATATCCTTTCTGGTTCACCCAGGTAGAAGTCCTGGCATATTATTATGCCTGAGCGCTGCTAGGATTTATAACAAGTTTAGCATTTCAACCCGTAGCCGTAAAAAAAAAAAAAAAAAAAAAAAAAAAAAAAAAAAAAAATAGGCAGTTGTTCTATATCCTTTCTGGTTCATCCAGGTAGAAGTCCTGGGATGATGTTATTATGCCTGAGCGCTTCTAGGATTTATAACAAGTTTAGCATTTCAACCCGTAGCCTAAAAAAAAATTAGGCAGTTGTTCTATATCCTTTCTGGTTCATCCAGGTAGAAGTCCTGGCATGATGTTATTATGCCTGAGCGCTTCTAGGATATATAACACCTTTAGCATTTCGATCCGTAGCCGAAAAATGTTTCTTTTTAGACGGCACTGAATTATTTTTCCGAAAGCAAAGCCGTACATTTTGTTAGATACCGCACTTTTAATTAATTAAATTTCTCGCCCTTGGATGATGACATGATTGCGTGAAAATTGACGCCTCTATCATATTAGATGCGAAATACGATTAGAGATTAAATAGGGAATGTTGCAAGCTACTGGGTATCCAGCTGAGATAGCTGACTTTTACTCAGCTAAGTCAGCTGGATACTGAGGGTTTTTTTGGTTGCTAAGATCGTGTAGCCTGCGTAGCATGGCGGTTTTGGTTGGGCGCGCTAAGTAATAAAGGCGGGCGAGGGCAGAGAAACCGCGAGGAGGTTGGGGCGGGAGCAACTTGAAAAACCGCCTGCACGGACGGGGGGCTTTTTTGAGTCGGTCCGTACGCCAGCGTACGGATCGTTCCGATTGGTTCGGAATGTTCGCCTGTCAATCAAATGTTTTGGTAATCTCCCATGGGAGAGTTTCGAGGGACTGAACAAATCATCTCCGCAAAACAAAATCAAAATATCAAAGAAGCGTTGACCGGAGCGTCGTCTATCTTGAATATTTGACGGGAAAACAGGGCAATTGTATTGAAGCCTAAACAGGAAATGGCCATTTATAGTCTTCTTCAAAGGAGAGATGTCATGGAAATTTTGTCAACAAGATTTGGCAAGAGCATGATCTTTACTATCTTTGCTATGGCCAAAGAAGAAATATCCTCATCGAAAACCTGTATGATCACAATTTCCCCTCTAAAAAGTACTATCGACGACCAGATATCTGAAATGTTGTCGCTGAGCTGTACAGCAATGGACCTTATGACAGAAACAGTAAATTTCGGTGCTTCGAGAAAGTTCACCTCAATTTTCTCATTTACTCGGTGTTAGAGAATAACGCACTCCAGCGCAATACATCGAACGGTGTCCGCGAATTGTGGTCAATGAATCGCATACAGTAGAAGAAAGACGCACAGCGTAATTCTCCATACTTTTTTGCTTGGTGTAGCTTAAGTTTAAGCTACAACTCAAATCTGAAAATCGCGCTATACGTAAAAATACAACATCCTGCAAACAACACTTAAAAAGCCGGACCCAGCGTCAACACATTCACGGACAAAGAAACTACAAACCAAGGCTCCTTGGTTTTTAGTTGTCCAGATCCATGCATTTTAGTCGGAAAAGACCAAAAAACTAAAATATTTATTTAGCCGTAATAAAAAAATTAGTACTTTACAACTGCATCTGAGATCAACAAATTCTAATTAGTAACACTAAAATTAACCACAGGAAATAATTACTCAATACGGATTAAACAAACCAACTTCATGACCTCTAAATAAATGTAAGACTTAGTCCAACAAAAATAAGATCTACTCAGTCAAGTTTAGAACGCAGTGTAGTCACCTATGCGCGATATAGCCACAAAGAAAAAACCTCTGTTTGTTCAAGCAAACTCCAATTCCGGCCAAGGTCACGTTTTAAACTATATCACGAGCTTTTGTGTCGTGTTTAAGCTGTCAACACTTTATTTCTGATTGGCTGGGAAAACTGAAACCAAACAAGTTGTCAACAGGATGTCATAATGAGTTGAAGGGGACGGCAGTTGAAAAGGCCACGAATCCGGGCAGGCGGTTTTTATTTTTCTCGCGGCTTCGCCGCTCGTTCTCGCGCGCTTCGCTCGCGAATTTCGCGGCTACGCCGCTCCTGCGCCCGGCTCGACAAAACCGCCATGCTACGCAGGCTAAAGATCGTGCGGCTCGGGGCTTGTCATTTATTCAGGGGAAGGTCATAAAATTGTAGGATGCTTTCCAGGGGAGGGTCGGGACATTTTAATCCCTTACCTAAGGAGGATCACTTTATTTTCAGCGCTTAACTAAAAATCTACCTCCCCCCGCCCCTGCTAATTTCTGACAAGTCCCTAATAAAATATACCCTTATAGGAAATTTCTACTGATAATAAATAGATAAAAGATGGTTAATGTACAGACAGGACTTAAAATTCAGTAAAATTACTTACGTTTGTCATAAAAAGAGAGCTTCATTCTCTCAACGTTGTCAATAACGAGGGTTAATGGTCACGTGGTCAAACTTGTTTCCTTTCCTGTAAACGTGATGTTTGATTTCAGCAATAATTTAAAATATGGTATCTGTTGGAACTTTGACCACGTTTGAGTGCAACAGGAGGAAGGTTAACAACCGGCAGAGCAGCCCGGCTCACGTCAATCTAATGTAAGCTAATTTACTACACTTGTTTTTATGGGCTTAAGGAGAAGGGATCAGGTTTAACTTGCAACTTTCCCTCAAACTTGGAGTGACTGTGACAGAAAACAAGAATTGAATTAAATAAATTACTCATGCTCGAATGTTTGTTACAAAAAGAGAAACTTTATTTTCTCCACGTTATCAAGAATGAAGAATAAAGCCATTGGTCACGTGGTCAACCTCTTACCTTTCCTGTAAACGTGATGTTTGATTTCTGCAATTATTTTAGAATAAGGAAACTGTTAGAACTTTGACCACGCTTGAGTGCTACAAGAAAAAAGTTACAGCTTACGTCAATCTAATGTAAGCCAACACTCTTGTTTTTCTGGGCTAAATCAGAAGCGGATCAGGTTTATGTAACTTGCAACTTTCCCCCAAACTCCCGTCTTCTAGTGGCTATGAAACAAAACGATCGTAAAAGTACAAAAATGAAAACCGTAAACCCTTCAAAATCTCAACGAGTCCTTGAGTTTGTTCCGTCAATTAGACCATCGTTCCTTTCGGTGGTATTAGTTTTAGTTTGTGGATGTCTCTGGGTGAAAAATGAAGCAACAAACGAACGACTGATTTCACTGGAATCTCGTATTTACTGTGTTCCTTGCACTAAGCGTGGCACGATTGGTAATCTTGACAGGGTGACTTTCTCACCGACAAAAGATGTCGCAACAGACCTTTCCAGGAAGATGCAGAGACAAGTTTCAGATGATGGGAACGGCTATACCTTAGGTGAAATTTATTCTTACTCTTCTTACTTGGATGGCCTTGTGTACTTTGAGGATGTTTATAGACCCTTCCTCCCAAAATAGTATCAGATTTTAACTTAGACTGTATGAAACTGTTTTGTAATGCTCCCTAGATGTCAGTAATTATGCCACTGCCACTGACAAAAAACCGAAGAGATCCACAGCGTAAAGGAAGGTGAATTTATAAATAATGTGTCGACCTACAAGGGCAGAGCAAGATTCCTTTCCGCACCAGATAGTCGATATCATTACCAAACAGCTTTTCAACAAGATTGTCTTTTTAGGATTTTTAGCTAGACGACATTAGATGAGGTTCCTTAAACATCTCTTTTAGTGGGGCCTGCATGTGCTTCTGGTTTGAGGTTATTTGGGGTCTCGGAATTGTAAGGTATTGCGTGATCAATTTCAAGCAATAATGACCCAATTCTTGGTAATTCATTTTTAGATTTATCTGTTTGCGTTAGATTGAGCTGTTTTCGTTTAGCACTTTCTGGATAAATTTTCGAATAGTATAGACATTATAGATCAGTATAGACAAAAGGCGTGTATTAAAAGATTACTTATTCAGGGAGATATTTCCGTTTCTTCAAAGGAGTTCAGTCTAACTTGAAAAACCTAATTGAAAGTAGGACTGGTGCTGATTCAAGATCTCAGTTGGCTTGAAATTCGTGCGAAGGTCTTAAGATTCGATTCTTGTTCTTTTGTGAGTTACCTTTATCAGAAATGTCAGCCGTATTATTCTTTCGTTCCTTCTCGATCTTGCTCAATTTTACAATTTACCCATGGGTAATTAACAGGTATTATCTAATTTTACTTTACCGCAGTCAGCCCGTTGCCAATAAAGGCCTCAGCAACCATCCGGGTAAGAAAGCGAAGAAACTTTTTGAACGACACTTCAACTGGCGTCACCATACAAGAAGTCAGAAAAGAAATCAGGAAACAGTTTGAACAACTTATGCCCACCAAGTACTGTAAGTCAAGTGAGAAGGTATGTCCTTCAGGTCCCCCGGATATCCTGGTCCCATTGGAGCGAGGGGACCACGTGGCAGGAGGGGACCAAAAGGAAAGAAAGGCCCTCAAGGTCTCATGGGACCTCCTGGAAAATCCGGAAAAACAGGAATAACGGGTCCTGCAGGACCGAGAGGAGAAAAGGGAGACAAAGGAGACCCTGGGCCAAAAGGCATGCCGGGACCACCTGGAAGGCCTGGGAAATCGATATCTGCTCCACAAGTGACGTTGTCGCCAGCAGAGCAGACACGAGATGAGGGCGGAAATACGGCATTTTATTGCACGGTTGCAGGAAGCCCTTCCCCGGTCGTGGAATGGCAATTTAAGGGCACAAAGCTTCTGTCAGGTGCAAAGTATCTGGTTAAAGAAGGAGAGTTGATCGTTAGAAATCTGAATTACAGCGATGCTGGACCGTACACATGTGCTGCCAGGAACATTCTTGGATCGTCTAAAGCCACTGGCAACTTGACTGTTCGAGGTAAGAGGAGCATTTAACTTAGAGTTTTGTTATATCTGGCTGCTTGATTTTGTAGGCTCCCTTGTGCTCTGAGAATGCGAGAATACGACGTTTGAATATAAAAAAGGCACCGTTGTTTAATCATTTAATTTTATTTCTTCCTTCATTTTTTCTTATTTCTTAAGCAGTGTATAACGCCAAACTTTAAATTTACTCACTCATACCTTATGCTAATGATCATGGCCTAGTATAGATTTCTACTCCTTGGCATTAGGCTAGTAGTCACGAGAGTAGTTCAACGTTTAATCTGAGCCATACAAACATAAAGACAATAAATAATGTTAAAGATAACAACACATGACAGGAATATTTGGACCTTACATAAACGCGAGGGCATACAACACCATCCTTCTCCTCCTCTACTTTTAGCTTAGACCTCCCGGAGAGGTTACTTAGGTTAATTTTTGCTGGATATGTGTCGCTGGTCTCTCAGAACTCCTACCCCATTATATTCTTTATACTTTTTATGCATGCTGGTCGATCATTTATTGGCTCTATTTCAGATCTTCCAATCTTCACAAAAGTTCCACCTTCACTTGCCACACCAGTTCAAGCCACTACGTTTCAAGTAACATGTCAAGCTGACGGATATCCTCGCCCCGCGGTAAGCTGGACTAGAGCAGCGATGCCTTTACCTGCTGGAAAGACTACTATAAACCAAGGCACACTTACGATTAACAACTTGAGTCCCGCTGACAACGGTTTTTACGACTGCGTAGCTACTAACATTATGGGAACAAAGAAGAAAAGAATCAACCTAGCAGTTTAAGCGCATCGTTCAGGTTTGTATTAAAGGCACCGTCCCACTCTGTATATACCTACTTCAATAAAACGTTGCTTTGGCAATTGGGCACTGGGCATTTGGGCGTACGAAACTCACTGCAATGAATTGCTTGAGTGTCCACCAAACAATAGCTTCCCATTGCGCAATTATACGATGCCCAAAGCAAGAATCAGGTACCGTTGGATTAGACGTTCATTTCAGTAATGCAAATCGTCTTATCCAGCTTGCGATCTTGGTTAAACACCGTTGAAGGACAGTTTTTCGAAAGTCTAAATTTGCCACTGCGAGAACTATACGGCTACACCGAAATATATCGCAGGGTGATCTATTCGAAGACCGCTTTATATTTTAATTTTTGTTTTTGTTGTTTCTTTGTTTGTTTGTTTATTTTTCAGACATTCAAAAACCATCTAATCACTGCTAAAGCCAGACGAGAGCTACTATCACTGCGTGTGTATGTTGCGCTTACAGAAATTTGCAACTTAAGACATGCATGTTTACTAGAGTTTCAATGATCTTTTAAAATGCTTAAACTTCCTTAATAGCGCGCAAATGACGTCATACATGCTTTCTTTAGTCACTTGCAATGTTACTCGTTTTCTCAATAAGTTTAGTTTTTTTCACATTTTAAAAAACTTTAAAAAAAAATTATGGACGTTGACTTTAAATACTTAGGATTTGAAAGCTCAGCCATTGTGGGAAACAACAGAGATCACTTGACCTTGTTAAGAAACTGGCTAGCACCTGTGGCAAAAAGCGTGAATTCTCTCTGGAAGCGCTGTTGGCGTGCATCCGTGGATGGCTGGGCTGGGAGTACATTTCACTCCCGATGTGACAGCAAGGGCCCGACTGTGACAATAATAAGGGTCGGGAGATATATTTTTGGAGGATACACAAGTATTTCACGGGGTAAGTGAGCATTCATCATAAGCCATGGCGGTGACATTTATACCTTTGGCGTAATTGGCATTCATATGTTCAGCTAAAAGTGCAGCTTGGTACTTAGCAATATGGAATCATGTGACTCTACCTTTCATACATGGTTAAGCAGTGGCGGACAAAGGTTCTAGGTTAATAGCTCTAGATGTGGGCCCATATCCCCTTGTTCCTCAAGGGGCGAGGACCGCCCCTCCTACACTCACATGGTGTGAATGAACGCTCCACCCCTTTTCTAGAATTCTGGTTCTGCGGATGGTAAGTGATGCATTTGTAGCTTGTCAAAACGTGCCCAAATTCCAGGCCAATACTATCGAATTATAATAATTTCGAGGTTCTAATTGAGGACCGCCCCTCCTACAATCACATGGTGTGAATGAGCGCCACCCCCCACCCTGTTTCTCAAGTTCTGGTTTTGCAGATGATAAGTGATACATTTCTAGCCTGTCAAAACGTGCCTAAATTCCAGGCTACTACTATTATAATAATTTTAAGGTTATTAAATATCAATATTGTTCTGACTTTCTTGCCACCCTGCTATTTTCCATCCCTCAGTTCCCATATTGCAAAAGTAGCGATTAACGAACTTCACCACAGGTTTTTGGTGAAATTCGCAAATTTTGGCAAAGAAAAAACACGCTCTTTTGACATGTCCACGTACGTGATACACTAAGACGAAGGTTTATTTCACCGATCAAACTTTCGTAATTTTGCCTGAGCGAACTGTCGCGAAGAGGATTCTTTTCTTTGGATTCGAACGAACTCAATAGACTGAAATGGGTGACAGAAATACATAATGTTTTTTATACCTTTTCAAGGATAAAGGCTCCTAAAACTCTTTATTGTCTGTTTCCTTTATTGTCTTCTTAATGCAGTAACCTAAAAATCGAACGAAGTATTAATTTACCTATAAAAGTGTATTGCGACATGCACCAGTTCATGTAAAAAAGAAGCTTCTAGCTTTGGCAAGTGGTAAAAAAGACAAAAACAGATACATTTGGAGATTTGCTCCATAAAGTTATAAAAGAACATATCTTATTAACTACTAATTTTTTTCCCCGATCTATTGCTTGTAATTGCAAATCTTTTAAACTTGACATCTCCCACAGGCCGACACCTCAGCTTCGGTAGGCTTGCAGCTACATAAAACTCTCTCCTGAGCGGACGAACCACGCTTGCCATGAGTATAGCTGTATCTTTTACCAAAATACCTGCACGTAAATAATAATGCAATAAAATAGTATTCATACTAACAGGATCCTGATACTACTAATAATGATGATGATGATAATAATAACAGTAATATAATAATAATGATAATGATAATATTGATAATGATAATGATAATAATAAAGAAGACATAGAAACTGATTTCGTTTTTGATAAATGACGAACGTTACTGAGAAACTCGATCGAATTTGTTTTATGAGAATAAGGTATTTACTGTTTTTAATTAATAATAATAATCGTCATCATCGTCATCATTATGACAGGCACAAGGAAAATGTCGCTAAAATGTCTTAGAAAAGTTTTGTTTCATTTCTTTTAGCTTCTGGTTATTATCAATACGACTCAAAAGCCTTCTTATTTTCGCTGGTAAACAAACCAGGATGGGCGCCTGTCAAATTGTCTCAGTGAGGGCAATTTAGTTCTAGGAAAGCACAGACCATCTGGTTTACCTCAGCCTTCGGGCCTACATTCGGAGGAGGACATGACATTCACATTTCCAACTACGCGTCATCTAATAGCAATTCTTACAGCAACCTTGGCTATACTTACAGCCCACCGAGCGGGTACAGCGTTTTTAGCACCTTCGCACGATCATTCCTGGCAGGAACATACAGCTTCACACCAGACGAAGTTGAAACCTTTTACGAAACAAAAACCTAATTAATATAATTCGTGACACCGGCTTTGATATTTGAGCTGAGCTGATTGTACAAGTAGACGCTCAGAGGTGAACGAATCTACAGCACTAAGCAAGCCCCATATATCTAAATCAGAACACAATCATTAGAACGTATACTACAACATTTTCCAAACAAACAAAAAATAGAATAGTCAAAAAGAGAAATGATTTTGATATCTACAACTGGTCCAACTGTGCTGAACTTTTTTCACCAGGATACGAATCTGGTGGCAGCTATACTGTCATCTGTCAGAAAATAGTTACTTCCTTATCATGAGGGCAAAGAAATCTCAGCTTCCGAGTAAACAAACTTGAAAAAAAAAAAAGCAGTACAGTGATATTTAACTGAACCAGGCTGTCCTCACTGCTTTGTTCCCCAATGCAATACCACTAATATTAGCAATCAAAGATTAAGATTACTAATTGCTTAATGCAGCAACACTCTCTCATATACAGGAACTAGACTGCTTGCAGTCACGTGACGATCACCTTCTAGCAGTGTAGTAATTAAAATTACCAGCGTTGGGTTATTACTACCTCATGTAAGCACATCAGCCAATCTAAGGCACATCAGTATCCTTTATGACTGACTATTATAGAAAATATTATAAATAAATTATACCCCTATAGGAAATTTCTACTGATAATAACTAAACAAAAGATCACGTTTACGGGCTAGTATTAATTGTTAATTACAGACAAGAATTAAAATTCAATAAAATTACTCATGTTTGTCATGAAAAGAGAGCTTCTTTCTCTCAACGTTATCAATAATGAGGGTTAATGGTCACATGGTCAAACTTGTTTCCTTTCCTGTCAACGTGATGTTTGATCTCAGCAATAATTTAAAATATGGTATCTGTTGGAACTTTGACCACGTTTGAGTGCAACAGGAGGAAGGTTAATAACCGGCAGAACAGCCAGGCTAACGTCAATCTAACGTAAGCTAATTTACTACACTTGTTTTTATGGGCTTAAGGAGTAGGGATCAGGTTTAACTTGCAACTTTTCCTCAAGCTTCGAGTGACTGTGACAGAAAACAAGAATTGAATTAAATAAATTACTCATGCTCGAATGTTTGTGACAAAAAGAGAAACTTTATTCTCTCCACGTTATTAAGAATGAAGAATAAAGCCAATGGTCACGTGGTCAACCTCTTACCTTTCCTGTAAACGTGATGTTTGATTTCTGCAATTATTTTAGAATAAGGAAACTGTTAGAACTTTGACCACGTTTGAGTGCAACAAGAAGAAAGTTACAGCTTACGTCAATCTAATGTAAGCCAACAATTGTTTTTCTGGGCTAAATCAGAAGCGGATCAGGTTTAACTTGCAACTTTCCCCTCAAACTTCCGTCTTCGAGTGGCTGTGAAAGAAAACGATAGTTAAACTACAAAAATGAAAACCGTAAACTCTTCAAAATCTCAACGAGCCCTTGAGTTTGTTCCATCAATTAGACCATCGTTCCTTTCTGTGGTATTAGTTTTAGTTTGCGGTTGTCTCTGGGTGAAAAATGAAGCAACAAACGAACGACTGATTTCACTGGAATCTCGTGTTTACTGTGTTCCATGCACTAAGCGTGGCACTATTGATAATCTTGACAGGATGACTTTCTCACCGACAAAAGATATCGCAATAGACCTTTCCAAGAAGATGCACACACAAGTTTCAGATGATGGGAACGGCTATACCTCAGGTAAAATTTATTCTTACTCTTCTTACTTGGATGGCCTTGAGTACATTGAGGATGTTTACACCTGCTTTTACCCTCCCTCGGTTAAGAGATAACCTTTCATGACGTGAGTTCGCGTTAACAACACGGGATCTTTTGCAATCCCAAAATAGTATCAGATTTTAACTTAGTCTGACTTAGACTGTATGAAACTGTTTTGTAATGCTCCCTAGATGTCAGTAATTATGCCACTGCCACTGATAAATAAACCGAAGAGATCTACAGCGTAAATGAAGTTGAATTTATAAATAATGTGTCTATATACAAGGGCAGAACAAGATTCCTTCACGCGTCAGATAGTCGATATCATTACTATACAGCTTTTCAACAAGATTGTCTTTTTAGGATTTTTAGCTAGACGACATTAGATGAGGTTCCTTAAACATTTCTCCAAGTGGGGGCTGCATGTGCTTCTGGTTTGAGGTTATTTGGGGTCTCGGAATTGAAAGGTATTGCGTGACCAATTTCAAGCAATGACTCAATTCTTGGCAATTCATTTTTAGATTTATCTGTTTGCTTCAGATTGAGCTATTTTCGTTCATAGTTTACCACTTTCTGGATAAATTTTCGAATAATAGACAGTATAGATCAGTATAGACAAAAGGCGTGTATTAAGAGATTATTCCTGGAGATATTTGTGTTTCTTTCAAAGGAGTTCAGTCTAATTTGAAAAACCTTTCTTAACCCTTACAGGAATAAAAGAGCGATTGAAAGTAGGTGTATTCAAGATCTCAGTTGGCTTGAAATTCATACGCAGGTCTTAAGATTCGATTCTTGTTCTTTTGTAAGTTACCTTTATCACAAATGTCAGCCGTATCATTCTTTCGTTCCTTCTCGATCTTGTTCATTTTTACAATTTATCAATGGGTAATTAACAGGTATTATCTAATTTTACTTCACTGCAGTCAGCTCGTTGCCAATAAAGGCATCAGCAACCATCCGGTTAAGAAAGCGAAGAAACGTTTCGAACGACACTTCAATTGGCATCACCATACATGATGTGAGAAAAGAAATCAGCAAACAGTTTGAACAACTTATGCCCACCAAGTACTGTAAGTCAAGTGAGAAGGTATGTCCTACAGGTCCCCCCGGATATCCTGGTCCCATTGGAGCGAGGGGACTACGTGGCAGGAGGGGACCAAAGGGAAAGAAAGGTCTTCAAGGTCCCATGGGACAACCTGGAAAATCCGGAAAAACAGGACCAACTGGCCCCGCAGGACCGAGAGGAGAAAGGGGAGATAAAGGAGAGCCTGGGCCAAAAGGCATGCCGGGACCACCTGGAAGGCCTGGAAAATCGATAACTGCTGCACAAGTGATGTTGTCGCCAGCAGAGCAGACACGAGATGAAGGAGGAGACACGGCATTTTATTGCACGGTTGCAGGGAGTCCTTCCCCAGTCGTGGAATGGCAATTTATGGGCAGAAAGCTTCTGTCAGGTGCAAAGTATTTGATTAAAGAAGGAGAGTTGATCGTTAGAAATCTGAATTACAGCGATGCTGGACCGTACACATGTGTTGCCAGGAACATTCTTGGATCGTCCGAGGCCATTAGTAACTTGACTGTTAGAGGTAAGAGAATACCAAGTTTGAATATATAAATGGCACTTGTTTAATCATGCACTTTTATCTCTTCCTTCATTTTAATTCATCCATTTCTCTTATTTGTTATTAGCCACCAGTCACCTGTGAAGTTAAACGTTTAACCCGAACCAAGCAAACATAAAGATAATTTTAAGAAATTATGTTTAAGATAATAACAGATGACAACCTTCACCGTGTACGCGAAGGCACACAACACCATTCAAAATTTTTTTTATCGTTAATTAGCATTATCGAAAACTACCTCAATGCATGACCATGTTGAATTTAGAGTTTGCTTCAAGGTATTTTCATCATATTACATTATATACATTTCTTTCATATTTCTCACATATCTTTTTTGAGTCATTTCTTTCGCTCCCTATGTACTTTTCAGTTACGTTGTTGAACATTTCGTTAACAAAGTTTCCCAGTAGTTTTCTAGCTGGATGTGGATTAGGGCATAGAGATTGACATGCTTCTCGGAAAGATAAGAATTATGTCACAAATTTAGAGTCCAATTAATTAACCTATTCTACTGTTCATCATGGTTAATTTTCAGCTCTTGTTTTAGGACTTCCAATCTTCATAAAAGTTCCACCCTCACTTGCTACACCAGTACAAGGTTCTACGTTTCAAGTAAGTTGTCAAGCTGATGGATTTCCCCGCCCTATGATAAATTGGACTAGAGTAGGAATGCCTTTACCTGCTGGAAAGACAAATATCAACCAAGGAACACTTACCATTAACAACCTGAGTCCTGCTGACAACGGGTTTTATGACTGCGTAGCTACTAACGTTATGGGTACAAAGAAGAAAAGAATCAACTTAGCAGTGCAAGTGCGTCCAAGTTATTCAGGTTTGTATCAATAGCGCCATCTACATTTGCCTAAGTAAAAAAAAAGGTTGCTTTGGAAATTGGCGAACGGCAATTGGGCATTCGGCATTTGCATATCTCTCATAATCATCTTTTTTGCCCTCTAAATTTTTGCATACCTCTGCAATAAATTTCTCCTGGTTAATACAGTCTCCCAAGACATATTGAAAACAATGCATGTTTTGTATATTCCTAGGCTTTCACTCAACTAAACAGGGACAGCCACTGGCTGATTCTTGGTCACGTGGCCTTGACTAAAATCAAATGTATCCCGATCGTGATACATAAGGCAATGTACCCCGCTCGGAATACAATAAAGCACGTGATCAAAGCATTTTGGAAAGTGGCGTGACAGAAGCCGTGAATGGTGCATTAACCTGCAACAGTGCTCATTTTTGACGTCATCGGTTGATTAATCGCAAAATTCTTCCCAATTTGGTCAACAGTAGCTGGTTATGGTGAATTATGCGTCTGCTTTTAGCCAATCCGAAACGGAGAAATATTTTGAATGAATAATAATGCAATACACGATTGTTAGGGGCCAAATGGGTTTATTATTAGAGATGTGCAAATGGCGTATTGGGAATTAATGCATTTATGGAATTCACTAACAGTGGTTTGCTTGAATGTGACGGCCAAACAATAGATTCCCGTCAAGTGCAATTTGTTGTTTTCACACTAGAGACAGATTATCCGTCTACGACGGATAATCCATCTTAGACTGATGATCCATCTAGATGGGAAAACGGGACGATGTTCAATTTAGATGGATAATTAGTCTGAATTTATCCGTCTGTTTATCATATCGGCCGTCTTTTTAGACGGATTTGCCATTTGCCTATCCATAAACCCTTGCAAGCTCTGTTAAACATCACCACTCTTTGATCACAGGACGACAGCGTTCATGTAACTGGGCGAGAAGCCTAGTTGCTACTCAAAGATGTTTCTTGCTGAGCAACGGATCCTCATGATATTGCATGAAAAAAGAATATTATTTTAATTGCAGAATGTTGGCGAAATGATTAGTCGTATCTGTGCGATAATGAATGGATATAGCCTCAGCTGTTTGCCTTCGCTGTTCGACTTCAAGGAAACGGGAACTAGAAAAATAATCATGCTTACGTGCTACAATCTTTGGTGTTCTACATCGTGCATTCAATTTCACGGTCCGAAATAGCAGAACGGATCGGAAAGATTAGAATGAAAGCTATTGTCATTGTGTATGTTGGGCTTACCACAAATTACAACTTAAGACATTATGCCTCATTACTGGAGTTTTAATCAGTCTAAAACGTAACACTTTAAATTTCTTTTTAGCAAAACGAATCAAGTTAACGTTAATTTTACATTTTGCAATATGGTTATCCTATCTCCTTGCTAATACCTCAGTGAAAATAAATTCAGTCTCTGTGAAATTTCAAATACTTTGTACCTCATATAATGAAAAATGGTCTTTTTTCCCCTTAGGTTTGGAAAACTCCGTCATTGTGAGAAACAACAAAAATCACTTGACCTCGTTAAGAAACTGGCTAGCACCTGTGGCAAAAAGCGTGAATTCTCTCTGGAAGCGCTGTTGGCGTGCATCCGTGGACGGCTGGGCTGCAAGTACATTTCACTCCCGATGTGACGGCAAGGGCCCGACAGTAACAATAATAAGGGTCGGGGGATATATTTTTGGGGGATACACTAGTAAATCTTGGGGTAAGTGCGTATTGTAAGGGGCGGTTACCTTAACACTATGCGGTCACTTGCATGGATATGTGCGGCTAAAAGCGCAGCTTGGTACCTTGGTACTGAGCAACGTGGAGTCAGTTTGACTTTGCAAGGTTAAGCAGCAGCCGATAAAGTATTCAGGTTAGCGGATCTAGATTCGGACGCGCAGCCCCCGCCCCTCAAAAACCGAGGACCTCCCTCCTAGACTTACAAGGAATGAACAAATGTGGCAAAAAAATAACAACAACAGATCATGATTTTCCAGATTTGCTCTATACAAGTTGCGAAAGGAAATATCTAATTACTTGACGTTTTATTTATTATTTTTCAAATATTTTTTGTTCGAATCTATTGCTTTGTAATTGCAAATCTTTACTTTTAGACAGCTCCCATAGACGGAAACCTTTGCTCCCGTAAGCGCACAGTCTCTTAGTTTCAGGACCCCGATTGTTAATCTCCCGTTCAATAATTGGCTGCTTGTTGGAGGTTTTATTGTAAGCAACAAAATGAAACACTGCGTGATAAACACAAAGTATACACATTCTCGTGGTTATTTTATCAATAATTTGTAAAGCACTTAGTATCTGTAAAATTTTTTCCACTAATTCTATATTACTAGGCGACCCAGTGATTTACATTTTTTCGTTTTAATTGGATGTGTTTGGAGTTATTCTTGTCGAGGGTATAGATGTAAACAGGGTAATTTGATTGATCATGAGTGGATTTCAATTCAGGGGGTAATCGCCTGTGTATTTCAAATTGGCCGAACGCGTATTTTTTGTTATTTACATTGTTAATGTGAGGATATATGTTGAGAGAAGAACTAAAAAAAGGCCTGAGTTCCAGATAGGAATTAAACTCTCGACAAACTCTATGAGTTATTGGAAATTTTAGTATTGGGCTGGCAAAACGACAGTACTGTATCGAACGCTCACTTTTTTTTTTTTGATGTGTCTTAATTGTTTTCATTTTGCCTGCGTCGCAGACGCTCTAATTTACCTTCTGTATCAGAAAAAAATATCCGGAATGACACTTTTATTCCATCTCTATTTTCTTGTAGGTTCTGGCTCTGGGTATCGGTACGACTCAAACGCCTTTTTATTCTCACTTGTAAACAAGCCAGGATGGGCACCCGTCAAGCTGCCTCAGACAGGGAAATATAGCTCCAGCAGGCAATGTTCCATAAACGATTACCCATCATTTGGGCCTACATTCGGAGGAGGACATGACATTTACATATCAAACTACGCGTCATCCAATCGCAATTCATATGGCAAACTTGGCCAAACTTACAGCCCACCGAGCGGATACAGCTACCGCAGCACCTTCGCACGAACATTCCTGGCAGGAACATACAGCTTCACACCAGACGAAATAGAAACGTTTTACGAAACAACTTAAATAGTTATAATGAGCTACAACCGGTTTTTATGTTTGAGTAATGAGCTTGTTGTTTTCTTTTGCATTTATGAGAACTAAAAATAACTAAACAATCTCTAAAATCTATTGTCCCAGTAAGTTTGTCAGTAAAAAAAAAAACTCTTAGCAGCTGTATGAAAAGAGGCTACGAAGTATTACAGAACTTAACATAATACATGGTTACATTATATGGAACTTTTTGGTTGTTTCTGTGTTCGGCTCGAATACAAGCAGATGTTTGGGAAATGAGCCCGCGCTCCTTCCCCCGAATATGGGAGGACCAGGAGAGGGGCGGAAATCGAGCTTTGGCAATATGTATGCGTAAGAGCCATTATGGCTCTTGGTATGCATTAGACTGCGGAACAATCCCATTAATTATTACATAGGTCAGGAACACGCGAGGCCTTTTAAAGGAACGTTCTGAGTCACTCGCTTGAAGCGAGAGTGAGGCTCGAGCGAAAGTGGCGCCCAAGCCCGTCTGCTTAATCAGCTATGTAGCCCTTTTTCTCCACTTCGATTGATTAAAAGATTTTTCAGAGATTTCTTTGGATTCTGATTAACGCTTAGTTTACGGGTTTTTTTGTGGTACTTAATAAATTTCTGCTCAAAAGTTAATTATCTATTTCATCTTTATCCCATTGTTTCTCCTAGACAATAAGAATTGTTCTTTACATCAGCTCAAGCAATTTTAAGTTCAGGAATTCTTTTATTAAGTCACCCGTCAATAGTGTTTCCCTTGATGCGCTCGAATGAGTTTTTATCACGTGAGATGTACTTCAGACATCTCAAGCAAAATGATTAGAGCGGTCACTGGATCAATGTGGTTCTGACTAAAAACCATTATTTGGTCGATTTAATTGTGCGATTCTAAAATGGATGTAGTATTTGAACTTTTTTGTCTTGTAATTTTTTTAGAGCAAAGTGCACTCCACTCATTTCAGAGAAGACTGTGTTGTCACGTAACGTGTTGTCTCAACCTCTAACGGGAGACAATAGCCCAGTCCTTTGAAGTTTGCGGTTTTCCCAACCAGTGCCCTCTACTAAGTATGCACAGAAACAGTACTTTTTTTGCGACACTTAGGACTGCCGGTCATTTATTGTTTTGAAAACCTTGACCGGCAGTCGAACTGAAAAAAGTCTAAGTGTCATAAAACATGGTTTCGTCTTCTGAACCCAGGGTAAACCAAACGCTAGACTTGAGATCCATAAAGCATTTCACGCTTGACTTTTCTTAATCGACATGGTATGATAGTTTAGATTAGGTGGAATTTTTTGATTTTGTGAAATTTACGGAGAATATAGGATTGCCGGTCACTTGGTGTTTTCAGCACCTTGACCGGTTACCGGCCATAGCCACAGCGGTCAAAAGAAGCCTACCTACATCAGCGCGTCAACGGCATTGCCACTGACTTCCACATGTCAATTTTATAGCGTGGTTTTTAGTTGGGCAAAATTGTTGGCCGGGTGAAAGTGCACTTCTCTAGAATCTCAGGAAATGTTGGTTTATATGCAACAAACCTTGGTTAGAGAAAAAAAAAACATTTTTGAGGTAAAATCCGATAAAAGACTGGCGCCTCTTCCTAGATTATCCTAAATTCTCATTTTTTCAGGCTCTTGGTTGGAATCGTGTATACTGACACAGCTGTGCACCTTTCATAATCACTGAGGAGCTAACACTCATTAACAGCCAAGTAATGAACCGAGGCACCTGAATAAGCAAGAAGAAAACACACAAGTCTCTAATTACTTTCATTTACAAGTTAAAGATAGCCTACTCATTTAATTGAAAGGAGGTGATCAAGTAAAAATATTTAAGAAACTTTAAAGGAACAAAGAATATAATCTCAAAATCACTGCTCTATTGAGAAGAATTTGCACATTTAGGTCGAAACATTTTTTTACATTTTAAGTAAATAGGTCAATAATAATATATTTAAAAAGCGAAGCGGCTGTTCTAAATATTAAGTAATTATCTTACTGGGCATGCAAGAAAATTTTTTTCAATTATTAGTTTTTTTCTTTTTCTCTAGGACAACAAGAAGTAACTTATGTCCACAAATTGTATCACGGATTGTATTTTAACAAAGTTCTATTTTCATAGAAAAAATATAGATCTCCGTGACGTGGCTGTACAGACTTCCTTCCAAAGCTTGGATAAATAGGTATTAATAAGTTCAGAACAAATAACCATAAATTATTATAAAGGGTCCATATTCTAATTCAAGCATGTTTTTTTCTGTAGTTTGGCCCGGGTGGGGGGGGGCACTTTAGGAATTTCTGGGTGGGGATGTGCCGCTGGGAGCCTGGAACCCTTAACCTTTACCAGAGCTAGGTCAGCTGAATTTTGCTACCCTATACTAAAGTAACCTCCCCAAATCCCCCTATCCTAGAGTAGCTGTGTACCTAGTCTAGATAAAATCTTCAACTAACTGATCAGTTTCGAATTCCTGAAAAATGATAGCCTATTCTAGAGCCAAACGCTCTGATTTATATACCCTATCCTAGAGTAAACTGCTTGAAAACCATACCCTTCACAGCGGCACATACTTATATAGCCCATATATGGCAGTACCCCCCCCCCCCCCGGGTATTTGGGAATCCTAATTACTTAGAAACTTATCGTTGCTGCGGGATAATTTTAGACTGCAAGTAACTAATGTCTCTTTCTCTCTCTCGTTTCACAGGAGAGCTTTAAGGGTTTACGTTGTTACCCTCTACTAAAGTTTTAGAAATGTGTACCAATTGCTTAAAGAGGTCCTTAAAATACAGTACCTATGCAAAATTAAAATTGCATTAAACCTGAAAATAACTACCCAAACGTTGAAAGAAGGAGTGAATAAGAATTCATGAATTCCCTACCCTTTGCTTAAGCCGAAGCCTGCGAAAGGTTATTTGGGACCTTAAGCAACGATGACGATGACGACGACGGCAGTGAAACGTCGCTAAAAAAATGAATTTGCGTTCTTTCAAACTTTATCGCGTCTATTTGGACCCTCTCAATACTCAAATTCAGGAGACTTTTCGTGGAGTTGAATTCGTTAACAATTTATTCAAGTTCAAAAAGAGGAAGGAAAATTCGTCGTCGTATCTCCACGTCCTCCGTAAAACGTCAAATTAGGAGGTTTCACGTCGTAGTCGTGCAGTGGACGTCAAAAAAATGTACTAAAAGGCGTGATGCACGTCAGAGCTGTTGTTTTGATCATTAAACCTATTTTTGTTTTTTTAAGTTGTCGTCGTCGGCGTCGTAGTTGCTTAAGCTCCCTATATCCTTTCAGGCGCGCGGGGCCTCACCTTATCTGTTATTATCTGGGTTCATAAAGGGAGTGAAAACCAATGGTTAACAGAGATTCTTATACAGACTGAAATAGACTACGAAATTAAAAAGCGTATCATCCATCTTGATCAAACTTATTTCTGGGATCATGAAAAAAAAAATAGAAATCAATCAGTAAATATGAATACTCAATTTTTTCCGCTTTTCACCCGCTATTGAGCACGTTTTACAGCAACACGAAAATGCAAAAATGAAAAAGGTCAATTAGGGACAGACCATAATTATAGAAAACTCGCATGAATTTTTTTCGTTAGCATTTCCTTTGTATCAATTTTTTAGGCTAGTGCACGAATATTTTTGGCGATACTTGGCGTGCATGGATTTTTTTCATTTAGGGCGGTTTCCCTTACACGAATATTTTCTCCTTCTCGTACTTCACCTTCCCCCTCCCCCATAAGGTAGTTTTTTTATAACTGTCCGTGCCGTCCCTTATGACACTGCTTATAAAGCCTTGTTTTAACGTCAATTGTGATGATATGTTTTTTAAGGATCAAGTTTTACTGACAAGTTTCCCACTTACCTCCGTCTTCGACAAGCTGCAGAAATGAAATCCTCGAACTCTTCAGAATCTCGTCGACTCCTTGATTTTGTTCCGTCATTTAGACCATCGTTCCTCTCTGTTGTATTAGTTTTTGTCTGCGGATGTCTCTGGGTGAAGAATGAAACAACAAATGAACGGTTGATCGGGCTGGAATCTCGCATCAACCTTTTCCCCTGCGTTCAGAGTGTCGCGACTGAAAATCCTGACAGGATATCTCTTTCACCAACAGAAGCTACGGCAAGAGATCTTTATAAGAAGGTTCAGTCACATGTATCCGAAAGGATCGGTTATACATCAGGTAAAATCATCGATTCAGATGTTATTTTGATGCAGATAGAGCTGAGTTTATCCTCTTTTGATTTAGGCGTATAGGCTTTCATAGTGCGAGTTTGCGCTTACATACGGGATCTTTGGATATTTCATGACAGAACTGAATTTTAACTTCAACTAACACTGTATGATCCCTTTTGTAATACTCTCACTCTTTTGTAACACTGCTTAGATATTCATTAAGCCACCTATATTGTTAAAACAGTAAAGAAATTTACGGTGTAAATGATGTTGAATTTATGGCTTAAGTGCCGAACGACTTGCTAATTTACAAGATACGGCCATAAAGCCTCATAAAACAAAAAATTATCGCTTATATTGTAGACCATATAGAATGGTAGAGGAAGCTCGCTGAGCATTTAGGGTGTGCTTCCAGAACGTGCATGACAGTTTTCTATAAGAGCTTGTTTAAGGCTGAGCACGGATGGCGTGACAAAAGGCAATAGTGCATAGCTTTTTTTTTTTTCCTTTTATCTGTTTGTTTTAAGAGCCTATTTCTTGAAGGAAAAGAATATTTTTCAGCACTGTGTGAATCAAATTGTTAAAAGGGGTAAGGGGTTGGACCTCGGGGTGGAGAAGATTGGGGACAAATTAAAAAGTTACGGGTTCCAATTTGTTAACCTTGTTGTTGAACGCAATCTCTGAAAAGCTTAATTTTGTGTTAGAAATGCTAACCTTATAATTTATTCGTTCATTCATTTGTGTTCTACCTTATTTATTTAAATATTAGTTAGTACGGATATTTAAAAATTTCTAAATTTTACTTACCTGCAGCCAGCCAGTTACCAAAAAAGGCAGACGCAAACATCCGGCTAAGAAGGCGAAGACATGTTTTAAATGACTCTTCAACTAGTGTCACCATACATGAAGTGAGAAAAGAAATCAGCAAACAGTTTGAACAACTTATGCCCACCAAGTACTGTAAGTCAAGTGAGAAGGTATGTCCTACAGGTCCCCCCGGATATCCTGGTCCCATTGGAGCCAGGGGACCACGTGGAAGGAGGGGACCAAATGGAAAAAAAGGTCCTCAAGGTCCCATGGGACCTCCTGGAAAATCCGGAAAAACAGGAATAACGGGTCCTGCAGGACCGAGAGGAGAAAAGGGAAGCAAAGGAGAGCCTGGGCCAAAAGGCATGCCGGGACCACCTGGAAGGCCTGGAAAATCGATATCTGCTCCACAAGTGATGTTGTCACCAGTAGAGCAGACACTAGATGAGGGAGGAAATACGGCATTTTATTGCACGGTTGTAGGAAACCCTTTTCCAGTCGTGGAATGGCAATTTAAGGGCACAAAGCTTCTGTCAGGTGCAAAGTATCTGATTAAAGAAGGAGAGTTGATCGTTAGAAATCTGAATTACAGCGATGCTGGACCGTACAAATGTGCTTCCAGGAACATTCTTGGATCGTCTGAGGCCACTGGCAACTTGACTGTTCGAGGTAAGAGGAGAATTTAACTTAGAGTCTTGTTATATCTGGCTGCTTGATTTTGTAGGCCTCTTTGTGCTCAGAGAATGCGAGAATACGAGGTTTGAATAAAAAATTGCACCGTTGTTTAATCATGTACTTTTATCTCTTCCTTCATTTTTTCAGCAGTGTATAACGCCAAACTTAAAATTAATTCACTCACTCATACCTTAAGCTGATGATCAAGGACTATAGATTTTGCTCATTGGTATTAGGCTAGTAGTCACGAGTGTAGTTCAACTTTTAATCTGAGCCATACAAACATAAACACATTAAATAATGTTAAAGATAATAACACATGACTGGGATATTTGGACCTTACATGAACGCGAGGGCACACAGCACAATCCTTCTCCTTCTCCCTTTTTAGCTTAGACCACCCGGAGAGGTTACTTGAGTTAATTTTTGCTGGATATGTGCTGCTGGCTCTCAAAACGCCTACCACATTATATTCTATGCATGCTGGTTGATCATGTATTGGCTCTACTTCAGGTCTTCCAGTCTTCACAAAAGTTCCACCTTCACTTTCCACACCAGTTCAAGGCTCTACGTTTCAAGTAACATGTCAAGCTGACGGATATCCTCGCCCCGCGGTAACCTGGACTAGAGCAGCAATTCCTTTACCTGCTGGAAAGACTACTATAAACCAAGGCACACTTACCATTAACAACTTGAGTCCTGCTGACAACGGTTTTTACGACTGCGTAGCTACTAACATTATGGGAACAAAGAAGAAAAGAATCAACCTAGCAGTACGTTCAGGTTTGTATTCAAGGCACTGTCTCACTCTGTATATACCTGATGCAATAGAAAGTTGCTTTGGTAATTGGGCACTGGCCATTTGGGCGTACAGAACTCACTGCAATGAATTGCTTGACCGTCCACCAAACAATAGCTTCCCAGTGCGCAATTATACAATGCCCCAAAGCAAGAATCAGGTACCGTTAGATTAAACGTTTATTTGTCAGTGCAAATCCTCTTATCCAGCTTGCGATCTTGGTTAAACACCAGATAAGAGTGTTCATTAGGAAGGACAGTTTTTCGAAAGTCTAACTTTGCCACTGCGAGAACTATACGGCTATACCGAACTATATCGCAGGGTGATCTATTTGAATACTGCTTTTTTTTTTTTTAATTTTTGTTTTTGTTGTTTCTTTGTTTACTTTTCAGGCATTCAAAAACCATCTAATCACTGCTAAAGCCAGAAGAGAGCTGCTATCATTGCGACTGTATGTTGCGCTTACAGAAATTTGCAACTCAAGACAATTATGCGTGTTTACTATTACGAGTTTCAATGATCTTAATGGCTTAATCTCCCTTAATAGCGCGCAAATCACGTACATGCATACATAATTGCTTTCTTTAGTCACTTGCAATGCTACTCTTTTTCTTAATAAATTCAGTTGTTTTAACATTTTAAAAACTTTTTACCTTGTCATTTTATGGACTTTGACTTTTAATACGTAGATTTTGAAAGCTCAGTCATTGTGGGAAACAACAGAAATCACTTGACCTTGTTAAGAAACTGGCTAGCACCTGTGGCAAAAAGCGTGAATTCTCTCTGGAAGCGCTGTTGGCATGCATCCGTGGACGGCTGGGCTGCAAGTACATTTCACTCACGATGTGACAGCAAGAGCCCGACTGTAACAATAATAAGGGTCGGGAGATATATTTTCGGAGGATACACAAGTATTTCATGGGGTAAGTGAGCATTGTAAGCCATGGTAGTGGCATTTATACCTTTGGCATAATTGGCATTGATATGTTCAGCTTAAGTGCAGCTTGGTACTTGGCAATATGGAATCATGTGACTCTACCTTTCATACATGGTTAAGCAGTGGCGGACAAAGGTTCTGAGTTAATAGCTCTAGATGCGGGCCCATATCCCTCGTTCCTCAAGGGGCGAGGACCGCCCCTCCTACTCTCACATAGTGTGAATGAGCGCCACCCACCAGAGGTCTGGTTCTGCAGATGATAAGTTATGCTTTTCTAGCTTGTCAAAACGTGCCCAAATTCCAGTCTAATACTATTATACTAATAATTTTGAGTTTATAAAAAATCGATATTGTTCTGAAATTCTTGCCAACCTGATCTTCCATCCTTCAATTCCCAAATTGCAAAAGTAGCGACTAACGTACTTCATGACAATTTTTTGGTTAAATTGGCAAATTTCGGCTGAGAAAAAACACTCGATCGAATTTGTTCTATGAGAATAAGGTATTTATTGCCTTTAACTAATAATCATCATCATCATCATCGTCATCATTATTACAGGCACAAGGACAATGTCGCTAACTTATCTTAGAAAAGTTTTGTTTCATTTCTTTTAGCTTCTGGTTCTGGCCGGTGTCAATACGACTCAAAAGCCTTCTTATTTTCGCTGGTAAACAGGCCAGGATGGGCGCCTGTCAAATTGTCTCAGTCAGGGCAATATAGTTTTAAGAAATGCTCCATATACTTTCGCTCAATCTATGGGCCTACATTCGGAAGAGGATATGACATTAGCATCTATAACTACGCGTCATCTAATAGGAATTCCTACAGCTACCTTGGCTCTACTTACAGCCCACCGAGCGGGTACAGCTACGGCAGCATCTTCGCACGAACATTCCTGGCAGGATCACTGTACTTCACACCAGACGAAGTTGAAACCTTTTACGAAACAACCTAATTAATATAATTCGTGTCACCGGCTTTGATATTTGAGCTGAGCTGATTGTACAAGTAGACGCGTAGGTGAACGAATCTACAGCATTAAGCAAGCCCCTTATATGCAAAACACAACACAATTATTAGAACTTGTGCCACAACAGTTCACAAACAAACAAAGAATAGAATAGCCAAAAAGGGAAATAAGTTTGATATCTATAACTGGTCAAACTGCGCTGATTATAAATGGCTGATAAAAGCGTGTTACAAAGTATACGTATCCCCCACACTGTTCACAGCACCGCGTAAGCCTTAACCCAACTCTAATCTTTTTCACCTGGGGACGAGTCTGGGGGCAGCTACACAGTCATCTATCAGAGAGAAAAAACTTCCTTATCATGAGAGTGACGAAATCTCAGCTTCCGAGTAAACAAAGTTTACAAAAAAAGCAGTACAGTGATATTTTACTGAACCAGGCTGCCCTCACTGGTTTGTTGCTGTGGCTTGGCCTCCAAAAGTGTTATAATAATCTATAAGTAAACTTAAGAGTCCCAAGAGATAACACTGATCAAAGTTTGGTTTTACTCGTTCCGGGTGCCCAATGCAATATCGATACCACTAATATTAGAAATCACAGATTACGATTACTAATGGCTTAATGCGGCAGCACTGTCTCATATACAGGTATAGACTGCTTGAAGTCAAGTGACAATAAATCCCGATCGCCTTCTAGCGGTGTAGAATTAGATTTACCAGCGTTTTGTTACTACTTTATGAAAGCCTAACGTGTAATTTCTGAGGCACATCATTATCCTTTATGACGGACCTATGATATAAAATATTATAAATAAAATATACACTTACAGGATATTTCTACTGATAATAAATAGATAAGAAGATCACGTTTACGGGTTAGTTTTAATTGTTAATGTACAGATAAGAATTAACATTCACTAAAATTACTCATTTTTGTCATAAAAAGAGAGCTTCATTCTCTCAACGTTGTCAATAATGAGGGTTAATGGTCACGTGGTCAACCTTGTTTTCTTTCCTGTAAATGTGATGTTTGATTTCAGCAATAATTTAAAATATGGTATCGGTTGGAACTTTGACCACGTTTGAGTGCAACAGGAGGAAGGTTAACAACCGGCAGAGTAGTCAATCTAATGTAAGCTAAGTTACTACACTTGTTTTTATGGGCTTAAGGAGAAGTGATCAGGTTTAACTTGCAACTTTCTCTCAAACTTGGAGTGACTGTGACAGAAAACAAGAATTGAATTAAATAAATTACTCATGCTCGAATGTTTGTTGCAAAAACAGAAACTTTATTCTCTCCACGTTATCGAGAATGAAGAATAAAGCCAATGGTCACGTGGTCAACCTCTTACCTTTCCTGTAAACGTGATGTTTGATTTCTGCAATTATTTTAAAATAAGGAAACTGTTGCAACTTTGACCACGTTTGAGTGCAACAAGAAAAAAGTTACAGCTTACGTCAATCTAATGTAAGCTAACACTCTTGTTTTTCTGGGCTAAATCAGAAGCGGATCAGGTTTAACTTGCAACTTTCCCTCAAACTCCGGTCTTCGAGTGGTTGTGAAGCAAAACGATCGTAAAACTACAAAAATGAAAACCGTAAACTCTTCAAAATCTCAACGAGTCCTTGAGTTTGTTCCGTCAATTAGACCATCGTTCCTTTCGGTGGTATTAGTTTTAGTTTGCGGATCTCTCTGGGTGAAAAATGAAGCAACAAACGAACGACTGATTTCACTGGAATCTCGTATTTACAGCTGTGTTCCTTTCACTAAGCGTGGCACGATTGATAATCTTGACAGGACGACTTTCTCACCGACAAAAGATATCGCAATAGACCTTTCCAAGAGGATGCAGACACAAGTTTCAGATGATGGGAACGGCTATACCTCAGGTAAAATTTATTCTTACTCTTCTTACTCGGATTACTCTTACTGAGGATGTTTAGACCTGCTTTTATCTTCCCTCGGTTAAGAGATAACCTTTCATGACGTGAGTTCCCGTTAACAACACAGGATCTTTGCAATTCCAAAATAGTATCAGATTTTAACTTAGTCTGACTTGGACTTTATGAAACTGTTTTGTAATGCTCCCTAGATGTCAGTAATTAAGCCACTGCCACTGATAAAAAACTAAAGAGATCTACAACGTAAATGAAGTTGAATTTATAAATAACGTGTTTAACAAGGGCAGAGCAAGACTCCTTCACGCGCCAGATAGTCGACATCATTACTACACAGCTTTTAACAAGATTGTCTTTTTAGGATTTTTAGCTAGACGACACTAGATGAGGTTCCTTAAACATTTCTTTAAGTGGGGCCTGCATGTGCTTCTGGTTTGAGGTTATTTGGGGTCTCGAAATTGAAAGGTATTGCGTGACCAATTTCAAGCAATTATGACCCAATTCTTGGCAATTCATTTTTAGATTTATCTGTTTGCTTTAGATTGAGCTATTTTCGTTTAGCACTTCCTGGATAAATTTTCGAATAGTATAGACATTATAGATCAGTATAGACAAAAGGCGTGTATTAAGAGATTATTCAGTACATGATATTTCCGTTTCTTTCAAAGGAGTTTAGTTTAATTTGAAAAACCTTGCTTAACCTTTACGGGATTACAAGAGCGATTGAAAGTAGGTGTGTTCAAGACTTCAGTTGGCTTGAAATTCGTGCGAAGGTCTTAAGGTTCGATTCTTGTTCCTTTATAAGTTATCTTTATCCGGAAAAGTCAGCCGTATCATTCTTTCCTTCCTTCTCGATCTTGTTCATTTTTACAATTTATCAATGGAAAGTGGCACCCAACGAGAACATAGTTCAAAACCATTTAAACATGGCATTGTTAAACGTATATTAGTATTTAAACGGTAGATATAGGCATATCTTAATCCCCTAAAAATTTTTCATCTGTTCGAGCTTCCTAGCAGAAAGTCTAGTGATCTATAGGGATCAAACTTACCTTTTCGAAAATTTCAGCCAGAAAAAAGGCTCCCGAAAATTCTAGGTGACCTTTTCAGGGTAAAAATCCGTTAAAAAATGGGCAATAATATCATTTTTTAGATGTTCGAAAATCCTAGGAGAAGCAGGCAAGTAAGAAATTTTACAACAAATGTTCCGAAAATTCTAGATCTCAAATCGTCTTCCGAACAGATATTTTCCGAAAATTGACGTTGGGTGCCCCTGATTGGATAATTAACAGGTATTATCTGATTTTACTTGACTGCAGTCAGCCCGTTGCCAATAAAGGTGTCAGCAACAATCCGGGTAGGAAAGCGTAGAAACGTTTTGAACGACACTTCAACTGGCATCACCCTACAAGATGTGAGAAAAGAAATCAGCAAACAGTTTGAACAACTTATGCCCACCAAGTACTGTAAGTCAAGTGAGAAGGTCTGTCCTGCAGGTCCCCCCGGTCTTCCTGGTCCCACTGGGGTAAGGGGACCACGTTGCAGGAGAGGCCCAAAAGGAAAGAAAGGCCCTCAAGGTCCCATGGGACCTTCTGGAAAATCCGGAAAAACAGGAACACCTGGTCCTGCAGGACCGAGAGGAGAAAAGGGAGATAAAGGAGAGCCTGGGCCAAAAGGCATGCCGGGACCACCTGGAAGGCCTGGAAAATCGATATCTGCTCCACAAGTGATGTTGTCGCCAGCAGAGCAGACACGAGATGAGGGAGGAAATACGGCATTTTATTGCACAGTTGTAGGAAACCCTTCACCAGTCGTGGAATGGCAATTTAAGGGCACAAAGCTTCTGTCAGGCGCAAAGTATCTGATTAAAGAAGGAGAGTTGATCGTTAGGAATCTGAATTACAGCGATGCTGGACCTTACACATGTGCTGCCAGGAACATTCTTGGATCGTCTGAGGCCACTGTCAACTTGACTGTTCGAGGTAAGAGGAGCATTTAACTTAGAGTTTTGTTATATCTGGCTGCTTGATTTTGTAGGCTTCTTTGTGCTCAGAGAATGCGAAATACGAGGTTTGAATATAAAAATGGCACCGTTAATTGTGACCCTCCACAGGAATTTGATGCTAAGGGTGAAAGCACGCTCACGACACGCTTGCACGACACACTTAGCGTGCCGTAGATCACGGATATGGGCATATTAAATTGAAAAAACAAAGACGGACACACTTGCCTTTGTTTTGGTAAATTTAACATGCTAGACCTTTTGTTTTTTTGTAGCGTGCCATATGTCACGACAAGTGTGCGAATTATAGCACGCTTAGCATGCAGTTGGAGTAAGACACGTAAGATCGTAAGATCGTAACCGTAGCCATTTGAAAATCACCACTTAATGGTCGTCTAGCCTGGCATTAATGCGAAATCAGTGTAAGACAATTTCTCCGACTGTCGGCTGTTGACCGGAATCGCAAAGAGGCCTGCTATCGCATGCAAGGCGCTAAAGTTATGTCGCCTGAAAATTATAGTTATGTCACCGGAATATTTATTAGCAGTAATGCACAGAGAAATGAAGTTGAATAAATTAGTTTCATATATTTCTTTAAGCCATGCTGAGACGAACGAAGGTAATTAAATCAGAGAAACAAAAGCTGCCTAGAATTTTCTATAGGTTGAGGAAGGCTACACATTTCTAGATGACCGTTCCATGCATGTACAATTTTCGAAGCTTATCTATCACTAGCTATTTTTCGTAGAGAAAGGAATCCTAAAATTTTCGGAACCGAAAATACGATGAAATTCTCACTTTCCTAAAACTTTCAATTGAAAGCTAAATTTTTCGGGAAAATAATGCTGAAGCCCTTGTAATTTCGAAAAGACTGAAGTTGTCCTAGGGTGCTAGGATGCATTTAGGAGGAAATTGCCGTTAGGTGCCCCTGACGTATCAACGAAGCGCTATCAGTCATAATTTATGTGAAGATATCTCGTTACGCTAAGCTAAGGCGAATCAAGCGCTGTAAACGTGTACTATATCTCGTTCTTCACAGGACGAAAAAAAAAAAAAATCTGTAAACTAAAAACACTGTAGAATACTAGACTCCGTTGCGAGAAACACAGAGGCAAACGTGTTTCCGTTAGCGGGTACATCCTGGTAAGCCCGTTTTTCCATGTTTCCGTCGCTGCGTTCATAACAGACGAAACAATAATGATAATTCAGTAGTACTATAGAATATATTTCTTTTTTTTTTTAACTTTGACGAGACGAAACAAGCGCGATAAGTTTCAAGTAATACTATGCTAGGACATGTTGGATGTTGAGCGTGATGAAATTTCAGGCCTCATGAGTGAGGATTGCGGGCGACTTTTCTGTGAATTTTGGGTGACAAAACTCCAGTATTATCAGGTTTTTTAAAAACGACATAACTTCAAAGCGACAATCGCTGTGGCTATATGGCCGGTAACCGGTCAAGGTTTTCAAAACACTAAAATGACCGGCAGTCCTATATTCTCCGTAAATTTCACAAAATAACTAATCTAGTGTTTTTAACACCTTGACCGGTTACCGGCCATATTAGCCACAGCCGCTTTAAATTCCCGTTTCGCTTTTTGACATTGAAACCGTTTTGGGATTTTGGTACATCTAGAAAAGCAGGCTGGTTTTCATTTGATCACTACGATCCTTGCGATCGCTAAAAAATAAATACAATTTGGCGATCCTGGCACCTGATGATTTCTATTTGATCACTGCGATTGCTGCGATCGGAGCGAAAGTGACTTAAGTCCGAAAGATCACTGTTTTTGGAAAAATTGCAAATGTGTTTTAAATTAAGGAAAGTTAAGATAACCTTCGCACAGCTTCGTCAGTAAACATTTCTAGAAAGAATTTTGATTTTGCAATGCTAATATAGTTCTACCCATAAATCCAGGAGGTCCCACCGTTCACTGTTTATACTTTTCAAGCGACAACGTTTTTTCAATCAGATACTATCGCTGCGATCGCTTAGGTAGAACTTTTTCTTTCTCGATAGTTACCAAAAAAAGAGTGCCGTTCATAATCATTTACGGTTCCTTTTTGTAGAGGAAATTTATTTAGCTTACAGATAACACGCCTTGCGTGGTTTTGCGCACACTGAAAGCGTGTTGTGCTTTTTCGCACGGAGCTTTTGTTTGAAAACTTTAACACGCTCTTTTGTTCGACTTGCTTACGCTTAATTTCAAGCGTGTCCTCTGAAACAAAAGAAATTGCTAATGAGGCAAGATTGCAAGCGTGCTAAAGCGTGTTAAAATAAATTCTTTTGTTTTAAGTGAAAGCGTGTCGTGCGCTTGCTTTCACCTTTAGCATTAAAATCCTGTGGAGGGTCACAATTGTTTAATCATATACTTTTATCTCTTCTTTCATTTTTTCTCATTTCTTAAGCAGTGTATAACGCCAAACTTTAAATTTACTCACTCATACAACAACAACAACAACATAAGCTTTATTTGCATGACTATAATTATTTAGTTACAGTATTGCAAAAGCTTTAACATAAAGTTACAATTTATAACAATGATAATGCAATGCAATGATTACTACAGTCAATCAAGTGTCATCAGCATGATTTGATAATAAATTAGTGCGTAAATCATTACATAATGAGACAAATGATTAAGGACTTTAGATTTTGCTCATTAACACTAGGCAAGTAGTCACGAGAGTAGTTCAACGTTTAATCTGAGCCATACAAACATAAAGGCAATAAATAATATTAAAGACATTAAAACATGACAGGAATATTTGGACCTTACATGAACGCGAGGGCACACAACACCATCCTTCTCCTCCTCTCTTTTTAGCTTAGACCACCCGGAGAGGTTACTTAGGTTAATTTTTGCTGGATATGTGCCGCTGGTCTCTCAGAACTCCTACCCCATTATATTCTATGCATGCTGGTCGATCATGTATTGGCTCTATTTCAGGTCTTCCAGTCTTCACAAAAATTCCACCTTCACTTGCCACACCAGTTCAAGCCACTACGTTTCAAGTAACATGTCAAGCTGACGGATATCCTCTCCCCGCGGTAACCTGGACTAGAGTAGGAATGCCTTTACCTGCTGGAAAGACTACTATAAACCAAGGCACACTTACCATTAACAACTTGAGTCCTGCTGACAATGGTTTTTACGACTGCGTAGCTACTAACATTATGGGAACAAAGAAGAAAAGACTCAACCTAGCGGTACAATTGCATCGTTCAGGTTTGTATTGAAGGCACCGTCTCACCCTGTATATACCTGATTCAATAAAAGGTTACATTGGAAATTGGGCACTGGCCATTTGGGCGTACGGAACTCACTGCAATGAATTGCTTGAGTGTCCACCAAACAATAGCTTTCCAGTGCGCAATTATACAATGCCCAAAGCAAGAATCAGGTAACCTTAGATAAGACGTTTATTTTAGTAATGCAAATCGTCTTATCCAGCTTGCAATCTTGGTTAAACACCAAAAAAGAGTGTTAAAACATTATGAAGGACAGTTTTTCGAAAGTCAAACTTTGCCACTGCGAGAACTATACGGCTATACCGAAATATATCGCAGGGTGATCTATTCGAAGACCGCTTTATTTTAATTTTTGTTTTTGTTGTTTCTTTGTTTGTTTGTTTATTTTTCAGGCATTCAAAAACCATCTAATCACTGCTAAAGCCAGACGAGAGCTACTATCATTGCGAGTGTATGTTGCGCTTACAGAAATTTGCAACTTAAGACATGCATGTTTACTAGAGTTTCAATGATCTTTTAAAATGCTTAAACTTCCTTAATAGCGCGCGAATGACTTCATACATGCTTTCTTTAGTCACTTGCAATGTTACTCTTTTTCTCAATAAATTCAGTTGTTTTCATATTTTAAAAACTTTGAAAAAAAAAATTTATGGACGTTGACTTTAAATACTTAGGATTCGAAAGCTCAGTCATGGTGGGAAACAACAGAAATCACTTGACCTTGTTAAGAAACTGGCTAGCACCTGTGGCAAAAAGCGTGAATTCTCTCTGGAAGCGCTGTTGGCGTGCATCCGTGGATGGCTGGTCTGCAAGTACATTTCACTCACGATGTGACAGCAAGGGCCCGACTGTGACAATAATAAGGGTCGGGAGATATATTTTCGGAGGATACGCAAGTATTTCATGGGGTAAGTGAGCATTGTAAGCCATTTTAGTGGCATTTATAGCTTTGGCGTAATTAGCATTCATATGTTCAGCCCAAAGGGCAGCTTGGTACTTAACAGTATGGAATCATGTGACTCTACCTTTCATAGATGGTTAAGCAGTGGCGTACAAAGGTTCTAGGTTAATAGCTCTAGATGTGGGCCCATATCCCCTCGTTCCTCAAGGGGTGTGAGTGAACGCCACCCCCCACCCCGTTTCTAGAGTTCTGGTTCTGCAGATGGTAAGTGATGCATTTCAAAACGTGCCCAAATTCCGGGCTAATACTCTAATAATAATAATTTTGAGGTTCTAAAATATCGATATTGTTCTGACTTTCTTGGCAACCTGCTATCTTCTATCCTTCAATTCCCATACCGCAAAAGTAGCGACTAACGTACTTCATCGCAACTTTCTGGTGAAAATTGCAAATTTCGGCTAGGAAAAACACTCGATCGAATTTGTTTTATGAGAGTAAGGTATTTATTGTCTTTAATCAATAATAATCATCATCATCATCGTCATCATTATGACATGCACAAGGACAATGTCGCTAACCTATCTTAGAAAAGGTTTGTTTCATTTCTTTTAGCTCCTGGTTCTGGCCGGTATCAATACGACTCAAAAGCCTTCTTATTTTCGCTGGTAAACAAGCCAGGATGGGCGCCTGTGAAATTGTCTCAGTCAGGGCAATATAGTTCTTACAAACGTTCCATATACTTTTACTCATCCTATGGGCCTACATTCGGAGACGGACATGACATTAACATCAAAAACTACGCGTCATCTAATAGCAATTCTTACAGCAACCTTGGCCATACTTACAGCCCACCGAGCGGGTACAGCTACACCAGCACATTTGCACGAACATTCCTGGCAGGAACTTACAAGTTCACACCAGACGAAGTTGAAACCTTTTACGAAACAACCTAATTAATATAATGCGTGACACCGGCTTTGATATTTGAGGTGAGTTTATTGTACAAGTAGACGCTTAGAGGTGAACGAATCTACAGCACTATAGTATATAAGCAAGCCCCTTATATCTAAATCAAAACACAATCATTAGAACGTATACTACAACATTTTCCAAACAAACGAAAAATAGAATAGTCAAAAAGAGAAATGATTTTGATATCTACAACTGGTCCAACTGCGCTGATCTTTTTTTACCTGGATACGAGTCTAGGGGCAGCTATGCTGTCATCTGTCAGAAAACAGTTACTTCCTTATCATGAGGGCAAAGAAATCTCTGCTTCCGAGTAAACAAAGTTGAAAAAAAAAAACATTACAGTGATATTTTACTGAACCAGGCTGTCCTCACTGCTTTGATGCCCAATGCGATACCACTAATATTAGTAATCAGGCAACACTATCTCATATACAGGAATAGACTGCTTGCAGTCACGTGACAATCCCGATCACCTTCTAGCAGTGTAGTAATTAAAATTGCCAGCGTTGGGTTACTACCTCATGTAAGCCCTACGTATAAAATCTGAGGTACATCAGTATCCTTTACGAGAGACCTGTATTAAGTACCTATCAAATGTTTTTCTCGGGAGCTGCTGGAGTAATGAATACTGTGTCGGTTTTTCGGTGACTTTCTACCACGGGCGAGGAAAAAATGGATCCCGATAAGTCGGCGGTCTTTGCGTATGACGGGGTGCCTGGCAGCCACCTAGATTTGGCCATTCCCGCTCTGTACGTACACAGCTTATGCTTCCCCCCTCGACATCAAACCTACCTCCTAAAATGTTTGAATAGCGAGGATTTTAAGGGATATACATTTAACGGACTGAAATTCAGGCCAAATTTGTTTGAATTGCTATTGTTTAATTGAAAATCGATCTTTGTATATTAAATGTAAAGAACACTCAATTGATTGTACAAGCACATTAATGTTTGTCTTATCCATCCTAAGGTTGTCCAGGAATACTATTGAATTGCAAACAGTGTCGTAAAAATGTTAATAAATAGTGTTTGCACTTTAATGTATGTCAGTTGTCGCTATTGACTTTCAGGATGGTATTAATGACTTTGATGTTGGCCTTAATGAAAGTATATTTCTCTCTTTTGTATGCCCAATGACGCATATGAATGCCCAAAAGTGTTATTGAATGTTGATTAAAATGCAGAAATCGTAATTGAATCTAATTTATGCGCAAATGTTCGTATTTTCGCGCTAATGAATGTATCTTCGCACTATAGGTCGCCGTTTCACGCAAAAGACTGCGTATTTTCTCGTAATGAACAGCAAAAGGTGTATATAAAATATTATTAAATAAAATATACCCCTATAGGAAGTTTCTACTGATAATAAATAAATAAAAGACCACGTTTACGGGCTAGTATTAATTGTTTATGTCCAGACAAGAATTAAAATTCAATAAAATTACTCATGTTTGTCATAAAAAGAGAGCTTCATTCTCTCAACGTTGTCAATAATGAGGGTTAATGGTCACGTGGTCAAACTTGTTTCCTTTCCGGTAAACGTGATGTTTGATTTCAGCAATAATTTAAAATATGGCATCTGTTGGAACTTTGACCACGTTTGAGTGCAACAGGAGGAAGGTTAACAACCGCCAGAGCAGCCCGGCTCACGTCAATCTAATGTAAGCTAATTTACTACACTTGTTTTTATGGGCTTAGTGAGAAGGGATCAGGTTTAACTGTTTTGCAACTTTCCCTCAAACTTGGAGTAACTGTGACAGAAAACAAGAATTGAATTAAATAAATTACTCATGCTCGAATGTTTGTCACAAAAAGAGAAACTTTATTCTCTCCACGTTATCAAGAATGAAGAATAAAGCCAACGGTCACGTGGTCAACCTCTTACGTGGTGTTTGATTTCTGATACCGTAAAATTCCGAAAATAAGCCCCTCCATGTATAAGCCCCTCCAAATATAAGCCCCCCAAACTCGTAACGCAAAAAACCTCCGTTAAATCGCCCCTCCAAATATAAGCCCCCCCGGGGGCTTGTACTTGGAAATTGCCCTCAAATACAGAGTAAAACAAAGAGAAACGGTAAATTTACTTCCAACTATAAGGCTAGCCCAATCAGTTTTGAAACGCAAATTTCCCCCGTACATAAGCCCCTCCGAATATAAGCCCCTCCAAAAATAAGCCCCTCAAAAAGGGCCTTTGAAAAGCATAAGCCCCTTATTTTCGGAATTTTACGGTATTTTAGAATACGGAAACCGTTGGAACTTTGACCACGTTTGAGTGCAACAAGAGAAAAGATACCATCGGCAGAATGGCCCGGCTTGCGTCACGAATCTAATGTAAGCTAACACTCTTGTTTTTCTGCGCTAAATCAGAAGCGGATCAGGTTTAACTTGAAACTTTCCCTCAAACTTCTGTCTTCGAGTGGCTGTGAAAGAAAACGATCGTAAAACTACAAAAATGAAAACCGTAAACTCTTCAAAAACTCAACGAGTCCTTGAGTTTGTTCCGTCAATTAGACCATCGTTCCTTTCGTTGGTATTAGTTTTAGTTTGCGGTTGTCTCTGGGTGAAAAATGAAGCAACAAACGAACGACTGATTTCACTGGAATCTCGTATTTACTGTGTTCCTTGCACTAAGCGTGGCACTATTGATAATCTTGACAGGATGACTTTCTCACCGACAAAAGATATCGCAATAGACCTTTCCAAGAAGATGCAGACACAAGTTTCAGATGATGGGAACGGCTATACCTCAGGTAAAATTTATTCTCACTCTTCTTACTTGGATGGCCTTGTGTACATTGAGGATGTTTAGACCTGCTTTTATCCTCCCTCGGTTAAGACACAACATTTCATGACGTGAGTTCGCGTTAACAACACCGGATCTTTAGCAATTTCAAAATAGTATTAGATTTTAACTTAGACTGTATGAAACTGTTTTGTAATGCTCCCTATATTTCAGTAATTAAGCCACTGCCACTGATAAAAAAACGAAGAGATCTATAGCGTAAATGAAGTTGAATTTATAAATAATGTGTCTGCAAGGGCAGAGCAAGATTCCTTCACGCGCCAGATAGTCGATATCATTACTATACAGCTTTTCAACAAGATTGTCTTTTTAGGATTTTTAGCTAGACGACATTAGATGAGGTTCCTTAAACATTTCTTTAAGTGAGGGCTGCATGTGCTTCTGGTTTGAGGTTATTTGGGGTCTCGGAATTGAAAGGTATTGCGTGACCAATTTCAAGCGATAATAACCCAATTCTTGGCAATTCATTTTTTAGATTTATCTGTTTACTTTAGATTGATTGTAAATTTTCCAATAGTATAGACACTATAGATTAGTATAGACAAATGGCGTGTATTAAGATTATTATTCATTCAGGGAGATATTTCCGTTTCTTTCAAAGGAGTTCAGTCTAATTTGAAAAACCTTTCTTAATCCTTATGGGATTACAAGATTGAAAGTAGGTGTATACAAGATCTCAGTTGGCTTGAAATTCGTGCGCAGCTCTTTCGATTCTAGTTCTTTTGTAAGTTACCTTTATCAGAAATTTCAGCCGTATCATTCTTTCATTCCTTCTCAATCTTGCTCATTTTTACAATTTATTAATGGGTAATTATCAGGCATTATCTAATTTTACTTTACTGCAGTCAGCCCGTTGCCAATATAGGTATCAGCAACCATCCGGTTAAGAAAGCGAAGAAACGTTTCGAACGACACTTCAATTGGCATCACCATACATGAAGTGAGAAAAGAAATCAGCAAACAGTTTGAACAACTTATGCCCACCAAATACTGTAAGTCAAGTGAGAAGGTCTGTCCTGCAGGTCCCCCCAGATATCCTGGTCCCATTGGAGCGAGGGGACCACGTGGCAGGAGGGGACCAAAGGGAAAGAAAGGTCCTCAAGGTCCCATGGGACCCCCTGGAAAATCCGGAAAAACAGGAATAACTGGTCCTGCAGGACCGAGAGGAGAAAATGGAGATAGAGGAGATCCTGGGCCAAAAGGTGTTTCGGGACCACCTGGAAAGCCTGGAAAATCGATATCTGCCCCACAAGTGATGTTGTCGCCAGCAGAGCAGACACGAGATGATGGAGGAGACACGGCATTTTATTGCACGGTCGTAGGAAGTCCATCCCCAGTCGTGGAATGGCAATTTAAGGGCAGAAAGCTTCTGTCAGGTGCAAAGTATTTGATTAAAGAAGAAGAGTTGATCGTTAGAAATTTGAATTACAGCGATGCTGGACCGTACACATGTGCAGCCAGGAACATTCTTGGATCGTCCGAGGCCATTAGTAACTTGACTGTTAGAGGTAAGCGTAAAACTGTACTTTTGTTATATCTGGCTGCTTGATTATGTAGGTCTGTTTGTGCTCTGTTGTTTAATCGTGTACTTTTATCTCCTCCTTCTTTTCAACTCATCCATTTTTCGTATTTCGTAGCCACTAGTCACGTTTGAAGTTCAACGTTTAACCTGAGCAATGCAAAACGTAAAGATATTTTAAGGTAACAGATGACAATCTTCACCATGTACAGCTGTACGCGAAGGCACACAACACGATCCTTCCATCACTGTTCCATTTCTTCATTCAAATTTGTCTTTTTCTTGATCGTTAATTAAACTACCTCAATGCATGACCTTCCTACATGATGAATTCTGAGTTTGGTTCAAGTTATTTGCTTTAATTAGTCTTGACCTTCAATATCCTACACAACTGGTACAGACCTCACCTATCTTTCTGAATTAATACGTTTCTTTTGCTCCCTTTTCGGCTATGTAGTTAAACATTGCTTATAACAAAGTTTATCAGTAACGCTTTTAGCGAAATGTGGATTTAAGAGCATGGAGCTTGAAAGGGTTCCCAGAAAAGAAAGGAATATAAGCTGTTTAATTTATTGTGCATCCTGTTTATTTTTCGGCTCTATTTCAGGTCTTCCAATCTTCACAAGAGTTCCACCCTCACTTGCCACACCAATACAAGGTTCTACGTTTCAAGTAACTTGTCAAGCTGAAGGATATCCTCGCCCCGAAATAAACTGGACTAGAGCAGCAATGCCTTTACATGCTGGAAGGACAGGTATAAACCAAGGTACATTTACCATTAACAACTTGAGTCCTGATGACAGCGGTTTTTATGAATGCGTGGCTACTAATATTATGGGAACAAAGAAAACAAGAATCAACGTGGCAGTGCAAGTGCGTCGCTTAATAGGTTTGTATTGCAAGCACCGCATATATCTAATTCAGTCAAAGGTTGCTTTGAGAGTTGATCATTGGCGCAATTGGCCCCGAGCATTTGGGCATACGAAACTCACTGCAATGACTTGCTTAAGTGACCGCCAAATAATAGTATAGGTTCCCGAGAGCGTAATTGCCCAATGCCCAAAGCAGTCCCCTTGATTGAACAAGGTATGAATAGATTATACATTCAGTTTAATGCCAGTCGTCTAATCCATAAACCATTGCGACCTTTGTTACACATCTAAGATGCATTACAAAGATGTATTATAGGTAACTGTCTATCTAGTTAGAGTCCTCTGAACTGTACCTTAAGAGTCAACAAAAGGCCCCTTGTCTTTTTGATCTACATAATGATCTTCCAAACTGTTTGAATAATGGTTCTCCTTGAATGTACGCGGAGGACACTAACGTTACCTTTTCTGCTCCCATTACAGATCAATGCTTAAATGAAACATAATGATCTCTGGCTAAAAGCTAACAAATTAAGTCTCAATGTCGCCAAAACAGAGTCCATGATTATTAGCTCGGGGCAGAAACTACAATCTACAATCTTTAAATGACTACATGAAGATGGCGTCCAAGTAAAACCAAACAACTCATAGCAAATCTATTGGGCTTACGGACGATAATCTCTCTCGGAAGGCCCATCAACATGACATTTCAAAAAAAGCCTCTTCAAACATTGGTGCGCTTAAGCAAGTCGAGCCATTTGTTTCTATGCACACTGAAGTTATGATATGCAAAGGTCTTATTGAACCACGCTTTTATTACTGTAAAGCGGTCTGAGGTGGCTTGTGTTACCGTGGTGCTTACTTATGGCACAATCTTCCCGAGGATGTACGTACGCAGAGCAAATTCTCTAGATCAGATGACTTTGAGGGAAAATTCACTCTCGGTTTGCTGATCATGCTCCCACACGGCAATTATGTAAAACAGTTTATAGAATTTATTCATTTTCTATTATTGTATACGAATATTTTAACCATGTATAAATAATTTAAGTTTATCATCATCATCATCACGATCACCGCCATCATCATCTTATTCTTTACTCATCAAAGGACGATGGACACTTTTTGGGAAGCATAGATACGTAAGAACTATACCGCTGTATCGCACGGTGATTAGTTCGAATCCCATCCATGACTGGCTTTTTTTTAAAACATTTAATATCACAAAAAAAAGCAATGAGAGCTATATAGTCATTGTGCATGAGGTGTTGACATAAATTTGCATTTAAAGACTTGTGTGTTAACTGGAGTTTCATGCTTAAAATTCCTTATTAGCAAATCAAATACATGAATCGGCACTCTTTCTTTAGTCACTTGCAATGTTACTCTTTTTGCTAATTCAGCCCTGCACAATAATCCAGTTGATGTCAAATTTTAAAACTTTTTACTTGGCCAAATAATAATTTGTTTGACATGTTAAAGAAAGTTTTTTTTACTTAGCTTTTGAAAACTCCGTCATTGTGGGAAACAACAGAAACCATTTGACCTCCTTAAGCAACTGGCTTAAACCTGTGGCAAAAAGCGTGAATTCTTTCTGGAAGCGCTGTTGGCGTGCATCCGTGGACGGCTGGGCTGCAAGTACATTTCACTCCCGATGTGATGGCAAGGGCCCGACTGTGACAATAATAAGGGTTGGGAAATACATTTTTGGAGGATACACTAGTATTTCATGGGGTAAGTGAACATTGTAAACCAGACGATTGTGCCGTAATTTAAGCATATGTTCAGTTAAAAGTGCAGCTTAGTACTGCGCTATAAAAACTCAGTTAAACCTGCCTTTCATTCTTGGTTAAGCCTACGGTGGCCGCGGATAAAGGTTTATAGGGTTGGCGAATCTAGATGCGGGTACACATCCTTGGCCCTTCAAGGACTAAGGATCGCCCTACCTCAGTAGGCTTAATAAGGTGTGAGGCAGCATGGCCGAGTGGTCAGCGCGTAGGACTCGCAATCCTGCGGTCCCGGGATCGAGTCCCGCTCTGGCGACTTGCTGGATTTTTTCTCGGTCGTCCCGAGTTCAAATCCTCGGCCACGCTTGTAAAATAGCCAACTGGTTGCCTCCTGTCAGTTGGGGTTTTAAATCCTGTTATGTTGTGTTTGAATTATTTGTTTTCGAAGTATTTACTGATTGTAAATCGCTTTGAATCACTAAGAGAAAGGCGCTATGTATGTGTATATGATTATTATAATATTATATTGTTATTATTATTAGTCTGAATGAGCCCCAATCCCTCTCCCCCCTCGCCCCACCTCAAGATCTGGATCAGGAAAGTGATGAAATTCTAGCCTGCAAAAACGGACCCCATAGTAATAATGATAATAATAATAATAATAATAATAATAATAATAATAATAATAATAATAATGATGATAATAATAATAATAATAATAATAATAATAATAGTTGTTTACATTTGCTCTGTTGAAAACCACCATGCAGACCACCAAGAAGTCTTTATTAACTATAGTTATACTAAATTTGTATTTAATTTTCAATTTGAGAAGAGTTTAATAAAGAATGTTTTTTTTGTTTAAAAAATTAAAAAAAAATTAATATTGTAGTTCGAATATGTTTGCGCTTGAAATTAGTTTAAAAATAATATTAATAATAATATTAATAATAGTAATAATAATAATAATAATAATTGTTGTTATTGTGATAAATAATAATAGAACAAAGTATACATTACTGTCGTAAGAGTAATATTACTAATGGCACATAAAAGAAAGCTTTGGGAGATGGTGAGAAAAACAAAACATAAGTTTAAAGATTTGATTTAGTTAAGTCACACAAAACAATCTGATTCTTGTTCTTTTTTTCTCATTAACTGCAATTTATGATATTGCAAATCTCTGCTAATTGACACTTCTTGTCCGCAGACACCTCACCTCAGCTCCGATAAGCGGACAGTCCCTTAAGCCTGGCCCTCCCCAGCGTCTTCCTTAGTATTTCATTGAATAATAGCCGGGGGCGATTACTAATTATTTTTGTCAAAAAGGGGGCGATTGTTTCAATCATTGCTCACTGCCGGAAAGTCGTGCCCCAAATATTTTGTGTTATATTGATTCCCATTAAAACAACAAGAGATCAAGTAAACCAGGGCATTTTTAGTGCTTTAATTATGCCTCCTTGATTACTTTTCAATGTCAATATCCTCGGCGTAAGAGCTTCAATCGTCACTCTGATAAGTGTTACCGCATCAAACTCCACTTCAACTTGGAGGGCACGTGAATAAAAGAAAGAGAAGATGGTGGAAACGGTGTGTGTGTGTGGGAGGGGGGGGGGAGGGGGGGCTTGGGGGGCGATTATTCAAGAGAGGTGATTGTAATTATTTTAAATATTTCTGTCTAAGGGGGGGGGGGTGATTATTCAAAGGAGGCGATTAATCGTTGGGCGGCTATTATTCGAGGAAATACGGTATATATAAGCATAAGCTAGATTAAGCATAGGGACCTAGCGAAGATGGCTTAAACTAAATCAAAAGCATAAATACAAAAATATCAAAACCTTGAGTTTTTCTTATACTTATGCTTCTTACGGTAGTGCATAAGCGTTTCGTTATGCTCATGCTTATACGTCTGCTTGCGCCAATGTCGCTTGTGAAAACCGGGCCTTAGTCTTGATCCCTGCAGGAAAATAAAAACACGGATCTCAATCTCCCGTTAGTGTAAATCTCTCTTCAGCTGAAAAACTGACTGGTTCAAAGAGTGACCGCTTACGGTAGATTCTATTATAATTATAGCAATACTAGAAATAATAAAGAAATTCATGAAAAAGAAACCAGAAAAGATTGAATTGATTTAGCTCTTGATAAACCATGATGTGCAATACTTGTGTAAACTGAGCAACTCGAATTTGCCTCATTAAAAGAAAAGCTATTAATTGTTATTATTATTATTATTATTATTATTGTTATTATTATGTTACTATTATTATATTATTAATGACATTATCATAGGAACTAGGACAATGTTACTACCTTATTTTCAATATCTTTTTACTTTCTCTCTTCTAGCACCATCAGCTGGCAGCTATCAATACGACTCAAAAGCCTTCTTATTTTCGCTGGTAAACAAGCCAGGATGGGCACCTGTCAAATTGTCTCAGTCAGGGCAATAATTATAGTTCTAGAAAAAAATCCATATACTTTTACTCATCCTATGGGCCTACATTTGGAGGAGGATATGACATTAACATCTATAACTACGCGTCATCCAATAGCTATTCTTACAGCAACCTTGGTTTTACTTACAGCCCACCAAGCGTATACAGCCAGGGCAGCACCTTCGCACAAACAATCCTGGCAGGAACTTACAAGTTCACACCAGACGAAGTTGAAACCTTTTACGAAACAACCTAGTTAAATAAAATGAACGACATTGGCTCTTATATTTGGGCTGAGATGGTTCTTTTTTACTAAAAGTACTACGTACTTAGTTCTAGTAGACGTTCACACTTGACTGCTTGCTGAAACGAGGTCAGGAAAAGAAGCCAAAACATCACTTTTGAAATGTATTTAGAAAATATGTTTTCAAAAATACCTTTGAAAATGTATTTAGATCACTTTTGAAAATGTATCTTGAATGGCATACGAAACGTCAACTTAAAAAAAAATCCGAAAGCTCACAATACTTATCACCGCTGTTTAACCTGAGCTTTATTTTTGATCAAACTTAACGATGACCCAGGAGCAAAAGTCTCTATAAAGCCCAATAATATATTATTATTGTTATTAAGTCACTAATTTCCATTGTTAAAAACCTCTATTAAGCGGACACCGGCTGAACTGACAATAGTGTAGTAATGAATTTCGTCCTTGAAATACGTACTGTAGTCGATTAATAAAGATAAATCAATACATTATTTAGCTGTCCAAATTTCACCTAAAAGTCTTGCACAAAGTACAGCACAGCTTCCTTAGCTTCCTTAGCTTCCTCAACAACATGGAACTTTATCACAGTACAGCCGGAGTAACCGTTGAATGTTAATCGTAAACCAACATTGCGCAAATTATTACAAACCTCTATTTATTGAGCGAACACCCTCTATTAAGCAGACATTTGGGAATGTCGCGAAGGTGTCCGCTTAATAGAGGTTTCACTGTATGAAGTTTCTGTGGGGACTTCTATGATTTTTGGTGAAAAACCACGTCAGTACGATATAAAAAGGAGTAATGAAGTATTTCGTGACGAAAAACGCGTCATAGCACCATATACCCTATTAGTCAAATAAATTACAATTTTGATTTTATGCAACGTTCTCTTTGCTCCTGTGCCAATACATTCATTGTTCTCGCCTTTTAAATACCCCTAAAGTTTTACCATGTATGCCACTCATGTGGCGGGAAACTTGAATTTTTTAATTAGCTCTAACTTTACGCCTTTTTATCTGATTGAAATGTAGTTTTCACCAAAAATCATCGAACTACCTACAGAAACTTGATTTAAAGTTTTCAACATTGCTTTCCTAAATTTTACTTCATGCTAAATTCAGACGTCATTTATGACTTCACTATAGCAATCAAATGGAATGAAATTATAACTAATGAACACTTACTGCACGTAATTCATCCAACTACTTCCCTGCCAAGCTTCGATAAAATCGTTGCATTAATTCTATACGTCTGTCCGTGGCCTAAAAAACTCAGTTTTGACAGTTGCGGGAGGAAAAGCCATGGCAACCGACCATCGTGTTAATCTCCTTTTAAATGCCTGAATGACAGGTTTTCTTACCCTTTCAAATAATTCTATTCATGAATTCCCTACCTTTTGCTTAAACCTGAGAAAGGTTATTAGGGACCTTAAGCAAAGACGACGACGGCAGTGAAAACGTCGCTAAAAAAATGAATTTTGTGTTCTTTCAAACTTTATCGCGTCTATTTGGACCCGCTCAATATGCCAAATACAGGAGACTTTTCGTGGAGTTGAATTCGTTAAGAATTTATTGAAGTTCAAAAAGATGAAGGAAAATTCGTCTTCGTATGTCCATGTCCTCCGTAAAACGTCAAATTAGGAGGTTTCACTTCGTAATGGTGCAGTGGACGTCAAAGAAATGTACTAAAAAGCGTGATGCACGTCAGAGCTGTTGTTTTGATCATTAAACCTATTTTTGTTTTTTTAAGTTGTCGTCGTCGGCGTCGTAGTTGCTTAAGCTCCCTATATCCTTTCAGGCGCGCGGGGCCTCACCTTATCTGTTATTATCTGGGTTCATAAAGGGAGTGAAAAACCAATGGTTAACAGAGATTCTTATACAGACTGAAATAGACTACAAAATTATAAAGCGTATTATCCATCTTGATGAAAATTATTTCTGGAATCATGAAAAAAAAAACAGAAATCAATCAGTAAATATAAATACTCAATTTTTCTGCTTTTCACCCGCTATTGAGCACGTTTTATTGGAACACGAAAATGCTAAAAGGAAAAAGGTCAATTAGGGACAGACCATAATTATAGAAAACTCGCTTGAATTCGCGTTAGCATTTCCTTTGTACGAATTTTTTAGGCTAGTGCATGAATATTTTTTGGCGTTACTTGGCGTGCATGAATTTCTTTCATTTAGGGCAATTTCCCTTACACGAATATTTTCTCCTTTTCGAAAATCACCTTACCCTCCCCCATAACGTAATTTTTTTTATAACTGTCCGTACCGTCCCTTATGACACTCCTTATAAAGCCTGATTTTAACGTCAATCGTGACGACATGCTTGTCTAGGCAAAATTTTTAAGGATCAAGTTTTACTGGCAAGTTTCCCACTCTCCTCCATCTTCATATGCATGGGACGATTGGCATGCAAGCTGCAGAAATGAAATACTCGAACTCCTCAGAATCTCGTCGACTCCTTGATTTTGTTCCGTCACTTAGACCATCGTTCCTTTCTGTTGTATTAGTTTTCGTCTGCGGATGTCTCTGGGTGAAGAATGAAACAACAAATGAACGATTGATGGGGTTGGAATCTCGCATCAACCTTTTCCCCTGCGTTCAGAGTGTCTCGACTGAAAATACTGACAGGATATCTCTTTCACCGACAGAAGCTACAGCAAGAGATCTTTATAAGAAGGTTCAGACACATGTATCAGAAAGGATCGGTTATACATCAGGTAAAATCATCGATTCAGATGTTATTTAGATGCAGATACATGTTTAGAACTGAGTTTATCCTCTTTTGATTTAGGCATATAATCTTTCATGGTGCGAGTTTACGCTTGAATATGCGTACGGGATCTTTGGATATTTCAGGACAGAACTGAATTTTAACTCCCGAACTAACAATGTATGAACCCCTTTTGTAATACTCCCACTCTTTTCTAATACTGCTTAGATTTTCTTTAAGCCACCTGTACTGTTAAAACAGTAAAGAAATTTACGGTTTCAGTGATGTTGAATTCATGGCTTAAGTGCCGAACGACTCGCTAACGTACAAGATACGGCCATAAAGGTTTGAGGAACAAAAAATTATCGCTTATATTGTAGACTATATAGAATGGTAGAGGAAGCTCCCTGAGCATTTAGGGTGTGCTTCCAGCAGGAACGTGCATGACAGTTTTCCATAAGAGCTTGTTTAAGGTTGAGCACGGATGGCGTTACAAAAGGCAATAGTGCATAGCATTTTTTTCTGCGTTTATCTGTTTGTTTTAAGAGCTTATTTCTTGAAGGAAAAGAATATTTCGCAGCACTATGTGAATCAAATTGTTACCGTAGCTTAAAATTTAAGAATTTTTACTGAAATGGCTTTAGAGGGGTTCGATTAAGGAGTCCAGGGGCTAGCTGATCAGTTGAATCGTTGAAGGGTCTCAGCTGGTTTGAACCCAGAGGGGAGGGGGGTACTCCCTATGATTACCTATACGGAGCGGCTTCCGCAGAAAGGGGTATGTTTAATTTTTTGGGCTTCAGGTATATGAAAGGGTAGGGATTTCTCTAGTGGAAGTATATAAAAGGATAAGGGTAGAGAATCTGTCATTTGGGTCTGTGAAAGAGCCCAAAGGGGCTAACAGATGAATTTATGGCTTTATAAAGTCGAGAAAACGTTCTATTTTTCCTGATTGATTCCTATTTAAAAGACAGTGCATTTATAGCAGTTAAAAGGGATGCAGAGTTCTAAAAAAGGTATGTGAAAGGGATTGAGGCCACAAATACAATAATTGACCACGAATCATTCAATGCTCTAGCCTGCGAAAACACAAATGTTGAGTCTTGAAACTATTTGCTTATTAACTTAATTATCATTCTGGGTTTCAGTTAACTAAATATTAATAAACAATAAAAACAGTCAACACTGCAGTTCATCATAACTTTATTACCTGTGACCTGATAAAAGTCTGTCCTGTATGCCGCAAAATCAAGGAAAATGCATCTTCGAGGGTACGCATTTTCAAAATTTTTCCGGGGGGGGGGGCATGCCCCCAGACGCCCCTAGGTATAGCGTGCCAAAGGCACGTAAGGGTGGGCCTTCGGCCAAAATACCCGCCTATCATTGCTAGATTTCCGCCTGTTAAAAACTTTAGCTACATCCCTGGAATGTAGTAAAAATTGACCTCAAATGTAATAAAGCCTAAAAATGTAATAAAACCGGCAAACCGTATATACTCGACGGAATGACGCCCTCAATATAAGTCGGACAAAAATAAACTCCGCGGCCCTTTTTCGAAAAACACAATATCCTATCGCATTTAATAGGAAGAGCGCCACCCCAAATAGCCTTGGCATCTTTTAAATCGAAAAGCAATAAGCGCCGCGGTGCTCTTTCGAAAAACGCAATGTTTTACTGTATGGCACTCCGAGTAAGAGTCGCACATGAGAAGAAGAAGACTGAATAAAGAAGCACCTCGGCACTCTTTCGAATAAACATATTTTTCTCCTGCATTCAACCCATTCAAGCGAGAGTGCTGCATTTCCCAGCAATACAGCAGCGCTTATTAATTCTTGGTTCACACGTGACGTCACGAAAAATCAAACTAAGAAACTATCGATTCTTCTGAGTTTCTACTTTCACGAGTTATTACAGTACCTAAACACCGTTATATAAACAAATGTTTGGTTCGAAAGGGTTCTTCGTTCTGCAGGAGAGGACGCTTGAATTTCCAGGCTTATGTGGGTTAAAAACATTACCGATTTTGGGAGTTTTTAGCTGTCTAAACATTCCTTGTCTAAGAATAAATATTACTTTAATCTTTGTGAGTTCCTCAAGCGAAGAATTCGCGCATTAGTAGGAAAACTCGAAAACAGATGCTTCTGTTGGTATCTGGCTGCCAACGTGGCGTTTAGGGACACCAACATGGCGTTTCCATACAAAGCTTTATAAATTTAGGTGAACCGTTTTTCCGAATATTTCGCATTTGAAATATTGCACAGACCTGATTCTTGCCAAGGCTTTTTGTATATTTATCTTCTTTCATTTCCAAGATTCTAGGCCTTCTGTATTGAATGGTTCAGCATTTTTATTTTCCATTGCGTGACAGTACAAACCGAGAATTTTTGTTTGTCAAACCTTTTAAAGATGTTGATTATCATTGCTGATGTAAGCTTGGAGCATATTGATATAAGTTTAAACCTTGTTATGTTTTGAACTTTCATTTCTTCTAAAGAGTATGGTACTTAAATTAGAGATGAAAGTAAATAAGTATCTCCAAAAACACCTTTAAATCTTATTTATCGTATACGTTCAGTGCTCCCACTATATTTTTCGAGAGAGCGCCGCGACGCAAATTGATTTTCGTACTTAAGGATGCCAAGGTTATTTGAGGGCGGCGCTCTTTAGATTAAATGCAATGTAATATTTTCGAAAGAGCGCCACGGTGCTTATTTTTTAACTTTCTGGTGTTTGAATTCTCCTCCTTTAATTTAGATTAAGGACGGCGCTCTTTCGAGTATATACGGTTTTGATAGTATTTAACGGTTTGTTACATTTGTAGTCAATTCGTGTTACATTTGAGGATTGTATTACATTTGTGGTCAATTTTTATTGCAATTGCGGCTTCAACAACGGGGTACCATTTCTCAATGGAAGGGATACGAAAGGAGGTGACTTTTTCAAGAAAAAAAAGGGTTAAGCGGTTAGACCTCGGGGTGGAACGAGCCACCCCGTATAAACATTTGTTGAGTATCCCACCCCCCTTCCCCAGGGGTTTGAAATGTGTGCGTTGATCAAGAATGAGCCTGGCTTTCCCTTGGAAGCAGAAAGGGAAGAAGATTGGGGACAAATTAAAAAATTACGGGTTCCTATGTGTTAACTTTGTTGTTTAACGCAATCTCTGAAAAGCTTGCTTTTGTGTTAGAAATGCCGACCTTATCATTTACTCGTTCATTCATTTGTTTTCTCCCTTATTTATTTTAAACATTAATTAGTATTGATATTTAAAAATTTCTTAATTTTACTTACCTGCAGCCAGCCCGTTACCAAAAAAGGCATACGCAACCATCCGGCTAAAAAGGCGAAGACATGTTCTAAATGACTCTTCAACTAGTGTCACCATACATGAAGTGAGAAGAGAAATCACAAAACAGTTTGAACAACTTATACCCACCAAGTACTGTAAGTCAAGTGACAAAGTCTGTCCTGCAGGTCCCCCCGGATATCCTGGTCCCACTGGAGAGAGGGGACCACGTGGCAGGAGGGGACCAAAGGGAAAGAAAGGTCCTCAAGGTCCCATGGGACCCCCTGGAAAATCCGGAAAAACAGGAATAACTGGTCCTGCAGGACCGAGAGGAGAAAAGGGAAGCAATGGAGAGCCTGGGCCAAAAGGCATGCCGGGACCACCTGGAAGGCCTGGAAAATCGATATCTGCTCCACAAGTGATGTTGTCGCCAGCAGAGCAGACACGAGATGAGGGTGGAAATACGGCATTTTATTGCACGGTTGCAGGAAGCCCTTCCCCAATCGTGGAATGGCAATTTAATGGCATAAAGCTTCTGTCAGGTGCAAAGTATTTGATTAAAGAAGGAGAGTTGATCGTTAGCAATCTGAATTACAGCGATGCTGGACCGTACACATGTGCTGCCAGAAACATTCTTGGATCGTCGGAGGCCATTAGTAACCTGACTGTTAGAGGTAAGACGAACACTGTACTTTTGCTATTTCTAGGTTTCTTTGTGTTTCGAGAATGCGAGAAAACGAGGTTTAAATATATAAATGGCACTGTTGTTTTATCATTTACTTTTATCTCTTCCTTCATTTTAATTCATTCATTTTTCTAATTTGTTGTTAGCCACTAGTCACCTGTGAGGTTAAACGATTAACCTGAGCCAAGCAAACATAAAGATAATTTTAAGAAATGATGTTTAAGATAATAACAGGTGACAGCCTTCTCCATGTACGCGAAGGCATAACAACACCATTCTTCCCTTCCTGCCATGTTTTTTTTTTTTCATCGTTAATTAGCATTATCGCAAACTACCTCAATACATGGCCATGATGAATTTAGAGGTTGCTTCAAGGTATTTGGGTGAGTCTTCACCTTCAATATGTTATATTATACACATTTCTTACATATTTCTCACATATCTTTTTTAGTCGTTTCTTTTGCTCCCTACGTACTTTTCGGTTATGTTGTTAAACATTTCGTTAACAAAGTTTCTCAGTAGTTTTCTTGCTAGATGTGGATTAGGGCATGTAGATTGACAGGTTTCTCGGAATAGACAAGAATTATGTCACAAATTTAGAGTCCAATAGATTATTATAATCTGTTCTACTGTTCATCCTGGTTAATTTTCAGTTCTTTTTTAGGTCTTCCAATCTTCATAAAAGTTCCACCCTCACTTGCTACACCAGTACAAGGTTCTAAGTTTCAAGTAACTTGTCAAGCTAATGGATTTCCCCGCCCTATGATAAATTGGACTAGAGTAGGAATGCCTTTACCTGCTGGAAAGACAAATATCAACCAAGGAACACTTACCATTAACAACCTGAGTCCTGCTGACAACGGGTTTTATGACTGCGTAGCTACTAACGTGATGGGAACAAAGAAGAAAAGAATCAACTTAGCAGTGCAAGTGCGTCTAAGTTATTCAGGTTTGTATCAAAAGCGCCATCTACATTAGCCTAAGTAAAAAAAATAAGGGTTCCTTTGGCAATTGACGGATGGCAATTGGGCATTCGGCATTTGCATATCCCTCATAATTCATCTTTTTTGCCCTCTAAATTTTTTCATAACCTCTGCTATAAATTTCTCCTGGTTATAACAGTCTCCTAAAGAGATATTGAAAACAATGCCTGATGCAATATACTGGATTGTTAGGGGCCAAAGGGGTTTATTTTTGGAGATGTGCCAATGGCGAATTGGAAATTAATGCGTTTATGGAATTCACTAACGGTGTTTTGCTTGAATGTGACCGTCAAAAGCAACTTGCCGTTTTCACACTAGAGATGGATTATCCGTCTAAGACGAATAATACATCTTAGACGGATAATCCCCGTCTAGATGAGAAAATGGGACGATTCGTCTGATTTTATCCTTCTGTTTATCCGTCTCTTTAAACGGATTTTGAGGACGAATTATTCGTCTCGAATTCACACTAGACAGATAAACTCAACCCATTTTTCTATCCAAACTCGTCGCGAGTGTGTTCTCGCTTTCCACAAAAAAAAAAAAAAATGAGGGAGAGGTTGTTTTTTACCTGAAAGGCCTGGAACTAGAAAGAGTCCGTTCAATCGTGGGATTCGTGGAACAAAACATAGCGTCGAAAATGGAAGCACTGACACGCAAGAATAAACAGAAATCACAAGGAAAAGGAAAAACGTCCTAAAAGAACACGTGGAGTGAAGATGAAACCTCCATTTTTGCTGCAGCATTACCCACGTTAGATGGAAGAGACAAGCCTTGGGATCGGCTCTAGTCTTAGAAAAGTTGCATTGAATAAAAAGTGGTGTATTAGAGTTTTCAAGTTTTCTTTTCCTCGACATAAAAAAGGCGATGGCGGCCATTGTAATTAAAGCTTTCCACATTTTGCTTGGCAACTTTTTGACAACTTTTTGGCAACTTCTTGTATTTCGAGCAACTTTTTTCGTTTCGAGCAACCTTTTGCATTCTGAGCAATTTCTCTAGTTATCTTCGAATTCTGAGATATCAGGGCAACTTTTAGTGCTTAAATTGGCCTTTCTTCGATTATTTCACAATGTTTTTGAAGACAAATTATGAGTTTATGTAAAAAAAGGAGTCAAATCCTCCCCCCTGGGGTAGATCATGGGCGCAAGACACCAGGAGCAGGGCTGCTAGGTAAGCTGTTTTTAGAGAAAATTAAAAACGGTGGACGAAGATTCACACTCGACTGACTTGAGTGTCTTGGGTGAAGAAGGTCATTCAACAATTTTATTGGCTCATTACGTTTTTGGGTTATAATTGATCATGAGGACAAAGTTAAAATTGCACAAAAATGCTTAGAAATCTTACTTTTGTTGTACAATTGCATATTTTAGCATCAGACCCAAAACTTTTTTTTTGTTTTTTAGAGCAACTTTTGAGTATTTTTTTGAGAAATTACGGGAAACGTTTTGGAAAATCTCGAGAAATTTCTTGAATTAAAGCCCTAATTGTAATGGATTGGAACGTTGAAGGCATGGTTTTCTTGGGTTCATCCGTCTAATGTGAATCCGTGACTAGGCAAATTTAAAATCTTTATCCGTCTCGAATTCACATTAAGACGGCAAATATGTTAGACGGATTATTCGTCTCGACGGATTATCCATCTCTTATGTGAAAACGGCCATTGCCTACTTACCCTAACAGACTTTATTTTAATGCAACTATTCTAATGCAATTTGCCTATCCATAAATCCTTGCGAGATCTGTTAAACATCACCTTTCTTTGATCACAGGATGAAAGTGTACATGTAACTGGGCGAGATGATCTTCATGATACTGTATAAAAGAGGAATAATATATAATTTAAGTGAAGAAAGTTGGCGAAATGATAAGTATCTGGGCAATAATGAATGAATATAGCCTGAGCTGTTTGCTTTCGCTATTCAACTTAAATAAAACGGGAACTAGAAAAATAATCACGCTTACGAGCCTCAACCATTCGTGTTCTACATCGTCCATTGCTTGTCACGGCCGGAAAAGTAGAACAGGTCTAAAAGATTAGAATGAAAGCTATTGTTATTATGTGTGTTGGGCTTACCACAAATTGCATTATGCGTCATTTACTGGAGTTTTGATCAGTCTAAAACGTGACGCTTTTAATTCCTTCTTAGCAAAACGAATCAAGTTAACGTTAATTTTACATTTTTCAGTATGGTTATCCTATCTCTTTGCTAATAGCTCAGTGAAAACAAATTTAGGTTCTGTGAAATTTCAAATACTTTGTACCTCATATAATGAAAAATGGTCTTATGTTTTTCTTTAGGGTTGGAAAAGTCCGTGATTGTGAGAAACAATAGAAACCACTTGACCTCGTTAAGCAACTGGCTTAAACCTGTGGCCAAAAGCGTTAATTCTCTCTGGAAGCGCTGTTGGCGTGCATCCGTGGACGGCTGGGCTGGAAGTACATTTCACTCCCGATGTGACGGCAAGGGCCCGACTGTGACAATAGTAAGGGTGGGGAGGTATATTTTTGGTGGATACACCAGTCTATCATGGGGTAAGTGAGCATTGTAAAGAGACAAGATTTGGTAACCCCTGTGCCGTTACTAGGATTGATTGATATATCCACTGAAGCCAAAATTGCACCCTCGTCAGTTAACCTTGTCCGTCATTCCTGGTTCCGGGGGGGTGCACTCAACATATTTTAGACGGGGAGTTTCCACCCCAAGGTTCAACCCCTTAATTACCTTTTTTGTACATCATTTCTGGAAGAGAAAGTACTCCTGTCGTGCCAGTTGAATGCTTAATACGGACACCAGTATATAACAGACAGTTTCTTTTGTCCTGACGGAAGGCTTACATCAAGAGAGGATAAAGGGGACAGAGAAAGCATCGCCCATACACACCCTATTCCAGAGGTAATTCGTCTCGAGTTATTTTTAGAATCGGGATAAAGTTACCTCGCGCGCTGCATGGATGTTTCGTGGACGTTTCGCATGACTAAACGCCATGCAAAACATGTCGGGCGAAAGGCAACTAAAGCGTAAAGAGCTAACTAAAGAGCATTTCTAAATATTGAGGCGAAATGAGTCGGCGCTCACCTGGGAAAAGGGAATCGCTCGACTCTTTGACAACCCGTGAAATCAGTTTAAAGCTGTTTACCTCGAAGTTATCGTAACGTCAGTTTTTTAATAAAATGAGAAATTTCGCCGGTCTATTGAAACCGGTCGTTTGTACAATAAAGCAAGTAGCAAGTAATATTCATGTACATGTAATTAGTTTTACAAATTTGAATTTTATTTTAGTTTTTTTAAGTTGTTAAGCGCTGTTGATCAGTGAATGTAAATAGCGCTCTAGAAGTTATTAAATTATTATCTTTATTATTATAGGACGCCAAGTGTTATTTTTGTTGAATAATAAAAGACTTATAAAAGAGTAAATATCAAACCAGAAATTGCTCTCTCCAAATTGTAAATTATAAATGATCCTGTGTTGCGAATGCCCACAAAACACCAGGCAAACTTCACGGTTTATTTTCTCTTTAGTACAATGTACACTGATCTCGTCCCGAATTATTGATAGAAGTGAATAATTTTTTTGTTGGTTAGTTACACTGACGCGCGACACACCCTAAACCCTAGTCAACGATGATGGACAGGTTACAGATTAATTGATTCTTTCGTATACATTGAAACCACAAAAAGGAAATCACATAACGCAAATCACTTGTCACACAATGCAGCTAAAAATATCTCGACACCTGAGAGAATATTCACTGTGTTAAGGATTTCCCTGCTGTACTGTTAACTCTATACAAGAGAGGAAGGGCGATTCTTTTTTAATTTCCGTTTCGCTGACACAGCTTTAGCAGAAATCTCTCTTTAGTCGTTTTCGTCGACAAAACAAAAAGCAATATTGCTCTCCGCGTCTTCCGCCATTTTTTTCTGCCTTAATTCGTGAAGGACGCGTGGCTCTGAGCGTGGGTCATCCACGCGGAACACATTCGCGCTATGTGATTGGCTGTTGTCTAATCCCCCTTGGGATCTGTGGTCTTAAAAATAACTCAAGACGAATTACCTATGGAATAGGGTGTGTATGGAGGATGCCTTCTCTGTCCCCTTTATCCTCTCTTGCTTACATATATTCCCTAAAATTAACCCGCTTAATACGGATACTGTTTTAAACGGACAACGGACGGAAAAATAACCAAAGAGGGCGGTAAGGACTTCTACACAAATCCCTAAGCACAAAACAACAACAAAAAAAAAACCGACATAAGCAAACAACAAAGTAAACAAGCTAAGACAGGGGAAGTTGAGGGATATAACAAAATGTTTGCTAACCTGGTTTTCATAAATCCAGGTAGATATACAGTCGAAGCTCTCCTTGCGACCACCCTCGAAAGCGACTGGCTCTGGTTACGAGAGCAGTTTACGAAAACCTTTGTGAAACCCCGTTTGAACTGTGACTTAAACTTCGTAATAAAAAGCTCTCATGTAAGCGACCTCTCCCGTAGGCAACCACGCGACCACTTTTAGGATTACCGAACTGGACCTCTCCTTTATTTTTAAGCTATCGTAAGCGACCACTAAGAGACTTATTCATATACAGTATATCAACACTTTAATGAAACTGCACACTGCGCTAATGGTTCGTTCATACACAGCAGTATGATTGTATTGGTAAAAGTTGAAGGTCATTTCCGTAGCGACCTCCAGTTAAACGTTAAGTTCAGCCGTGTCCATATCAGATATAAAAATATAGATTTAGCCAGGGCTAAAAGCGAAGCTCTAGTTAATAATACGAGTAAACCGAAAAAAAATTAAATCGTGTAATGCTAGACGGGGACGACAATTAAAATGGCTTCAAGACTTATAGATCTAATTAGCAAAAAACAAATTTGCACGTGTCGCACGCTTTTTTGTCTTTCCCTTGCCGTTGTTTTGCACGACTACAACGCTGTTTTGTACGACAAAAACGTCAAAATTCCTAGTTACACATTATTTTTATGGAGGAATTGTCGTATGTGCTTACCAATATTTTGTTTCCTGTGTTCATGTTCGGTTTCATTTTTCACCGCCGCTCAATTTCGCCTTGCTGGCCGCTAGCATTTCTCATTTTCTCACCGCGGCTTTGAATTTCCATGTTTTTCTTCCTACGAAATTCGTCTCCTTTGTTTTCAATAACTCGCTCTAGCTCTTTCTCTGTTATCCACGTTAGTGTAAACATTAAAAATAATGCCGAAAAAGACACGACTTTGTTGTTGTTTTTTCTTTCTAAAAGTCTGGGCGGCCATGTGATTTCCTTCCAAATAATTTAGAATTTGCATTTGGGTCGCCATACCTGTTGATTGAGTTATTTTACATTGGTATGCCTGTGGTGCGGATGGACAGTCGCTCGCTCGCTCGGTGTACGGTCACGTGATTACCAAATTTTTTCAGATGGATAGATTACCACATTTCCTTAGCTATGGGGCTCTGGCGCGGAGCTCCGCCATAAAGACACTGATTACAAACAGAAACTTCTTTTGTTTTCCCTTTATGAGTTGTTAATGAGTTTTTGAAGGCCTCGTAAGCGACCAGCTCTGGTGACGACCACTTTAAAAGTGAAAATTCCGAGGTGGTCGCATACGAGAGCTTCGATTGCAATACGAAATTAATAAACCTAAATAAAACAAAATTTAAAAGAGACATAAATAGAGTATTCTAACAAATTACTGATGGCCTTATACTACCAAGGTATCCGGTCTTCACTGTAATGTATTGTGTAAAACCTTTATATAATGCATCGATTATTACCTTCAGTTACTATAGACTCCACATTAGATGGAAATGTTATTCATTACATTTGTTACGTATTTGCTGTTTTGATTTGTTTTAACCATTGAATGGGATGATATATGTGGAGGAAAGAACTCAGAAAATCTCATTTCCAGATGGGAATTGAACCCACGTCATTCTAGGCACTAGTCGAATACTCTAGCGCACATCTTTTCTTTCGATTTTGTTTTGATGTATCTGGAACTGCATACAAGAAGGAGGAGGAGGGTACAAAATGTTCACGAACCTTCATCTTGTGTACAGGTGTCACTGCACCTGACGACTGAGTGCCTTTCGCAAGTAAGTATCGGAACAATGTCCCTAATGACGCTTTTATTCCATCCATACTTTCTTGTAGATTCTGGCTCTCGGTACCGGTACGACTCAAACGCTTTTTTATTCTCACTTGTAAACAAGCCAGGATGGGTACCTGTTAAACTGCCTCAGACAGGGAAAGATAGCTCTTACAGGCGTTATTCTATATACGATCATCGATCATATGGGCCAACATTCGGAGGAGGACATGACATTGACATTTCCAACTACGCGTCATCCAGTAGAAATTCTTACAGCAACCTTGGCTACACTTACAGCCCACCAAGGGGATACAGCTACGGCAGCACCTTCACCCAATCATTCATGGCAGGATCGCAGCGCTTCACACCAGACGAAGTAGAAACTTTTTACGAAACAACCTAAATAACATAAAAAACCACATTCGGCTTTTATGTTTGTGTTTTTATGTTTTGTTGTCTTGCATTATGTGACTAACTAAATAACTAAATTATCTCTAAAATCGATTGTCCCAAAAAGCTTCTCAGTAAAACTCTTTGCACCAGAATGAAAAGAGGCTAGGAAATGTTAGAGAACATAATACATGGTTATAAATTATAAATAGCAGTTTGGTTATTAAGTATGTGTTAGGCTCGAATTCAAGCCGCTGTTCTGGAATTGAGCCCACTCTCCTCCCCCCTAACAGGGGAGGTCTGGGAGAAGGGCGGATGTCGAGCTTAGGGATATGTACGCATTAGAATGCAAAACACGGCAATTGCTCCGGAGTTAGCGGAACTGGGAGGCTCGAGCGAATATCCCACGCAAGCGCTTCAGCCCTTTTTTCCCTCTTCGTTTGTTAAAAAGATTTTTCAGAGACTTTTTTGGATTCTGATTAACGCTTAGTTTATGGGTTATTTCTAGTACTTAAATTTGCTACTCAAGAGTTAATTATCTATTTCATCTTTATACCATCGTTTCGCCCAGACAATACATCAGATCAAGTAATTAGTAACGTTTAGGAATCATTTAATTAAGTTGCCCGTCAAACTTCTTTTCCTTAGCGGCTCGAATGAGTTTTGTCACGTGAGATGTACGCCTGTATTGCAAATAAAATGGATACTTCAGCGTTTTTAATGTAAAACGGTTGCTGGATCAATGAATTGGTGGTACTGTTTTTTAAAAACCCTTATTTAGTCTATTTAATTGCAATTTTTGTGTGATTTTAAAATTGATGTAGTATTTGAACTTTTGTGTCGAGATTTTGGTACGAATTTTTTAGACCAAAGTGCACCCTATTCATTCTAGTCAAGTTTCATCGACAGAGATGACTATATGTTCGGCGATATAGAGTGACTTACATTGCCATTTTGGGAACATAAAAAAGATGATTTTAAAAAACGTTATAGAGAGAGGATTCTGAAGTTCAAGGATTAATTAAAATCTACCTTAAAGTAAAATATATGAGAATAAGCAGACTTATTACATTGAGAATAAACAATAGAAGGGCTAATTTTGCAGTATCTACAAACGACCCTCATGCATCCACATAGTTCCGAAAAACCCACAGACACAGTTTCTTGCTTCATTCCTCTACAAACACAGTACTTCAGCAGAGCCTTTTAATTTACATGACGTCATGTCCGCCATAATAGTGTCCCACCTCAATGAAGCGGTAGCCATATTGGTCCTGTAGGAGTTGAACTCTTTCCTCCTGTCAACACTTTCTTGCGTCGCAATGAATTTGCATAACTGCTCGCCACGTAAGTGAAAACGCTCTTTAGGTCTCTTTAGCTTTTATATTTTGTTTGCCCAATGTACTGGTTATGGGATAATAGCGCGATTTTCGTACAACCTTGAAATGAAAACGCGCGAACAAAACAGAAACAACAAACGAAAGAAAATAGAGCGATTTGATTGGTTTATCGAACGGATACGAAAGGGCGTGGGTTAAGGTTGGTTAAGCGAAGGGTGAAAAAACTTCACGCCCGAGAACTTTCTAGAAATCAACCGATACTTCGATTTGACGTCATGCAGCAACACGATTTGCCAGTCGAACAAAGTCTTCCCCATATTTCTTTAGCGGGAAAACGAAGAGGCCATGTTTTAATCTTTTCATCCACTGGCTGATAAAACAAATAACGAACACTTACCGAAACCATTTTTCAAGGTCATACGAAAATCGTGCTACTCCAGAGAACTGTTTCCTTCACTAAGATTTCGTCTTATTCACGTTACATGTGCTCATGATTTATGAAAAAGACCCCCTATTGAGAAAACGGCAAAATCTATAAGTCAGCAAAAGAGGTCTATTTCCTTTGAAACTAAATTCCCTAATTCGTGTTTTAACAGTTTTGAAAAAACTGCTTCGCCACCCTGTAATCGACCAACAACAAGTGAACGGTCTACATGTGACATCATTGGTCATAACTGTTAGTAATAGTTCTGGAATGCATAACCTGCCTTAAGAAATTACCTACCTGTTGGCTCAGAAAGTAATTTAAGTTTTAGAGTACAGCTTCTTTTCCTGCAATAGAGCTTCGAAAATATTTCTCATGTTTTGTAATGGCTTTATTATGATATGATGTAATTCCTTCACGCCGGCTATAGTGTTCTAAATCGCTACACAATTGCAAGTGTCCAGAGAATTAATACCCTGTCAGTCCAACACGGCTCCGTTTTGACCGTTTTTTCTTAAGTTCCTGTTACATACGAATTCGCCTGCAGATCCTTAGAGGATCAAAGAAACCCACTTTACCTGTAAAAAGATTTGGTGCAAATTTTCATTTGCTTTGAGCATTTTTAATTTTTGGTCAAAAATTCTCCAAAGGGATTGGGAAATTGTTCTTTATCAGGAAGAAGGTGAACACCGAATAACTAGACTTCAGTAAAGAACCATCATTATTTCAGTAGTGCAGTCAATGTTCGAGAAGAGATCAAGAATGAATTCTTGCTACATTGGTTCCTGTCTTGTCTTCTTCTCTATACGTTGGCAGATGCTCACCCAATAATAATAATAATTTAATATTTATATTGCGCAAAAAACATGTAAATATGATCAAATGCGCACAAAATACCCAGGTATTTTGTTTTCCTTTTAGCTTGATCATGTACCCATCATTACAACACATTCAAAATAGAACAGATCTACAAAAATCTCTTGTTTAACACGACCTTACACGTACGGCATGTTAACATTAATTACGGTATTTTATCAGCTGTTCAGGGACTGAAATGGAGGATTGAACGGGGAATTACTGATCTTTCACGTTAACTAGGCGTGAACTTAGTTAATGCTTTTGATGTATGCGCTTTCGTTCAGTGCGGCAGTGCAAGAAAAAAATGATTAATCATTTTTATAGTTCTATTACTTTCGTGGTAATCCAATGTAATGTTAACAGTAGCCTCTCCTGAAAAGAAAGCTGAAAATGTGGAAAAGTCAGGGGCAACCAACGAGAATATAGTTCAAAACCACTTAAACATAGCATTGCTTAACGTATTTTAGTATTTAAACGGTAGATACAAGCGTATTTTTATCCCCTAAAAATTTTTCATCTGTTCGGATTTCCTAGCTGAAAGTCTAGTGATACAAAAATTATAGGGATCAAAACTTACCTTTTCGAAAATTTCAGCCAGAAAAGAGGCACCCGAAAATTCTAGGAGACCTTTTTTAAGTAAAAAAATCCGTTAAAAATGGGCAATTATACCATTTTTTAAATGTTCGAAAATCCTCAGGAGAGGAAGGCAAACAAGAAATATTACAACAAATAATGTTCCGAAAATTCTAGATCTCAAATCGTCTTCCGAACAGATACTTTCCGAAAATTGACGTTCGGGGCCGCTGAAAAGTGTACAGAAGGTGTCATATCAAAGATGACGACGACTTCTATGAACATCCGGAAAAATGCAACGATTATAAAAAAGCTAGCTTATGACATCTCCGCCGTGGCTGAAAATTGTAAAAGTTAGTAGAAGGAAATATCTTTTTGCCGTCAGTCTCGATTACGTTTGATTTGGAAGTCCGAATTTCTCCTGGAGGCTGCGAACGGACAAAATTCGAGAAAAGAAATGCTTGGGTACTAGCACGACTCCAAAGCCTTTTTATTCTCGCTTGTCAACAAACCGAGATGGGTACCAGTCAAGCTGCCACAGAAAGGGAAGTATAGTTCCAGGGCTCCATACAAAATTTGAAATCGCTAGGGCCATCATTTGGAGAGCACGACATGCACCCTTCCTCGCTTGCGTCAAAAAACAGAAATTCTGTCAGCGACCTTGGCAACAAGTACAGCCCACCAAGTGGGTACATATATCAAACCACATTTGCGCAGCAATTCCTTGCAGGATTACTTATTTCAGTCCAAATGAAGTAGAAACGTGTTATGAAATAAAATGAGAAACAAATTATAGACCTGTAGGCCGGGGCCTACAAATTTTTGGTTTGATCACTCTACCGCTTGTAATTAATTATGCGTTATTGGGGTGAGCTAAAAAGCTTAAGAGCTCAAAGTGTTGGGGGGGTCATTGCGTACTAGTCATACAAGCAATTTTCAGGATATGTGGAAATGAAAGTCAGCCAGGCCTGCAACTAGTCGAAAGGCTGGCTACGCCCCTACATGTCACGATATTACGTGAAATATACAGTAGACTCTAGTTGTATTATCGGGTACCTGTTCGTTCATAAAATTGCTGACGACATTTGTTTGACCTATGAATGTATGCCCTACCGCAAACAATCTGTTACATTCTATCTTGTGGCGCAGAAAGAAATTAATATGTTAGAGTTATCATGGTTTCCTTTCTTTAACATTTGGTATGTTTTGTAATGTGACTGCTTATAGTATGATTTAATATTTGAATCAATTCATTAGTTTCACTATTAAAACCCGCGTTAAATTAAAAGGTGTTACTAACTCGACGACACATTTTTGTGCCGTCCCGATTTCCATGCAGCCGAAGAGTATGCCTCCAAAGCAGCCTAAGAGTGTCTAAGTTTCAGAGCATTTTCCCAGCAGGTCCACACGCCTTTGGTTTGTCACTATCCTAGTATATCCAAGGTGAAACCTTTTCATTTTTACACTGTGCATGGATGAATAGTCTCCTTTTTAGGACAAAAACAGACTAGTTTTTTTAGTCGCAAAATTCCCCTTTTACTTAATATTTTTACGTGTAAGATATTTCAATGGGTAATGAATAACTCCGTCCTTATTTCTTTTTCTTCACACAGTGATTTTTAGAAAGGTCCTACCATGAAGCGGCGATTTTCAAAGCTGATTGTTGGCTTTTTTTCCTCTGCGAGTTGGATCATGGTATGTTTTCAACCTTTGGTAACTGTATTCAATAAATGGTCTAATGTCAGGAAATCAGTGTGATTTTATCCATCCTAATACTTGTCATCATACACTTTCTGATTATCATACATTGGCAGCATCTCCTGCTGAAAAGAAGATAAAAGATGCAACTTCTCAGGGGATCAACCAGAAGCCACAGAGAAGATCATGGAGCTAGCAGTCAGATAACATCATTGCTTGGACGGATCACTGTGGTGGTTAGTGGATTAAAAATGCCAAAGGCTTGATGCTCCTAATAGAAAAAAAAAAATCCTTTCAGTCAAGTGACTGATAGAGATGGACATAAAAAAAAATGAACCACAAAAACCCAAATAAAAAAGAGCCTTGGCAAACAAATAGATCATGTGATCCTCACTAGCATGTATGTACTTGCAAAAAATTCCCAAATGTTCTACTCGGGAGCAAAATGGATTCATTATTGTACTTTGTAACTCATAATGGTCAAATGCCCTTTTATCTAAACTTCTCGGGAAATTTAATTATTATTCACATTTTTGCCGCGTGTTTTTCTGAAGCTTTTAGTGGACCTTGGATAGTAGCATGAGATGGACGTGTACAGGCTTGGATAACTTTTGAATTGGGGAGGGTGTGCGAGAAGGGAGGAAGGTAGGGAAGGAGGATCTCTTATCTTTACTCGCGCACCCTTCGCCATGTTAATTAGCGCCCCAAATCCCCTTTCCCTTGCCTTTCGAACCCCTGTCACGCAGGCTACGAGATCAGTGCATGGAGAAGGGTTAAATTATAACATATTAAACCTCGTCAATTTGCGTTCAGTAGCCTGTGCTGGTAAATTATCAAGGTTACTAATGGTCAGGTTTCAGACAATCACGATCAAAACGTTTTCCTTTGCACTAACTGTGTTCTTCTTAAAATCAGATTCGGCGCGGCTCCAAGAAGTGCAGTGCAGTTGCAGTGAGAAAGCGCAAGTACAAACATATGTCCAGTAGCACTTTTTATATGATAAACCTTCATAGACAGACTACTTCTGACACTATATTTTTCGATAAGATATTTCCTCAGATTTACAAGACTCTACTATAGTGGGAAACAACAGAGCATTCTTGGCCTATTTAACAGCATGGCTTACCCCTGTGGAGAAAAGCGCTCATTCCATCTGGAGCGTTTATCCGTAGATGGCTGGGGAACAGTTCAACAACTAAAAAAAGAGGAAAATTTTACCAGCAATGTGAACAAGCAGGTTCAACTGTCATAATCAAAGTTGGAACATACATTTTTCGGCGGATACACCAGTGTATCATGGAGTGAAGCAAGGTAAGAAGTTAAGAGTTTACAGCAGTTCGTTTTCTTAGTTTTTTGAGGAATTATTCCAGTTCTTGGCCAAGACCTCAATTCAAATATCCGTTTTCAAACTAATGAACGGTTTTCAATAAAGATAAAAACATTCGCGTGTTAACAAGCATCGTTTTAGAATCCTTTTTCTCTGCCACATACACGCATCCGGTTTCTATTTGAAAAAAAAATTTGAAAAAAAAGTTACTTAAGATATGTCTTAAAATAAGTAAGCTGCAGTCCTCGTGAGATCAAACATTGCACGCTTCATCATCTAAAGTAATCACCATTTCAAACCTTTAAGGCCCATAAGCCAAAAAATAACAAGGTTTTCCAATTAATTCGGGTACTTATAGACGGGAACCAAAAATCTCTGTTTTTTAAGTTGTTTTTCTACCAGAATTTGACGATATACAATCATTATGTTAAAATGATTCAACAGAAAATAGCCAGTGTGTAAAATCTGCAACCTTAGAAGTGTTTGATTAGAATCGAGGGACTTTCATCTTGTTTCAGTTTGCATAGTTAATAGAAAGTTGTTCATTTTTCAAAAGGAAGTTGAAATAATGACCCTTTGGTGTTCCATGTTTCTTAGACGCAAGCAAAATGGACGATCAATACGATCCTAAGGCCTTTTTATTTTAAGTTGTGAACAAACCAGGCTGGGAACTAGTTAAACTGCCTTCTAATTAATAAAATTGTTTAATATTTAATTCGGAGTTGATTACTGCCTGCCTGGTTCCGAATTTAATGGCTAAATCTGTTTCGTTTTAAATTTTACAAGGAAGTCAACTGAAACCGTATTACTTTTAAGGTCCACTGGCTGCTTAGCCGACTATTCAGTAATAACATGTTTTTATCGACTTTCTATTTAGTTCTCCTGTAGCATAATATGGGGGAGGGGGGGGGGCGAGTGTGTCTCGCAATTGATTAAAATTCTAGCATTAAGAACTGCTGCCATATTGAGTGAAACACAAAAAACCGCTCAAACCGATGATAAAAAAGGTATAAATAACACAGCTATTGAAAAACTCAGTCACTATTGAAACGTAGCGCAATTTTTGTTTTGGTATTTGTTTATTTATTCGTATTTTTTTTTTTTTTTCTTTTTGGTTAGACCAAAAAAAGGTGAAAAGACTGGCGCCTCTTCCTAGATATTCTCCCACGTTTTCAGGCTCTTGGTTGAAATCGTGCAGTTAGACACATTTGTGCACGTTGCATAATCAGGATTTAACAATCATTAACAGCCAAGTAATAAACCGAGGCACCTGAATAAGCAAGAAGAGAACACAAAAGTCTCTAATTACTTTTCATTTGCCTGTTAAGGATAGCCTACTCATGCAGCATTAATTGAAAGGAGGTGATCAAGTAAAAATTCTTAAAATACTTTAAAGGAAAAAAGAATATAATCTCAAAATCATTGCTCTATCGAGAAAAATTTGCGCATTTAGATCGATACATTTTTTTTACGTTTAAAGTAAATAGGTCATTAATAATATATTTACTAAAAGCGAAGCGACTGTTTTAAATATTAAGTAATTATATCTTACTGGCATGCGAGAAAATTTTTTTCAATAATTGATTTTTTTTTTTCTTTTTTTCTAGGACAACAAGTAGTAACTTATGTCCACAAATTATATTCATGGATTGGATTTTTACAAAGTTTTATTTTCATCGAAAAAATATTAGATCTCCGCGGTTGCACAGACTTCCTCGCCAAAGCTTGGGTAAACAGGTATTAATAATTTTAGAACAAATAATCATTATGAAGGGCCCATATTCTAATTCAAGCACGTTTTTTCTGTATTTTGGAATCCTAATTATGTAAAAACTTCTCGTTGCTGGGAGCTATTTTAGTTTTTTGGATGTTTCATTGATAGATATTGAATAGTTCATATCGTAAGGTTTTAACAAAATGAAGAACCTTTAAGACGATAATGGTATTACAGTGTACTTAATGCGAAAAAATACTTTGAAAATTCTGAATTTTCTGCCGCATCAGAAACTGCTTAAGAACTACATGTAAACTGACCAAAGTTCCACCTTTAAACTCACCTTGTGATGGCCGTCTTACGGAGAGCAGGCCTGGATCAGAGACTGCAATTAACTAATGTCTCTCTCGTTTTATATATTAAGAACTACGCAAAATTAAAATTGCACTAAACGTGAAATTAACCACCCAAACGTTGAAAGAAGGAGTGAATAAGACAGCAAATACAATAGGAGGAGAAGATTTTGAAACTTAATAGCCTATTAACTGTTTTAAAGAGGCTCATTTGTGATGTTTGTAGTTGTTTGATATGATGCTTTTGATGCTCAGTTGTTTGTTAATAAGTTTACATGAGCGTCCTGTAGTGTCAGATGATTTTGGTATTTGGGTTAAAGAGCATTTATTTTCTCAAACCTTCTTTTCTTTAATGTAAGGATCTTTGTTCTGGAGCGTATTTTCTTCTAATCCAAGACTCGGCTCCTACTTCTTTTCAACTTAAGATAAAAGAAGCCCTTAATGTTGAAGGGAACGACTTGTCCTAAAAAACGAATTTTAAAAAACGCTAATTTGACACTCTTGCTTTTAATTATTTTTTGTCTGTTTTGTATCTGTATTTACGTGATTTGGATTCGCATTTGAGAATGCACTGCATAGATAAGTATCATGTAATATCACTGAGTCAATTAGTTATTAACCCTTTAGGTCCCAAGAGTGTCCAACATCAATTTTCTCCTAACAACATCAGCAGATCAACAAGAGTAAAGGTTATGAGAAAACCTAAATTGATGACCAAAGAGAGAATACTTTGATCTTAAACCAAATTCTCTCAACTATTCTTAAAAGGAATGTATGGAGATCGGTCTGGAGAATTTGTATTTGGATCTTGGGGCTTAAAGGGTTAACCCACAACAAACAATTTCAAACTCTTTGTCAACAAATTCTTTAAATGGTCAAACGTGATGTAATTTATTCATTTTACCTTGCAGTGAATATAAGTATTGAAAAAGCTTAAACCACGTAATCAATCAGTCAAGATAAGAAGAGTTTCTTCTTCGTTAGTGATATGAGGATGATTTGTACGAAAACGTTAGTTCTCTTTGCCTTCGTGCTGCATGTTACCATGATTTCCACCATGGGAGCTAAACTGAGCCAAAACTACAGAGGTACTTACGACTTGTAATCTTAAGATCATTATATTCCAAAATTAAAGGAACCAAGCTTTGTTAGTGCTATTGTTCGCATTTGATTCGCATTAAGAAACGTGGATTGGACAGATAGGTAATTCCATCTTCCTTAGAAGAAATTGCTGTTGCTCTTGGTTTACTCTTTTGTAAAGAAACCACAACAATATACAATGCTCCAACCTGCGTTTACTGAGTTCAGAAAAGCTCATGAGTCACAAAACACATTTCAAACCTTTTATTTCCTCAATTTTAATTTACACCATGCTGAACGATTCTTGTGATATAGGTATAAACCAAGGCAATGCAAACTCTGAGGACAAAAAAAGGGATGCTTTGACCTCGAGGAACCAGGTAAAGTATTAATAAACGTTGCTTGCGGACCAGATAAATCATCATCATCATCGCAGTCAGTTGGTTCGACTAACTCTGTTCTAGGGTTCAGCAAGTACAGTTTGGTAAGTCTACTCCAGGTAGGTTTGTCCTTGGCACTATCCTGCCATCGGTTGTACATTAATGAATCAAAACATATGAAAATAAAAGAAAATGAAGATTATAAAAAGGACAAAAAATTGATTAAGCCAGGAAGAAAGGAAGGAAGAAAGGAAGAAAGAAAGAAAGGAATTGTCAACGTGGGCGTTTAAGAAAAAAATGAATAAATAAACTAATGGTTGAAGACATGAATGAACGAAAAAGTGAATGGATATGAAATATTAAAACACAGTGAACAAAATGAATGTTAGAAAGATTGAAGGGATAGAAGCAAAGATGAATGGATAAATGAACCAAAACTGATTATATATAATTAGCACCTCTAATGTATGACATTATGAATACAATATACTGACAAATACTAAAGCTTCTAAACGTATGTATTTCCTAATACAATTGAAAAGGGCTAATGTCGCACGGCATAAATTAATTCTTTTTTATACATCTTGTATAAGGTCAGTCATGACCTACGCATCGCCTGCGTTTTTCTACGCCCTGCCATTGTATTTAAAGAAAGATCTAGAGAATGTAGGGAAACGGGCACTATCAACCATTTGCCCGGGACTGGCCTATAGAAAGGCCTTAGAGCTTTCAAACATTATGTCTATCAATAACTAAATCGCTAGCTTATGTAAAAAAAACCTTCCTCTCGATTGCTAATGACCCGGCCCATCGCTTACATAACATGCTTCAATCGTCAGGGCCGTCATGTTATAATCTTCGGTGCAAAAGGCGTTTTGCGATTCCCAAATGCAAGACCGAGCGTTTCAAAAATGTTTTTTTAGTAAGATTATGTATTGATAACGAATTTTAGCGCTCGGTGAGTTTTGTAAATGAGATCGATGACGTTGTATATATTTTAGCAGTTTTAAGCTTTATATATATATATATATATATATATATATATATTTATAGGATGTTATTATTTATTTAGGACTTTATCATTATCATTTTATTATACTCACTATTGTAAGATTCTGTTATATTATATTATATATTATATTGTAAATACACAATTAATCTTAGTAGCTGCAAGCTTTTTACAAATAAACTATCTATCTATCTATCTGGGGCCGGTTGCTCGAAGCCTGGTTAGCGCTAACCGTTGGTTAAGAGGTATCAAAATGTATAGGTTTCCATGGTATTTAACGCTGGTTAGCACTAACCATGCTTCGAGCAACCCGGGTCAGACATGCATAGCTAGCTTTAATACTTTTTTATCATTCATTTCTGGCATCTTACATTTAGAAACGTGTTTCACCAGCCGTTGCTGAAGTTGGGAAGGAAATCGCCGTTGAAGTGGGAAAAGAAGCTCTCAAGGAATCGTTAAACATCATGAAGGAACAAGGAGAGAAAGCGGAGAAGTTTGTCAACAAGAAAGTAAGTTTTTTGTTTGTAATTCAGTCACACTTTGGCCCCTGCACTCGGAACTTATATCGACATGATTTCAAAGTTGGTTTTTGATAATTTATCAAGAGCCGAAAACATTTATTAAAAACTGTGTATTGTTTAGTACTATCTATACTAATTAAAATTACCGGAGAAGGCGAACTTAAACTTTGAGATTCGTTAATAATCCTCGCTCTTTATTTAGAGAAGCTATATAGAAAACTCGATGTCAACGAAGTTTATAAGTAGCTGTCTAGCCGTTTGAGCGTCGACGCCTGGTCCGCCGTGATATTGGTGTCTCAAAACTGAATTAAACAGTGGCCATGTTGGTCTCACAAACCAATCCTGTGGGAGTTAAACTCTTCTCTTACGTAAGAGACTTTCAGAGCATCGGTTAGAGTGTCGCACCGGTATCGCGAGGTCACGGATTTAAGCTTCAGCTGAGGCTTCAGGGTTCACGGGTTCAGGATTTTCAGGCTTCCTACACAATTGCATAAATTGCGTTCACAACTGCGAAGATCATTCTTTATTTGAAACTTTCTTTAGTTCCAATTGATTTACATGAGCTGCTGAATGAAAAGGCTCTATATTCAAAACCAAATAGAATTACATAAAGTCGTTTTCAATCTTATGATTTCACGGCGGTCATCATGCATATTCATGTACGAAAACAATGAAACGGTGGCCATATATTGGAGTGCCACTGAGAAATATCACACCGAGAGTGAACTCTTTTCTCATGTAAACGAAAACTCTTCAGATCGTTTCACTTTTCCGATAAGGACGAAAAACCGTAGGTCCCGTCTCACAGCACTTACACTTGTCTGGTTCTTGTGGGACGTAAAAAACCCACACCACTGTTCGAAAAGTGTAGGGGACGTGGACCCCGGTGTTGTGGTCAACCTTCACTCATCACATCATTCACATCATGGGTCGGGTGGGTACAGTAAGCTCATTAATGGACTGAGAGCGGCTGCCAGTGGCGCCTTTGTATGCTGACGTCCGAGCTTACTGTTCACATGTTAAAATGTATTGTAAGAGTTAGGGCACGTCTGTTGTCCTCTTATCTACGACTCAGTCTTCTCTTCACTTTCTCTTTCTGTTGTTTTTAGCTGGAAATAAACATCGACCCACAGAAAGGTTGGGAAACAGAAAATTTGTTTGTTCCTCCTGGTTTCCATATTGACAGTAAAATTGAAGGAGAAGGTGAAAAACCAAAAGGAGAGACTGGAGAACAGCCTTTCATCTATCCCATGGGAGTAGGGGGACTAATAATGAATGGATGTTTTGCCACAAACTATCAGAAAGGAGATCCTTGTTATGAAGCCAAGTGGAAGACCACAATTTGCCTGGTAAACGAATTTTTTTAGTATTTAATTTAACAGTTTTGATTTTTAAACAACATCGTTTTGGGTACTCCAAGTCGACCGCGGTGAAAGAATTTGAAGAACGTAATCTATTATGTATAGTATTTTTAAAGCTTACAACGAAACTATTTGACTTTTAAAGCTCCCTGGATGCCCAAAAAATTTTCATTTCTTTAATTGAAAATACACTTTGTTACGAGAGGTTCTGCAAAAAATGTTAAATTTGTACATAACATGATTTTTTTATTTAGAATGTTCTTGAAATGTTTAAATTTGCCGGCATTTTGGCACATTTATAGTCGTCTTAGTCTTTCCGCGGAAAACCCTCAGAAACAAAGGCAATTGTGACGTAGATGAAGGAAATTAATGCCGTAAATTGAAGAACACCTGACTTTGGTTGCAAGTAAACAGGTGTGGGGTTTTAGAAAAATTGCTTCTATTTCACACATTTTAACAGCTGTAAAAAAGTAAAACAAGCCAGTAAGATACGCTGCAGTTAGATTCTGGACAACAGTGGCGACCATAAGAAAGGGATAAGCACCCATAAAACCCGGTTCCTTTCAGTTCCTGAATTTCTCAAGAAGTCCCATATAAGACCGTCAATTTCATGATCAGCATAACGGGTGTGCCAAAGAAATTAAGGAAAATTTCTAAAAAACGTTTCTTTTCGTCCAAGGCTCATCATTTTTTCGAAAAAGTCCTTGTAGTAACGTGCTCTTTCAGAATGAAAATCAGGTTATACGCATTATAAGCATGAGTACGCTAGTCTTAAAATTTGTTCGTAGGAAGCAATAACAAATTACCTATAACATCTTTTTTTAATATTGATCCCCTTGATCGTGATCGCCTTGTTAATCAGATTCCCCACTACCGACCCCTACTACTCGACCGCTGATAAGAGGACACTATAAATAAACGTAAAAAAATTGCAAGGGCAAACAATTTCAAAAATAACGCAAAAAAAAAATCTTCTGTTATCACCATAAGAACGATTCTCAATACAAAACTGCCATAACTATCAAACGATTGCTGAGTAATAAAAGTGAAAAAGTTGGGCGTACTTTTTTCAAGTTGTTTTCTACCAGAAGCTCGCACATGCGCCTGGGCTAAAATAGCCTGTTTAATTCTTTTCTGTTTTGTTAGAATCAAATTGATGGTGCCAATTTCATTGGTGTTGGGTTTGATGCTCGCGGCGACAGCAGTCCAGAATCAAGAAAGATGAGCGTCATACAAAGAGACTGCTCTGGAAGAGCAACGTAAGTTCAAACCAGTGATACGTGCACGTGTTTTTAACAGAAGCAGGTAGATTCATTTTACGGTGACGTTTTGAACATTTTTCGTGGAGTGATAGCAAGAATTGCTTTGTCCGTTGTTTTCGTAAGTCAGTAGAATTTTAAAACCTTGAATTGCGCGCGCAACCTACAGAACAGTCAGTTATCTGTTAACAGACACCAATTGCAACTTATCTGTGGGCTGCAATTAATTCCAAAGGGAAATTTCGGCACATATTTAGCCGATGGATAGGTAGATCTTGAATACAATGAAATAGTAAAATAATTTTAATTATCTGCCGTTCGATCTATGTACTGTTCAGGTACGATGATTTTGATGTCCCTGATACCATGAACGTTCACGGAGTATACGACACAAGCGCCACGATGCATACTTTCTACAGCCGCAGTGAATACCAATCATTTGTTCAAGAACAGTCAGGAATGTCCGGCTCTGCATTTGGTTTTCGTGCTGGTGTTAAGAAGGCTTGGGGAAGTTCCTCTCTCAAGGGATCACAACAATACATGGCTCTTTTTTCAATCGACATAGACAGGTACAGAAGAGTCCCAAAATCCTTTGTTCGTTAACAGGAAAAGCGTAATAAATTAGCGTTCAAACTTTTGATCTTCGTGTTTCACTCACCCAAAGCCTCTACCGTCTATTCACGCACGCAAGGCCCCGTTTATAAGCTCTAACTACCTAAAACAGGGTTCGCGCATGCTCTGATTGTCTCGCCTCGAGTTGACCCGTCTGGGGTATCCGAAGTGTTTATAATCATAGAGAAAAGTTGACCCAGCTAGGACTTCGGTGACCCTTCCATCAAAAATTGGTGACTAGGCTAGGCGGGCCATCCTTCATACAGCCGACTTTTTGATTCTCAAGCCAACGGTTTGCCAAGTTCTTGAGGAATTGTGGGAAACGTTGCCACACCTAGGGTATAGCTCGAGAAGGCGAGTGACTCTTCCACCTGGGACAAGTTTTCCCTGTCACTGTCTTTTTTTTTTCTTTCATCGTAAGGCCATAGACTATTTGAAATGCCTAATAGTAAAGAAATTCCAGTCAATTCTTAGCACTCGCGTTCCATTAAATAAATAAGACGTCCAATACCAAATCACTAAGCGAAAACTTACTTTGTTAAGTGCACTTTTGACATCGTTATATACGATCTCAGAGTCCAAACCTAAATCGAAACTAAATTTACTGTTGTTTATTTTATAGGTATGAAATATTTTTGGATGTTGTCAAACCAAGTGATCTCAGTGTAGGTTTCCTGAAAGAGTTCATGGATCTTCCAACTTCCTATCTTGCTCCTGGCGCCGCTATCAAGTTCCGTAAGTTTTGGCTTTCTCAACTTTCTTTATATTTAACTTTGCCTATAACAACGAAAGTACGCTGGGGGTCAAGAATCGGGAAAGAATAGGGAGCGTTTAATACCAGGGCTGATTTTGAGGGATCGTTAAAAACGCCGAACAAATTTCCACTACATGACCCCATTTGCAAGGTTAGCTCAATCTATCCAACAAACAAGACCCTTAGAGTATTTGCTTGCCGCCACTTTCTGTCCACTCCGTTGAATTACGCGGAGAAAGCTATAGAAAATGATAACACATCAGGGGCGGATCTAGGGGGAGGGTGCAGGGGGTGCGCAATTCCCCCCCCCCCCCCCCAAGATGACCTGCGCTTTTCTAATACAACTGGTATTCTGCCAAAAAAAAACTATGTGGTTTATCGGTGTTGAAGTAGAGCAAGAGACGAGTGCACCCCCTCCTAAAAAAAATCCTGGATCCGCCCCTGCACATACTGACTTCGTAAAAGCACGCGGGCTCCGACCCACAGCCATCAAATTAAAACCCTTGAGGTAAAACGTTTGTCTTATTGCATCTCCAGAGGATTTCATCCTAAGATGGGGAACACACTACACAAAATCTGGAAAATTTGGCGGTAGACTGCAGATTTTCAAGACAATGGAAGCAAACCAGGTATCAAGCAAAGCAGAGTTCAGCCAAGTCATGGAGATGTCATTCAGATCTTTATTCTCGAGTTTAAATTACAAAAAGGAAAAGAAAGGAGGGGAAAGTCTTAAAAAACAAAATAAAGAGTCGTCCACATCCGTAAGTGTGGAAGGAGGAGACCAAAAAATCGCTTCCGTCATCACTGATTTCAATTCACCAACCATAAAAAATGACATCAATCAATGGTTGGAATCAATCCGCACCTTTCCAAAGCCTTTTGGATTTATACTTGCGCCGATTACTGAACTGCTCAAGTTTAATCCTTCGTCCTTGTTTACTGACGAAGAAAGAGACTGGGGGTGTGAATCTCATGCCCTTGACATGAAAGAAGATCCCGAGACAAAAGAGAAGTACTACGAAGTTAAAATCAACGGAACTGTAACAAAGAAATTTTGTCCATACAAGGACCGTGATTATTTGTACTATTTGGTGGAGAGAAGGCGGAACAGCCTTGAAAGAGCTATTGCAGTCTACATGGAAGAGGTAACCATCATTGATTCTTTTACCTAAATATTACAACCTTTAAAAACATTTCTACCATAGAAACTGACATTAGCTTTAATAACTCCAGAATAAATTACAAGAAAAAAAGAAACAAAGATTTAGCTACGCGTAGCTAAATCTTTCTTTCTTTCTTTCTTTCTTTCTTTCTTTTTGCATTAAAAATTGAAAATAAAGGTGCTTTAATCCCAAATCTAAAATCAAGAAGTTACTCTTTTAGTATTCTATGTATGGTCTGGTATTTAGTTTTTTTTATTCTTTTTTTTCTAGGGTCCTATTTCTGCATCTGATATTAATCTACCTGCAGGACGACCCGGATGTCAGACTGAAAACTATCAATTTCAAGAAAAAATCGAAAAGCCAACATTTGATGCGATGACTAAGCAAAATGCTCAGTTTTTGGTAGTTTTTAACTTGAAGGAGGAAATTTACGACAGAAATGACGAAGAGATATCTCACAACATGGAAAAATACGTGAGATTCTACAGAGGTGAATGGTTTGTTAGTGATAGTCGTGACGAAATTAAGATGGCTACGGGCTGTAGTCTCGGAGGTGGACAAAACAACATGATTTGTATACTTGGATTGCTTTTAGAGTATAACCAACAAACTGGATTTCTCACGTTAAGTAAACAAGATTTTGAGCTTTCCAAAAAATCATTTCCGACTTTAACAGAAGATTTGATTGGCTCCTTGATAGCCCACGTGGAATGGCCTCCTGAACGTATCTTTCAGATAAAAAATGTCGTAGGCTACTTGCCATGTAATGTCAAATGGTCAAACGTCTTTCGCTTTGATCCAAGCAACAAAGAGGGGAAATGTCTTCACTTTACAGCTTCGTCGAAAGGAACTGTGTTCATTATATTTGCTGCTGTTCCAAATAATAAAGACACATGGTACTACGTTCAAATCTCGCCTTATGGCGTTGGGATATTTAAGGTAAGTAGCATGACTCAATGCTTTTATAATCATGTTATTGCGTTCTGTTAACAAGTTGTACCTTAATCCACATCAAATTGTCACCAAATCGTCCTAATTTCATAAAGTACGACAACTGAAAAGTACCGGCTTTTATACAAAAAAACGTTAAAACGCAAATTTCTAAGGACGAACTGAACAAGTATGAAAATTTCCCAAATCTTTTGGGGAAATCTAAAAAAAAAAAAGATTAGCAACTCAGTTTTCGAGCAGGAGGTTTCTGTGCAAAAGTCTTTAAACAGAAGTTAAGGTGAGTCTAGCTTCTTATGTATGTGAACTCTGGCGTTTTATTTAAGTTCTTATGAGGGGAAATACTTTATTAAGTTCAAATTTTCCTCGTTTAAACAGTCCTTTCGCGTCAAATATTGTTAACTGCTGGGGATACCTCAGTCACTTATATTGAGATGGAACTGACTTCGCCTGTATGGTTACAAAGAGTGAGGGCGAAAATTCTAAATTTCGTGTCATTCATTGGCTTGTTCCGTTTAACTAAAGGCGCACATGCCAAGTGCTGTGATTAAAAGGGTCTAATTTGAACTTTTGCTAATTTCTTATATACATTTTTCAGTCACAGAGACTCATGGTATCTACCGTTGAAAACAACGCAGTTGGTTTGGGAGCTGATATTCTTTATCAGTCATATTTCGTTTGCCTTAAAGAAACTTCCAAAAGCACGGTTATCGAGTATGGCAAGAGTCAAGGCACAACGGAGTTCGGTGACGTCTACCTGACAATGATAGACACTGACCATCCATTGTTTGTGCGTTTCTATTCATTTGGCAATGGAGAGAAGCAATTGGAGGTGGTTGATGCACATATCATCTCGCGTCACCTGACCAAAGCTAAGTGCAGAGGAGACACTATGTATGACAAGGAAACCAACATGTGTGTGCAGCATTGCCACGAATTGTGTGATCCAACGCAGGGTAATTATAAGGATGCTGGAATACAATTAGAGGCTGTTTACATGGAGGGAGGAAGATCCTAACACCAGGGAGATCCTAGAGGGAGGACCACCCTAACGTCATACGTTTTCTGTATTCAGTTTCCTTTCAAAAAGTCGTACAGTAAAAACTCACGTATTTTAGCCTAAATAGGTTCTTATAGAAATGGCATATAATGGGATTTTAGGATAATCAGGTTCTTAAATAGGTTCCTGATTTGATAAGGGCACTAGCTATCAGCACTAATAACTACTACAGGGCATATGTGATATGGAATACATTGCTGTGCTTCAAAAACTGTGACTTTGAAAATGAGAGAGACACATGGATCTGTAGGCCAAGACATGATATTGTTTTTTTTTAGTTCATATTTTGAATCTTACTAACTGAAACTTAGACTAAAACTTTTGATCTTCCTACCTGAGCGGTATGAAGATCTGAGAATCCTAGTACTAGGGACAAACTACACAAAAATATGGCCGCGAGTCGTTCGTTGCCGTAATGTTTAACTTTTGATTCCTTCTCTACTGTTAACAACACGGACTGAAATTTCTGCATGTAAACCCAGCGGAAAGTTTTTCCGCCTTCAAGGATCCACCTGATGCTAGGATCTTCCTCCCAGTGCGCGGTTATTAACCCTCAAGGAGGTCACACTAAAATGCATGAATGGGATTTACTGAACCTTTCATACTAGAGTGGTTTTCACTTGACTGTCGTAAAACCAAACCAAAGTAAATACACTAGCCAACCAAAGGGCGTAGTAAAACCAAAACCAAAACCAAAACCAAAACCAATTACTTTCGACAGTCAAGTGAAAACCGCTCTATCGGGTTATACCTAAACGTATGTATGTACCAATGTTGAAAAACAAAAAAAGACAAACAAATACAAATTACCTGTAAGTTCCCTGGACGAGCTGTCGTCTTTTTGCCTTTTAGTAGAGATGATGTTTTCAGCGATTTTAAATTAAAGGAGTTTGAGTTCGCCGTTTAGGCGAAAAAATTACAAAATACTACAGCTTACGTAATCAGCGCAGAATAATATATATATACATTTTTTTTCGTTTCCTTGATTTCTCTCAATCAAACTTGATTATACTTTATCCCATTCAAAGGGTGTCGAGGAAGTCCAGGAAACAAGCCTTTAGCTTCTCACTGCAATGCATGCCGGTATTTGAAGAATGTAATCACGGGAGAGTGCTTAAAGGAATGTCCGTATGATATGGAAAAGGCTGATGACAATAACTGTAAACGTAAGTGTACGAATACGTTAAAGCTTGACTAAGGTTTAAATTCCCCTCTTTTTTTAGTCATTCAAGGGTGACTTTAGACAGGTGGCAGGGGGGAGGTTTAGGGCGTGTCGGCTTGCAACTGGAACGCAAGGAGGAAGAAGGGGCGCAGTCGGTAGACGCAATTCTTCTCGAGACCAAAAAAAGGGGAGAGACGGCTAAAAGTCTAGCGATTACCTTTAAAAAATCAATAGCTTGTTGAGCTATGATATTTGTTTTCCTTTGGCTATTAATCTAATAAGACTGTCTTAGTAACAAAATAATTGTCATTTATGGGAGGAATCCGCTAATGCCTTGACAGGCAAAAGATATGCATGACACAGCGAGGCTTGATGATAAGGTCAACACCAAGAGTGGTGAGAAGGGCGAAAAACGCTTCCTGCAGGCAATTCCCCATCCTGGGGGGGGGGCGGGGGGGCACTCAAGGGAAGTTTGGGTAGAGGTGTGCCGCCGAGACACGATTTTTCATACAGAATTAAGTAATTTTTCATACTAACTTCATGAATTTAGATTTTTAAATTTTGGAAACAATTATTGGTAACACAAATGTAGACCGCTGACATGACCAACCTTTACACTCTTTTAAAGGTTTCCGATCCAAAACACACCCTGTTCAAGGCACCAATGGTGAATATGTAAATCCTGTTTAAGACTCAAGACCCTGAAAACCATACCCTGTTCAGCGGCACATACTCTTATAGCCCAAAAGAGGGAGTGCCCTCCCGGGTTCTTATCCAACTGCGAGATTTTGCACCATGCTGCCTAAAACTGTAGTAAAAGACCGCAAAGGATCATAATCGACCCCGTTTGCCGAGAACTGTGGGATTGGGAGAAGGCAGGCATGTTTCCGAGACGCGCTTATTATATATGCGATGAGAATATGATCTCAAACATTTTAAGACTAGAAAAAACTGCTTTTTATTATATAGACACGAGTGTTTTACTGGAAAATATACCACTCGTAAAATTCATAAAAACTACTTTCGGGACCCGAGTGGTTTATTTTCCATAATCTCACACGTGATTTTATCGATGACGTAATTTCGGTAATTTCCCTCTATTATTTTATGTGTTTTTGTCTATATAATAAAAGGAACATTACATGGCGGCTTGAAGATATGAATTTTATTTTCTCGTGGCAAAAACAATATTTTAATATTGTTTTGCCACTCGAAAATAAAATTCATATCTTCGCGCCACCGTGTAATATCCTCTATGTAAACAGCTCTTACACCCCGGCAAAAGGTCACGATGTGTTTATTTTCCGTCAGGGAAATTCTCTGACTCCGTTATTGTCGGAAACAATGACCAACACATGGAATATTTAAGCCGCTGGCTCAAGCCCGTTACGCGGAGTAGTTCTTCCAAATGGAAAAAGTGTTGGCGTGCGTCTGTTGATGGTTGGCAGAACAAAATCTTTCATAAGCTGTGTGACTACAAAGGGCCGACTGTACTAATCGTTAGAGTTGACAGAAAATATATATTTGGAGGATACACCAGTCTGTCATGGGGTAATTTATTTTTGAAAAACTTTCTAATTAGTAATTTTTGCCACATAAATGATTTACCGTGGGCTAAACATGGGCCTGTCCGCAAGACCAGATGGTGGCAGGTACAAACCCAGGTCACAAGTGCAGGTCACTGCTCTATTGATAAATAAATAACAAGAGCCATAATGGCTCTTGATAAATAACCGAGATAGGCAGTTTCCCCTTAAGCTAAAACTCCATTTCGGACTGTGATCTGGGCTAGGAGGCACTTTTAGTGTTGTTTACTTACCGTTCATGGTGAACTGTACTCTAACCTGCACTTGTGACCTGTGACCTGCGTTTTGTACCTACCACAAGGATGGAGGGTAGCCATAGTGTTAGGATTGCCCTGGCAAGAACGAAAAAGTCAACACTGGTTTACAAGCTAATTTGATTTTTTGATTCACTTCTATCATCAACCTTTTATGCTTTATGGAAGCATATGCAAGAAATTTGCAGCTTTTTTTCTAGCGAGGAGACATTTCTGGCGAAAATTCCAGTGGGGTTATGGGAGAGGCCATCTTGAAGTAGTGCCCATTTATTTATTAAGTTAATATTCTCACATCTTTTATTGCCTAAAGTTAAGAAAGCTTGATAAACAAGTAACTGATCCTGGGAGAGTGTTACAAACTTTAGGGACGTGGTGGAGAATGCGACATGAAGCGATCGATAACTGCTAGTTGTCCTAGTGTTGTGATTAATGCACCTGATTAGGCTGTTACGAACATTAGCTAGTACGTTTTGTTTTCCCATTTCAGATCACTTGATGGTACCTTAGCGAGCATATGTAAGCATAATTTATGCAAAGACAAAAGGCAATTTCCCTGGCAAACATCACGTGGTCTGAATTGAGAAAACAAAACATACAAGCTAAAAAGGTCTATTGAGAACTGTGGGGGCAACAAATGATGATAAAAAATAGATTTGGCTTTTATGAGTGAAGAGAGTAAGAGAGTTTAATGCTAAAGCGTTTGCAAATGTTGACTAAAACGCTAACAGCACCATAGCCTACACCACAGGTAGCCCAAGCTCGAAATATGAGCGTCGGCGAACATCGACAATGTTGCGTAACATTCGAAATATAAGGATTTGTATGCGAAAAAAACCTATCGTTTCTGTAACCTACGAAAATGAAAGGATTTCAATAAAAAACAGCTTACCTTACTTAAAATGTCTGTTACGTCTCTCCTGTGTGGTCCACGAGCCGATTTATGGCCGTTTTATGTTTTTTTATGTAAACGGTTTTCTCGCTGTAAACCGTTATACGCAACAACGTCGATGCTCATATTTCGAGCTTGGGCTACCTGTGTGTACACCGAGTCATCCTCAGCGTTTTTTCCTTGCAAATAGAGAGGAGAAGTGTGACGTGACGTTACCCTATTAGCAAAATATCTCGATCTCAACAATCTTTCTAGACAGAGAAGGCCATTTGCATTGTCGAACAACGGAAGAAAAGTTTGAGCTACCGTTTTGTTCTTGAGTGCAAACACGCACAGTAGCAACCACAGCATATTCAGCACGGCTCGTGCATTTTTTTAAGAGGTTTTGTTTTAGAATGAGGGAGTCTTCTCTACACTAACTTAACAATAGGCCCTTTGCAGCTAGCGATTCACGTGGTACAAAACAGCCGTGCTGGAGAGCAAAAGTCTCACCGAGACAAGACAAAAGAAAAGGCACTGGATGAAAAAATGGATTTGCACAAATTTGCTCCATGCAGATGTCGCAAAAATGTAAAAACTGAGGAGTAAATATGGGGCAGAGATGGTAAATGCCACAATTGCATACCAAATAACAGGGGGTGTAAATAAACTAGGCAAATGTGGCATTTACGATCTTTAATTGTCTTAGATTTACCCCTCAGCTTCCACAATTTTGCGACATATTTGCATGGAGCAAATTTGTGTATTGAACCTCTTAGGTGATGATGCCCGGTATCTCGCCGACCCCAAAGCGTTCCTGTTTTCACTGGTAAACAAGCCAGGATGGGCACCAGTCAAACTGCCACAGAGAAAGGACCCTAGTGTTACAGGTGGTGCTGTAGTGCATACCCTAACGAATGGACCTATCTTCGGGTATGGATATGACCTTTATGTTGACGGGTACCGTCATGAGCTAGGGTATAAGGATTCGTACACAAAGCCTGGTAAAACATACACTCCACCAAACGGGCATAGCTATGGTAGTACGTTTGCGAAAACATTCCTGCACGGAGGAAGTGACATGTTTTTCATTCCTGACGAAGTAGAAATGTTTTATGAAACGACCTAAGGTCGGTAATATAATATGGAGCTTTGAGCTTCATTGGCAAGTAATAGTGTAAAACGCTATAACATTCTGTAATCTGGCAGTTAGTTATAACAAATGAGTACCAATATGGTATCATATCGTATTGCCTTAGGATGTCTAATAATCAAACTCGGCAAAATATTCAAACCCAGCCATATATATATACCACAGGAGCATAATGATCCGGCACTTAAAACATAAGATAATAGACTACGTGTGTGTACTTTTGTTTGGCAAATAAATACCGCAAACGATACACATGACTTGTTGATCATGCATTCTTCTATGTATGACTTAGGGATAAATCATGCAGGATTGGACGGAGGCCTTTTAAATTCCTTTCCACTAGTACCCCAGAGTTCGCAACATGTTTATTATACACCTCTCAGATGTAATACCCTAAAGTGAGTTAATCGAACAGATCAAAATTATGAGCAAGAACCAATTCCCCGATTTCCTAGAGAACACCTTTCTTTGACAAAAATTTATAGTCGGGCAACAAAATTGGCTAAAACTGCAGTTTCAACATGTTTATAATTTCTCCAGCATCGTAGTAAACTGAGAGAATAGAGATCTTTAGCATCAGGTTTTTGTTGGGAAACCTCAAACCTCGAACTGCAGTTTGCAGTTACGCCTTTGCAATTTCGCGTTAATTTATTGTAAGGTTTTCGAACTTAAGCAAAGCGTTCGTTGTTTATTGGTGCCATGTTGGTTTTCGTCAACTTCAGCCGCAATGTTACACTTGTATCGCCTGAAAAACATGAATAGTTCATTCATCTGGGTTCAAAAATCTAACTGGCACATCACAGGCGGGTGTATAAACCTATCTCTTGCCTGTAAACGTGAGGCTGTAATATTTTTAATGGCAAAAAAACCTTGCACGTCGTAAATCATTTACCGCTGAAAATTCTTCCTGCCGTTCAAATGTGAACTGAAAACCGCGAATGCGAGCGCAAGAGCATGGTCATGTGACATATTCAGGTTTGCTGTTACCACATGAAAAACCTGATGCTAATTAAAGTCCCTAATGAAGTGCAGACGGAGCCCTAAGCGATTACCCGCATGATGTCATGCTGCAAATATCATGTACCTGTTAGCGGAAAAGCGTAAGGGAAAAGCATAAAAACGGCCTATTCCGCACTGGCAAACTGTGATTGAACATCTTTTGAATGGATTAATTTACTTTTTATTTTCAGTAGTTCAATTGAATTGCCTGTGACTGCGGACTCGATAAGAGCTCAGATATCTGTAGTTACTGCAAACGGGCTGTAACTCCCTACAGAAAACGAAAAAAACCGTGGCTCCCATCTCATATACTTTCACTGATCTTAAAGAGTCATTGGGGACATAAAAATGTCTCTCCTTGGAAGCCCAGGAGCAGTCAGTCGGGTCAGAAATAATGGCATGGTGAAGGTTTTCAAGCACGAGCGGAAACTTTCGTCGTTAGGTCACTGACTGCCCCTGGGTCTCCATGGATGACTAGTCTCTAGCAGTGACCATATCCCTATAGGCGTCCCATTAACGGGGAGTTCAACCCTTTTTTGGGGGTGGATAGAAAACGAAGACCTAAGACCTAAGACCCAAAAACGAAGATCCCCCCCCCCCCCCTCCCCCCTCAGAATAACTTATAAATAGCTAGAAACTGGTATCTCGACCTTTAAACGGTAAGAAATAACAAGATCTTCAATTATCAATGAAATTGATCAGGGTCTTCGTTTTCTTAATAACCCCCCAAATGTAGAAAACGAAGACACCCCTCAAAATCACCTGGAAACGGCTCGAAACTGCTTATAACGACTTCTAGACACTTGCGAAGTGTAAGAAACAACAGGATTATCAATTACCAAAATTCACCACCTTCACGAGTGGAAAGGAGTAAACAAGGGGACAACGCAGGGTAGTGTGAGCGGCCGCAACTTATTTAACGTGTTTCTGAATGACAAGCTAGGTTCCACTCCCGCTCTTTCTAAATATGCAGATGACTCAACCATTGTCGCACCAGTGTGGAAAGGAGGCAGTGATACGTCTAGTGATTTTAACTTGGGCGAACTGTAATTCGATGAGCTGTAACCCTAACAAGTGTAAAGAACTTGTCATAGAGAAGAAAGGGAACTCCACATTCTATCCTGTTGTACGTAATATACCACAACATGCCACTCTTGATTTGTTAGGTTTGACCTTTCAGAATGACTGCAAATTTTCTGCACACATAAAAGCTAAACTGTGCAAGGGCAACAAATGTCTACACGTGCTGAGAGTATGTAGAAAAGAGCGCTACAGCCAGATAGAAATTGATTCTCTCTTCTATAGTATTGTTCTCCCTAACATAACCTACGGACTATCCGTTTATGGTGCCTCCGTTGCGGAAATTAATGTCCTTCGGCAATTTCTAGACAGATGCTGTAAGTTACGCTTTATATCTACACTGTTAAATATTAGATCATTACTACAAAAACAAGATAAAGAAATTTTTCAAAAAGCTAAACCCTCTGAAGGTGTACTTACAGCAAGAAAAGAACAATCTAACCTACAATCTTAGACGTAAAAGCTTCCAAAGGCCCAAGATAAACACCGAACGTTATAAAAACACATTTGTAAATAGATTAATTTTTAAATACCATTTTTTATGATATTTTATGTCAGACATGTGTAACTAGTTTTTCGCATTTTTTAATCTTTTTATTCTATTGTACAATTTAGCTGAACTTTTAATGTTTTTATCCTGTAACATTGGATATGTATTTTTATCTAATGAGCAATAAAGAAATTTATTATTATTATTATTATTATTATTATTATTATTATTATTATTATTATTATTATTATTATTATTATTATTAAAAACGTTTGCGGGATTTAATTACGGCCAGTTGCTTTGTCCCAGGGGAAAGAAAGGTCATACATCTTCTCCACATCAGTGTTTCGAGTTCTCGGTCTATTTCTTAAGGTCCTCGTAAAAGGAGGTAAAATGACGCGGGCCTTAATTTCATGCGGTATCTTTTACAGCCAAGTGCAAAAATTCTACGAAAGACCTTAAAGAAATGACCAGAAAGAAACTGTGCAACTTTGCTTATTATGCCCACGGATCGGTGGATGATTTTCTCACGAAGTCGATCGAACACTGAACAGCCGGCTAATATGTGCCCTGTTTATCTAGAAACCTGCTATATACTTCACCATTCTGCAGAAATGTCTACATGATCTCAACTGTGTCCTTAATAGAAGAACACTGAATTGATCCGAATAGTATTTTGAAGTTAAATTACAGTTAAAGCATACTTTCAGTATACTTCTGTTTTGAAGTGATTGCAAGATCCGGACAAACCTAGATCGTCAGAATGTGTCTTTCAGTTTCAAAGTATACCTAAAGTACACTTTTCTTTGAGAAACTATTTTTCACATCCACTGAAGTTTGAAGAAGTATACGTAAACTACACTGAAGTATTTGAAGTATACATGAAGTACATTTGCCAAATATACTTCATTTATCCTTTTTTTTGGAAGCACAAAGGAAGTATACTTCAAATGTATTTTTTTCTGAGAAGTACATTATGAAGTATATTTAATTTCTGTAAGGGCGCGGTTAGTCATTTTTCTCGACGCGGTCGTGCACCTAGCAGACTAGCGATGAAGAAATTAAAATCTTTGTTTAAAGAAAACACAGAAATTGAGACTTTTTGTATGGAAGGGAATTCTGAAAAATACACCATTGTCGTCTAGAATTCATTGTTACGTTAAAAATAGAAATGATCTACACTTAAACCGGCACAGAAGTAACTGTAAGAGTGTGAGGTTTTTACTTAGGGCAAGACATGAATTAGTTCGAAAACAAGGGAAGGTTTATCTGTTGTCTAAGCATAAAGGAAGAGGCTATTTAGGTGGGGTGAGGTATCAAAATAGGGTTTTAAGTAAGTATTTGTCCCTCTGTACATGCAACTATCCGGACTCTGACGAGACGAGCGCAACTAGTTTGCGACTCACCTGACAGCCTACAAGACGAGACTGATTATCTTAACAACGTTTTTAGTAAGAACAATTACAACACGGACTTTGTTGGACGGAACACTCACAGTAACACTGATTCCAACACTCAGACCAACTCTGGCCCTGTTACTACAGTGACTAAACCGTACATCAGAGGCACCTCTGAAACTATTGCACGTATATTACAACCTTACAATATACGTGTTGCACACAAACCGATAACCACTTTGCGCGCCAGCGACTGCTTACTAATGTCAAGCACAGAGACAAAGCGGAGGACAGACAGGGAGCAGTATACAAGATCGAATGCTGCGACTGCCAGGCTTCTTAAATCGGCGAAACCGGCAGAAACCTAAGCACGCGACTGACCGAAAACAAACGAGCGACGAGGAATGGTGACGTCAACAATCACATTGCTGAGCACCATGCAGACGACACATAAAATTGACTGGGACTCTGCGACATGTACAACGTATTCTACAGACTACTATCAACGTCTTACTTTAGAAAGCTGGTTTACGAACTTAGAACAAACGCCACTGAATTGTACCCAACAGTTACCAGCGCCGTACAAACGACTTATTGACGAGATCAAGCAAAACTAACTACGAGAGAACGACTGGAGAACTGACAATTTGACTAACAATAGACGACTGTTTAACTGTGACAATAGACGGATCGAAACGCAACAATTACTGACTACGAGTCTTCATAGCCAATAACATCACGGCTTAACTGACAGACGACCAATAACACCGCGACGTAATTGACCAATCAGATCAATAACCAGAGTATAATACCATCAACTGAGTTGATACAACTCACTTTGACTCTGAGGGTGACTACCGCACAGGTTGTCGAAACGTCAGTCACTGTCAACAACGACAGTCAGAACAGTCCTATTCAGGACTACGTTCACCCGGACGATCAAACTCAACCTACTTTTAATATACTAAAAATCGGCCAAATTCCGGTCGGTGAGCATGTCAAAATTAAGAGGTAAACATTTTGAGCTTTTAACACAGTAATTGACATTATACGCCCAAACGAAAAATGCACAAAATGTCTTTTCACTTTTGCAGAGAAGTTAAAGAAAAAAGAATAACTACTACCTTGTTTTGGGTGGTAAAAAAGACGTTTTTTGTTTTTCAAAAATGTTAAATATTAAAATATTGGCTATTGCACAGGAAGACCATGCTCAACTCAAGCTAAATAAGTGTTCAGTCCAACTAACAACCACCATATGTCTTTTATTACGAAAATTAGAAAAAGTCAGTAATGCAGAGAACTCGAATCTTGTGTTGGAAATGTGGGAAGTTGGATTATTTCAAAATGATCGCCGGAAATGATCGCCGGTAAACCGGGTCAACGTGAACTTAATTATTTGCTTTGCTTGGAGTTACAGGTAAAGAGATAAAGAATGATCTTCCTTGTAAAGATGTCTTCTTTCCCTCTGACTGCATACGCGGCTGATGTACAGTTTCGCCTAACAAAAGATGACAGGAGATGAATGCAGTCAAACCTCCTTATCAGATCCGTAAGATACGGACAGTGCTGTCGTTAAAGAGACTGCATGAATGTCTTCTGCAATTTGATATCTGTTAGACCAACAAAACTTTCTGAAGTAGAGAGATTTCCGTATTTTTAATTAGCGATCTATAGTGGAGACAGTGATTTTAATGTGCTCGATAAGATCAGGGACCAGTTAAAGTTACTCATAGCATTATTGCAGTATGAACATTAAGTAACTTTTTGGTGTTTCACATAAATTCAATAGTACTCGTAATAATCCTCTGACTGAGTACAGCTGATTGGACACTTAACTTCTTAGTGGTCTGAGTGAAGGAGTCACAATTTATTGAATGCATTGTCTCAATTAGCCTACAGCTATTTTTCTTTTGTTTTTGTTGTTTCAGCCTATTGAACCACCAACCTACATTATATCGCCGGCAGGAATCATATACACTGTTTTAAGAATACCTTGTGCAGCATGGAGACTGTCTTGCCTAGAGCTGTCCTGATGGCTGTTGCATTGAACTGGCAGGAAGGGAGTTGAAATTGAACGTGCACTCACAATTTCTTCATCTGCAGTTGTCTTTCCCTAGGCAAAAAATTAAGATGTATCTTAGGCGAATAAAAACTGGGCAGTCTCAGTGGGTACGCAGGCAAAATAAAGGCTACACCGCTTTTGAGCAGAGGCAACAACGATTAAAGCACTAACGTTCGATATAGCAGTGATCGACTTTTAACTATATTAATATTATGCTTTTTTCTTACTTGGCTCTATCTTCTCTCTCTGCTTTTTAATTTAGGTGGCTTCTATAATTTCAGAGGAAATAGCGAAATGCACTGCGAGTTTCACTGGTAACTTTGGAGAGGTTAAATTCTCGAAGCCAATAAATCAATAAACACAGCAAACATAAGGAGGAATTTTAGAGGACCTTAGAGTGGCTACATTCAACAATTAACTGCCTCATATGTATGTAATTCAATAAATGCCAGGCAGAACTTTATATGTAGAAAACTTGTATATTATGATTATTATTGTGAGTTTTTCTCATCGTCTCGAAATACCTGTTCCTTTGACTTGCAATTATGCACCCTAAATCACGGAAATTAACTATTATTTTCTGCTATTAAGACTGACAAACAGTGTCGCTTAGTGCTGTTTCATAGATAACAGAGCTCTAAATTTGCGGTTCTTCAAATGATGTGCGCATTAAATTTTAATTTAAGTGTTGTTGTAACTGGATGGTTGGCAAAAGTCGTGGAAATTGTCACCTCATTTGTGGTTAATGGGCTCACAGCAAATCTCTGACCATCGCTTTTGGCTTGTTCCAGCCTACAATGCAAAGAGGTAACTACCTATGATATAATTAGTGATTTTGGGTGTGTGGACGAGGGAAGATGGCTCAGTAGAGTAAAGATAAAAAAAACCCGGCGGCATCTGAATGAAAAGCGGGTGCTCATGCACTTAAGCCAATAGTACTATAGGGATTTTACTATCCACTTACTATACGTCGAAATTTTTTCAAGAACGTTTCTCCACATGTACAGTTCCAGGCAAAGGAAAATAGAATAGTACACTGTGCAAATACAGTCGCACTCCATAAACGTTTACCCAACTGAGGAACAGATGGGCATTCCAAGATCCCCGCCGTTTATAGAAGTGGAGTCTGTTTTGTGTTGAGGGTTCCCAAAACGTTTTGCCGCGATACGGGATTTCCCTCATTTGAAGTTCGGGATTCGAGATTTTCGGAGCGACATTCCTGATTGAAGGTATGCACGGGAAGTGGAATGCCAAAAATAACTCTCGGGATTACTAGATTGCACGAAGTTTTGGGTCGGGATTACGTGATTGAAGAACCCTATTAGGAACCTTTTGGGAAACCTCTGTGTTGTAGAAACTGCATAAAATTGTTGTGTATTTGAAACCAAAAGTCGAGTTGTTCGTAAGAGAGAGTTATGGACAGTCCAATGGAGATCGACCTTATTTAGCGGACCGGTTCGACTGTTTTACCAAAGTTGCTATTAGGTTTAAATCAGCCTGTTTCAGAAACTTGACAGTGTCTGTGCAAAGAAAGTCCACAGTTTTACAGCTTACCATTCGGGTAAGCTGTGGCTAGCTCCGTATGACCCCTTGTATGACCGCCGCCTTGTTAGCTCAGTTGGGAGAGCGCCGGTCTGGCGAGCGGGAGGTCGCGGGTTCAAACCCCGGCCGGACCAACACTCAGGGTCTTTAAATAACTGAGAAGAAAGTGCTGCCTTTGTAATGACATCTGCAAATGGTTAGACTTTCTAGTCTTCTCGGATAAGGACGAAAAACCGTAGGTCCCGTCTAACAGCACCTTCACTGAATTGTTCTTGTGGGACGTAAAAGAACCCACACCACTATTCGAAAAGAGTAGGGGTCGTAGACCCCGGTGGTGTGGTCAACCTTTATGGGTTGTGAGATTAGGCAGGGATGGCACCTTGCATGGGACCTATGAGTCCCGTTCGTGCACATTCCCTCTGGGCAGGCCTGTGTCCAGAAAAGCTGGTAAATAAATAAATAAATAAATAAATAAAGTCATTTCAGAAAAAAAGTAAAGGAGTAAAGGATTGATTAGGATTGACTACAGCTTTTCTGTAATTTGAATTTCCCCCAAAAAACTTCACTTGCCGTCGGGCAAGTTAAGAATAGAATTCACTAGCCCGATAGCAAAATCCACTAGCCCAGTGCCATCGGACATGCTGGCTTCCGTTGCACGTCGGCTGAGAGTAAAACATTAGCAGCTGTTGTTACGGAACGTTTCAAGTTGGTTAACGTTTTTAAAAGGACTTTTTAAAAAAAATCTTTGTTACATGTACCTTTTTAGCTCCAGTCCCAGTTGCTGTTCAGTTAACCGAAGCTTTCCCTTCTTTTCTTCATTTATCCCTTCACAAACGTTTCTGCGTCAGCGTACAAAAAAGTGAACAAACAAACAACAGCCTTAGCCAAAGCCTTTGACAACCCTTGGCTAAAAACTGTTTTAGTATCTGTAAGGGGTAAAATTAAAGGTTCTAATCTTAAAAATTTCCTCGGCGAAATGCATTCCCCTGAGCTACTTATTTCAGCGAAAGCTAAGGAATTTACATCGAAAATTGTGATAACAAAGACAATAAAATTTTAGTTGTACACATGTACAGTCATCAATGAAGACGATACTGAAATGACTCGGCAAGAAATTGTTTGCAAAACAAGACAAACCTAAAGGAAGGGGCACACCTACATCAGCCCACGGCCTGGACAGTACCTCACGCACGCTCACAGCCATATCCCCTGGGCAGTGGCAGCCAGACAGCTTAGGACTCATTAACACGGCATCGCACTCCTTTGAGCACCAGCTCCACTCAACACATGGGAGCTGTTAGCTGGGAACAGCAAGGCAGTCCCCCCACAGCATGCGCAGGAAAAGCGGATCAGGAGTTACCCTGATCTGAGTGCTAACAAGGGCGAAACTGCTGTCCATGGCTACCACTGCCCGGTTGAGGTACTGGCCATGCGTGAGGTACTGGCCAGGCCGTGGGTTTGTGTATGTATGCCCCTTCCTTTAAGTTTGTCTTCTTGCAAAACAAGCCATTATAGAAAAGTTCATAAGAGCTATCTCTTAATCTTACATTTTTTTTCTTTCACTTAGGTTACGTTCACACGCCACTGGCTGAAAGATTTTACCGGATTCTTCTTTTATACGGGACCGTTCATTTTGCTCTGTTCACTCGGAACTTTGAAAGGCTTAGACTTGCTACAAGTCGACTTCTCATAAGTTCTTAAAAGTGTTCGAAGCGAGCTTCAATGCACGAGGTCGCGCAAGGACCGAGCGAGCGAGAAGTCTCAAGGTCGACTTAATTTATTTCGCCTGAATGGATTTTAATCATATTATGAATTCACGCGGATAAAAATGGCATAACCAACAAGGAAAAACAATAAAGCACTAGAAAGTCTATGAACGGCTAAGTATATAAATGGTTCCGTGTGACTGGAACACCTAAACGTACAAAGTTTCAACCGGTTCAAATTTCGTCTTGGTTTTGTGTGAACGTAGCCTTGAGGAGAGGTGGCTATATGCTTACACAGCTAATTCCAGCTCTTCAATTGTTAGTCCAAACTCCAGCTTGTTGTTTATTTTATCTGGAATGGAAATAGAAAGTTTTAGCTAAAATTTTCAGATCATCTTTGACAACTATGTTTTTTTTTTGCGAGTGAAATAGAGTTGTCCTTACTGCCGCGCCAGCTGTGTTTATAAAGCCCCTGTACATAATTAAGTGGTTACCGATATTTTTGCTCAGCCCCCCGTCCCCGCCACGTGTACCATTAAAAGAAAGGGAAAAAAGGGTACTGATCGGAGGAATCAAAAGAGTAAAGAAATGGCCAAGAAAATTAAGCACAAGCTAGGGGGCGTGCTTTGCATCAAGTTTGCCGGGTTATATCTTTGAAACGTATTAACTGACATGCGTACAGTGTTACTGTTGATCTACAGACCTTTTTCCTCCTTGTTCTCCACTTCTAGTTGATGAAACTTGGCAGTTAACTCTTTCAAGGTATTCTCTTCCTTTAAAACTGTAAAGAACCACAGGTTGTTATATTTTCCGAAGGAACAATAACCACATTATTCGCCCTCGTAGGGCCATCAAGCAAAGGCGGACTATTGATAAAATACTAACTAAAACAGTGGGGTATGTTCATAGAGACGTTCGACGCGCATTGCTATGGTTATGGTAGTTTGGACGAAATTGAGCGCTTTTTCGCCTAAGTCTCTGAATTCGCTCAGCCTCTTTCACTGTGATGCACGATTTACAGAATACCAGGATAGGAGATAGAACATTTTTAGGGGATTTTTGAAATGAATTTCTCATTTTGTTACAGAAAACCTTGTGTGAAAGCAGCTTCATATAATATATCTCCGTTCCTATACCTTCGTTACACTTCCGGTTTAGATAACGGAGCCTGGGACCCGGCAATAACATTCCAAAAGTTGCAAGGTTTCAATTTGACTTTATATCCAGGTTTTTTTTTGTTCAATACAAACCCACAGCCCTTGCAGCTTCGGCTTGCTTTCTCCACTGTTCAATTTCCTGATTTACATTCTCCTTGGTCTATCATCATGATAAAGGTAAAAGCACTAAAAATTAGAACAGTTTGAGACAACTGAGTTTGATCTAATGATCCGCCTTTCAAGGGGGAATTTCATAACAAAAATAGTCTAAATCCTTGGCAAGATAAGGTGATGTCTTTAGCCCCTCATGGCACTAACTGCGGAGAATCGATTGGCTTGGGCGGGGTTCGTACTTATCCGTTTTTATGCCTCCATCAACCCGTTTTCTACCAATAGAACGGTTTGGGAGCAATTTACGTGTTTCAAGGCGTGGTCTTATGGCCCTGTCAGTCTGAAAAGCAGAAAAGTTCGGCCAAGAATTGTTTAAAATGACGATAAAAGTGTTTCAAACTGTTACAGAAATTATTGGTCGTCTGGGAAAGTATCGATACACACTTGATAGGGATTGGTTGTTTTGTTCTCAGTAATCGCAGTGTCAGAGTGGACTAGTTTCACGAAGTGATGAACAAAAAGATCACGTAAAGAAAAATCAAAAAGGTTTTTACAACTAACATCTCAGTTATTGTGCATTAAACGCAGCCAAAATCTTGTTTCGCAGAGCTATTATACAAAAGAGGTTTTTTTTGTGGCGAGTGCAAAAATGCATGGCCTCATCTTGAACATAATGTTTAGGTTAACCATAACTTACATAGTAGTATCTTGCGTCTCTAAAATTGTTCGTCAGTTCTCCGAGATGTCTTTCAAACTCCTGTCTGATATAATAAGAAAAATGGCAGTTTCCCACATTAAAAGTGTTTTAGGTAAACCCAGCCCTTAAAGAATGACTGATTAACAGGTTATAAAACCGGGAGTCAAACTCTCATGTCTTCCTGCACCAGCGTCCCCGGCCATAGATATCAAGTAACTCCAAAAGAGTTTGCTCTTTACACCGGTGGCAAGTTACTAAAATGAAGTCCCTTTGATTCCATATAATTCCATCAGAAATTCCTTTTCTTTCGTACCACTGGACAAACCCATTTTCTATGGGGCCGTACTTTATTTCATCCTTTATTAATCTTCTGTTAGCAATAAACTATAAAGTATACACGAAAGCACTGGTATATGAAAAAAGGACCATTGGTACAGAATTCGATCTCTAAAAATAATGGAAAATTTCAAAGAAACTGAGCGAGGCCGGCGCGGTCCCCTCGACACAGCCCTCCCTATTTTCTATTGTCCCCCCGGCTCAATCTGCTCATGATTGAAACTCACAATTCCATTTGCTCTTTTTCCATTTCTTCGTCAATTTTTCTGCGAAGTTCTTCAATTTTTGCTCCCTTTATGTCGTTTAGTTCTTTGAGCCTGTAGATCACACAATGAATAAAGTCGACTTAGAGTCTTTAGGTAGGAGGCACAAGGATAAGCTGAGAGCATAAAGGGGTTTAAAACAATTAACCTTCTGCTGAAAATTGACAGGTATTAAAGGAGTAAAACCTGTTTGCTTGCATCTGTGTTTGTAGAACTTTCTGTTTTGCAGCATTTACCGTTTCTGAAAAAAGGACATAAATTTTTATCAGCCACTTTTTGTAGGCCTAGATCATAAATAAGCTATTATAAATAAGATGTATAAGCTTATGTAAAGAGTTGTTGCTCCTCACTAGTCAAAAAGTCGATCGAGAGATCTAAGCTAAATAAGACTTAAGCTTAAGCTTAAGTTTACAGTTAAATTAACACTCACCCTGCATTTTACAATTTCTTTCGCTGCTTTGTAGGAATTTTGCCTGGTCTGTAAAAAATAAGATAATCGCACCAGAAATTGTCAAGATGATTTCAAACTCCTAATATTTAATGATAGAAATATCCACAAACTTCATACTAACTTACAGACTTCGAGCTTCATTTCCAAGGTCTTGCAGCGAGCTTTCTCTTCATTAAAGTGCTGTTGTAAACGCTCCTTTTCTATTTTAGTATTTATCCCAATAAATGCATGGGGTTAAATGATATTAACTTAGATGCAAGGTGTAGATTGCAGGCAAAAATAAGAGAGAAATAAGTATTATTTAAGCTACCTTATTGGTTTAAGCTTATGCTTAAGTCAAAAGTCAACGAAAACTAACCCTGTTGCAGCTCGCGAAGCGAGTTGAAGATGACATCGATTCTAAAGTTTGGAGAGCCAATAGAGCCCAAAACGTTATTCATATTTTTCGGTTCTGAGGACAGAATACTTTTTAGAAAAGCTGTTTAGGAAAAGAAAGCAAGTATTAAACGATAATTTGATCGTTTGTACCTAGTTTTAAAGTGCGGGGAAGCGCGGGAATTTCCTCTGCAGCCGTGGAGTTTCCCGCCATTTTCTTGCGAGCACAAAATCACTTTGCTCAGCGGTTGTACAAGTGTCTCCAATAGGTACATCATGTATGGACTCGTTGTTATCTTGTAAGGAAAGCTGCACATGTGATTGTTCGTCAGGTAATCGGCGACTAAAAGCGATATTTTTGGTGCCTGTTACCTTTTATGATACTTTGTTTAAACTATGGTGAACCCTTCCAATGTGAAACAAATAGGAATCCAACTTGCAGATCAAAAACAGTAAGTTAAAGGTGCCCTTCTTCAACGAGACAAAAGCTGATGTGGTTACGAGCATAAGGTTTAGTTGTGCACCGTTTGCCTCTTTCAGTCCTTGGGACTTGGATTTTTATCTTTATTTTAAGATATTTTTATGGAACAAGTTATGCCTGTACGCTATTACTGACCATGTTTAGCAGATCTCGCCGCCCGTCTGCAGAGTATGGCAGATCAATCGACGAGATCTCGCGCGTGCAAGGCCGTTTTTAGGCCCTCATTACTAATAAAATTATTGTTAAAAGACTCGCGCGTGTACCTGACATACTCTGCAGGAAAAGGAACCGGAAAATCCCTTATTTACTAGGCCGGGGGCAAGGATTATATGATAACAGCAAAGCACAATCCTCTATGAAGAGTTAGAATACAAAGAGTAAAAGCTCATGCTAGCCAGTTCCAGACGTTCAGATAGTAGAGCAGGGAAGAAAAAATATGACGAGGAAAAAAATGGGGGAGAATCGCTTTTTTCTCCTCATTTTCCCTGCATATGATTTAACTTTCTCCCCACCATCTGAACACTTTGCACTACTTTCTTAATGTCTGGAACTGCCTACTGGTAAGGTCATGCAGCTGAAGATAAAAAAGAAATCCGAACTTCCAGCTGGCGAACAAACAGTACAAGATCACTCTACGTGAAGTGTTAAAGCCGTGATTGATTGATAGTACTGCTATCACTTAATTATTTGGTCGTAAAGAACAAATTTGGAGTTGGGGAGGGGGAGTACTTAATGAATTTCTCACTCTAAAAAGTGGGGGGATAAATGAGGATTTAATGATAATTCAAATAACATGACGATACATTCAAGAAACATCAGTTTATTAATATGTGAATCAAATTACAGTAATCATGGTGTTTGTGTGTGGTAGCAGTATATTATGATGTTGGTGCCTCATTTGATTAATTTTTGCAGGTCATTAACTGACAGATTTCGTGCACTGTTCACACTGAGAAATCTTGGTGGACATGAGGCCATTGACTGTATTTCAAAGTGTAAGTTGGAAAAAGGCGCTTTCTAGATAATATATTACAAAAGATACATTCCTTGTGAAATCCAGATGAAAAAAGCATGTACAGAGCTTTTTGACAACAGTTGTGATTTGAATGAAGGTGCTTAGAGGTTTGCATGTACATGTAAAACCTCTTTATTTCCCTTCCTTCCATCTTTTCTTCCCTCTCTCTCTCTCCCCCCCCCCCTACATTCTTCCTCTCTGTCCCACTTTTCCTCCCTCTCCTCCCAAGAGCTCAGGGGTTAGACAGGTTGCTTTTACCAGAGAAATGATTTTTGTGATTACATAAACATTGTGAGTTTCTTCATCTGTAAGTCCCATACAACTCTTGGTGATACTTTTCCTCTTTTTTTAGGTTTTGATGATCCATCAGCTTTATTGAAACATGAGTTAGCATATTGTCTGGGACAAATGCAGGTATATCTCATCTGTGCAGTAGAGTTCAATATTATTATTATTTACGTTGTATATTAATGATAATATTATTGATTGTTATTAATCCCTTTCCCCACTGGACTAAACAGCAACAGTCAAATATTTATTATAATTTTAAATAATTTTTATTTGATCATTACGAACTTTGCAATCATCAAGTGTTGACAGGATCTTGTCTTGTTCAAAGTGTTCCATATATAGTTTTCCTTAGTTGGTACAGTAAATGTTTTTTGTTGTTAACAGTCGCTGTTCTTACGTAAATAACTCTTCATGTCTTATCTTTGTTAGGATGAGTATGCAATTCCTGCATTAGTAAGGTAATTATGTGCTTGCTAAAAGTCTTTTTTGGGCCAGGGAATTTTCATGACTACTCCAGTTGATAGAAATACAATTCCCCACCTATGATTTATTATACAGACCCAGGAAAACGTACATGACTCTGTGTACTTCAAAATGTTAATGTCAGTGCTGCTTTTCCCCTAGTAGTATTCTAGCAAGCATGTGAATTTCAATTATTTTTCTTGACTGAACCTATGTCTGAAATACAGGCACACTGTGTCTCTGGACTCAGTCTTTGTAATTTTCACTGTTGTTGTTATTGTTGTTGCATTTTTTTTTAAACTTTAAAGATGCAAGCATTGAATTTGTTTTACCATTTAGAGTTCTTAAAGACAAAACTCAGGAACCCATGGTGCGACATGAGGTAATTATGTAAGATTTCTTGAATTTCCTGAATGTGTAGCAGTTGCTATAAATAGCACTTGTTGTATAGCCTTGTAGCTATGATTTATTATTGGTCACTGTTATATGTATCTGATTTCAAGAAAGTTTGTGTGCTTTATCACTTGGACTATTGTACTGAATGTGCATTATAGTTCAGATTATTGCATTTTGATTATAATGTTATTGTAATATTCAGGCAGGAGAGGCACTTGGTGCTATTGGTTCTTCTGAAGTACTTGATGTCTTAAGAGAATATGCAAAGGATCCCCAGACAGAGGTGCAAAGTAAAACTGTTGAAATTGAAGAGCACAGTAGTGGAAAAATGGCTTTAGTGACAAATTTTATTAAAATTAAAGTAAAAGTTGCTCAAACATTTGAAAAGTTTCATGTGCAGGCTCTTTTTGCAAATTATAATAAAGCTTATAACGCAAAATAATAAAAAATGGGGGAGAATTGTTTTTTGTTCTTGTTTTCCCTGCGTATGATTTAACTTTCTCCCCACCATCTGAACACTGCGCTCTACTTTCTAAATGTCTGGATCCGGAACTTCCTACTAGTAAGGTCATGCAGCTGAAGATAAAAAAGAAATCCGAACTTCCAGCTGGCGAACAAACAGTACAACTTAGATCACTCTACATGAAGTGTTAAAGCCACTTAACGACATTTTTCCACTGGAATTTTTATTTAAAGTCAAATACCTTAACAGTAAACTGCAAAGCATGCACGTTAGACATCTATTAGGCATATTTGTCATCCATTCTAAAAAATTCAATCGTGTCTGCTCATCAAAATAATTAAACAGGTCCTGAACACATTATGATACAACTTGACTGAGTGAGCTTGGCTTGTCATCCTACTGGTAATGCTCTAAATATCCAGGTTTCTTCTTAATAACAGGTTGCAGAAACATGTCAACTTGCAGTACAGAGAATAGAGTGGCTGAAAGAACAAAGTTCACAAGAAAGTGAAAGCCTGAGGTTAATTATTCCTTATAAAAACTAATAGATAGATTACAAATAATTATACGCTCAATAATATTTTTTTCTTGCTGAAAAGGAACAGGAGAGTTAAACCGAATGATTTATTGGTGGTAAACCTTTGCTCACTGATTGTCAATCATCCCTTCGTAGAATATTCCCTTCAATGCAAAACTTGCAGTTACCATTCGACAAATATCTAAGCCCGCGCATGCCTCTTGTTTTCTCCAGTGAAAATTGTGACACTAAAAGTTCAAGTCCGTTGTCAGTAGAATATTACATGTGCATAAACCATGCAGGAACAAGAGGATGGGGTGAGAGACTATGCTGTGGGATGACATTTCCTTATCTCCTCAGATCTATCCTTCTTTAGTCCAAGATGCATATACACTGCAGTAACAGGTTCAGCTGTATCTGGAGAATTTTTCTCAGTTATACGTGTACCGTCTCTCACTTTGACCACAGTTTCAAAATGCTGAGATTCTGTCATGGTCTTTCCTCTGGGTTTCAGGCATCTTCAAAGTCAAAAAATTTGGACATAAAAAATGTCAAGCCCTTTAAGGGCTAGGTCCTTGAAGAGTGCCTTATTTTTTGATTGGTGCTTAATCTAGGCACACTCTTTAACTTCATAATGTAATATTATTATCTCTCTTTATAGCACAAATCCATATAAGTCAGTTGATCCTGCCCCACCCTCCACTGTACAGGACACATGGATGTTAAAGAACACATTGCTTGATGAATCTTGTCCATTGTTTGAAAGATACAGGTACTGCACAATATGTGATTAGCTAGAATTGAGTAAGGTTTAACTTTTAACACCTTGTCTCAATAGATGCAGAGAAAAGGTGTAACCTGGTAAAAACAACATGTTTTTCACTTGGGCTCATCAATCCTGGCAGGGTCACCACAACCCAAGTGGCACCAATAATGGCAGGTCCTAGACCACACCACTGGGGACTACATCCCATACTCTGTATGAACAGTGTGTGGGTTCTCTTATGTCCCACAAAATTTATATGTGCAAGGGTTGTGACAGGATGCCTACAGTTTATTGTCCTTATCTGAGAAGGCTAGAAAGATGTCTTTACAAAGGCAGCACTTTCTTCTCAGTTATTTTAAGACCCCAAATGTTGATTCAACCGGGGTTTGAACTATTGGCCTCCCGCTTGGCAGACTGGTCCTTATCCAGCTAAGCATGAGCATGTCAAGATGTTCCTGTTTTGGAATACACATTACTTTTATTAAATTACCACCACAAGTACTACTACAACCAAATAATACTGATAGCATGTTGGTGTGTACACAGGGAAAAAATATTGAATTGTTTAAAATGTTACTCTTTTGCTTCAGGTTACAGGTTATACATGTACATGTAAGTCCTTTCTTGCATCTACATGTAGATCTCATCCCTTTTTTGACTCATTCTTTCAACTAGGGCAATGTTTTCATTACGCAATGAGGGAGATGAAAAATCAGTGTTGGTAAGTTGATTACGACTTCTAATTCAATTCACACTTAATTGATATTTTTGATACTCCCTTGAAATGGAACTTACCCAGTCTATTACCAGTCTTCCATAACGATAGATAATAATGTAAATGCTGGGCCAAGGTTTTCAAAGCTGGGTTAGATACATTTTAACCTAAAGTTAGTGTGAAATTCAAATCTAGAGTAAAAGATAAAAAGGCAACTTCAGTTGAATTCTCTTTGTCTACAATTTAATGATTTTATGCTCTATAAAGAATCAAATAAATTTTATTGTACTGGTATCCATGGAAATTTTCTTGAACAGCAGAAAAAGAATCCTGGGTTATTGCCAATTGGCCTTTGATTAGTAATGGGCCCAGGTGTTTATCAGTGGCTAATCCAGACCTTAATTTCAGTTCCATGTAAAGGGAGGGGGGCACTCTCTGGCCAATACTAAGTTATCAGTGCCTGAGCCCTGCACCATGGCCCTTTGTTTTGTTGCAAATATGAGGGGGTGGGGATAAGTCCCCCAGCCCCACCTTTAGCTCTGTCACTGATACCTACATGATACAGTGTAAGTGTAAAAGTAAACTTTAATATTTGAATTTGGCAGGCATTGGCAGAAGGACTTAAGTGTAGCAGTGCATTATTCAGACATGAGATTGGTGAGTTAATTACTGTTGTTTGTTTGCTGTGCATGTAGCTAATAACTCACATGATTGGATTTCACAGGTGAGTAAGCGTAGCCTGCATAGCAAGCGTTTCCTCACGAGGTTCGTCTAGAAAGCTGGGACAAGACAAAAAAAAATGAATGATGGGGGAGGGGGAGGGGAACGAAGGAACCGCTTGCCCACAAACCCCATGATTTTGAAGAACTGTGTTCGCCCACGAACGCAGCTTCTGATTGGCGGGGTGCGGGTAGTGTTGATTACTTAGCATTCGAAACATCAATCAAACCAGGTATGCTTTGTTTTCGTGCGTCACAGATCTGGTCTCATCTGATTTGTGGTCACAGATTACAAATGCTTTGGACTGATATTTATTGGAATCGTGTTTGTGCGAAGGTTTGTGAGATCAGATTCATCAAAGTATAATGGGAGATCAAGCAGTGGAGACTAGGGAAGGCCAATTTATTGAGAGTGACGGCGTGCAGATCTGACTGGCAAAAATGGACTGTTTGTTGGAGATAACATCAACATAAATCAGAACATCGGTACTCAACACTAGCTAAAGCCACCATGGACAAGCGATTTGTCAGCTTTTTGAAATGAAAAGATTCTTTTTGTTTATTGGCAATTTAGCGGCATCTATTGTAGAGAACGTTTCGACACAGGCTGAAGAGCAGCCACTCTGCAAAACTTATACCCGGCAGAGTGAATTGTTCCGGACAAATCATTTTTGACGTGTCGACAAGGTTTCAGACGAGATAAAGCCACACAATAAAAAACAAGAAATTCTGTAGCATTCGCTCATAGTCTTAACTTTCTTTTATCGTAACTCTTTTTTATTACACTTCTTGCAATCGCCTGCAACGTGTTCTATTAGACAACAAAGTAATTTTACAAATCTGGTAATCCAGGGGTAATCTGTTCGTTATGTTTCTATTTTGACGAGCTGTCAATTTACAAATGAACCGAACCGTGAAATATCAAGGGGCGTTTTCCAGAATCGTGGGGTTTGCGGGCAAGCGTTTCCTCTTCTCCCCTCCCCCTCCCCCTTCAACCTTTTTTTTACTTCCCCTCCATTTTTCGCGCAATAACTCGATTTGAAATGCTTGCTAGGCAGGCTAGAGTAAGCCCAATGTCTCTTTTGAGGAAGCAAGCCCTAGCTGTTAAAAATATATATGAAATGTAATTTTGAAATAATTATTTTTCAAACCATTTTGAAGTCACAAAACTGGAAAACCAAATGTCTTATAATTCCTGAAAGTGTACATGAGAGTACTTAGAAAGCTTAGTAGTGCATGGAGAAAATCTTACCCTTCTGTTAAATTTGAACAATATCTTAATGAGAATTAATTTTTCTGTATGTATATAGTGTATAAATCTTTTCTCCAAGTTGTTGTCAGCACCACCTTGTTTTCTAACTTTTTACATAGCATATGTCCTAGGACAGATTCAGCATGAGGCAGCCATTCCACAGCTTATAGAGGTACTGTATGTCAAAAATGCCGGGATTATGTAACCGTGCACTAGATTTCATCAATTTCATGTACGGAAATTTATCAGGTTTAACCCTTTAGGTCCCAAGAGTGACCAACATCAATTTTCTCCAGATAACATCAGCAGATCAACAAGAGTTAAAGGTTATGAGAATTACTAAATTGATTACCAAAGGGAGAATGCTTTGATCTTAAACCAAATTCCCGGAACTGTTCTTAAAATAGCTAGCCTGCGAAAACAGCCGCTTCTCCTCTCTCCTCGCCGCTTTTTTGAAACATCCCCCAACAGCGATGAGCGAGGAGAAACGTCTCTTTTTACAGGCTGTTCGTAAAAGAAATGTAAACTATGGAGATCAGTCTAGAGAATTTGTACGTGGATCTTGGGGCTTAAAGGGTCAATACATGAGGCCGAGCTGCATGGTGTACCTGAGCCCTGTTCCCCTCTTTGAAAAACTGCCCTCTCACCACTTTCATGTCCAAAAATAAAATAGTGCCAACTTGAGAATTATGGTACTTTGCCTTCATTGGTAAAATGATATTCTCCTTATGCTGTTATTTCCCTATAAGAAATGATAAGAATATATTTATTTGGTATCTATTTGATACTTTAGAATCTTGAAGATTTGAAAGAAAACCCAATGGTGCGACATGAATGTGCAGAGGCTCTTGGTTCAATAGCTAAGGTTAGTATTTCCAATTTTCTAGGGATTTTGCTGCATACTTAACAAAGGCTGGTTCACTAGAGATAGTGTGCAGACAGAGTCGTATGAAGATGGAGTGTAGACAGTGTCGTATAAATAGTGCCTATAAAAGTGATACTTTAAATAGATTTGTATAGGCATCAAATTTTCCTCTGATGTTTCTTATAACTTTTTTGGTAGGTTGTGATCTAGTGAATACCAGAGTCACATTATTAGTTAAGATGAAGCAGAAGAGAAAAACCATTCCCTGGTTTAAAAATTCTAGCCAGAGACTTTAAAAAAATTATCGAGACTCTGCAAAGCAAAATCACCCGAAAATGAGACTTATCACAAATGCTTCCAAGATTTCGAGATAGGGCTAAAATTTTATGGACCCATGTTTTTCGAGGAACCATTTTAAAGCCCTTTTATTATTCTTTTTTGCTGATCACCATCTAATATAAACTACTGTCTTGTGAAATTTATATTTGTTTCCAGGATCAATGCTTAACTGCATTGGAGAAATATTCAAAAGATCAAGAAATGGTTGTCAAGGTACACTTTTATTGTAGTTTATTAACAAAAGGGATTCCAGAAACTGCTGCTTATAAGCCCTGGCTTTAAGGATTTTGGGAGGGCTCCAGGGGCGTAGCCAGGATTATTCAAAGGGGGGGTCACAGAGGCTACTCACCAGATTGTCATGTTGACTATATATGGTCTATACCGATGCTCTCCCTCGTGTATCGGCGGGCTCAGTCGTATTATCGCGGCATGAAGGCCCATATTAACTAAAGACAAGAGCCGTTGACGCAAATACTTTACAAAAAAACAAATTTTAAAAGTGGGCTTTTCAACAATGGCTTTTACTGCCAAGATATAGGTTGTTTGCTCAAAAGAAGGCCTACCAAGGGGGGTCACGGGCACCCCAGGACCCCCCTAGCTACGCCCCTGGGCTCTTAAGCAGAGGGGCTTTGATTAATATCGAAGGGGGCTTATAACCAGACTAGAAAAAGCGCCATGGCATGTTCTGATCAAAATATGCTTTATATTTTAATACTGGTTTTTAATTAGGCTTAAAAACATCATGTCGATAACAGATCCATTTTAATACAAGCTTTAAGCTAGAGTGGGGCTTATATCCATGGGGGATATTAGCCCCCTCTAGGATTTTTTTTAATTTCATTTACAAATGGCTGATAACTTCAGGGGGTGAGGGGCTTATTATATAAGCTGCAGTTTACAATATTTGAGCTCCCTTAATGTGTAATTGTGGGTGGAAAGAGTTATTTCTCCTTACATATTATATAGTATACAAATCCTTTTCATTTTTGGCAGCTATTTCAATTTCTACTTTTGAGTTTATACAGCTGAAATTTACCGGTTTTTACTTAATTTTTTCTTGCTAAAATTGCAGTAGGATGATCATGTGACCAACTAATTCAAAAAGCCTAGAAGGTGGATGACTGCTTGTCTCTCCCTCTAATTGAACAAAAGAAGTATTGCAGTTTAGAGATACTTACAAGTGGAAATCCCACAGGTAATGGGAAATTGTATTTTATTTCAGGAGAGCTGTGTTGTCGCACTTGATATGTATAAATACGAGCAGAGTAATGAGTTTCAGTATGCAGACTCACTTGTCAAGCTTCAAGAAAAATGACAGACAGTTGCTATGACAACCTGGACCCACAGCACCGAGGAATGCAAATTACTCGATGACATTAATTTTCTGGGATAGGCCATTTATATATGAGAGTTCCAAAAACTCTCACTTTCAAAATGAGATTATGTGCAAAACCTTTCATATGAAAATGAGTTTTATGTGCATGAAATAATTTATTAAAAAAAAAAAGATTATCATAACACTAGTTTTACATTTAGCCTCACTTTGGAACAGAAACTTGGGGTAACTCACACCAGAAATGGCCTATTGCCAAATAAGATGGCAGTGCTTTCATAAGGAGACAGACTAGATAAAGGATAAATACAGAAAATCAAGACTATGCTCTTGCAGCACACCCAGTGACCCCTGGCATCTAACTAGGAGACTAAAAATTATTTTTTTCATAGAAATCATATGCTGGGCACCATAGGTGTCACATGTTCAGAGCACTGGGCTTCCTTCAATTTTTCTTGGAAAAGTGCATGAGCAGAGTATGAAGAGCACTGTTTATTGAGTACCTTTCTTTTTTAGTACCATTGAATCCCAGGGGAGGAGGGTTCTTCCTAGAATTAGACAAAAACAGCACAATTGCCTCACAAATTTAGAAGCAAAATTGCCTCTTTGCCTTCTGCTTGATCCCTCTGATTCCATAATTTGTATGTGTTGTATATTTTAAATTTATATTAATTACTCTTCAAAACTCCTGCCAACATATATTGTAAAACTAGCTATATTTACATGATTAATTATTCTCTGAAATTTTTGTAACTATTGTGAACACCATATTGCTTCCATTTTTGTAATATGTGTTTGCCTACACCCAGCTTGGAAATCAGCTTTTGTTGTGTGGCTAGCATAGTGAAATAAATGTGTTGAAACTTGAAACCAAATATGTCATTTCGGTTAAAAGGCTTTATAAGGTAGATGCATACACAAAAAGTGACTAAGTTGGAATTGCAGAAAAATTACATTTGCCTAAAGCGACTAAGATGGGATCTATAATTAATTTTTATTGACCACAGAATGGACTATAATGAGGTAGGGGTTCTGAGAGGCCAGCAGCTTGAAAAAATTGACCCATGTAACCTCAAGGAAGAAACATGCCACTTTATAACCACAACCTTTATTGAATTCTTGAAAATAGAATATAATTATGTCTAATTAACTTTCACTTGAATGTAATCCTTAGTGTACAGTGTTTTCTTTACAATACTGTACATGTAGGTCACATTTTTATGCCCTTGCATGTCAATAAATGCTTCATTGCTTTTTTTTTATACATGACTGTTACCTTCAGTTGGTAAGAATTTTATCTGGCTACAAGCCAGGGCCCGGTTCCTGAGAGGCTGATTAGCGCTTATCCAGGATTAAGATTTTGTTCCATTTTTTGTAGTTACCTTCTTATGCATTGCTAAGAAGAACATTTTGCGTAAATCATTACCGTATCTCAGAGGAAAGGCTCAACAGTATTTTGTAACCTTGAGTTAAATGTTCTTAGCAAGAAAACTGCGCTTAAAATTTCGCTCAATCCTGGGTTAAACTTAACCATCTTTCTAGGAACCGGGTCCTGTACTTTAAATCCTTACTAAGGACAAACTTACTTCTCATAATGTATGCATTTTTGGCATTTATGATGCACAAAGTATAACTTTACAACTATGTTAGAGTGACAAAGAAAAAAGTTCCCTTAAGACTTCCAACATCGTGTAAAAAAAAGGTAAGGCCTTGACACTTACAGTCAAATCTCTTAGTTATTTTCAGTTCAGCTTTAACCAAAAAATGTTGAACTCTCCATGACATAGCCCCTTTGAGGCACTAAGACTTAGTGACCTTTGACACAATTTCAAAATTAATTTTCCAAATACTTTACAATCTGATACCATGTAATAATATCCACAGTCAGGCCAGGTCAAGGGTACCCCCAAGATTACATTAATGAATCAATTACTCAAAAGTTGAATCTGTTGGTAGTTGAAGATTTCAGATTCATCTCTGCATTCTCGCATGCGTAATGAGTTAACACATGAGGTAGTTATGAAATTTCTACCCACTCAGTTTCCTTGAATTTGATGTAAATGTCTTCGAAGCAGTTTATGTGTAAGTAAGTATTAATTTTTGTTAATATAGTTGTTCACAGAGTTGACACATACAGCTGTACAATAAATTGATCACCCTTCCGGAATTCATGTTACACTGAATAGTTTTATGGTTTAATAGGCGAATAGACCTTAACTTAAATTCTTAATACATCACAAAATATTCAGGGTTCATCTAGTTTTTTGGATGCACTATTAAAGACTGGACTAGACTTTTTTCAGGTCTGGAAAAATAGTTTGCATCTTTCAAGACTTTTTCAAGAATTAAAAGACTGTATGAACCCTGAATATTACAGCTGAAATGATCATCAATCTACGTCTTTATTGTACAGAACAATAAAAAGTCATTTGACAATAACCTACCCTCAAACCCCAACAAAATTTAAGTATGTGTATAAAGAAAGTTTCAGGAAACATCACTGAAAAGTTCTTGGCACACCACATTGTATCGTAGTTAAAAATATTGCATAAATTTTGTGGCTTTATCATAACATGTACAGAGAGTAATGTCAATATTCAGCTTTCTCAAGTGAAAGCAAGGGGGTAGCGGGTAGGGTTAAAAGAAACAAAGTTGTTATCCACAGAACTGGAATGGGACAGATGTGTATATGTTGTGGTTTAAATTTTTCCTTGGTTTAAAATTTTTAAAACCAGTTTAATTTTTGGTTTTCTTTGTCTCTGATTATGGTAATTGATTTTAGACTAAGGAAAGTAAAAATTAAACTGGTTTGCAAAATTTCAAACCAAGGAAAAATTTAAACCACAACATATATATGACTCTTGTCATCAGTTATGCAGCATTCTCCAGATAAAGAGCTTGACACTTCAGTTGTTAATAACTTGCCCCATACATGTAGCTGAGTGAGCTGAGAGGAAAATCATCTTAGATAATTTTTTGACAGTCTTGTCCTGAGTTAAGCAGCTTTCTCCAGAGAAAGAGCTTGACACTTCAGTTGTTAATAACTTGCCCCATACATGTAGCTGACTGAGCTGAGAGGAAAATCATCTTAGATAATTATATATGCCTGAATGAATCTATGCCATTCTGAAGTTTGTTCCAGTTCTACAAAGTACATGTATTTCATGATGTTCTCAGCAAGCAGCAGTGTCATTTGACTTCTAAATCTTCTTACATCTATGTTGGATAACAAAAAAAGAAACTGAAAAGGAAACAAAATATCCATGTTAACTTAGTTATTATTGACCACTTGCATGTACATGTATGACATGTAAAGCAGTCAGTTTTACAGCTTGCCATTTGGGCAAGCTGTGCAGTGTAGCTAGCTTCTACTTGACTAAAAGTCATTTCAGCTAGCATGCAAAATAAGTTTATGATGAGCACTGACTACAGTTCTTCTGTAATTTGAACTCCCCCTACAAAATTTCACATGCCCGTTGGACAAGTTAAGAACAGAATTCTCCAGCCCAATAGCAAAGTCCACCAGGGACAGGCTATTGAACAGTACCGGTACTTTCCTTGCATACTGTAAAGTACAGTACAATATTATGTTGCAGTTAAAATTCATGCATTTCAGTTTAAGATGATTTTCATTTGCATTCCATTTGTAGTTTCATTAGATTTCAGGCAACTGTTTGCATGAAATGTTAAAAAGTCCAATCTAAATTATGGCGTTTAATGTTTCTGACTGACTGGCCGAGTACACGTACATGTATATTGTACAAAAAGTATTAAAAAGCAACTTACCATTTAACATTAAGCACTAGCTAGTTCTGCTGGTAGAGTCGCTTTGGGGTGCTTGCTCTCAAAATGCTGTTTGTATGTCTTTGGGTCAGGCATCTGAGACTGAAAAATATCATTAAGTAATAACAATACCATAATTTAACCACTTACAGCAAAGAATGATTAAAATTTAATCATTAATGTGAAAATATATCAAGTCTGCAATCCATTATTTAGAAAGGTCAGGGCTCTAAAGTAGACAGCTAGGATGTAATTTAAGAATGTAGCTTAGCGATCGAGTAGCAAGGTTTTTAGCTGGTTGCTGGCACTTAATGAGAACCCTAGCCTAACAGTCCTTTGTAATGGTTTTGTCTCCTGAAGTGTTACTAGCAACTACATGGATTAAGTTTCAGCACCAATACGAAGACAAAATTAGAATTCAGGTCAGTATTATATGACTACTGGGAATAATTCCTTAAAAAATGAGTAAACTCTCAAAGTGTTTGAAGGAGGCCAAGATATGGCTCTTCAAAGTTGCAAAGTTTCACAGTAAGTATCACAGAAGGGTAAGTTTGTGCCCCCTCCCCCATCTCATACTGGTTTTTGTAGAATCATTTTTTGTACCCCCCAAAAAAAAACCTGGAAGGGTTTATTTCCACAAAATCTTTGCCAAGTTGTGCAATCTTAGGCCTGCAAAACATGACTGTTTCATTATTGAGAAATAATGCAATCAACTGTACCCTACTTGAATTAAGTTTTTTCCTCTTCTACTATGAATTTTCTGCAGAGCCCTGACATACCTTGCAAACACTACAAGTGAAAATCAAGGCCTTCAGCGCAGCGCCTTTTTGATCATGACTTTGAGCCTTTTTTAACTTCTCCTGCTTCTGTTGATTTTTTTGCTGTGATTGAAATTTTTGATGACCACGAGCCATTGTTAACAAGACTGCAACATAGATAAACAGTGCATGCATGTAGTTACACTTATGTTAATGCACAAAGCATTGCTTATCAGAACACTAAGTAGATATACATATTTCCCTGAACAAATGCTTTTGGTCACCAGGAGATCTCTCTTTTTATATCATAATTATGAAAGTCTACTGTGTAAATCAGTACAATATGCTAACAGTAAATAACAGGGATTTCATTTCTGACTGGACGCCAGACGCAACATCCACACCCATGTTTTTGTTTGAAAACAGACATTATTTTTTCTCCAGTTTGGCCTACTGCCCACACGTATCTGGTGAAAACAATCCCCAAAAAAGCATCTTTTCAAAAATGCTCTCCAGGGTTGAAATCTTTGAAGACACCAGCTTTTTGTTTATGTGTGGATGGGTGAAAACGGAGATTTTCGAACCATCAAGTCATACATCATAAATACATCATAAATCATATTTCCATCGTTTTTAATAGCGTTTTCATGTGGACAAGCGAAAATGATTTGAATACAGTATGTGTGGATGCGTATTTTTTTTTAATTTTCAAAAATATTTGGATACGTGTGGACAGGGCCTAAAAGCATCACCACTAACTGGACTGGACATGCAAGTTACTATCTGTTAATCATCTGTCATCTGGGATTCGTGCACTCTTTCCGACTGGAATTTGTTTGGGAATCAACTTGAAAATGGACAACTACAAACAAAATGAAATACAATGCCAAATCAAATATTTCTTTTTTAGTGAGCATTTTTTATTGCCTTAAAAAACATCCAGATTAACCAATTCTAGTCCAGGGAATGCAGGAAATTGCATTTTAGGGAGTCCAATTTTAAAAATTTCCCAGGGGAGCATGTCCCTGGATCCCCAGCCTTGAAGTTGGTTTTGCATGGCTAAAGTAACAGCGGGTCAAGAGACAATGTCTGGCCACAATGGTTCAGTGACCGGCAAAAAAGCTTCTCTCACTGGTCAAGTCATGCACACTCTCATTCATAAACAAACAGTCAAATTCGGTAAATCTTAGATTTTCTCCCTTGCAAAATCACAATAGAAAATTACTCACGAAGCTATTTAGAAGAGGGTTTTTATAGTGATTGATTTTTTCAGAATGTACTGTGTACACAGCTTCATTAATGTTACATAATGTGGATTTCAATTCATAAATTTTAACTTCGTGACACCATTTAACATCAAAAACTGTACAAATTTTCACATGCAAGAGGAGGTCCGGATACGAATGTGTAATTCTGAGTGCATACTGCATACAATGACGGCGTTATAGATAGATAGATAGATAGATAGATAGATAGATAGATAGATAGATAGATAGATAGATAGATAGATAGATAGATAGATAGATAGATAGATAGATAGATAGATAGATAGATAGATAGATAGATAGATAGATAGATAGATAGATAGATAGATAGATAGATAGATAGATAGATAGATAGATAGATAGATAGATAGATAGATAGATAGATAGATAGATAGATAGATAGATAGATAGATAGATAGATAGATAGATAGATAGATAGATAGATAGATAGATAGATAGATAGATAGATAGATAGATAGATAGATAGATAGATAGATAGATAGATAGATAGATAGATAGATAGATAGATAGATAGATAGATAGATAGATAGATAGATAGATAGATAGATAGATAGATAGATAGATAGATAGATAGATAGATAGATAGATAGATAGATAGATAGATAGATAGATAGATAGATAGATAGATAGATAGATAGATAGATAGATAGATAGATAGATAGATAGATAGATAGATAGATAGATAGAAACTTTATTAAAGCGTCAAAGCCGTCTAGCCAGGGAAAAAAGAATCCCTTACTAATTTGGGGACACCAAATATTGAATATTCTACATCAACATCTAACAATACGGAGAACTCTATCGAGCAATAGAAAATTCGAAATATATTAGTCATTTTTATAAAACGTTTTCATTCAAGAACAAGTTTCATTACGATAAGTCGGCTCATTCGGCAATTTTTAGCATGAAATTGGAATATCGACCGACACGAGCCGCAGAAAGACAAAGTGTACTGATATTTACAACTTTTCAACCGCGCTGGCCACATTTGAAACATGTTTCAACAACATGGATGAAAAAAACACTTGTTATTTACCGACAGGTACCTACCTGGAAACTATAAACACTTGTAATCGCCAAACTCAACCAGAGAGAGCTGTATTTTTCAAGTCAGCCTTTTCTAAGAAAAACGAATGTGCGTGACGTCATAAGATCCAAAAATCCTTGCAAGCGCCGCCTTCCCCCACCACCCCCCAATCTCCGCGCCTAATTCCTCTTCGGGAGGGGTAGACTATAATCAAATAAGTTTTCAGTGGTGGGGTGAAAAAAAGGTAAAAAAAAATAATTCATGCAATCTTTGCCTTAAGTCCTCAAGGGGTCAATTTTATCATTCTTCAGGGTAAGTTCTCACTAGAGAAGAGCGGGGGTAGGGTGGTGTTAGTCATTTGCTGGTACAAAGTGAACGCTGTTGTGAGATACAATCTACGAGGTATGTTTTACTTTTTTTGTGAAGTAGTTAAAGTTAAACCCAAACTGTCCCTTCTTGTATACTTTTGGATATAACTGTAGCAGTTAACGATGTTTACAGTCGCATGTTGTTTGATTTTCAAAATTTTAAGCTAGCTTACACCCCGGGCTTAAACGTGCACTCGTACTTCTGTTTGATCATCTGACAGCCGTGGAGGCCATTTCCGAGTACTAGTGTTTTGAAACAATGGGTAAAGACGAAATGTGTCACATAGAAACGACATAAGTTCCATCAAATAAATTGCAAAAGGTTTCATTAAAAGGGATAGCTATTATAGTCCAAGGCGAGTAGCGTATATTATTTAAAGTGGACAGACTGCACATTATAAAAGTTGCTAAAAGATACACCTAAGTGTCGTAACTGTTCATCAGTAGGATGCCTAAAATGTGTGCAATATACAAAGCAAATTTTGAATAGATCGATCTGTAGGTCAATGTCAGCAGGCAGTACTGCGCCCATTCCCCCCTGCAACCGTGGGGCATTATCATGCAGCCCCAGAGGTGTTTAACTTCAGAAAGGGATTTTCTCGACAGCATTTTTTTTCTTTCAGGGGAGCAAAAATGGAATGGTGATAACCTTTTCCATGCTGTTCTTAACATCAGTGCACTTAAATGAGCTTAGTATATCAAAGGCTGGTCATTCGATCACGAAATTGCTTGACACAATGTCTGCGGTTTGTCAGTGGTCAAAAGAAGAAAGGTTAGTGCTTGAATGATGTCACGTCACAATAAGTTCTACATTGTAAGCGTTTGCTTCGCTACAATAGGGCCATTTATATGAGGAAAAATAAGACGTGTCTTAAATAAGACGCGAACTGTACCATTTATACGAGCATGTCTTATCTAATAAGACGCCTCTTAGCTAAGCTGCGTCTTATTTTAGGCGAAATGTGTTGTTTATAAGGAAAGTTTGCGTCTTATGTAAGACGCGTCTTATTTTTCCTCCTATAAATGGCCCTAATATTCATCTGTCTCTTTCTCACTAGGTCCTTCTCCCCAGTTTTCCTCAGTTGCTTATATTTGGGGAGCTGGGGATGGTGGACAGTTAGGGACTGGAACCCAGGAAACTAGTATCCTGCCAATCAAATTTCCTGTTTCTGAAGAAGTAGGTTCATTATTATTTTGATGGTTAGTTAAAATAAAAAGTTATTATATTATTAACAAGCCTTGTTAATGAAGTAACTTTTCATTTTAATGAACTGTTGAACAGTTGGTGTCTTTTCACAAAAAAGATTACATCTAGGTGTATGAATACAGTCATTTTGTGAACTTTCACAGGATTTTGTACACTAACAGATTATATCTGTATAAGTGACTTAAGGTGATTCCTTAGTAAAAGAACCTAACATAGATTGTAGATGAAACTTGGTACACTGATGTAACAAGTCAAGAAGATGATAAAAAAGTAATAAAAAGTAGGGGTCACTGTGCTCGTTTTGATGTCACAATGCTGAGAAATATGGCTATTTTGGACCCTTTGTCAAAAACCATGCGCAGCCCAAAACTAGACAAAAGGGAGAGATTTTTTCAATGATGCACCTGGTATCGCACAGAATTTGACTTTATTGTATTGTTTATCCACTTACATACCAGAAAAATACCTTTTAATGCTCCTGTTTTTATTTTACGCTCCAAAGTAGAATTGAATTGGACACGCGCTATTCAAACCGTGATAGCTCAATTCGTACAATTTAGTAAAACTGCCAAAAAACTGAACATATAGATTTTTGCCAATTTTTTTCTCATCGAAAGGAAGCACTGTCCTTATTAAAATCATGAAATAAAACATGGGGGTCACCGTACTCGTTTTTGCGGTAGAGCTGCAGAAAGTGCGCACCAAATGCATTTTCTCCGATATTTGAGAGAAATGAAAATCAAAGTGAGTAAGCACAAGTTAAACATCCACTATCAAGGTTCTCCGTGAGGATGTCGAACTCAGCAACACGCGTACTGCTTACGTTATGCACATTCCCAACACATTGAGTCTCACCTCGGCAAGAAACAACCGCAAGCAAAAGTTCCAATAAAGTTTCTCTTCAGTCAACTTCATTTTAATAATGTTACTTCACATGCTCTTTTTTACGGCGGCCATCTTGTTATGGGCAGTAAGAGATGCGCAGTGCAAAACCAGGGAATCACCTTAAGTCACTCACTAGGCTAGCAGTTCGCTTGCTACTCACAATAACGGTATGAGACCATTCAAACAGTTAGCATCTTTTCAGGAAAAAATGACATCTTGGTGTATGAGTACAGTCATCTGTTAAATTTCCAACTTGGAATTATTGTTAACTTAGATTGTTATTAACTTTTTAAGTAAAAATTATGTCAGTAGGTATACATGCATATGGTTCATGTTAATAGCATGTCATTCTACAACACTTTGTTCGCAGTTACTCATCAGAAAATAGTGGAAATGCATTTCTCATGACTGCCATTATGCCCATTAGCAAAGCTCTGAGTACAAATATTTATTATTTTTACTGGCATGGTATTGATGGAACTGTATCTAGTGACAGAAATTCATGAATAAGATGTGTAGTTGCAGAAAATATCCATTCTCCCCCCCGCCCCCCTACAGAAGGGTTTAGAAACTCTTGGGGGTGGGGGGATTCTCAATGGCCCAAAAATGTAAGTAAATTTATGAAGCTTTAATGGAATTTCCAGAGAGGTGGGGGGATCTAAGGAAAAATCCCTTCGGTGGGGGAGGTATGGATAATTTTTGGAACCACACAATGTACAAAAATAACATTCTAATTTAGTACAATGTAATCAGGTTTCACATATAGGATGTGGCTATGGCTTCACTTTGGCGGCTGATACAAGCAGTTCTCGTATTTGGACTACTGGCTTGAATACATTTGGACAGCTTGGAAGGCAACTCACTTGTAACAACTTAAAAGGTGATATCTCCCAATTACCTTTTTTTTCTTTTTCTGGCAAGCATCCAGTAATTATCCAGCGATGTATAAGTTAGTAAAAATGTAAAACAATAATAATGATTTCAAACAATTAGAAGACAATAGAGTGTTTAAATGGAACTGGCAAAAAAACAAGGAATTATTTTTTTGAGATAGGACTTCATCAATACCCTGTGGTTACGTGTACAACATTTAGAGTTGTGGACAAAATCCAGTGAATAACCATTTAAGAGAAACACCTAAATACTACTGTCACCTGGAGCGAAATTGATCCTCGATTTTTTTCCACAGACTTTTGTAATTTTTAATTTGCAATAATAATATTATTTAACAACAGAGCACTTAGGAGTTGTTAAGAACTCGCTGAACTTGTTTCTGTGCATTCCAGGTGGAATAGGAATTTGAAAGTGTTGGCTTTAAGGAGAGGGGAAAACCAGAGTGCCCAGAGAAAAAGCTCTCGGAGCAAGGGAGAAAACCAACTTCATCACTGTTGCTCCCCAAACCTAATAATAATATGGAATTTTTTTATTTTTATTTTTGCTATTTTACTGCATTAATAAGGGTTATGCTTTGAACGAGAGTTTAGTAAAGTCACATGATAGTTGTTATTCAATAGGATGTTAGATTTTACATGTGCTTGCGATCTTGTACGGTAGTTCGTAGTGAAAAGACACAACGTTACAACTTTTAATAATATTGTTAGAGTATTATTTTCCAGAATTTGATGAAAAACCAGCTGCTGTCAACATCCATGTAGCTACATCGCCATCCAGAGTTGAGCAGATATCCTGTGGAAGGTCACATTCTGTTGTGTTATTGACTGGTGGCGAAGGTACATGCTTACTGCTGCAATAGAGTACTAAAGTGATGACGTCAAATTATAAAATGAAATTTCTGAAATTATGGGATTTGTCAGAATATTCTGAAAGAACAATGTCCAAAAGGCCTACTTGCCAAAAATGAGCATTTTGGGGCACATTGTCTCTGAGATAGTAGCCCAGTTATACTCAGAAAACTCCATACAAACCCTGCTAATTTTTTTTTGGGTCGACCCAAAAAAACTTTAGAAGGGTTTGTGTGGAGTTTTCTAAGCACAACTGGGCTACGATCTCAGAGACAATGTGCCCCAAAATGCTCATTTTTGGCAAGTTGGCCTCTTGGACATTGTTCTTTCAGAATATCCTGACAAATCCCATAATTTCAGAAATTTCATTTTTATGACGTCACACTTTAGTACTGTATAACTATGCATTAAATACTATCTATACCACTAGAGAGCTATTTTATTCTGTCTTTCGTTTGTAACAGATTTGAGTGATGAGTCATTTTCAGCAGATTGGAGAATAAAAGTTATTTTCAAGTTGTCTCAAGAATTTTGTTATAGATTTGAGCTTGTTTATTAACGCACATAGTTATGATGTTGATAATTTACTTGATATCAATATTATAGCAAATAAATCTGTGCTTGGAAAATATTCTAAACAGTCAATGAAATGAATTACTTTTATGCAGTTCTAAGTTGTGGAGGTAACTATCATGGTCAGTGTGGAGTTGGAGATCTGGGTTCAAAGTTGATCAGACAATTCACAAAGATACCAGACATTCCAGGAAAGATTGTACAGGTACTATGAAATAATATGCATACATTTATATATAAATTAAATCTCTGACCTTGGGAGGCTCTGTCCCAAGGTCCAGCTCCTTGTATACCTTTTTCTTGTAAAATCTGACTAGTGGTGTATTATCAATGCTGCATTCTGATTTGTTAAGCTACTACTAGGCTATATATTATAGCCCACTAGGAGCAAAAAGTGCACGGCTTTTTGGCAGCAAAAAAAGGATAAAGTCTAACTTTATCTAGCTTAAGTTGTTTTGTCTCGATATTTTTGACCAACTGGTTGAATTTTACTAAAACAATTATTCCTCTCACCCTCATATCCTCTGAGTTGATCAATAGCCCATTCGGCCTTCGGCCTTATGGCCTATTGACTCAGAGCCCATTCGGGCTCGAGAAATAATTGTTGAATATACCATTTTTCACAGAGAAGGTGCCTCTTTCATATACCTTCTAATAACAAATGGTACCCCTTTTACATACCTATTTTAGAGCTTTGCATTCCTTTTAACTGCTGTTTGTGCGTGTTCTATGTAATATGAATGAAAATATACAAAACCAGAACATTTTCTCTACTTTTGTACAGCTGTAAAATGCATCTTTTAGCCCTTGAAAGGGCCTTTTTACGACCAAAATGACAGATTTTGGAACTCTTTCATATACTTCAATGAGTGGAATCTCTTCCCTTTCTTATACCTCAGACTCCTTTTGGATTGAGTCTCCTCATATATGGGCCACTATCCCCCTGGGTCTCTGTCAAGATGGATAATATGGTGTCAGACAACCACAGACTCTCATTTGAACACAATGTCAGGTTCAGTTGCATTAACCTTTGGATTGCTAATTATTGTTGTGCTAAAATTGTTTATCCACAGATAGCATGTGGTATGGACCATACTCTTTTGTTGTCAGACGAGGGAGAAGTGTTCTCTTGTGGTTGGGGTGCCGATGGACAAACTGGTGAGTGTGCAGAATGTATTTGCCAGGGTAATTGGTTTTGTGAGAACTGGCTAATAACAGTTAGCAGCTTGCTTATTCGAGGCAGGGTACTTATGAAATTTTCACCATTTTTTTTGTTTTGACCTGCCTGCTTCATCCAACTGGCTGTTTACAATGCTAACTGTTTTTTTTCTGTGCTAACTGATCAAGAGCTCTTGTCTATGAAAGTATAGGTAATGGGAACAACCTGATGATGGCAGGGCTTTCATTAAGGGATAAGGATGAGGATTGTTCTTGAAGTTAGTAATTTAAGTTCCTTGTTGCAGGTTTAGGTCACTTCCATAATGAAGCAACATTTAAACCAATCCAGGGAGCACTGAAAGGTGTTAGGATAAAACAAATTGCCACTTCAGCGGACTGCTGTTTGGCTCTGTTAGGTATTAACCTCAGTATAATAATAAACATCATTTTGCTCTAAAAATATTTCGCCATTTCTAATTGGCTAATTCCCCGGCTAAGTCTGCATAATCAGCTGATGCTGACTAAATTTGGAAGATGTGAGAAATTAATATACAGTCATTGACGTCAGTCACAATGATGTCATTGGTGTATATAATACTGGCACTATCCAAACATTGACGTCATACACGACTACAAAACTCAAGAAAGTGGCGTAAGGATTCATGGCGATGTTTTTATAGAATAAATAGTTTAAATAACCGAATTACTGACTAAAAATATGCATAGTGAATGCAAGGAACACGCAAAAAATATTGTTCGATGGATTTCATCTGCTTTTGAGGCATATATGCAAAAACAGGAAAAACACCCGTTTATAGTTGCTTTGAAGAAAGTCTACGAGGAGGTAAGAATATTAAAAACTAAGAAATTTTTTTAATGAATGATAAAAAGATTATTGAAATTGGCCTGTATGATATAGGCATATCTCGGAGTTTGTTATCACCGAGGCTGAAGGCCGAGGTGGATTACAGCTTCCGAGATCTACACAATTCGTATCATACTCAGCCTCATTCAGCAATTGATAAAAAACATATATTTAGTAGTCTTATAGAACTGAAATATGGAAATAACTGTTTCTATCAAAACTAAACTAGTATCAGGGGCACCCTACGACTGTTTTCTGTAAAATATCTGTTCGGAGAAGCAAATATCGCCTAGAATTTTCTATTACTTTAGGACGGCTAAAAAGTTCTAGATGACTGTTCCGTTCATGTACAATTTTCGACGCTTATCTAATAAATCCCCTACGATTTTCTAAAGTGTAATTTTTCACTCCTCAGGATAGGCTATTTTTCGTAGAAAAAAGGCAACCTAAAATTTTCGGATTAAAAAATGTTTTGAAGAGAGATATTAGAAAAAATCTCACTTTCGTAATACGTTAAATTACATCTAAAATTTTCGGTGAAACAAAACTGAAGCCCTTGAAATTTCGAAAAGACTCAACTTCCCCTACGAAGACCTAACAGATACAAATTTTATAGCGCCGCTTAGAATGCATTTCTAGAGATCTAAGAGTACTCTGGAAAGCCCAAAAAGACGTTTTAATGCATTTAGGAAGAAACCGTCGTTGGGTGCTCCTGTAGTATGAGGGACCCCAAGATACCGTTTTATGTTTCTACAATTGTAAATACATATTTTAGTTGAAGGGGAAGCTTTTTCTTGGGGAAACAACGAGTATCAGCAACTGGCAACGGGAAGTGATGAAGAACAGGTAGGTATATGCAACTTACAAGTCCCCTACTACAACTTTCACAAGCCAGAAAGAAAGCACTAACCATAATATTTTTTTGTGATTTTGCCGGCATAGCATTAAAACTTGTAAACGTTGGCACAACTTTGTAAAGTTTCAATCCATGTCCATCCTTGCCATCGATGGTAACAGATAACAAAGCTGGACCATTATTTTGTTTCTGAAAAGATAGCAAATAGCGTGGAATAGCCCTTTAATTGCGGTGCAATCTTTAGCTGCAAAATGAGTCTTAATTAGCAATATTGATCTTTCAAGTCATCATGTACGACTGCCGGCAGGATTTCGTGTGACATAAGTATATTTATTGGGGCACTGTACAATGCATTAATAGCAAACGGCGGAGAAAAAAAGGAAAAAAGTGACCATCTCTCTCGGAATCATTTCAAATTCATGATTATGCCTGCCCTTGTTTGCCACTGTATTACTCAACCTTTCTACTGCTGTTTGTTTCAGCTTGCTGCCCCCACAAGAGCTAAATTATTGAAAAATTTACCCCAAATTAAACAAGTTTCTGCTGGTGGTTCAAACTGCGCTGTTGTCACTGGTGGGTAAAACACAGTGTTTTGATGCTTTATCACAGGGTGCTCAAGAAAGTTAAAAAACGTTGTTTACATGATTTTGAAATATTTTGGACAGTTTTGATTTACTGCCAAGTAAGGCTTTTCCAATCAAAATCCAAGATGTCGTTGGAAGGCGGAGCTAGTCATAGCCTGCGAAAACATCCGTTTATCCACGCTCTTCGTCGCTGGGGACGTTTCGCGCGGAGGAACGTCTGCGTCTCAGAGACAGAAATTCCATACTGATGACGCAAATCAATGTTTACATAATAAATCCGGTAGTCATGGGGTTCCAAATACAAATTTGTCTAATTTTGCGTGTGTTCTGGTCGATTTTGGTAAAGTGTTGTGTTGATCTGCCCACGAGCTCCAGCAAAACTCAAATGCTTCTTCTAGAGAAGACTATATTCCACAAATATTGACTGTTTTGTTAGAGATTCTTCGCGTTTACATTTGATCTTTGTGGCCTTTTGTCTTTTGTCTGTCATTCATAAACAATAGCTAAAACAATGGATTCCGGATTCCGGATTCCGGACAGATTTTACGTCATCAGTATGGAGTTTCTGTCGCTGAGTCGCAGACGTTCCTCCGCGCGAAACGTCCCCAGCGACGAAGAGCGAGTAGAAGCGGATGTTTTCGCAGGCTAGGCTAGTCATGGGACTCTATGGTTGCATTTGTACTTCTTCGGGATGCCCAGGATCCCAATCCGTTCTTGGAGTATAACTGGCTCTGTATAATTTGTACGTATTCACCAAATTCCTCCGCAAAGATTTGTCCAGTAGGACTAGTGGTAACGGTATCACAATCTTCACTATAACAACACTTTACTGATTCGTAATAAAGATTAACTTTGAACCCTGCATTCTTGTTTGTTTTTTTGTTTGTTGATTTGTTGTTGATGTTTTTCAGAATCAGGAGACGTCTACAGTTGGGGGTACGGTGTCCTTGGTCACGGCAGAGAGGTTTCATTTACTAAGACACCGAAGAAGATACAAGAGTTTGATAACATAGACGAACCTGTTGCTCGAGTATGTTGTGGCCCGGACTACATGACTGTTATTACAGGTTGGTAACCTGTGCACCCATTTACTTAAAAAAATAGTCACAACGCAACAATTACATGGAGCCTGTAAACTGTCTTCATCTCTGTTTATCTTTTAGTGTAGTAGTTGTACTTGTTTGCGTTCTTTGTGCCCTTTTAGAGTAGTCAGGTAAAAAGTACGTTTCGATTAAGGTCCGAATTTCAAAAGAAGTGTGGCAAGTTTTTATATTGTAGAAAAACGTCCGCTATAGAGATTTGACTCTTTCCACCGATGCCGACCGCGTTTGACTCCACCCTTTTTTTTTGTGGGCTAAGTTTGTTGTTGGACGGGGATTCTTTCTTGGTTTGGGAACTTTTTTTCCCGACACTCCCGTGTTGTCGTCTTCTGGAAAACCAACAACGAGTTCCTAACAGCTCTAAGGTATTTTGTGGGAAAACGAAGTACAATTACACTAGCACTATTGCTATGTATAGCCAACTCTTTGCCTCCAATCAATTTTCCCAACGAAAACCAGTGGGAACGCGTCAAACTGCGAGCGGACTACGCTAGGCGGGAAAGGTAGGTCATGGGTCAGGAGAAATACGAGCGTGTTCAGTTATTTTTGTTTTGACTGAAATGTGGCACTTGCCACAATCTTCTACCACCTTGTTCAAAACTTTCCTTAAAATCAAACTAGCAGACAGCTGGCCTGGTGATGTGGGGGATGACGCCGGGAGTACATCCGAAATTATGAAGCCCAAGAAGGGGTCCCCCCCCCGGACTATTCGACATGGTCGCGGCTAGATGGAATCCCTCACAAAATTGAACGAAAATCCTCCCAAACGCACTTTAGCCAAACTCATGTTAAAGAGCTTCTGGGGAAAATTTGGCTAGCAGTCCAACAAATCACTTTCCCCGCCAAGTTTTAACAACTTCTCGACAATGACGTAATACAAATCCACAGCGTGAGAGTGGTTAATCCTGAAATGCTAGAGGTGGTCTACAACAACATTGAAGAGGCAAAGCCATAGAGCCCAATATCTTCATTGCTGGTTTACTACCTGTCACGCTCTCCTCAGGCTATACTGGCTAGGCCTCTCCGTGCTCAACCCTGAAGAAGTGATATACATTGATATCGACAGTATTATTTACAAGCGTCGCCCAGGTATCCCTGAACTACCCACTGGCCTATATTTGGGGCAGTTTAAAGATGAATTGGACGGAAATGACGTCATCCTTGAATTTGCTGCCACAGGTCCCATAAATTACGGGTCAATTCGTGTTGCCTCGATACCGTAGTTCATTAATATGCAAACTTTGGTCACATGACCTAAATGCTGGCTTCTGATTGGTCATGACCCAAAACGGACCCCCCTGGCTACTCATGTATGTCACTTAAAGCGTTAGTTAGGAGGCCGAAATGACTGGTGGAATGTGTCGAGCAACAGTGGTTTCGTTTTCTTGAAGTTTGACTATTATTTTGTTCCCAGATTCTGGATCACTGTACACCTGGGGAAGAGGGTCCTTCGGCAGACTCGGGCTTGGTTCTACTGAAGATCAGTGGATTCCTAAAAAGGTGTGTCTGGTCTTTCGTACCTAAATTAAACCATCACAGTCCTTTTTGTACCGCAATGTGTGTAGGGTGAGGCGGGGTTAGAAGGGAGGGGCAAAATACATAAAAGTACTTGATGCACTGCTACTTTCTTTCGTTTGAACATAAGGTGACTCAGTGAGTTACTCAGGTCATGTTTATTGTAGCAGCTCTTTCTCCATGTTATTCTTCATCAATGCCGCGTTGAATTTGAAGTCACTTTTCTACTGAACCTTATTGTGGACCTGCCTGCAGCTAGAAGTTGCTGCTTTACGCTGTCTGCATGGCACCAGAATTTATCAATTGAAATATACAGGCAGTAGCGGTTTCTCGTGAGCCAATCCCGTTCATTCGCCAAATAAAGATGACATGACTTTCTTTTTTCAGGTTCCATTACTTGGTGAAGTCATAGAGATAAGCTGTGGCTTGGATCATATGGCAGCCATCATAAGGCTGACTTGAACTTCACTACCTTTTTGTGACCTGCATGTTGACGGCCACAGATGGGGCAATTCACGCGAGAAGTGCAAGGAAGTTACAAATGAAAGTTTGCAACTTATGCTGTGCTAATACCAAAGACACACGTGATTACAGAACTTTCATACGCAAGATTGATGTTTAATTCTCCACGAATACGTGTTATTGCCTGTTGAGAGCACTGAACGCTGTTTTGATCACTTGTTTGCGATATTCAACAAAGGACTCCTTGATTAAAAGGATCCTTTCCTGAATTGAACAAAGCACACTTTAAAAAGACAACTTTTTGCCCTTGTTCTTTAAGACCATTTTATTTGTCTGCTTTCCCAAAGGAAAACGCAATCCTGTACAAGGTGGTTCTAATTTCTGAGTTTCTAAATGAAATCCGTAGGTGTAGCCATTCAAATGAAAGTTACTGAGAAGTATTTCCCTATGGTGCTGTTTACTATGCTGTACAAGGTGGTTCGAACTGTGTACGAAACACCGAAGTTAGACAATTCAGATGAAAGCTGCTTAACAGTAATTTTCTGTGGTACTGTTCATTATGTTGAGCATGAATTTTTAAACTTATGATCCTATGGATGAAAAAGGCGTGGCAATTCAAAAGGGACCTCTTCAGTCGTGCTATCTTGTTGTGCTGTATATAATGCTGCGGATAAAATCCAACCCTGTGGCTTTTCTAATGAAGATCGACCTTTCAGGGTTCTAAAACAGTTTTTTTCGTTTTGCTTATCTTCGCCCATCGGTAATATGCCCCATTGGATCAGATGCCGTTCCTTCTTGAAGAGCCCTAAAAATAAACAAAACATTAAAAAGGTTTGCTTTTTATTTTCAATCACACTGAAAAATGTTCAGATGGCTATTTATGACAGTTATGCGTCAGAAAGAAACATGTAATATAGTCGTGACTTTTTAGTTTGCGGACCAAATCATACGTTGCGACCATTCAAATTAAGCCTCTTCAGTGTACTTTCACATGGTACTATTCATTCAGCGCGTAGTTCTAACTTTTGAGTCTGTGGATAAACTCCTGAGGTGTTACCATTCAAATGAAACCTCTTCAGCAGTACTTTCACATGGTACTATTTATTTAGTATGTAGTTCTAACGTTTGAGTCTGTGGATGAAATCCTATGGTGTTACCATTCAAATGAAACCTCTTCAGCAGTACTTTCCCATGGTACTATTTATTTAGTATGTAGTTCTAACGTTTGAGTCTGTGGATAAAATCCTGAGGTGTTACCATTCAAATGAAACCTCTTCAGCAGTACTTTCACATGGTACTATTTATTTAGTATGTAGTGCTAACTTTTGAGTCTGTGGATGAAATCCTATTGTGTTACCATCCAAATGAAACCCCTTCAGCAGTACTTTCACGTGGTACTATTTATTTAGTGTGTAGTTCTTAACTTTTGAGTCTGTGGATAAAATCCTATGGTGTTACCATTCAAATGAAACCTCTTCAGCAGTACTTTCACATGGTACTATTTATTTAGTATGTAGTTCTAACGTTTGAGTCTGTGGATGAAATCCTATGGTGTTACCATTCAAATGAAACCTCTTCAGCAGTACTTTCCCATGGTACTATTTATTTAGTATGTAGTTCTAACGTTTGAGTCTGTGGATAAAATCCTGAGGTGTTACCATTCAAATGAAACCTCTTCAGCAGTACTTTCACGTAATACTATTTATTTAGTGTGTAGTTCTTAACTTTTGAGTCTGTGGATGAAATCCTATGGTGTTACCATTCAAATGAAACCTCTTCAGCAGTACTTTCACGTAATACTATTTATTTAGTGTGTAGTTCTTAACTTTTGAGTCTGTGGATGAAATCCTATGGTGTTACCATTCAAATGAAACCTCTTCAGCAGTACTTTCACGTAATACTATTTATTTAGTGTGTAGTTCTTAACTTTTGAGTCTGTGGATGAAATCCTATGGTGTTACCATTCAAATGAAACCTCTTCAGCAGTACTTTCACGTAATACTATTTATTTAGTGTGTAGTTCTTCACTTTTGAGTCTGTGGATGAAATCCTATGGTGTTACCATTCAAATGAAACCTCTTCAGCAGTACTTTCACGTAATACTATTTATTTAGTGTGTAGTTCTTAACTTTTGAGTCTGTGGATGAAATCCTATGGTGTTACCATTCAAATGAAACCTCTTCAGCAGTACTTTCACATGGTACTATTTATTTAGTATGTAGTTCTAACGTTTGAGTCTGTGGATGAAATCCTATGGTGTTACCATTCAAATGAAACCTCTTCAGCAGTACTTTCCCATGGTACTATTTATTTAGTATGTAGTTCTAACGTTTGAGTCTGTGGATAAAATCCTGAGGTGTTACCATTCAAATGAAACCTCTTCAGCAGTACTTTCACATGGTACTATTTATTTAGTATGTAGTGCTAACTTTTGAGTCTGTGGATGAAATCCTATTGTGTTACCATCCAAATGAAACCCCTTCAGCAGTACTTTCACATGGTACTATTTATTTAGTGTGTAGTTCTTAACGTTTGAGTCTGTGGATAAAATCCTGAGGTGTTACCAGTCAAATGAAGCCTCTTCAACAGTACTTTCACATGGTACTTTTAATTATGCAAGCAGCTTATACCGTTGACTGGATGACTGGTCGTTCAAGGTGGTTTGGTCTCCAACCACACAAACGTGGCCTTTCATGTAGTTGTCGGTCTTGTGAAAGTGGTACTCTGGAACAAGAAATAAAAGTGACAAGATGTATCAGCTAGTACTACAGTGGAACCTCGATATAAGGAATGGCCATTGGAATGGCAAAATTTGTTCGCTGTGACGAGGATTCCTTACTTCGAGGTTCTTTTCCATATATTTTACTGTTAATGGGGTAAAGAAAATCGTTCGTCATTCCGAGGACTTCGTTATATAGGGTTTCGTTTATCGAGGCTCCACTGTATCTCTTTAGCCGTTAATTGGGAAATTAAACGAGACTTACCTGAAAGTTGAAGTTTGATTGAGATTCTATCACATGACAACAGAAGGCGAGAGATCACATGAGATAGCACAGCGCTTGCGCAAGTCATTCTTAAAAGACACGTACTGGGCGCGTCAACCTAGTATGAAATGGCATACCCGAAAGTACAGCCAAACAGGGTGGGTATGATAGCGGAGGGCATGTGATCTCTCGCCTTCTGTTGTCATGTGATAGAATCTCAATCAAACTTCAACTTACAGGTAAGTCTCGTTTAATTTCCCAATTCTATCACATGACCAGAAGGTGGAGATCCCATGAGACTTCAAAGGGTTGATGCGCCCATGCGATAGGCCCAACGAGAGGTACAGATAACCCAAGGCCATATGCAAAGTAGCCTCTGGCAGAAGCAACCCCAATGATAAACACAATATAATAAAACAGTGTTTTTTTTTTTTTTTTCCATATATAAACTCGCTAGTTTGCTAATCCCGACCAGGTCCAAAATAGACATGACGAAAGGCCTAGTGTGGGCTAGCACCCAGAACAGCAGAGGCCACACTGTTTTCTTGAACAACAGGCTTATTGTAATATTTATGAAAAGTCTCTGCGGATTTCCAGCCAGCCCTGGCCATGATCTCGTGAACAGGGACATCTTTGGCACTGGCTTTTGAAACAGAGGCCGACCTAGTGCTATGGGCGGAGAACACTTTGGTATCCACCCCACAAAGGTGAAGGGTTTCCTTTGTCCACCTGGAAATTGTGTCCCTGGAGACAGGTTTATGTGGCCTAACATAACTAACAAATAATTTCGTTTCATCTTTACGCAAAACTTTTGTGCTGTTAATATACGCCTTAAGGCAAGTGAAAGGACAAATGGAAACATCCGGCTCATATCTAGCTATTTCGATTCTTGTATTAGGGTTCCTTGGACTACTGGTCTTCATGTGTTCATCAATGTCAAATATGTATTTGTCCTCTTCCACACAAAGGTGCTTAAGGTCTAAAGAGTGTACAGTTTGTCCTCGTTGACTCGAGACTAGTAAGATTAACATGAGAACCTTATACGTCAAATCTTTCAATGCCAATTTGTCATACGGGTATAACGTAGACAAATGTTTCAAAACTACTCCGACATCCCAAATTTTTGTGTACTTAGGTTTTGGTCGCCGTGATTCAAAGACTCCTTTCATAAATCGAGTTACAACGCAATTAGTACCGAAAGACTCCCCACCTTCCGTTATAATAATTGCAGAAAGAGCAGAGCGGGCAGTGTTTAGCGCGGAATAACTCAGTCCTTGATTAAATAGTCGTACAAGAAATTGGAGGGCTTCATTTAGTGGTGGTGAATAGTAAGCAATCTTCCTCTCACCGCAAAACGCCATCCATTTGTTAAGATAGGTTTGGTACTGTTTCTGCGTGCCCGACCTCCAAGAGGCCATGAGCACATCGGTAACTTCTTCTGAAAGGTTGTAGCGGCTGAAGGCTCCCCTGACACAGGACATACCATTAGGTGGAGTTTCTTGTGTAGTGGGTGGGGTCGACTGTGTGAGGGGTGTTTCAGAAGGTCCGGGCGTGGAAGCAGAATCCAAGGTTGATCGCACAGGTATTGTAGCAGGAGAGGGAACCACGGCTGTGTTGGCCAAAGAGGAGCAATGAGTATTCCGTGCGCTCTGTCTTGTCTGATTTTTTGTAAACATTTGGGGAGGAGGCTGAAAGGTGGAAATGCATAAAATTTGTAACCACTCCAGTTCATAGTAAAAGCATCGATGTGGGCACTGTGTGGATCTCCGCGCCACGAGCAGTAAGTGCTGATCTGAAAATTTAATCTGCTGGCAAAAAAATCACAATCCAGCCCAGGGTGGTGTGATAGGATGTCGTCAAACAACTGTTTGTTTAACATCCACTCATGGTTGTCCGAAAACACGCGAGATTTTTCATCAGCACCGGTATTCAGCCGACCAGCAATATGAACAGCGGAGAGCCAAATGTGCCTAGTTATACACCATTCCCAAATTTGAAAAGCCAATTGATCAAGTTCTTTTGATTTAGAGCCCCCCATGTTGTTAATGTACGCCATGGCCGTGGTATTGTCGATCTGAAGCTGTATGTGACAGTTCCCCATTTTGCTACAATAACATTTTAGGGCAAAGAAAGCCGCAAGCAGTTCCAATACGTTGATGTGAGATTCGGTTTCCGCAGGGGTCCACCTTCCCCCTGTTTTCTGTGCCCCAAAAACCGCTCCCCACCCCAATTTGGACGCATCCGATTGAATTGTCACGCTGGGGCGGGGATGTTGAATATCTCTGTGTAAGGTAATAGCATTATTTAGCCACCAGCGGATTTCTTGTAGCGCCATGGGGCATAGCCGTAATTTCCCTTCATGATTTCCTTTGTTAAGCACAAGGGCGTGATATTTGTCACGTTCCACGTTTCTGTAATGAAGTGGCCCGTATTGAGCTCCGGGGAAATTGGACACCAAAATGCCGATAACCTCTGCGACTTGTTTTATAGTGGGCATGGGGGTCTTCAGGAGAGTGTCGCAACTAGATTTGATTTTCTGGATTTTTGCTTCGGTAGGCGTAACTGTCATCCTAATCGAATCCAGAACAAACCCTAAGAACGTCAACCGCTGGGTAGGAACGAAAACCGACTTTTCTGGATGGATGAAAAACCCTAGGCTGGTAAATAACGTGACAGTGTCTCCAACGTTTTGTTGACAGTCCGCAACAGTATCCCCTTGGAGATAAGAATCATCAATGTAGCCTGAATTTAAGTGACCCATGCTGTGAAGTGTAGCATAGACAGGTTTGAGTAATTTTGTGAAAATACGAGGCGCACTGGCGAGGCCGTTAGGTAGGCAAGTGTATTGATAGAAAGCGCCGTCGAAACAAAACTTGAGATATTTCTGGTGAGAGGGGTGAATGGGAACGGTGTAATAAGCATCCTTGAGATCAACTGATGCCATAAAGCAGCCTGGTTTCATCATACTGATGGCCGCCTCTAGGGTATCCATCTTAAAATGATGATAAGCTACGAATTCGTTAAACTCTTTAAGATTGAGAATGGTGCGGTGCGTGCCATCCTTTTTCGGTCTAAGGAATATGGTAGAGATAAACTCCCCCGTTTCCTGTGCCGCGGGTATAATAACACCTTTAGTGAGCAGTTTATCGATTTCCGCTTTAACAATAGCATGCTGTTTAGTGTTAAAAACACTGGGTCTCTTATGTTGTTGCGTGGGCAGAGAATTGTTTTGAAATTCTATTTTGACCCCGGAAACAAATTGAAGTATAGTGGGATCGGTTGTTACAGTTTTCCATTGAGGTAAGAAATTTCGAAGCTGTCCTGCTTGAAATTTAGTTTGTAATTTGAGTGTACTTAGTATACTAGGCTCGAGGCCTTTAGGGAGAGTCATGTTTTCATCACATACCTCTGGCATTTTCATTGCCGCTGACTCGTCTCTCCGTCCTTTTTCTTTCTTTGTTTGGAGAAGCGGCTGTTGCCTAAAAAATTATAGGCCTTCCCTTTTGAGTAGGGGTGAAATCTTCTGTTTCCCTGGCTAGAACCATAACTTGAGCGTCCCCCGTACTTGTCACCGCGGGCATTCGTGGAATGCGACGGGCGAACCTTCTTAGTTAACTTGTTGGCTTCGGAAATGTCCTTAGCAAGTTTGGAGAGGTCGCCAAACAACAGCTCCGAAGAGCCTTCAACAGTGGACGAGTTGCAGAGTGCTGCATAATCTTTATGCAATTCCTTCTTCATTGCCACGCGCCGCGAGTGGTTAACCTCGTGGTTGAATTGAAGCGCCATTGCAATAGCGTCTGTCAAGAGGGTAATCAGATCTTTATCCTGGCGGTACTTTGCAAGAACCAAATCGGTAGCCTTGGTCATGGCTATTACGGAGCCGATGAGAGCATTTTGCCCTTTCTGAGATCTAGCATCTTGTGCTTTCATTGTGGCGGACAGCTGGCTCCAAATTAGGGGGTTAACCTTCGGCGTTCTCAAGCCGGTGATGTTTTCGGGCCGTGTATATTTGTCGAGCTTCGCCTTGATCTTGTCATCGGGCATCTTTTCTGACAAAAGCCCATTAAAAATGCCCGCCAGACCTTCATGTATTGGCGGGGAGGTTTGCTCTCTTACCGAGAGATCTTGAGCGAGCTCTTGTAAAAAAGCGTCGCCTGTCCTAGGCGCTGCTTTATCCGTGGTCTTAGAGTCCAGGATGGCAGATAGACTTGCTTCCATGTCTACTCCTTCATGACCAGAGTCTTCGACTGCTTCGGCAGAGGCGGTTTCACCGTCCTCCTCCGACTCTGGATCGCGACCGCTCAACAGCAGACTGACATTTTCGGTAAGTTTGGTCATCTGACCCACGAAAGGGGCCATAGCAGCCGTAAACAGGTTCGCAAGCTCCGTATTCGCGGAGGCCTTCTCCGACGATTGACCCTGTTCGGCAGTGATATTCATCCCAACGTCGTCCGGGGTTTGTGTCATATTTTGAGCCGTGGTCGCTTAATTACTGGCCCCTAACTACGTTAGCGCCTGAGCTGGGTGTAATTGAGGCCAACTACGTTAGCCTCTCCAGCTATACGTGTAAGAAAACCAAAGAAATTCTGGTGTTATCCGAAGAACGAACTTTACGCGTTGAGCGCGAATCGTGCAATGACTTGCGCAAGCGCTGTGCTATCTCATGGGATCTCCACCTTCTGGTCATGTGATAGAATTAATCTTAGTGGGCTGTGTTTCCCACTAATCACACTAACAGTGGCTAAGTATTGTCGGAGACCCGGCGGGTAGGGGGGCAGTCGGGTTTTTGCCGCCGTTTTTCCCGACCCGATTGACAGCCCCTGGGTTTCCGAGGATGCAGACTAAATTATTCGACTCCCAAAATGCAATAGAGTGCTAGTAGGCAAAAAACACGTCAATGAGGCTGCCCATCTTGCGGTTATAAGTTTGACATCCCTCCCTTTTAAAAACACAAAACGTGCCTTGTAACCTAAATCCCAAGCCTTCTCCAGCTCCGTACTCGAAGGCCAGGTAACGCTTGTCAACTGGATAATTTTTTTTTTCCGAGGCATGATTCTCTTTCTTTTTGAATATCTTGCATTGTTATTTTGGGTTAACATAACTGGTCATAACCTGGTCTCTGAAAATTCGTAGTAAGCAATACTTGATATATTAAGCTTCAGTCACACGTTTCCAGACGGGGAAGTTTTGCTTGAAATTTATGAGGGTAACGACAGGTACATGTAGGTAAAAGTTAACCATTTTTCAACCAACCCGAGCTATACGCGTTGCATGTAAATCACTCGGTGTCGAAAACATTTCGGCCACGTTCAACTAAACTGCTTTGCAATTGTACGCTTGGTTGTTTTTCAAAAACTGTTAAATGTCTTGAAAGGAAGAAAATATACCCTCACAGAAGAAAAACGACGTGAAAATTAACTGCATGCAATGGAACTTATTTTCCTTCACTTGGCTACAAAATCAGGGCGGCGTGCAAAGAATTTTGAGTGATTATATGAAGAGAGCGTTATTTTAGTTCTTTAGGAATTCCGTCGCCATGGATAGAGGAACCTTGTTAAAGCGAAATGTAGCAAGTCTTCAGCATATTCGTTGATTAAACATAAACGATTCCTTTGATAATTCTCACCTATTTTCTCGCAGTTTATTACTGTGTGCTTTCGCATCCCCTGTGTATCAAACGTATCCAATGGAAAGGTATTTCCAACACCGCTGGCCTGAACGAGAGCTGAGCGTGCCTCTTCAGCCAGTTCATCTGGACCTGTCAAACCTGCAAAGAAGCAATCTTACTTACTATAACTTCTTTATACCTTAACAAAGCATGTGCATGAAAGAACTGTATCAGGCACAGCACACCGATTTCCCATCAGAAAATACCGGTAAGCGAGAATTGGTAATGTGGACATTATGGGTGGATTCATGTGAAACATAACGTATAGAGTGGTTTTCGTTGAGTGTCGTAAAACCAAAACCAAAGTAATTACTCTAGCCAATCACATAGGACACAGACAATACATTGAACCAATCAAAACTCGAAGTAATTACATGTGGCTGACGCAAAGCGCGGGAAAATGCATGCGAGCGCGTCACAATTGGTTTTGGTTTTACTTCTGATTGGATGAAAAGGTGGCGCGAATCTTTTAAGCCAATCGCATCGTGTAGAAAGTGCAAAACCAATTACTTTTCGACACTCAAATGAAAACCGCTCTAACCCGGTGAAATTTGCAATGCATTTAAGCTGTGAAGTCCAAAAAGTGAGCAAACAATTTTCACCTAAAAATCAATATATCAGCTAGAAAAAAGGCCATGAGGATGAATAAATGATTACTAAAGAGAAAATACTTTAATCTCTTATCAAATTCTCTCAACTTTTTCTTTAAGAAAATGTATGGGCATCAGTCTGGAGAATGTGAATTGGTTAAAATTAAAGGGGTTATGTCATGGCGAGTTGGTCTAAACTGAGCTGAAAATATTTAACAATTATTCCTCGAGCCCGAATGGGTCTGAGTCAATAGCCCGTGAGGCCGAAGGCTGAATGGGCTATTGACTCAGAGGCCATGAGGGCAAGAGGAATAATTGTTTTAGTAAAATCCAACTAGTTGGTCAAAAATATCGAGACAAAACAACTTTTAGCTGGTTAAAGCTAGACGTAAATCCCTTTTTGCCGCCAAAAATCAGGCGCTCTTCTCTACCAGTAGGCTATAACATATAGCCTAGTAACAGCTCAACCAATCAGAACGCAGCATTGATAATAGACCACTAGTTGGATCTTACAAATACTAAGTATTCTCAGTCATCTTTTCTCTTAAGAAAGACAAATAAATGATTCTGCCAAAGGGAAAACAAAGCATGATCGGTTTTTTGGTCATTAGTCGAGCTTAACTTGGAAAAGGTTGCCCAATTTTTTCAAGTTGCGATCCTTTCCCATCCTGGCCATTAAAAGCCAAAGACATACACTTCTAGTTGAGGTATAAATGTACAGTAATTTTAAAACTGAGTCATTATGTCCGCCTACAGCAGATGTCTATGAATTTATACCATTGTCCTTTAGATATAAATTAAAAAAGAAAATATTACCCTTAACTTGTAGTTCTGGTATCCAGGTGCCATCAGCGGTGGAATCTGCAAAGGGTAAAAAATCACTGCTGTCTAGAGAGACTGCATCGGATCCCCACTTGTACACCAGGCGGAGACTCAAAACTGCATCCCTCTTCCCAGGAACAGAGCGCATTGCAAGTTGACAAGGAGTGATTACTGATTTCTTGAAATCTATCAAGTCTTCACTCAATTCTCCCCTTAGTACGTCTAGTGCGTCAGAAAGTTTCTCCTTTTGGCTTGAACAAAGTACCATCCGAAAATTTTCAGAATGTTTGTCTTTCTGCCTTGCCACGGCGACGCCACAAGAACGCGTCATGCATTTGTCAAACACAGGTTCCCCAGAAGGACGAAGCAAAACCACTGACTGGAAGGCTCCAATTTTGCAAATACGGCCATCGATGAGGACACATGCAACTGCATGAACCTGTAGCTCGCCATCCGATTCGTTCCTTATATAAAAATGCTGAGAGAAAGAGTCGTGATGCCTGTCGTACTTCAAATTCTCAATCGCGTTACAGTCCAGAAGCGCACCTGTTATGTCGAGGAGTTCAAACCTAACCAGCTTCGATGGCTCAAATTTAGCAAATGCAATTAGGCTAAGAACCACATCAGAAAGATCTCGCACGAAAGCTTCCTCTGCAACATCCATCAATCCTAACATGATGTTTCTGAGATTGCATGAAAACAGCTCTAACCTCGTGTGCAACCTAATATCTTGGGGGCATTGCTGGAAGAAAGGCTTGAGAAATTCCAGCATGGAAAGAAGAGCTAAGCCGTTGGCCCACTTTTCAATTTCAGCGGTAGACTTCTTTCCACAATTTTGAAGACACAAATCTTCAAGAACTTTGCACATCTGACCTACTAACGGCCAAACTTTGTTTTTCCTCTCAGCATATCGAACATTTGACACAAACTGTTCCAAATCTTTATCTGGAAGGCCTCTTAGGCCATTTTGAACTTGTGAGACCTCTTCATGAACATACACTTCTTTCATGGTTTGAATCAGTTGTGGAACTACTGAAAGAAAATTTTCAATTATGAATTGAGGCACTCCATTCGCGGAAGAGCATATCCGTTTATAAATTAGCGCAACATCTTTGGTTAAGGCACCATTCATTTCCAGATAATCAATATGGTTTATAGAAGAGGCCGCTCGTTCTATCTTGTCCGAGAGATGTTCTAACTCGATGCAGCAGTCCCGAAATATCGACTTGCAAAGATTTTGAATCTTGCACCCAAGATTCTTCGCCAGATCAGAATTTTCCTGTTGTAAGCCCGAAATCTTGGTTGCAAGTTCTCTCAAATGTCTAACATGCATCTGACCTCTTTGTGTGACTCTGCAAACTAATGAAATTGCAAGTGAAATGTAACTTAAATAAAAGTTATTGTGTGATATTTCAGATGTTAAGAGGCAGGAAACATTATTGCGCAGGTGAGAAGTCGAGACAGGACTTCATCTTATCGAGACTCCACTGTGACGTAACGTGGTCATCAAATTTGATAACCATCCCTGACTATGACACAGTATGTACGCCTAACATCTCCCTATTAAAGTCTTTAATGTTCAAACGCCTAGTGTAGGGTGAACATTTATGGTGCAATGTCCGCATGATGAAGAAAGTGGAACATTACATTTTTAGACCCCGTTAACTTGCCTCAGTAAAAGGGTTACTTACCTTCCGGAGTTACCCTAAGCGAACCAACTTCACCCACATTTCCTTACAAAACGTGGCGAACCGTTTACATGCGAATAAAAATTTAGCTCGGCTAGAAGGCTGACCCGCCTAGCCGGTTCACCCTTTTTCGATACTAGAGACACCCTCCTAGGCAAACTTTTTGTCCATAAACACTTGGCTCGCCCAGCAGGGTCAGCTCAGTCATGTCGGTCAAAGCGAGACAATCAGAGCATGCGCGAGCGCAGTTGGCTTGGGAAAAGGGTCAGCTTTTTTGTCACATAAACGCTCGCTGAAGTTGACCCGGCTGGGAAGGTGACCCTCTTTCCTGGGTCAACTTTTCTGTATACTAAAAGGACCTTTAGTTATTTTCGTACCCATTACCTCCAAACATGCACTTTACTCTTAGTTTTGTTGTAAAAAACGAAACCTCTGAGGAAGGAACTTATCCTTGTTTTATCGAATAGACCTTAGTTATTTTCCGAACGCTCCAGCCTGGCGAGATGAGACGTCAATTGACACCCAGCAGTCTCCACAGCATCTCCTAATTATAAGAGTATGCGTAAGTGGCGAGGCAAACGGATTGCATCGAATTTGATTCTTCTGTTAAGCGAAGGAGAAAGACTAACCTGAGATCAGGCTCTATTTTCGTTTCGCTTTGTAAATAACATTCCGGCGGGCAAGGCGAAACGAAAAGAGAGCCTGATGCAAACCTTCTACGAAACGTCTGCTGCCCACTTTTTTGATTGATTGACATTTGCCGAATCAGCCAACCAAAATTACTTCCGTTGCTTGTTTTTCCAGTATGCAAATTTTTCCCGCGTGGGACAAATGCAGACAGTAACTTAACTAGCTTTTATCCGTTAATTTTTTCAGCTAAAAGTAAAACAGTCGGCACAATCACACTTAACTTCTTGCGAGATTAAGGGAGATCTCGAAGGTTATTTCTGTTGGCGTAGAAGGTAAAAAGTTTTCGAAAAGACGGCGACACGATGTTCTACTAGTTTTATTATTTTGGTTAGGCGCGCTCGAATTTAAAATACTGAAACTTCTATTTTTCCGTTGCCTTAAGGTGACTCGACGCAGGTTTTTTTTCTGGGGGTACCATCCTACTTGGAAGCTCTCTGGTATCCCCACCTTTACTTTTATCGTAAGTCTAACACATAGAATGGATAACATATAGATCAATCTACAATATAACATAAAATTTTGGGCGATCGGAGTAAATGTCACGTGGTTATAATGCCACGCCCCTTTGAGGTCTGAGTCGAAAATCTGCTGTTGCCGGCATTTTTTCGTGAAAATCTCTCGGCTACACATAGTGCTCATTAGTGCCTTGCGCTTAATAGAGTTTCACCAAAATCGCAAAGACCCAATTCGAGAAATTCAGTGGTTTCCAAATTTAGGTCATAATTTATGCGAAAATGATAAGCAAACTTTACACGATTATATCTTATAAACTATGAGATTCATCCCTTTATTTTGGGCATCGTTATAACAGATGAGTCGTTGCAAGTCAGCACAACGCTTTAGGGCCTTGTAAATGCGCGCGATTTCGAGCAAAGCAAATATATAGAAATTATAGTTTTCGCTATTTGTTGACGTTTGTCAGCGTTTAAGAGTCCTTCTCTCGAAAAAAGCATTTTCTTAAAAATTCGTAGTTTTTTTTTCTACAAATTTTTTCAGGGCCACAATTGATTAACTACTACGCGGACCCTGAATTTCATGGTCATTGAAAAACTGTGACATTATCTTCTATAAGCCCAAACTTGAGTAAACATTGAAGAGTTTTAGCGTTTTGGCTGAATTTGTGCTTTGGGAGTTGTCTATTGTTTCTAGTCTGTCATTATACAGCATTCTTGTTCAGCACGCGTGCAATGACCACGCTTGGCTGACTTCCGAATGCTCACCGAGATATGATAATTTAGTATGAGAAAATAGAAGGGATTCCCGTCACGAGTTGGTTTAATCATTGGCTTGCAATTGCTTGCTTGCAGTTTGTCTTGCCACTCTATTTCCATTTAACCATTTTGAAGATGATACTGATTTCTTCTTTACACTGTTTGACTTTAATTTTGAAGGAAATTTTGATCCTGAACTTCTAAAGCAAAAAGTGTTTTATCCCTTTTTTGATGACCCTGAGACATCTCATCTGCTAATGAACTCTAACCTTGATCCTAACCCCAGTTTTTTTACCGCAAATTCAGAATTACTTTCGAACTGCATATATCTAACCTCTTCATAATTTAACAAAATTCCTTTTCCTCCTGATGCATTTTCTGCTTTTCATATTAATATCCGGAGCCTCCCTAAACACTTTGACGACCTGTCAGAATATCTTCTTTCACTTAATATGTTGTTCTCTGTTGTTGCCGTTTCTGAAACCTGGTTACATAAGTCTAATTCTGATCTCTTTAATATTCCTGGCTACCATTTTATCTCCAATTCAAGAGAATAAGCTATCTTATATTATGGGTGATTTTAATATCAACATCCTCAACTCTCATTCTCATCAACCTACAAATGAGTTCATTAATCTTATGACATCTAATAGCCTCTATCCTTTGATCTCCAAACCAACTCGCATAACTTCTTCAACTGCAACTCTGATTGACAACATATTTACAAACAATCTTGAACTTAACATGAATAGTGGCATTCTTTACACTGACTTATCTGATCACCTCCCAGTTTTTCAAGTTACCCACTTGAAAATGATTGTTGAGCCACCACGCGAAAAGAGATTTGTACGTCTTATTAACTCAACAACTACGTCAGCATTCAGGTCTAAACTGGAAGGTGTCGACTGGTCTTCAATCTATTCCGTTAATTCTGTAAATGAATCTTATGACACATTCTCTAGTCTTCTTACTTCGGCATACAGTATGTCATTTCCTCTTCAACCCGCATGTTCTAAACCTCACCGCTCTTCAAAACCCTGGTTCTCAAATGGTAAACAGATCAATCCTTCAGAATTAAACATCTTGATAAATAACACCCTTATAGCGCGGGTACAGGAACATAAATTTCTTGGAATAATTATTCACGAAAACCTTTCACGGAAACCGTACATCACTTCCATCTACGATAAAGTCGCTAAGGTTATAGGAATTTTGTCGAAATCGAGACGATACTTACCTTCGGTCACTCTAAAAACCTTATATAATTCCCTCTTTCTACCTTATATCAACTATTGTAACCTCATCTGGGCATCTACATATGCCTCCTACCTTGAACCCCTCTATCTACTCCAAAAGAAAGCCATTCGAATTATCACCTTTTCTCCTCCAAGAACTCGTTCTTAGCCTCTTTTCTCGAAGCTTAATATTCTTTCTCTCCATTCACTTTATAAATTTCATGTTTCTTTTTTCGTATTCTCACAATTTAATCGCCTTTTACCTGCCTCTCTTTCCTCCCTCCTCCACTTTAATTGTGATTTTCATGATTATCTAACTCGTTCTCGTTTCAACTTGCATAAAATGTCCCCCAGGTATCAATTTGCGATTAGTTCTCAAGCCCCGACTATTTGGAACGATGTCCCCTTGACTGTCCGTGACAGCCGCTTACCACTACTAACTTCAAAAAGAAACTAAAACTTCACTTTTTAAGCCTAAATTGAACTAGCGCAGGATTCTCATAGTTTATTGTTAGTTTATTTGTCACTAGTTATGGACTGTTATAGGACTGCATGCATGTAAACTTATTTAATTTCAGTTTTGTATCTTGTTTTAGTTTTGTAGTTTAGCCTACAGTCTTCATTTCTATATAAAATAATTTCTGTCATTCTGACCACACGCCGTATAAGCCCCCGGCTTTGGCTTTACTGAATTTGTACTATGTGAGCGATGGAATAATAAAGTTAAGTTAATTTGTTATTTACCTAAATTTGGAAACCACTGAATTTCTCGAATTGGGTCTTTGCTATTTTGGTGAAACTCTGTTCAGCGCAAGGTACTAATGCGCACTATGTGTAGCCGAGAGATTTTCACGAAAAAATGCCGGCAACAGCAGATTTTCGACTCAGACCTCCAAGGGGCGTGGCGTTATAACCACGTGACATTTACTCCGATTGCCAAAACTTTTATGTTATATTGTATATTGATATATATGTTATGCATTCTATGTGTTAGACTTACGATAAAAGTAAAGGTGGGGATACCAGAGAGCTTCAAAGTAGGACGGTACCCCCCCCAAAAAACTGGGTCGAGTCACCTTAATATTTTCTTCGGCAATTTCCCCCGATTTTCAGTACATTGATCAAACAGCCAACGAATGAGGACACCAGTTTTCCTGGTTTATTTTTTACAAAAAGCGAAGGCAAACAACCAGTCTGTTAACACTGAAAATTCCTTGAACAGCGATGCGATTTTTTTTCGTCTAATACTTCACAGTTGGCGATTGAGGTTTCTTTCGCAGTGAGCCTCCGCTTGCGTAACCCGTTCAGAGAAGTCATTTCCGGCTAAACTTTCAAATGAAACCAGTTTTAAGATGGACAGTATTTTGATTTGCACCCGTTTGTTGGTAAATCAAAAGGCACCTTGTTAGCGGTCAACAACTTGCAGAGGGATTCAACTCCGCGATAAACTCACTTTCCGTAAATAAAGCAAATCCTGAGAAGATATGAACAACCATATGAATTTTCTGAATTTCCATGGCACATATTAAGGCATATTTTCCTACCATAAGACCATAAAACAATAAAAAAGACAGCAAAATCGATCCTTCTCTCCGCCGACGACGGATTATTCACGAAAACAACCACGCGAGGAATCTCAGCCAATCAGATCTTGTGGCATTGTTTAACAGCCAATCAGCGTTACGGCCAAAATCTGGCCGTAACGAGCACACACGTGAATGAGTTTGGATCAGGCCCAATTTTAGCGGTAGCCGTTAGAGAGAATATATGAGAACCGCTCAAATAGGCCTGATCTCAGGTTAGAGAAAGACTTAAACAATCAATTAACAAGCATATAGAGAAGAAACTAAGTTTAGGCCAACTAACCGTGCTGTAGACCTTCAAGATCTTTTCTTAAAGCCTGATGATCGTCCAAAACTTCGTTTTCATTCATCCAGAATTGCAGCATGAACTCCAGCTGTTGGTCTTCGTTCTTCCAGGACCTCAGAACTTGATCAACTAGCCTTTTAGGCATCATTAACTTGTGGGCAATCGGTAGGATATTACAAATTTCACCCTTTGCTCCCATTAGTTCCATCACATATCCATTCAGATCTGGAACAATAAATATTATAAATTCTAGAAGTAAGAAATAAAAGCAGCATATTGTGCAATTATTTACTTAACTTTGCAAACGTGCCTTAATTTCCTATGCATTTCTCCATGCAGATAGGCCTTGTTTGAACTATTTAATTTTTGGCACGGGATCATATACCTTGTTTGGATTCCCAACACTTCTGGCTCCAGTTGTTCAAACGCTGGATAGCGCTACCCACCGAATAAATCCCTATCCAGTGGAGAAGTATTAGAGAAATCAATTCCGTTATCCACTGGATAGCGTTATCCATCTTTCGAGCAACTGGGCCCTGGTCCTAGCTTCCTAGCAAGTTCTCATGGGCGGAGGTGTGTGTGTGTGTTTGTGGGGGGTGGGGGGGGGCGGGGGGGGGAGTGCGAGGAAGCTATTTCTCTCCGCGTACCTCCACCTCCAGTATCTTACTAGCAGGCTATTCGCACTATTGAGGTGGGTCGCAGTGGGTCGTTAGTTACAGAACGAATCTCAAGTCGATGGCTTATTCACTCGAATTCAGTAACGGACAAATTCATTCACAATTTTAAAGCAAGTGACACACAGATACCAACCCAAGGCCTGGCGACTACCTCACGCATGACGCATGCAAAACATCCAAACGGCCATATCAGCCATATGACACAGCTATGTGATATCACATGGCTATGGTATGCTGATGAGCCCTTTTGAGGGCGAAAAAGTAGGCCATGGCTGCCACTACCCGAGTGATATTGCTGTGCGCATGCGTTAGGTACTGTCCAGGCCGTGGATTTACGTGAGTTAGTACCCGTGTATCACTTGCTTGACGCCTGTCATATGAATGTTACGTGAAGGGACCGCGTTGTTTTTTTGGAACGTTGACCTCAATCTCAAGTAAATTAAGGCGTGGGTCAAAAACTAGTTTCATTGAAAACTGAGGGGGTGATCCATGTTCGTAAGTATTTATCGTAAAGCTATAAATGGCGGTCGTCGGTCAACATTCACGGGTAACAGTGCACTGTTACCCTCTGACGTCATAGATTTTGCAATGTCGCCCGCTCAGAGATTTTGGCAGGAAACAGTTTCACTGTTAGATGTCATGTGACCTCGAAGTAACCAATGAGAGCGCGTACTTAATTGGTATAGGACAACTTACAATATAAAGACATTTGCAACATTTCGTACTCATTACTTTTGCACCTGCTTTTTTAGTTAAACGGATTTTTTGACTAGTACCCACCCTTCCTTTACAATATTTTAACATTTTAAGCACAGACATGATACACCTAATGGCCTTAAATTTTTGCTATTAGAAAAACAAACAAGGACACAAGAAAAAGAGTACCCATTTTAATAAACAGCTTTGTTAGTTGTGATGGGTCACGTGTCCTCATTTGCATATTGTGTGATAACCGAATTGGCGCAAAGTAACGAAGATTCACGCTGCTACCACAAAAGCTTTGAAAGATAGACTACTCCTCATTTTTTCACACAATACCTAGAGGGTAATTAACTTAACCGCTAGGGACGTTTCGCCAGGAGGAATGTCTGCGGCTCAGCAACAGAAATTCCATAGTGATGACTTAAATCAACGTTTCTTAATAAATTCGGTATTCATGTGGTTCCAAATCTAAATTTGTTTAATTTTATGTTTCTCCTGGTCGATTATCGTAAAGTTTTGTGTTCTTCTACGAACGAGCTCCAGCAAAACTTAGATGCTTTTTTCTAAAGAACAATGTGTTCTAGGAATATTTACTACTTTGTAGTAGATTCATTGCGTTTACATTTGAGCTTTGTGGCCTTTTGTCTTTTGTTTGTCATTCGTAAACAATAGTTAAAACAATATAACTACTATGTCGACGAATCAGAGCACTCCTGCTGTCCAGCTTCCGGAAAGATTTTACGTCATCAGTTTGAAATTTCTGTCGCTGAGTCGCAGACGTTCCTCCTGGCCAAAAGTCCTTAGCGGTAAGGGGCAAGGAGAAACGGCTGTATTCGCAGGTTACTCCCCTTGCTATCTGCAAAAAGAGCTCACAGGCTCTATATGGCTGATTTATGCTCGAGGCACGGAGACTTTCCAGTGAATAGGTTGATCATATCTGTGAGACCCACAACAAGGTAGAGCTTCACTTGGGAGACAAATGTTAACTTCATTGACTCCCGCAAAAGGGATACTGGTCTTACCTCCTTGGAAGAATTAAAAGCATGCGCATTGGACAGTTTTGTTAGTGTGTGGCGCGATATTGCCCAAGGAGACTTGAAATGATGAGGATGAAGGTGATGATGATGAAGATATGGACATGGACAGATAATCATTGTCGTTATCGTTACCGTCATCATTCAGACGGTAATTACCAATTGCAATGATTATTAAATCATTGTCGTTGCCGACTTCGTTTAAAGAAAAGTAAGTATTGAAATTACTTACCCGATTCGCAGAAATGCCTCTCGCTTCTATGCCCGTATTGTCCTCTTACACTGATCTTTCCGCACAGAATTCTGATATCTTTTGTGTTTTCAAGCTGAAGTTTAATAACGTGTCCCGTGTTCCACCAGACATATGACTCGACAGTAAAATGAAAATTACAACTTTCACTGTCAAGAAATTTATAGTCTTCCCCAAGGCAAATAGAAACTTGAAGGCTCTCACTGTTGTAGATGCGCTTTTCATCCTGTTCACCGATGGAACGCACTTGGACTTCTGTGAATCCCTGAGCCTTCAACTGCACCAAAGCAGAGCTCTCGTGATTTCTGTAGAAAGTTTCGTTGTAGACGTCTTGGCTCACGAACAGAAGAACAAGTTCGTTTTTCTGCGCACTTACCATCGCTGCCATCGTGTAGCTGAATGCAAACAAATTAAGTCTTGTTACGATGTCTTTAGTGCGGATCACAGACAATCTCAACAAAGCTGCAATCATTGAGAAACCTCTAATCTCAGTGGTTACCAATACACTTGTAAAAGTTCTCTCTATAACTGAATTTTGAGTCACATTTTGAGTCAACTCTGACAAACTCTGACATCATTCTTCTCTCCGCCGACGACGGATTATTCACGAAAACAACCACGCGAGGAATCTCAGCCAATCAGATCTTGTGGCATTGTTTAACAGCCAATCAGCGTTACGGCCAAAATCTGGCCGTAACGAGCACACACGTGAATGAGTTTGGATCAGGCCCAATTTTAGCGGTAGCCGTTAGAGAGAATATATGAGAACCGCTCAAATAGGCCTGATCTCAGGTTAGAGAAAGACTTAAACAATCAATTAACAAGCATATAGAGAAGAAACTAAGTTTAGGCCAACTAACCGTGCTGTAGACCTTCAAGATCTTTTCTTAAAGCCTGATGATCGTCCAAAACTTCGTTTTCATTCATCCAGAATTGCAGCATGAACTCCAGCTGTTGGTCTTCGTTCTTCCAGGACCTCAGAACTTGATCAACTAGCCTTTTAGGCATCATTAACTTGTGGGCAATCGGTAGGATATTACAAATTTCACCCTTTGCTCCCATTAGTTCCATCACATATCCATTCAGATCTGGAACAATAAATATTATAAATTCTAGAAGTAAGAAATAAAAGCAGCATATTGTGCAATTATTTACTTAACTTTGCAAACGTGCCTTAATTTCCTATGCATTTCTCCATGCAGATAGGCCCTGTTTGAACTATTTAATTTTTGGCACGGGATCATATACCTTGTTTGGATTCCCAACACTTCTGGCTCCGGTTGTTCAAACGCTGGATAGCGCTACCCACCGAATAAATGAAACCTCTAATCTCAGTGGTTACCAATACACTTGTAAAAGTTCTCTCTATAACTGAATTTTGAGTCACATCGTGCCAAGTGATCTTTCCGTCCCTTTTTTCCGTGCCATGCAAAATAAGAAAATCTTCACCCTTGCAATCATTAACTCTGTAAGTGGCTGACAACTTCACAGGTTTTATGAACCGGTAGCCGCTGGGTTGAAGCCTTAAGATGGGTGCACAAACTCTGACATCATTCTCGAGATCCTTTTGAAGTATTGGACCATAGTACTTGGAAGGATCTTCCTTCGTCACCTGTACATACACCGGCCGGCCAACTGCTTCAGGGGGAATCTTCAAAAGGACATCCTCCCCAGAAACTACGCCGCCTTCACTAGTGATGATATGTGCGAGATTCTCCGTCTGGAGCTGAGAGCTTTTGTTCTTGCCAGACACATCTCGGTCTATTGGAAGAAACACTGAAATGCTTATACCAGAAGTACGAAAGAGGTTCATTTAAAATTAATAATGAAGTAATTAATAAGTCGCGTGTGGTGGTGGGGAGTACTCCCATGTGAAAGGGGAGGAGATGCCCGTCGGAAATTTTGAATTAAAGCCCAAAAGGAGGACAATCTGGGCGTGGCCAAACGGTTTTGTGACCCCTAAAAGAGACCCTAACAATGGACAAAGAAATTTTGTTACAATGTTCTTTAGGATGTTGAATTAAGGTAAAAAAAACCACTGCAAAAACCGTGTACGATCAATCTTGCTCAACGTCGGATCCAAAAAGATCGTGATCAGTCAAAATATATCAAATTGAAAACGTTACAGTCAAGAAGACTTTTGCAGGGACTGACCAAACAATGTGAAATCGAGTTTGGTTGCGATATTTCGACTGGCCAATACCAGTCTTCATCAGGTTTACTGAGATATCACGAATTTACAGAAATATATATGAAGTAAAATAATGACCGGAAATTACATAATATGAAGTGGTATGGTGTGGCTACTTTAAAAAGACAAGATAACAAAAAAATAAAAGATATACTCTATATATTTACAGTTCACCACGTTTATTGATGCCCAAAGGCTCCATTGTCTTAGCTTTATAGATAAGAGTCCAAATTTCTCTGAAAAATATTAAACTATCGGGAGTTAAAGAGTTAAGCCGAGATGTTTTAAAGTCGGCTTAAATTTCTGATTTCAAGCCAAGATACTTTGGATAAGTTAACCTCTAAATCAGAACTAGGCATTTACTCTGAAATAAACTTGGAATAGAAAGTCAACAAAGTAACTGTTACCTTTAAAAGAAACTGTCTCTGAAATCTCATAATCTTCATCCTCTGATACCAAAATTGCATCGAACGTGACGTGAAGAGCTAGATAGATAGATAGATAGACAGACAGACAGACAGACAGACAGACAGATAGATAGATAGATAGATAGATAGATAGACAGATAGATAGATAGATAGATAGATAGATAGATAGATAGACAAATAGATATTAGATAGATGCTTCTTTAAATAAGGGTTTCACAGATACGCATGGCCCTCAACAACAAAAAAAACAGCTAAAAATGAATCGATTATATAATCCTAGAAAGTCCTATTTACAAACAATATTTACAGTGATTATGTTTATTACCAATAACAAATGTTAAGACCACGTTTTCATCAGTTTCAGTGAAAAATGCAATGATCGACTGAGCTTCATTGATATCTCTCGGGAGTTCGTTTCAGCTCCTAACTGCTGAAAACTTGAATGAATGAATTCTTGGCCACACTAGTCCTAACTTCTAGGAGGGTCAAATTATGTGCTTCTTAAGCCCCGTGCAAACGAACGCAACATTGTTGGCCAGCAACTCCCAACATGGTTGGATGTTACATGCTGCGTCCGTTTGAACACCCTGTTACATGTTGTTGGGAGTTGTTGCGTCTATCTGTAAGTACCCCAATCTTTTATCAAATGGCAATATATAAAGTTTCTGAATGCAGGTTGTGAGGGGTTTCTAGATTATTCCGGTATTTTTAAGTTTATCAAGATATAATATGAATAAATTAAATACAATTAAATTAAGGTGTCCCGTTTGCTCTAAGACACTATTTAAGGAACTGATGTGAGTGTTTAACTGGCAAATAAATGTACATTTTACGATTCACTTCGTTTTTAAATAAAAGTCAGTTTCTTACCTGAACTTTTCGGTGTATGTCGTAACGGTGGCGTGATCGGCCTAGCAATCGGTAATATGCGTGGCTGCCGTTCGGAAAATGAGCCCACGCCCGACGTTATGGGTGGGGATAGGACTGAATCCGAGAGAGTGGTGAAAGTCGAGCCTTGTGGTGTCTCTGATATTTTGGGAGTGCTGCTTATGTAAAACGGTGGTTCAACCTTCAGTTTTGAAGTATCATCTCTTTCATAAACCCCTGACTTGGAAATGCGGCTAGGATGCACTTCTTGGTTTCTTACCGGGGCCTTAATGACTCCTACGGCGGTTGTTAGTTGGGCCTTTACATGTAACTATAAATATGTTTAAAAAAATAATGGAAGGACATTAGCTAGGTGGACGATCGCTCGTTTAATTTTAGGATTCTTAATTAAGATATGTTTTTATTTAAGATAACTTACTAACATTTGTTTGTATCTGCTGTTGATACATTTACAAAGTTGTATTTTTCTGCGACTGGTTGTGCAAGGGGGGGTTAACTTTTTGCTGAGTCATAGAAATGCTAGTGATTGTGGTCAAAGGACGGAAGAAAAAGGTATGGGGGACGTCGAGAGCGAACGAAAGGACAAAGGAATCAAGAGATTCCTTTTCCCCTTTACTTCCTCTTTAGTTGCCTGCCACGGAGGCTACGAAACATTGATTAAACTCTTTGGTAGGCGTATTTTCGGAGATAAATTTACCTACCATGCAGTTGAGGTCCATAGTAGGTACCCCTTTCACATGATATCCTAAATTAAAACTAGTTTGACTGGTTGAATTGAAGTGGGTCAATGTACACATGTCCGTGCCATAATCAGTTGAATTTTGGGATGATAAGAATTAGTGGTCATTAAGGCTATCTATTTAAAGAATGCTAAGTATAGAGAAACTTGTTGCATACTTATTATGACTTGATAATAAGTATCTGGCAAAATATCAGTGACAGTCATTTTAGCTCGGACTATGAACCATCACTACACTTTGTAGATGGGGTATCCTCAACAGGGTCTAATTTACTCTTCTACTATATAATAGACCGAGATGGCTAAATCTATCATCGGTTTCAGACCAAAAGGGTTCAAATAGCACCAGTGCTCTCTGGCGCACATTGTATATTGTACATAAAACAGGGTACCCACTACTCGAAGTTTTGAGCCGCATGATTTGGGTAAGCAGCGTGAACACCAGGAACCTCTTTCACTCTCTTTCGTTCCCGTTATCTATCTGTCTATCTATCTATCTATCTATCTATCTATCTATCTATCTATCTATCTATCTATCTATCTATCTACCTACCTACTACCTATCTAGCTAGCTATCTATCTATCTATCTATCTATCTATCTATCTATCTACCTACCTACCTAGCTAGCTAGCTAGCTAGCTAGCTATCTATCTATCTATCTATCTATCTATCTATCTATCTATCTATCTATCTATCTATCTATCTGTCTATCTGTCTATCTGTCTATCTGTCTATCTGTCTATCTATCTATCTATCTATCTATCTATCTATCTATCTATCTATCTATCTAACTTGGAGACTAACATGTGTGTATATTGAGATGAATGCAAAGTTAGACTGGCATCCTGGGGCTAGAAAAAAGGTTGTCCCTCCACAAGTAAGAAGTCTTTTAGCATACTAAAGTAATCTAAAATCGAATGTTACCTTCACTGTTGTGATCATCCAAATACCGCTCTAAAGATAAACCATCGAGCTTACCTGGTACAATTCCTTGTACTTGCATTCTTTTTCTTTATCATCCAGCGACTTAGCTAGGTGTTGCAGTCGGTAAAGAAGGTCCTTTCTGTCCTGTGATGTCATACTTGTCTTCTCCAGCAGTTGCCTCTCGTAAAATTTAAGAGCCTCCTGTTGATATTTTGTGTGCATTTCTTTCTTGCGAAGTGATTTCGAGAGGTGTAAAATATTTTGCAGGATATCTTCTCTCTGATAATCGGGCTGCTGCTGAAGGTCTGGTGAATTCCAAGCCTCCTCATAAAACTTCAGGGCTTCTTCCTCATACTTCCGAATCATCTTCCTGTCTCCAGAATTAGCTAGACGTTTGTTAATCTCGTCAATGACAGATTTGTTCGCGTAGGTGAACTCTGCTTCTTCATCATCCCAGAAACGTTGATAAAATTCCAAGGCCTCTCTTTGAAACTGTTTCTTGGCTTCCCCTTGAAGGATTGCCTCATAGCTCTTCACGATTCTGTCCCTCACAGCGCTGTGGTTGGCATTTCCCAGAGATTTCTCAATTTGCCATGCCTCGTCCAGAAACTCTTCAGCTTCATCAAATTCCTCTAGAGACTTGCAAATTTCTCCCACTTGAAAAGCACTTCTTGCCGTGTGGGGATGGTCGCCCAAAATGTCTTTTCTGATTTCGTACGCAGCTATTGCTAACTTGTAAGCTTTCTCGAATTCTTCTTGCCAAGCGTATGAATTTGCGATGTTTCTGTAAAAAAGGGCTAAACGAATGATACCTGAGCGTTTTAGTTCCTTGTATAGTTCTATGGCCTTTTCATAGCACTTAGTGGCTTCTTCATATTGTTTGAGACCATCATAGACTGTTCCAATTTGACTAACGAAGAACGGCAAATCCAAATGATTCTTCGAACCTGAGATCGTCTTTCTCATCTCGTACGCCCTTGTATAGAACTTCAATGCTTCCTCGAAGTTACGAAGGAAGTTGTGACAATTTCCAATTGCGTTTAAACATCTCGTTGTTCTAGTGTGGTTTTTAAGGATCTCTTCCAAAATTCTTAGACAATCTGACAAACTTTTAAGTGCAATTGATATATTTTCTTTCTTGTAATTGATCTCCCCCTCAGCATAGAGAAACGAACTCCTGGCGAGTCTGTAAAGCTCACTGTTCTTGTATTCCATGCAAACTCCATTCAGCGAATTTTCTGCGGACTTTAAGACTTCTACTGCATTGCGCCATCCTTGGATATCAAGAACTTGCAGTGCCTCTTGGCATTTCATTTCCGCGCGAAATAAAGAGCCTAGGAAAGTAAAAGGAAATTCAAGATTGCGAGTTGTGTTTCCTAATTTGAGGAGAATTCTCTACGGAATATATATTATTCTTGCCATCTCAGCAATTACATTAAAACGTAATCTGTTGGGACCGTTTACTCATGCCTTTGGCATGGCTGGCCAGAATTCAGCAAAATTTCCAAAACTAAAATAAAATGAAATAATTTAATTTGTCACTCTGTCACAATCCAGTTGACTTTCTCTTACCTTCCTTGCCATCGTCCAAAGTTACTTCTGCCCATGACTTGAAAATCTTTTGTCTTTGACTTGCATCGAACATGGCTTCAAAGAGATAACACATCATAATACTT
>OZ038001.1:24144859-24237359 GCA_964035705.1 Porites rus | reverse complement strand
GGTTATTGATCTGATTGGTCAATTACGTCGCAATGTTATTGGTCGTCTGTCAGTTAAGCCGTGATGTTATTGGCTATGAAGACTCGTAATCAGTAATTGGTGCGTTTCGATCCGTCTATTGTCACAGTTAAACAGCCGTATATTGTTAGTCAAGTTGTCAGTTCTCCAGTCGTTCTCTCGTAGTTAGTTTTGGTTGATCTCGTCAATAAGTCGTTTACAAGTACGGCGCTGGTAACTGTTGGCCACGATTCAGTGGCGTTTGTTCTAAGTTAGTAAACCAGCTTTCTAAAGTAAGACGTTGATAGTAGTCTGTAGAATACGTTATACATGTCGCAGAGTCCCAGTCAATTTGATATTTCGTCTTTAAATGGTGATCAGCAATGTGATTGTTGACGTCACCATTCCTAGTCGCTCGTTTGTGTTCGGTCAGTCATGTGCTTAGGTTTCTGCCGGTTTCACCAATATAAGAAGGCTGGCAGTCGCAGCATTTGATCTTGTATACTGCTCCCTGTCTGTCCTCCGGTTTCTCTTTGTCCTCGAAACGTCAGTCACTGTCAACAACAACAGTCCTATTCAGGACTACGTTCACCCCGAGGACGATCAAAATCAACCTACTTTTGAAATTCCTACGATTTTCTGAAGTTTGTTTTTCACATTTTACTCCCCAAAATAGGCCATGTTTCGTAGAGAAAAGGAAACCTAGAATTTTCGGACTCAAAAATCCAATGGAGAGAGAAATCAGAAAATTTGTCACTTTCGTAATACGTCTAATTCATCTAACTTGATTTTCGGAAAAATAATACTTATTAATAAGCCCTTGTAATTTGACTAAAGTACCCCTAGGATGACCTAATAGATGCAAATTTATAGCACCGCTTAAAATACATTTCTAGACATCTAAAATTACTGTGGATAGCCGAAAAAGTCTTATGAATGTATTTAGGACGAAACCGTCCTTGCGTACCCCTGACGCGAGTTCGTCGTTTCGCTCGAAAGTCCATGGGATTCCCTAGAGGCCGGAACACAAACTAGATAAATAGGCATCGAAATGTGTCGAATATAATATGAGAGCTAATTCATTACGTGGCAGAAGCACTGGCTTCTGATAAAGAAGTTGTCATTTTTTTCTTTCTTGGGGCATGCACGTTACGGTTATTTCTACATTTTCAAACGCAGCCTGAGCCCTGCGTGGTTCAGCAGGCTCCGTCCGAGAATTGGTCAGCGGGCATTGTCATCATAGTATGCTGTAATATTCTTCGGGGGTCTTCATGTAAGCTTGGTTAGGGTCGATTTTTTTAGACGTACACTGTAGCCGTTGTTGCGTCTAAAATACTGGCAAAAAAACCATGCTATCAGGACTAAAGAGCAAAAATTTACTGACTTCTTTAAGAGTAAGCTAAATTTCTGAAGTTATTTGATCTTAGTTTACTTTTGCCCGTAATAATTACGTAAACATCTTTGTGATTGTAGTTGTCTGGGTTAGCGAGGAGCGCCTTGAGAACTACTGGGAGTCGGGCTTTCCACTTTAAAGTCGAGGGAAGACGATCTCAAGATGGAACATCGAAGAGTCAGGTTAGGTGTTGCTTTTTACTTTTTTCTTTTTTCTCACCCCATTCTAAATACATGGCAAACTATGTCCGAAAAATGCGTTACATGACATTGTTGTTATGCAATACGTTGGGTGTATTATTGGACGTGCAGTCTAGCATGGACTACTCGGAAGCTGTTTTTGCAACTTGATGACTCAAAAAAACCTTCTTATTAAAATTTTTTCATTTCATACGATTGTTCTTGGTGTTATAGATTTTAAACAAAATGACTTTTTCCAGTGTGAAATTTGTGGGAATTGCGTGACTGAGGGCCTCAATACTCTCAAGCCACATTTTGTAAGCCAATTTTTGTTTCACTTTAAAATTTTATGTGTCTGAGTTGACTCAGGGCTATCTCTGAAGCTCTTCTTGTAATAGGTTGTGAAGACTCAAAATTGAAAGTCCAAGGAACACGGTTTCTCTGCAAATAAGTGTTGAAGGCTTGAAAAATTCATTGATTTTTTTATGTATTTTATTTCAGTAGTTGTTTGGTTATGACATGCAAGAATACTGGACGATTACACTTTATATTTTCTTTGTCTCTAGTTGTCAAGAGAATACCCTGTGATTGATCACAGCTATGATGCTGTGGTTGTTGGAGCAGGTGGCGCTGGATTACGTGCAGCATTTGGTCTTGCTCATGAAGGTTTCAAGACAGCTTGTATCACTAAACTGTTTCCTACAAGGTCCCATACTGTCGCAGCACAGGTATGTAAAATTTATGTATAAGATATTTCTTTTTTTTAGCTGATTGACCCTTTAAGTCTCAATATCCACATACAAATTCTCCAGACTGATCTCTATAAATCTCCTTAAATAATAAATTGAGAGAATTTGACAAAAGACCAAAGCATTTACCTTTGTTGTTCATTTGTTTATTTCTCGTAACCTTTTCTCTTTTTTGTATTTCAATATTATTAGTAGAAAAATTGACATTGATCACTCTTGCAAGGTGTTCATTAGGCATCGAAGATCAGAGAATTCCCGTTAACTGCATAAAATTCCCTGGAAAATGTTCTGTAGCCTATGACTATTTTTTATTCAGACATGGAGCCTCTTTCACAATATTCATCTGTAACGTTACACCTTTCTCCTGTTACTAGAATTCTTAGCGAAAACCCTGCTCTTGGGACTTAGAGGGTTAAGTCTGTAAATTAAATTTACGCTTTCAGCAGGGCTGAAATGCTTTCATTCTTAATACATTATATTCTAACATTATTGTTTTTGTTTTGTTCCACAGGGAGGAATTAATGCGGCACTGGGAAATATGGAACCAGACAACTGGCGTTGGCACATGTAAGTAGCTGATACTGTGCTGTACAGGAAGTAAGTTCCAGGTTCTTGATTATTTAAGGCTTCAGTAAGCCACTCTAGCCACCGATCCAGGGGTAATGTAACAGAAATTTGAATAAAAAGTGTTAACCAAAGACTGAACATAATCAGCTGAATAATGGACATCCATTTCCTTGGCCAATTTGATGCTAATTGATAGGTTTTCTTGGAATATAAAGCAACCATAGTTATTACAATTATTTTACCAAAATTGGTTTGGTGAAGTGGTCTTAACTGTATGTACTGGGTAACTGTTTTGATTTTGCTGTTTATACTTTCCACCCAAAAACGTTTTTCTTTACTGGCTGATTGTTAAAGGTATGACACAGTGAAGGGTAGTGATTGGCTTGGAGATCAAGATGCCATTCATTATATGACAGAGGAAGCTCCCAAGGCAGTTATTGAGGTTTGAAATCATCACTTCAGCTTGTTTATTATTCTAGATCTGAGGCAATTACTGGGGGTGAAGTGAACACCATTTTCCTTTATTTCTAACAGTTTGGCTAGCAACAAATCCACTACTAAACAAGTTTAGCCCAGTTGTTATTGCGGCTGTTTTATAGGTCAAGAAATACTTTTAGTGATCAATGTGTGGCAATTTCTATTTGAACAACAAGATTAGGTTTCTAAGTAATAGCATGGTCTGAAGAAATTGATTGCACCTTATACTGTAACTAAAAATGGGCCTTTTCATGTTGATTTTATACAGCTTGAAAATTATGGAATGCCATTTAGTCGCACAGAAAAGGGCCAAATATATCAGCGAGCATTTGGTGGACAGAGTTATGATTATGGTAAAGGAGGCCAGGCTCACAGGTGCTGTGCTGTTGCCGACAGAACAGGTCACTCTCTTCTTCATACTCTGTATGGACAGGTTAGTTGATTAGTGTACTTCGGCATGTTAAAAGTAAAAGTGCAAGCATAAGGCATATTTAGACTACAAACAGGCTCTCTGTTTTCTTGGTTCTTTAAGGCTTAAAAGCTCTCATTATATCTTGAAGTTCCTAGCAAAAACTGCACACAATGTTTTTGAGCCATTTCCATATTCTTAGTAGTTGTTGAAGCAGAAACTTCCCGTGCTTCAAATTAAAGCTCTCTTTTCCTTGTCTTAGTCATTAAGTTACAACACAGAATACTTTGTGGAATATTTTGCACTGGACCTGTTGATGGACAAAGGAACTTGTGTTGGTGTGATTGCCTTGTGTCTTGAAGATGGATCGCTTCACCGATTCAAGGCCAAGAACACTGTCATAGCAACAGGGTAAGAAAAGAAAGTCTTTGTGATTTAAGTGTAGGTGAAGGTTCATTGAACCCGTCACCAATAGATGAGCTTGGGCATTGTTGCTTACAGGGTTGGTGGAGCCAGGCTGTGCTCTAGCATAAGGAAGGAGGTTTCTATGGCAACCCTTCAGGTGGCCCCTCACCAGGAACCTTCACACTGAACTGATCAGTGGAATTGCAGAGACTAATACAAATCAGTCCCTAACCTAAAGAAGAGGGGAGTGGAGGGAGAAAAATAGCTTTAAAGTGGCAAGCAAAAAACACTGCAAAAGCGAAAGGCATTTTAAGAAGAACTGCAAGCAAGTGACTGTGATCAGAGTCACGAGATGTCCCCAGTTAGGGCAAAAGGCCACTCTCTGTAAGAGAAGTAGGGAAATTGGCTAGCATTGGTTTGAGGTTAACTTTGCCAAAATTACATTTAGCCACATTAAATTCTTAGTTCCTGTACCTTTTTCTATCCTCTCAAATGCATCAATTCTTTTGTTGTCTTTTCAGTGGTTATGGCCGTGCCTATTTCTCCTGTACATCCGCACATACCTGCACTGGGGATGGAACGGCCATGGTTGCAAGAGCTGGGTTGCCAAATGAAGATATGGAATTTGTGCAGTTTCATCCGACAGGTACAACTTAAATTTCCTAATAAAGATATTCTAGTAAGTAATCTTCTTTACTTCTTTGTCAAGTTGATGTTTTCAATCATGATTCTGTTTGAAAAGATTCCATCCAGTCCCTGCTTCATCGCCATTATAAAATGAAAATTGTTTAGAATATCAATGGTGTTTATTGTTGTTGAAAACAAATTTTGCGTGGAAACTTGATTAAAAGAATGTCAGCGAACTTGCAGTCATAATAGGGAACTTAAGAACCACGACGAAGTTCACGACGAGGACGTCTGTTGCCTGGGAAAGGACTGGAACGAGAACGTCAGTTTTGGCGGGAAAAAGGAAACTTAAGATGCAGTCGATCGGTAGGTCGACGACGACGACACTGAATGTAAACAAACATGTAGACTGTGATGTTCGTTCCCAACAAAGTTTTTTTGCAAAAGCGTCTTTTAAGACGATGCAAGATCTTATTTTATAAGCCGTACGTCTACTTTCATTGACGATGAAGAATTTTTAGTGTTGTCTGACCTTTTTGAATGGAAAAATCTCTGCTTTCCGTACGAAGGTTATTCAACTTTCAACCTGAATGACATGACTGAGTCCGAGTGTCTGTCAGAGTTTAGATTTGGAAAAAGAGACATTCCGATGCGATAGCTGTTTTCCATATGAAGTTCATTTCCTCTATATTAAAGATATATGATTTGCCTGACCTAAATACGTACAAATAAATTTGTCACTTACGAGTTTGCTCGCTCGGCCTGCACAGCTCAGTGTTGTCTTCGAAGTAAACACAATTCATCAGTCAAATTGTCAATCAACATCGCTTGTTAGGAGAAAAAAGAAAGGATACCTGGATTTACGAGGTGAAAAAATACAAAGCCCTTGAAAAATCGCTTAAAAACAGGGAGTTAAACCTGCCGAAGCTTGTGGATTGCAGGACGACGTGATTCTACTGTGTTTGGCATCGTCGACGACACCACGACAACGAAATTTGTTAAACGTGCTTGCGCAGTGCACGGTATCTCACTTCCGGTCGTCGTCGACAAAGTCGTCGTCGTGGTTCTTAAGTTCCCTAATGAAAGCTTAAGAAAAGATTAAAATGTTTTTCTGCTTAAATAAACGTAGGAATTTATGGAGCTGGATGCCTCATAACTGAAGGAAGCAGAGGTGAAGGAGGATATTTAATCAACAGTGAGGTAAAAACACTAGGACTGGTTTTTCTCGAACTTTTGTAGAATATTTATGAGCAGCTGGAATATTAAATGTGGAGTTCAATTAGTGCATAAGTACTACATTGTATTGGCCACACTCTTACTATAATAAACTGGCGAGTTAAAAAAGTATTTGGTTTATCAGGGTGAGAGATTCATGGAGAGGTATGCACCAACAGCAAAAGATCTTGCTTCCAGAGATGTTGTGTCACGATCAATGACAATTGAAATCAGGGAGGGAAGGTTAGTATTTCTTCCATCTTTAAAATCTAAGAATTTCCACGAAAGGATTTACTTATGTTACTTGTGTCATGAAAAAATAGTAAAGTAATGTAAGATTTCCTAATCACCCCAGAACATGGGTAAGGTGCCAGAAGCTGCTTGAACACAGCCTTGATCCTGACCAAAACTGCCACAAAAAATTAGAATAATATTGTTGTGGGTGGCCTGTATGTAGGCTGTAAGTGTGGTAACCTGTTATTTTCTAGACAATGATGTTGATATGTATGTATCTATTTGTTTCCTTCTAGTATAGTTGTTATCACAAAAAGGCTGTTTAGGTACAATTTTCAGTGAATATAATATCTTTTTTAAACCTATTTTAGGGGAGTTGGTCCTGATAAGGATCATGTGTACCTGCAGCTCTCACATCTGCCGGCAGAGACTCTCAAGACACGTCTTCCTGGCATCTCTGAAACAGCCATGATCTTTGCTGGCGTAGATGTAACCCGAGACCCTATACCTGTGATACCTACAGTGCATTACAACATGGGGGGCATTCCTACAAACTACATGGGACAGGTATTGTATTAATCCTTTAAGTCCCAAAAATCCAGATACAAATTCTCCAAACTGATCTCCAGGCATTTCCTTCAAACATTTGTTGAGATAATTTGACAAAAGATCAAAGCAATGTTTCTTTGGTGATCAGATTTGTAATTCTCACAACCTCTTATATTGAATATCTATTGACATTGAAAATAAAATTGATGTTATGCACTCTTGGGACTTAAATTCATAAACTACTGTACCGTACTAGTGGCAGACATCATTAGCGTGTGCCACAGGGAAAACTAAACCTCTGGCTAAGTCCATCTGCAAGGCAGTGCCAAAATCCTGGGCCCTCAGCTTTTAAAAAAGCTATTACCTGAATGCCAATCAGGTTAAAGGAAAATTCAAAACACACTTCCACCACACTCCCACCACACTCCTCAAAGGTTTTACCAGTAACCATCACTGGCAATTCTTTATCAGATGCTATTGCAGCAGAACACCAGATTGCTGACTCGTGTGTTCCAAGATGAGACAAATTGGCAGCTTGGCCCTCCCCTCCCCCTTTCAAAAGAAAAAAGACATGACCATGTTTCAGGGTATGAGAATTATTTTGCCCTTCTTGCAGGCACTGTCAGTCAAAGATGGCAAAGATGAAGTAGTGCCAGGATTGTGGGCAGCTGGGGAGTCTGCATGCGCATCAGTTCATGGAGCCAACAGACTTGGAGCGAACTCTCTGCTGGACTTAGTGGTGTTTGGAAGAGCATGTGCTAACTTCATTACAAAGTTCCACAAGCCTTCTGAAGCACTTCCTGATCTCCCTGCAGTAAGTACTTAAACACATGCACAGTATCTGATAGTAATTTTGAAAAAAAAGAAAGAAAAATACTCATAAAGGTAGAGACAAAGACCCCCCCCCCCCACCCCCCTTCAATAGCTGTGCAGTTATTCTTTGTGTCCTAGGAGTGTTCAAACAGTTTACCTAACCCTCACCTCCCTTCTTACTGAGGGGAGGAGAGAAAAAGTAGCCGAGTGGATTGTAAGTCAATAATAGAGAGCTTTCGATTCTAAGAGGAGGACCACTTCAAGTACGAGATTTTATTAGTACTCGGTATAGGGCACAGGCAGGGATTAGCGTCATTTTGGTGGGAAAATGTGGTAGCTGTCATCAGTCTAATACTGGCTTAAACAAAATGTCGCAGTGACGGAATCAAGTTATGAATACATGTAATGTTAAAAGTTTATCATTTTGTGATCGGGAGAGGGCTTAACTTACGTCAATAAAAATAAGCGTGCTAACGTCTTTGGCAAAAAGAAGAGCAGTGAAGCTCTCTTAGGTGAATATTTTGTTGACAGCATAAAAAACGTTTAAGTTAATAGTCTCATCTTTGTAGTCATCTTCGTCTTCGAATGTGAAGGTCTCTACTAGGATTATAGAGAGCATATCAAGAGAGGTGACAGAGAAGTATGTACTTCTCAAGTGTCAAAAGATGCTATCAAGCCAGCTTAAATAACACCACAGCAGGGGATTAAAAACCTAGTGAGCTAGTCATGATTATTTATTTTTGTTTATTTCTTTTAGAATGCGGGTGAAGAATCAGTGTCCAATTTAGACAAGATCCGTTATGCAAATGGTGGTACTATGACTTCAGAGTTGAGGCTCAATATGCAGAAGGTAAAACGTTAAATACTGATTGTTATGTGAGTTGTTAATGGTTTGTATTGTGATGTCGCCAATAGATAGGTGTAGAGAGGTCGCCTGAACAAAGTAAGGGAGCTTTAAGGGAGTCCTGAATGTAACCATGACAACCCTGTGAGCGGCAACCACCAGGTGACATTACATTGAGGACCTCAGCAGAAAGTTTCGTAGATACTCGCTAATTAAGACTTATCCTGAGGGAAGGACAGATGGGAGCAAAACAGCTTAAATGATTCTATGTGAACTGTAATATGAGGAAAATGATTTGATCTCAGCAAAGGCGCTGTAAAAATTCTGAGGCCCTGTAAATGCCCAAATACTGCCCCACAATGGATTAGCGGGGAGACCACTGACCAGTACTTCGTGATGTTTAACTTTGCCTAAATTTCATTTATCGACATTTGCGGTGACTCAATAGGCCACTTCCAAGATCCAAAAACCCTCACTTTGAAATGAGGCCAAGTGCAAAATCTTTCTCGTGAAAATGAGTTTTTATTGCATGAGAATGAAAATCAATTCTATATCAAAGGCTAAACACTTAACCTCGTTTTGATACAGAGGCCGGGGGGAACTCAAAAAGAGCCTACTCGCCTCGTAATGCACCTTATTTGTTCCCCCCCCCCCCCACCACCAATTTTGTGTAAGCATTGTTTTCAATTTCTCTTGGAACAGCTATAATACCCAGGAGAAATGAAAAACAATTAGGGGAAATGCGCAAGTGGCTTATTCCTCCCCTGCTAATTGCCTATTTCCGACATGAAAAACAATGGTTATGCAATTTTTTTTTTTGTGGGGGGTGGGGGGGAGGGGGGTAGATAATATGAATTAGGGGAAATGCGCAAGTGGCTTATTCCTCCCCTGCTAATTGCCTATTTCCGACAACTGGAAATCTGAATGTTAGCCTCGGCGTTAGATCACTTTATTGTTTTGTTGTTTTCAGACCATGCAAGAGCATGCTGCTGTGTTCAGAACCGGTTCAGTGCTAAGTGAAGGTTGCAAGAAAATTGATGACATCTACAATCAAACTGAGGATCTTAAGGTACTCCAGTTTTACCCACTTGATTAGCCTGGGTGGTAGGCGTTGAAAGGGGAGCGGGAGGGAAGGAAAAAAAAAGGGATTGCCTCCTCTTATTTTCTTTGAGATTGCCACGTAGGCAATCCGTTATTGGCAATTATAGCCTGAGTATCAGGCCTTCCTAAACAGCTCTCTCCCTTTTTCGCTTCCATCTTTCCCCTTTTCCCCCAGAAACGCCTGATACTCAGGCTATAGCAATTATTGTATACCTGTCGCTTCCACTCAGTGGGGATACCTGGGGAAGCAGTGTCTTCTGCGCATTACTACCTAATATTCGTTTAAAAGGAATTATTAGTCTTTTCACGGGTTAAATTTCTTCGTTTTCATGCAGCTGTATGATCGAGGCATGGTTTGGAATTCAGATCTAGTGGAAGCGCTTGAACTGCAGAACCTTCTTATCAACTGCAAGCAGACTATGTACAGTGCTGAGGCCCGCAAGGAAAGCCGTGGTGCGCATGCTCGCGAGGATTTCAAGGTACGCATAAGTCTCCTTTTTTTTTCATGTCAGCCTGTGAGCAAGCTCTCCGTTTAAGGGATGTGGGGAGAAGCCACGCGCGAACGGCAGTCGGAAGGAGATGCTTTGCCATGAGCTCGCGTGTTCTCCCGCCGCTCGCTTTGCTCGCTACTCAAAATGGAGAGAGTACTCAGAGGCGACATGTCTTTCGGGTTTGCGTGTGTGTTTTTTTTTGTTTTTGCAATTCGATTCAAACTGGGACCGGCACATCATCGCGTGTAAACCTGCCTAGATCCGACACCAAATCATCCAACCTGTTTACAAAAGGTTAGCCTTGCTACAAGTCGACCTCTTATAATTTCTTGAAGCGAGCTTCAATGACGTCGCGACAAAGCGAGCGACGAAGTCGCGAGGTTGACTTTTTCCGCCTGAATGGATTTGAATCATACTATAAATTCACGCGGGAAAAAACAACTACGGTCGTCTTTCTAGAGCTTCTCAGGTTACGTCATGCTAAAACCCTCAGTCTCCTATTGTTCAATTGTCATAACGTCACTGGTGAAATTTTTAATCAGTGAATTTGCGCAAACAGGTATGAAAAGTCCTTTAAAATAAAGGAAAGGTCTGAATTAAATAGAGGCTAAAAAACTGGTTATCGCTTTCAGGAACGTATTGATGAGTATGATTATTCCAAGCCACTTGATGGTCAAACGAAGCGTCCATTTGACCAGCACTGGAGAAAACACACACTAGTTTGGACTGACCATAACACAGGAAAGGTATAATAATATTTAACGTTTTTTTCTTATATAAAGCGTGCGTTTCATTTGGATGATCCGGATCAGGATCAGTTATTCGAGATTAGTCGGATCATAGCGCATCAAAGGAACCGAAGAATCCACGCTGGCAAAGGATTCAACTGTTCATTTGATGTACCGTGATGCAAGTGATCTAAGATCACAGATCCTGATCTGGATCATCCAAAAGGAACGCACCCAAAGAATTTTACCTGTATAGCATAACACTCGTTTTCTTTTAAGCCTATTCGTCCTTGGGAATTATGTCGAAAAACGAGTTTTGAAAGTAGTCTAGTCATTTTCTGCTCACGGCCTGGCTACATAGGGTGACCAGGCCTCATTTCTTTGGGAAGAGGTTTGTGGGAAAGCTTTTAGAATCGTGCGATGAGATTGTCATCGGAATTTTCGGGGTAACTTCACATGGTTTTTTGTCTGTTTCTCCGACTTCCTTGACTGAATCGTGGTCATTCAGGTATGGTATGAAATTAATCACTCCTCTCCCCCCTTCCACCCCCAACCCCCCTTCCCCCCTCCTGCACAAGTTACATGACAAATTTGTCCTTGACCGTTAAAAACTGATAAGGTCACAAGCGATGCAAGGGATAGTACGGGTGGTTACTGGCGGTTCGGGGGGAGGGGGTGCGAATGTGTTGGGTAGCTTTCCTTTTGATTGTGCCTCTGTCCACATCGAACTGTTACTGATCCATTTGTACCCATTTATTGTACCCTCGCAGGTCACATTGAACTATCGACCAGTTATTGACGAAACCTTGGATCAGAAAGACTGTGCTACAGTTCCCCCTGCAGTCCGCTCATATTAGATAAGAACTAAAGAGATCCTTGAAACATTTCCGGGAGGTTAAGCTATTCTTTCCATTTGATCTTGTGCGTAATATTTTTATGTAAAATGGCACAAGACGCAGATAACTAACCTGGTGCAGGAATTTTTTACATTGCGGGCTTTTTTTTCCTTCGTCGATATTCCTCGTAAGAAGGTAATCAGCATTTTTTCCCTTTTGTTCTGTTCATGGCAAACAAAACACTCTAACAGCAATACATCATATATACCTCGTATAAATGTGGTTGAAATTCACGAAAAACGTAAGCGGTTAGTTTTTTAATGAAGCTATTCATACTTTTTGGGCGATTTGGTTCCGTATTTGATTCCTTATTTTCTTGTGCCTTTCTTCTTCTTCTCTTTTTTGTTTTGTGTTTTCTTCTGTTTGTTTACTTGCTCACACAGAGTATAGCAGTTATTCACATTACGAAAAATTCGTTGGTGTTTCTCTTTATGTTTTTTTTCCCATTAATTTGATAGTATTGTGCCAATATCCAGAGGATATAAAGAAGAATTAACAGGACGTGTATAGATAAAACAAAAAAATAGCGTTAGTGATAGGTTAACAGGGAAGTGATGTTTCTGCAGTATTATATAGCACTGTAGCAGAAATTGAATATATCTATGTGGTTTTGTATGACCACTTTTGCCTCGCGCCAACTTTTACAGAAAATTATGTAATAACTGGAAAACGTTCTACAGATCATGCAATTTAAACAGATTTAAGTGAACGAGGGACCTGCAGAAAAATCCTCCTTGTTGCTTTCATTTTTCTTTGTCCTATATTTTCTTTTCCTTTCTACTTTTTAAAGAAACCAACCGATTAAAACCTACTTTTTAGAAGTAGTGATTTAATTCACATTTAAATTCAATCAAGTAGGCGATGCAGACAGCGTTATAATAAAGAGGAAGTTTAGTACTTTTTGGATTTCTGCTTATGTTTAATATGTGTAAAAGAGTTAATTTAAAAAAACTCAAGGATAAAATAAGACTCGATACCGAGTTAGAGTGTTCCCGTTTACAGGCTGGATTCTGTCATCAGATGTAAGATAAAAAAAATAAAGTGATTGCAAACCATTGTTAAATGGTTAGTGTTGACCTGTTGTTTTCTTCGTTTTTAAATACCAAAGAGGTGAAGCAAAGACGTTTCTGAGCGATGCACGTCAACCGGAAATGAGTGGACTTCTTGCATTCTTGGGTTATGCTTTCGCCCAAATTATCGGGCAAATCGTTTATGTAAGAGTAAAGACACTTTGCGGTACAAATTTAGTAGCGTCAAGGCACATCAAAAGCGAAAAGACCTTACTTACGGTCGACGTGAGTGGCTCAAAACGCCTTTGCTAAATTTTCCTACTGTCTAGACTGCTTGTAGTCCGTCTTATCTCTAAGGAGTCTTAAAATCCGCCTAGTTCTCAATCCCAGCTAGCCTCCGATGCAGGCGTTTTTAGGGTTGCTCGTATTTCGTCCCACCCCACAAACGGCGTTTGTTGGGAGAGAAGAGGGGGGGAGGGGGGGGGGGTATATAGCCCATATATGGGCTATAAAGGTATGTGCCGCTCTTAACTACAATAGCCCGCATTGCACACACTGTAAATAATGGTGTAAGTAATACGTGGGCTGGCTGCAATGCAGGCTATCCTTTGTATGTCTTTGGTTTAATACCAGTGTAATACCACCACGCTTGAGATACGTTGTGTAAGATAACAGCTACCCTCCATTTTGAATTGTGAGCCGATGGGCCCTGGTGATGAGAGTGAAACTGAAAATCTGCAGGAATGGCGTATAAAAGACGCAATTTCCAAGAGAAACGAACATGTCATCGCCGTTCTGATGTTACGAAATTCGTTTCACGTGTTTTATAACGTCTTTCAAAACAGAATGTCTTTGGTTTAAAACCAGTGTAATACCACCACGCTTGAGATACGTTGTGTGAGATCATAGAACAGCCACCCGCCATTTTGAATTCAGAGCCGGTGGGCCCTGGTGATGAGAGTGAAACTGAAAATCTGCAGGAACAAGATGGCGTAAACGCCATTTCTAAGAGAAACGAACATGTCATCGCCGTTCTGATGTTACGAAATTCGTTTCACGTGTTTTATAACGTCTTTCAAAACAGAATGTCTTTGGTTTAAAACCAGTGTAATACCACCACGCTTGAGATACGTTGTGTGAGATCATAGAACAGCCACCCGCCATTTTGAATTCAGAGCCGGTGGGCCCTGGTGATGAGAGTGAAACTGAAAATCTGCAGGAACAAGATGGCGTAGACGCCATTTCTAAGAGAAACGAACATGTCATCGCCGTTCTGATGTTACGAAATTGTTTCACGTGTTTTATAACGTCTTTCAAAACAGAATGTACGTTTTTTTGACAAAATAATTATGGATGCTCAAATTGGAGCTTCAGCGGCATCAAACAACCCAGGTTTCTTTCGTTTATGTCGATTCCGCTTCGATGTCTATTAAATTCTTTGTTTAATTTGTTGTGTTTCAATTTTTTCAACATATTCTTTGCATCACATCTATCTTTTAGCAAATCGCGTCGGTGGAGATTTTGCTCCTCCTAAGAGACCGAACGTTGGATCGTTAGGAAGAGCAATCGCCTTGAGAACAAACTTTTTTCAAGTTCGTCTTCCCAAGGGAGACATCCATCACTACGATTTGTCCATTTCACCTGATAAATGTCCGCGAAGAGTCAATCGAGATGTTGTGGAAGCTATGGTAAGCACGTATCATAGAGTCTTTGGAGGACAAAGGCCTGTTTTTGATGGCAGAAAGAATCTTTACAGCAGTAAAGCACTTCCGATCGGCAGAAAACCAGTAAGTGGTTACAGTTCGCGTGTCTTTGTGATCTTCACAGTATTCATGACGCTTAAATCTTTCTATGATAGAACATGATCAGCAAGAATTAACGTTCACTATATACAACATACTCTTCATATTGGTCCCTTTGTGTGAAACGTATGAAGTCGCTGATCAAGAGATCGTTTAGTAATTTAAAATCAATGGTTGTTCAATCAGTCACACCAGTCGTTGTGAAATTCATGCACATTTAGCAACTGAGTAAATGATTTTGTTAGCAATTTGGTTTTGAGTTTGTTAATAATTACTGGCGTTGAGTCCGTTTATTTCTCGATTTATTTTCCAGTATAGGATTCGGAGGATGTTTAGTTCACACGTTGCCTTGTTGAATGAAGTTTTTAGACTTGTCTCTGTTTACCCTATTCCTCTATCCGTGTTATTTTTAGGTTGACTTTGTGGTAACACTTCCCACTGAGAACAGCAAGGACAAAACTTTCAAAGTAAGGAATTTTATAGAACTGTCATGGCAACCTTAAGCACCCTGGGAAAGCAGAAAAACTGTTTGCAAAGCAATTTTTTATTACAAAATACGCAGCCACTTTAAAACTACAGTACTACCTTGAAACCGTGGTCCCCTATTCATTGAATAACAATGTTTTTTTTTTTAACAAGCAGTTAAATGGAAATGGAGTTCCACCATATTAAGCCAGCTGAATAAGAGAAAATGTAAGGGTTTTCTCCAGGGACAAAGCAAACTGCCTGTAATAATGTGGTGTCCATATTACATGGGCGTCCATTTAGGGAAAGTATGTCTTTCTTGAGTGGGGAGAGCTGGGGGATCTTGGTCTTTTTTTTTTTACAAAATAAGAGACGGCCCTCCCGCGTGTTAAATTTAAAAAATTCCTGATCCAACCCCCCCCCCACCCCCTTTGGGTGACCGACAAAAGTGCATGTATGACCCTCCCCTCACTACTAAAAGTCATGGTATGTTCCATGGCATAGAAATCTCAGAGCATTTCACTTTTGAACCAAAATGTTTGAATATATGAGTTTTAGTAAAATCCAACTAGTGGTCTATTATCAATGCTGCATTCTGATTGGTTGAGCTACTACTAGGCTATAATTATGTTATAGCCTACTAGTAGCGAAAAGCACACGCTTTTGTCGGCAAAAAAGGATTAAAGTCTAGCTTTAAGTAGCTAAAATTCTTTTATTCTCAATATGTTTGACCAACCACTTGGTTTTACTAAAACAATTATTCCTCTCGCCCTCATGGCCTCTGAGTCGATAGCCCATGAGGCCGAATAATTGTTAAATATCTCAGTCAATATTGAATGTGTACGTGCTGAAACAAGAAAATGCGAACAATCAGTATGGGATATTTACGTTTTATAGATGAAGTTTGAATATGGAAGTACCTATAATAATAAATCACCAAATTAAATCAAAGAAGGTGAAAAGAAAAATTGAAAGCAACATCGCAAAATAAAATCCTCATTAAAAAACACTTGGAAAAGATGGGTGACTCTCCCCTTGAATAGCTCACATAGACGTATGGCCCTCCACTTTTGGTGCTCACTTTCACTGATGACCCCCCCCCCCCCCACCCCCTCTGAGGCCCTAGCCCTCCCCTACCCCCCAAAAAATTAATGTACCTTCTCTTAGCAGGGTTCAACTTTATAGCAGTAGTTTACTATTAATATTTGTAAACAATGTGGAATCCTCTACCCTTTTCCCCAGCTCTAGCAAAAAAACCTGAGCTGCAGTGATTGATTAACAGTATAACATAATTTAGGAAAATTTGTCTTTTGATGATGGACCATGACTTCTTCTAAAATTTCTTTTTTATATGTATACATTGTACAAGGTTGGTCCCCTATAGTGCAGGATCTCAACACATTATCATTTAACCCATGCTCTGTAGGTCACAGTCAAATGGGTTGCTCAAGTCAGTTTGTTTGCACTGGAGCAAGCCCTAGAAGGAAAACATAACCAGATTCCTTTTGACACCATTCAAGCCCTTGATGTTGTGCTGCGACACTTGCCATCCATGAAGTACACATCAATAGGAAGATCATTTTACTCTCCCCCGGATGGTTATTACCATCCTCTAGAGAGTGGACGGGAAGTATGGTTTGGATTTCATCAAAGCGTCAGGCCATCACAGTGGAAGATGATGTTAAACATTGATGGTTAGTATGATTAACCCTTTAAGCCCCAATATCCACATACAAATTCTCCAAACTGGTCTCTATACATTTCCTTCATGGATGGGTTGAGAGAATTTGATAAAAGATGAAAGTGTTGTCTCTTAGATGATCATTTTGTTAATTCTCATAACCTAATGTCTTGATATTGTAAGGATATTGTCAGGAGAAAATTGATGTTGGTCACTGTTGGGACTTAAAGGGTTAATATAACACGTGAAATCAGTGTTCTCCCGAGGTACTTAAGGCTAGGTGGGCCACCTGGCTTAATTCACTGGAAAATCTTTGCCGCCTGGCTAATAAAATCCAAAAATTAATCCCAAAGGAAGCTTATGTTGACATCTAGAACTACAATCTTGGACAAAATAAATAGGAAATTTATACCCCCCTCTCCACGCCCCCTCCCCAAATCAGGGATGGGAAAATGGCACATTTTGGCTTTTGCGTGGCTTCATCCTTGATTAAGGGGGGAATGGGTGGTTTGCTGTTCCAGTTGTTCTATCCAAGATTGTAGGTACTTCAGAGACAAAATCACTCAATAACATTGATGAAACACTTTCTATGGTGTTTTCATTTGTTTGTTTTCTCATAATTAATTGATTGTAAGAGTGATTTGTACCATTGGATGAATAAACCTGTGATGCATTCATTTCGTCGAACTGCTGCCATCTTGAAATTGCCCGAGAAACACAAGGGCCCTTCAAGGAGCTTAAATGGAGTGAGAACTGAAATTCCTGCTCTTACATTTTACGCAGTGTCACAAATCATAGTGGAAAACTCAATCAACGCAAGACACGTGGAACAAAAAGGAAAAGCTTGTCAAAACAAATTGAGTTCTTTTTTTACTGTGGAAAAGAGACAGAAAAGTGATGAAAATCTGGTGGAAGAAGTTCAGTCACCTAAAACAATACCAAATTTTCAGTTATCGATTAATTCCGAACACTGAAAATCAGAAGAAGACTTTGATTATGGGAAAGCGGTAGCCATTTTGGGGGCTCAGAAAAAAAACAGACGAATAACAGTTACTTGCTAACCAAGTGGAGAACTAAAATTAAATTCGCAAGTCTTCATGAAATTTTATTCTGGCTACAGCAGGCTTCATTCAAACACTGTTAAAAATCTCAGTCAGAAGATGCCCTGGACTTGCCAAAATCCTAGGGAGAACACTGGAAATTAAATAATATTATTATGGTGTTATTTTGTATTATCCAATCACTTCTGCATCCGGGTTTGGGATGTGTCAGGCAGTTCATTGAATAGTTTTGTGTTAGGCCTTCCTCTCTTTCTTCACCTTCCGCCTCTGCCCTCTTAACTCTTCTCATCCCTACAACCCCAAGGAAGGCCTGATACTCCATCTACAGTCACAATTAAGACATCCTAGTCATCCCAATCACCATAGTCATCAGTCATCCTAGTCACCATAGCCATCCCAGTCTACCTAGCCACCCTAGTCTCATTTTGCTGTTGTAGTGATTTATTATTGCTAGGAGGAATGGAGGAATTAAATTATACTAAAAATTATGGGTGTTTTGTTAACCTATTAAGTAATCGTAAGTAATTTAATAAAACAAACTCGGTATGAATCGACGTGGGTACGAGACGACTATGAATCTCTCACATTACTTAAAGTCATTACTAAAGACAATCCTATATGTTTTTTTCTTTTTTTGCAGTTTCAGCCACTGCATTTTACAAATGCCAGCCAGTAGTGGAGTTCATGTGTGAGGTCCTTCGCAAACCACAACAAGAACTCCAGCAGGGAAAACCACTTTCAGATTCAGAAACAGTTAAATTATCCAGAGAGATTAAAGGTAAACTAATAAACTTAATTACTCAATAGTGACAATAATATATGGCCAGCATCTATACAAATTCATTGGAACAAAAGAAAGCGTTTCCATAAGAAAAGAGTTGAAATCCCTCAGGACTGGTTTGGAACACTAACATAGCCGCCGTGACCTCTAGTGAAAATGCTCCATTGGGCCAGTAATGTTAATACAATGTGGCAGGCGGGTCTAAAATACTGGTCACTTTTGCACACGTCAGAGTACAGGTCACCATAATACAGATAAATGAACCGAATTAAAAGTGTCTCCTAGCCCTAATCTCTTAACAAAATGCTCTACTAAATCGAGGGGAATCTGTGTGGTTTGGTAAGCTATCAATGGAGCAGTGACCTGTACTCTTGACCTGTGGAATGTGACCTGTACTTTAGACCCGGCGCCAAATACTTCAGGAAATGAAACACAGTAGATGGAACTGAAGATTAAACTGTGCGTGGGTAATGAAAGCTGAATGAAAATCAGATGCTGAAGAACCGCTGGAGAATGAGTTCAAGAAGGAGTGCGAAGATCATGATATCACCACAGTTTCAAAAAACAACCGGTTCTTTTCAGAACCTTTATGTCTTAAAAAGTCATTGAACAAACAGTGTCCTTTTTGGTACAAATAATTTCTAGGGGAAATTTTGTGTTTAACTTTTTGTCGTAAAAAAGTCACGGTATTTTGCCCATTAACGGACCTACCCCTTGTTTAGCCTGAACATAATTATTAAACCTCAGAAAGTACTGACCAGTTTGAAGAAAAAAAAGTGTGCGCTATAACTGGAAAACTAGTTTAACATCGGAAGGTAAAAGTCTTCTAGTGTTTCAAAAACTAATGATCATGTGCTGATCATGTTTTGAGTATTTGAGTTTTTTTATGTAACATGGCCGTGTCACGGCTCACGAGTTCACTTTTCAATATTCAGTTGTGGCCATTAAGCCCCCTTATTCCGCTACGGAACTCAGCGTTAAGGAAACAAAATCAAAACTTCGCGACAAGCAAGTTTGTCTCTCAATCATTAAATCAAACGTTACAAACAACAAAAATGAATTTTGAAAAACTGTCAGGCTAAGAAGTTTTCAAAAGCTTGACTGATTCCAATCCGTTTAAATCTTCTGCAAAGTATGTCCATCCCAGCCTTTGTATTTTCTGTGTTTTTTTACCTTTTCCGAATGATTTTCAGCGGTCATCGTCATGTTTCACTCAATTTGGCGTGCGGTTGCCAATGTTTGAATTTTGATTAATTTCTTGACACTGCTCATTTAAGGTGATGTTACACGGGACGATTCGCAACGACGATTTTTAGCGCAACACAGCCGTGCAATGTTGGAACAATGTTGTAACTATTCGACACAAAGTTGCAACGATGTTGCAACGCTGTGTTGCGCTAAACATCGTCGTTGTGAATTGTCTCTTGTAATATCACCTTTAAACACAGATGGTACAGGGTAGTAAGGCCCTGGCTTTAAAGGTCGAGAGTTTCTGGAAAAGTCTAATGTTGTAAAACTCCGCTGAAAAAGCTACAATTCTCTATGTCTCCTGTCCTATGTTTGTCTTGCCTGCAGGTTTGAAAGTGGAGATTACACACTGTGGAACTATGAGGAGAAAATACCGCGTAATTAACGTCACAAAACAGCCCGCCCAGTCTCTGAAGTTTCCCCTCAAACAAATGGAAACAGGGCAACAACGGGAGATAACCGTGGCGAGGTACTTTCAAGAGAAACACTCGAGACAACTGCAGTAAGTGCGGTTTTTTGTTCTGTCTTCTCATCGTTCTTACTTGTCATATGTTCTCTAAAATAACTGCCAGGCATTGATCACGAAGGGGGAGAAAAATCTGAGACTCTTTATTGCGTTCCCAACAAATTTAAGTTTTTTATAGACAGCCGTTGTAAAGGGAGTAACAACTTCGACGGCTGTAGAAACCTTTTCGTTTGTTCATTTGGCTATAGGATTATATAGAGGAGGTTTCTGATTCTGAATATTCAATCCGACTGCTCTACATTGAGCAAGCCATGTTTACTTTCCTAAAAACCTAAGTCTATCAAGAACAACAGCAACAACAACTGAAAAGGTTAATCGAAGGGCACTTTGAAAAAAAAGGATAATTTAAAGAGATTAAATGAATTACTGTAAAGATAGAATTATTCTGTCTATATGATATTTATTCTTCAATAAATATCACACTCAGTGGTCTTGAAATCGAATCCAGAATTTCCGGAATTTCCGGTTTTCCCATGTAAATGGTAAGTACCCCTGCAAATCCACTCGGTCACGCTGTCTCACAGTAAAGTTAATCTCATACATTTACAGGTACCCGCATCTACCGTGTCTTCAAGTTGGACAAGAACAAAAACACACCTACCTCCCCATGGAAGTTTGTAACCTTGTGGCTGGTCAGCGGTGCATAAAGAGATTATCTGATCAGCAGACAGCGAGAATGATCCGAGCTACAGCGAGAAAAGCCCCGGATAGAGAACAAGAAATTGTGAACTTGGTGAGCAGTTGATCTAAAAGAACTGTGAATTAAATTTCTCAAAATTCGTTCAGTAGAAACCGCCACTATATATTGAGTTAAACATTTAAATAACTGCTCGAAACATAAATGTTGAGAAGGTATAGATAACTCAGAAGAAAGGATGCGCGGATTGACAAACTAGAAAAGGATTGAAACGTACTGCAATTGAGATTTTTAAAAACTTGTTGGCCTAACAGTTTTTTAAAGTGCATTTGTGTTGTTTGCAACGTTTGATAAGCTGTGAGTTTGTCATTCACAAGTTATTTCAAGAGTTCCAAAGCGAATGTTGCGAAATTGGCATTATTATAAACAAAATGAACAAGACAAGCGTGACACAGTCCCTTTAAGTTCACAAAAGTTGTTCAGAAGATGAATAGTGCTATTCACTGCCAGCCATAAGTCTCTCTTCAATGCAGTTGATATAAAGGCAAAGGCGATTGCTTTCCCTGACTCCTATCCCGTGTAAAATAAAGAGATTTTAAGTCAAGTTTACGTTAAACGGCAAATTTCAGCTTTAAGATAGAATAATTAAAATTTTAATCATGTGAATGCACTACTCAAGAGGTTTCATTTGAATGGTCACAACTTAGACTTCTGTCCACAGACTCAAAAGTTCTCAGTACTATCCTAGCATGTGTTTGTGCAAAAGAATTGTGTTTTTGGGGACTTAATGCTTAAAATACCTCTTGTTCCAGCCAAGTCCCCAGGCGTTCTCGGCTCAATCAATCCTGGACTCTTCCGAGAGCTGTGACGTCACCGACCATTTCTTAGACTTCGCACGGACGACGGGGCAAGAGAGACCCCAGAGACTATGTTGCCCTTGGTCTATGTTTAAACTTTGTTTTATTCGTCCGGTTGGTGTCTAGGTCAGAAGAGCTGACTTCAGCAATGATCCTTATGCCAGCGACTTCGGAATTTCAATTAGTGACAAAATGGTTGAACTTCAAGGACGAGTTTTAGATGCTCCAAAACTGCAATATGGTGGAAGAGTAAGTACTTGTAGTTTTAATAATCACAATCCAAGGGTGTATTTTTGCATCGCTTCCAGTTCTTTTTACAGTCTTTACACTGGACAGGACTCGTATATTCTTATGGATAAACCCTTGTTCACACGTGTGCTATCCTTTACGCCGGAGAAATTCCATACTTATAACGCGCCACACCCTGATCTGGGTTGAGCTTCTGATTGGTGGTAAAGACACCAATACCGTTTCCTTTGGTACAAAATCGGCAAAGGGCCATGGTGCACCGTACCGCTTTAGAGAAGAATTTCGTGTGAACAGACCCTGTCACTTCCCCGTTTGGCACTAGTTTCATGTAAAACTAGGGTTCTGTAGCCTGGTGCCAGGCTCCTCAGTTAGGGAAAAGGAAAAAAACGGGGTCAAATAGGAAAAATATCGGCGAGCGAAGCGAGCCGAGCGGTGGCTTGGGGAGGGGAAAGGGCCGCTGGCGGAACCAGTTCCCAGACTACCTCCCGGCTTGCTTCGCTTGCCTCCAATGCGGAGCCTGGTCCTAGGCTAGGGTTCTGTTGGTATTACTTTCTTGGCAAAGTTAAGTATGAACTTGCTTTCCTTTTTTTTCTTTAGGACAGGCCAAAGGTATCTCCTGTAAAAGGTAAGAGGGATCAATCATGAGATAGTTTTTGCCGTAAGGGCGTGTTTACAATACGAATGAATTGAAGTGTTGTTTTTGTTGGTTTTCCCCCTGCTCCGATGTGGAAATTGTTTCCCACTTTGTTGGAGAGTGATTGGGGGGCACAGGTTGTTGGAACTTTCTAATGTCACTCCTCTCAAATACAAAGTTAGTTTAGTTACATGTAGGATTTTAGGTTTTAAATTTTCCAAAAGCTGCTTTCTAGACATTGAAGTGCTTTCAAAACCGCATTTTGAAACAGTGTGGTATTGACTATTTGCACCACGACACTACTCGTAGGTCAGCTTCGACAGGGTCTTTGCTTGAAAATTATGCTGACCGTTAGTTTTTATTTCAACTCCCAGGTACATGGGATATGCGAGGAAAACAGCTCTTTCATGGCATTGAAATAAAAAATTGGGCGATCGTCTGCTTTGCGAATCCTCAAGACTGCAACGAAAGAGCTCTGCGGCACTTTTCCAATCAGCTGATGAAGATTTCTGGCGAAACTGGAATGCCGATCAGATCGGGGCCTTGCTTTTGTAGATACGCCAGGAGAGCTGACGAGGTAAGCAATTAGATTCCGCTGTTTTTGTTTGTCTGTTTGTCTGTTTGTTTATTTGTTTCCCGTCGTTTGTTATTACATGTGTTGATTATTAGTTAACAAAGTATAAATCCTAAAACGGGTTAAAGCCAAATGAAACCACACGTTGTCGTTTTTCTTTTCGATGTTTTCTGTTTCTTTGCCTAGGTTCTATTTAATTCCTTCTCCGATTTCTCGTTTACTCGGTAATCTTAACTTCATTCAATTGTGCTGTTCTCTTATTTTGTATAGGTTGAGCCCATGTTCCAACGTTTAATTTCATCCTTCAGTAATCTGCAGCTTATCATTCTTGTTTTGCCTGGTAAAACACCTGTTTACGGTAAGTTATGATCAATCTTGCAAGAATACCCATTGTCTCTTTAAAATTAAAGAAGATATTCCAGTGCGCGGTATAACACCCTGGCAACATTCCTCTGTCTTTGATCAACCAGAAAATCGTAGGTTTTGCACAAAACCAATTCTGGCCCATGACCAAACTTAAGTTCTAAGAGCCTGTTTAGCCCGGCTAGCATGACTGGCCCGCTCCAAGGGCCTGGCTCGGTTCATACCTTGCGTCCTTATAAAATTGTCCTCGTGTTTATTTGAGAAGGGGGCTGGCCTGGCTTGTCGTGATCCTGGCTGTTCGAGCCAATATCTCGACATAGCCCTCCTCCTCACATAAACGCAACGAGAAACATTAAGAGGACACAAGGCATGAGCCCAGCCAGCCCAGTTAAACAGTGAAGTCGCGTTGCCTCGCTAAACCTGCCTACCATGTCTCCGTGTAACATGTTATGACATTTAAATTGGGAATCGCCTTAATATCGTCCCCATTCTTTTCCTTTGTTATCCTTTTCACAGCGGAAGTAAAGCGAGTAGGTGATACAGCACTGGGTATTGCAACACAGTGTGTACAAGCCAAGAACGTGACAAAATGTCAACCTCCTACTCTCTCTAACCTGTGCCTTAAAATAAATGCAAAACTTGGTGGAATAAACAGCATTCTGGCTCCGGATGTACGGTATGGTTTGAATTAATAGTTAAAGTAATTAATGAATTGATTGATTAACAAACATTAGCCTGAAAAAACAGCCGACATTTCGCGACGGCATCTTTGGTTTCCCCGCGAAATGACGTCTGAGGGAAGAGCGCAGAAATTCCATTTTGTTGACGTGTCATTGCCTAGGTCTTGATAGTGCCTCTGATTGGTTGAGGCAAATTTCTCTCATGGCACGGCCAATCAGAAGCCCTACCCAGATCTGGGTAGTTATACGTCATCAGTATGGGATTTCTGCACTCGTTCCTCAAACGTCATTTCGCGGGGAAACCAGTGGTGGTATCAATAAATTTCGAGCTAATTTCGGTTTATAAGTAGAAAAAAAGGTGAAATGGAGACACATCCACCGTCCGGTTCTTTGTCTAGAATTTCGGATTAAATTGGAATTTGTTACAGTACCGTTTAAAAGTAAGTTGATACTCCATTCCCGATCCTGGCATGAGGAAAGAATGGAGTCGAGAATCGAAACTCTATTCTCACGATTATTGCTCGATACCCGAGTCCTGTGAGACTTACCAAACCGGAGTTTTGTGATTTTTGCATAGCTTATCAAGAATTTATTGATTTCGTTTTAACAGGCTTCCATTGTTTCGCGAGCCTGTGATTTTCCTTGGAGCAGATGTAACTCACCCAGCCGCTGGCGACGAGAAGCGACCATCCATCGCTGCTGTAAGAGGAATTTCGCTTTTCTTAAAATGTAAATGAAAAATAAAGCGTAAATGAAAATTTTAAACTGAGGTAACTTTATTTTGACGTCTTAGGTTGTTGGTAGCATGGATGCTCATCCCAGTCGCTATTATGCTTCAGTGCGCGTACAAACACACCGACAGGTATGTATACAGTAAGTAAAGAACTTTAAAACTGTCGGCTGTATTGTAGGACAGTTACACACTTGCCCCTGAGTTGTCTTAGAATGACTGGTTAAACCTTACAATATTCAGACACAACCTAGGAGAAAGGTTACAGGGTTAAATAAAATGATCGCCAAAGGGGAAATGCCTTAATCTTTTAAGAAATTCTCTCAGTTAAATTAAGGAATGTAATTAGAGCAGTCTGGAGAATTTGTATGTGAATATCTGGGCTCAAAGAGTTGGGCGTAAAACTGATATATGATTGGAAGCAGACCGTAAGATGGGATTTCTTTATAAGTATTGTTGGTTTTTCATATCCTATTGAAATCTTCCCCGAAAATAGGAAAGGGACTTCGCAGTGAACGCAAAGCGGCGTAGTCTGGTGTTGTCGTTTTCTTAAACTTAAGCTTTGTTGCTTTTATCCAGTTGGGGGTTCTTTTCTTTCCATATTCTGATTTCTTTGTATTTTCTTAATTCCAGGAAATCATTGCGGAACTGGCAGCTATGGTTCGCGAACTGCTGATTCAGTTTTATCGTTCAACAAAGCACAAGCCGATGAGGATTATTTTCTACCGAGACGGAGTCAGTGAAGGACAGTTTAGGCAGGTGAGCCTTTTCGACTCCCATTTAATTCCCCTTTGACAAGGAACTAGACACACTCGTATATTTATGGAAAACTTGGGAAATAGCTGTGAAAACATGTGTTGAAAAGGTTTCAAGCCATTAACCGTTTCCTGTGAAAGATGTGAGCCTAATAGTCCTGGCTCTAATAAGCCTTATTTTCCTTTTCTGTCCTTGTCTACCCTGGATGCCAGAAACTTCCTGCGCGGTTTCTGGATTCGGTCAAGTCTTTTCTCGCGGCCTCGGACTTCGGCCGAACCCCCGAAGCATCGCGACGCACGCGACAAAAAGCCCCTGGTACCCAGGATACAGCTTCCAGTGCCAAAGTTAGCAGAACCCTTATTTAAGTAAATGTACTAAAAAAATATGGTTGCTTACCCAAAGTCTGAACTGGCTAGCGGGACTGGTCATTTGAAATAGATCTTTCTCGAGAGTTTTCGCAATAAACCTATCACCGCGAAGTAGTGTTATTTCAAGGAGTTAACGGATGTGTCTGGACAAATTAATAGTATAAAATTAATAAATTAGGTTAATAGCAAAACTCTCTCTACAAAGAAACTGAAAGGGATCATGAAAAATCCGAAAATTCTGGGTAGAAAATCAAATGGTCCGCGCCATTCCGTTTTGGGGGGCCTCAAAAAACATGGGCTGTGATTTGAGACGATGCAATTCTTTTACCCTTTTTAATGTGTTCGATATACATTGTAGTAGATCGTTCTCCCACCACGTCAAATTTTATAGCTTATGTTTATGCACAAGATTTCTACCTGGGTGGTTTCTGTAAATAGTAAGCATCCAAGGTGTCTTTTCCTAAACAGGGTAGCAAAATTATCTATTATTGTCAGTCTTAAACAGGATCCGGGATTGAAGGCCTGCGGCGGCTGACCTCTACCCAAACTTAGGGGTAGGTGCCTTCTACTGTCACAATGATCATTTCTTTACTGGCGCGTTCTTTCACCAGGTCCTAAGTCATGAACTGAAAGCAATCCGTGAAGCTTGTATCAAACTGGAGGTCGGGTACCAGCCTGGGATCACATTTATTGTAGTGCAAAAGCGACATCATACAAGGTTGTTTTGTCAGGATGGGCAAGACAAGGTAGGAGGGTGTCAAACAAATGAACTCAGGTCTGAATAAAAGGACAAACTGAAAACAGAAGCATCTATTGTCCACTGACGTATCTTTTACTATTTTTCAAAGCTGCCTTAACACAGGATTAAACAACACAATTATTTTGCACATGAGGTGTTGATGTTGCACCTTCGTCACAAATCATGCTATGAACATCAAACCTACATTTTAAACGGTCATATCGTATTTCCTCGATTAAGCGCCTTATTTACAATTTCGGCTAAAAGGATGGGCGCCTATTGGAAGGAGGGAACTTATTCGAGGGGGGCGCTTATTAAGTTCTCCGGTTGGTAATCATCAAGCGTACCTTAGGTCCACACGGTTTACACACAGAGATATCAATAAAGTGACAATAGAAACAGGTTTTCCTTGTATCCCTTCCATGAAAAAACGGATAGGGGAGGGAAGGGGGCGCTTGTTTGATATTTTGGACAATGGGGTGGGCGCTTATTAGAGCGTGGGCACTTATTCGAGGAAATATGGTATATTATAAATAGGTCAGACGCACGAGATCGTCACGTGCAAAGTTGTCCGGCGTTTTGTTCGGCTTGTACGTGTCACTCTTTCTTTGAGGTTGATTGATTTGAAGTCTCCGCGTTTTCTTGTTTTTCATTCTTTAGTGTGGTCAAAGTGGCAACGTTCCCCCTGGAACCACCGTTGACACCGGCATAACACACCCAACCGAGTTTGATTTCTACCTCTGCAGCCACGCGGGTATCCAGGTAAGATAGTACTTTGCAAACTAGTGGGGGTAGATTTATTTTCAATATTCGATTGCGAGTATCCAGTCAAAATTCTCATTTTTAAAGGGTCTCTGTCACGCTATTTGCTGTTTTTTTAAACAGCTTAAACTTTTTTCCCATCAATTGAATTCCAAAAAGAATGTTCCAGTTTTGTTATTTAAGACTACAGTTAGGCATTGAAACTGTTTCCTGTCTTTTGTTGCAAGGGATGGTAAGGGGGGTGCACCTGGATTGAAACTTGGAAAAGTTTGGCCACCTTTTCCAAGTTTCAGTTCTATGCAGGGCCCGCAAAAATCAACAAAAAAACTTCGATCAATTAAGGTATCTGGGAAACTGCCCACCTACTCCTCCCCTAAGTTAACATTAACACTTACTTCTCACTTAGGGAAAAATGTTGGCTTAGGGGAGGGGTAGTTGGGCAGTTTCTCAGAAACCTAAACTTATCCAAAAACATATTATGATTAGTTCTCCCCGATTCTATTTATTTGAAATCTTTTTCATAACGCTGAAGCAGCCTTGTGTTTATGGTTAGAGGCAGTAACTAATGCCTTTAGCACGGACTTTAGCACAGAAGGTTTTGAGGGTGTTCCGGGGCGGGGGCTCGCAGTGTTCCAGGGTCCCGGGTTTTAGAACATGGCAATCATAGATGCTAACAGTCCATTAACCGTGATGTTGTTAGGGAACCAGTAGGCCATCTCACTACCATGTGCTGTGGGACGACAACAACTTCAAAGCCGACGAGATTCAATCCCTGACGTACCAACTGTGTCACACGTATGTGAGGTGCACGCGCGCTGTGTCGATACCAGCCCCAGCGTATTATGCGCATCTGGTGGCGTTCAGAGCAAGGTTCCACCTGACAGAAAGGGAACGAGAAAGGTAAGGGACTGGGCACAAGTTTGGTGAAAAGATTGCTCCCGTACTTTATGGATCGCTGTCAGTAGCTCTTCTTAGGTTCGTAATTAAAGCTCGATAAGTCTTCGAGGAGATGAACGAATCAACGTAACAACAAATCTAATTCATTTCATCTTCACCTTTCCCGGGTACAGTAAAAACCCACGAGTAAGAACCTACATTTTGCAGGGTTAGCCTAAACAGGTTCTTACATAAATGGTGGTTAACATAAATTTAGGCTATCTAGGTTCTTAATAGGTTCTTAATTTCTTGCAAAAAATTATGTCCTTGCTAAGAAGATTTTAGTCATCAGCACCCTTAAATTTGCATACCTAATTTAATATGACCATAATAGAGATCTATTCTCACATGAATTCTAATTTCTCGTGTCAAAACAACTTTATATACATGATTGTGCTGTAAAACACAATATTATAAACATTTTCCCAATGACCTCAATCAAACAACATTTATATAAGAACCTTTCTCCAAATTTTAGGCTAAAGAGGTTCTTATATAGAGGGGGTCTAAATTGCAAATTTTAGCCTAACAGGTTCTTAAATCTTAGGTTCTTACTCGTGGGTTTTTACTGTACATTACGTACTAATTTCAAGACAGCTCCCAACTGGCTTGGTACAATCAGGGACAAAGTTGACACACTTGCCTAAAATGGGCGCTTTTATCAATAATTTCATTCTGTTACCTTTTCATTCTATTTAAACGCCGTTAATCCCCCTCACCCCCGATTCAATGTTGTTTGTAGTAAAAGAAAGACTTGAGGGTCTAAAATACAACATTGGTTTTGGGGGGAGGGGGTGGTGATACACAGAGGGAGGGGATAGGTATGTCCACTGTTCAAAAAGGGGCCATTTTATAGAAGTGTCTCAACACTTATGTCCCTTATTGTACCTCAATCTGTGAGAGCGCTACATCGTGCTATCGCAGAGTTCAGGGTTTAGTTTTTTTAGGCTTTCTTTTGGCAACTGCATAAGGTGCGTCGCTAACTGCGATAATCTTCTTTGCATTTATTTCTTCATTCCGCGCTTCTAATGTATGAAATTCCTATAGTCATCATTTAATTTAATATCAGCAATATACCTGCAATATCAGCATGCGCGCCTTATATTATTATTATTAAGCTGAAAGGAATCAAGTGAAGTCTGAAAATCGAACGGTACAACACAGCTACGGTTTATTGAGTTATTTTATTTATATATTTTTTAAACTTAAATTTACAAGGGATGTAACGCCTATAGTGTATTTCCCCTTGTAGCAATTCTGCAATGATCAAAATTTTTCGTTGTTGTTGCTTGGGCTGTCCAGTCTACGAAACGTGGGTTGTCTGTTTGCACTTATTCGGAGATACCCCTTGTAACTCGTTTTTCTCTTCCTGTCGTAGTCCTGACAACGGCTCAAGCTCTAGCGGTGGTCATGGTGATAGCAGAAGCCCACAGATTTTGGCAAAAGCGGTTCAAGTTCATCCAGATATTCTTAAAGGCATGTACTTTGCTTGAGGACACATTCTGCTCAATACATAAAGTTACTCTCGTATATCAAGGCATCAAATTAATAAGGGTTTGTTAAACTGACCGTAATCCAGAAAAGAAATGTCTCGTTTTATACGTGGAATGATATCTGTATTATTTAATGAGTTTTATAGCGAAGTTTTATCACAAACTGATACAAAGTATCGTAGCAACATAATGTACTATGGACTTGAACATCTCAGATGTACTTTTAACGAAAAGAATTTAAATTATATAGACTTGAAAACTAGTAAAATTCAGGCCCGTAACCAGGATTTTATGCGGGGGGGTGCTAACGAGGCCAAAGCAGACCCAACTACGGAAATGTATTTTTTATCGTCTGATCCGTTTATTTAGGAAAGTAGCAATACATGAGAAATTGTAACGGCAAAGTACACGGTAGGAACTGAATATTACATTTTTCCAATACAACTGTTTGAATTTAGTTATAAAGGAGTAATTTTACGATGTAAAATGATACATCAAAATACTTCGGAACTAATCCGTCAGAACAGTTCCGAGCTCCAATCTCCGTGGGTGTGGCGACTAAATCTCAGAGCATAATAATGGGATCAAGACTGGTGGACATTGCGAAAATGAGTATGATTTACCGTTTATATCTCACTGTAAAACTGTAGTTAACTGAGATAGATCTGAAGTCGTGGTTTCAGCTGGGCTGTCATCGCAGACTGCACTGTCATTGTGAGCGTCTGATGGCTCTTGACGGGGTACTGTACTTACCCATTGCACAGGAAAAAAGAAACGTATTCCCATTTTTGGATATTTTAGGGTATTTAAAGAATACCCATAAAAATACCAAATTTGGCAAAGTGAGACAAGTCCCAACCGGGGAATTCCCAACTAAGTTCCCAGATTGGGACTTGTCTCACTCTTCCAAATTTGGGATTTTTGTGGGTATTCTTTAAATGCCCTAAAATATCCAAAAATGGGAATCCGTTATTTTTTCCTGTGTTGTATCTAGAGTCTGGCAAGATTTAGCTGCAGCCTTCCCCTTTCTATTTTCCTGTTCTCTCCTACCCAAAACGTATTACACAAAAAACTAATTTTGCATCTTCAGGCGTTCATGCGCTCGTACAAATAGAGAATACTACCCAACGCGTTAGCGGACGTGTCTGACAAAAATCGTGAGTTCGCTCCCTTATCATTGTCTCGCTCGTCGTAAACTCCCGTGCAAAGCCTGCGCCCCGGGCCTGCGCACGTTAATTTAATTATTCATTTACATAAGCTCGGACATCTGTGCGCTCATTGAAATGCTCTGAATGGCTCGGGCTACTAGAGTGTAGCTGGTTTTATTTTCCCAGTGAATACACTACTGCTTTTTCCATTCTTTGATTTTGTTTAAATATCACTGTTAAGTTTGAAACTTCAGTTTAACCGACTGCACGCCTTAACTTGGATATTGAGTATCAAAATGCGGACCTTTGGGGCCTGTGGGGGGATGCGGACGCACCCCGTGCACCCCCCTGGTTACGGGCCTGAAAATATAAGTGAATATTTTATTTTAGTTAATTAGATACTTAAGATTCGAGGATGAGGGCGATTGTGAGGGCGAGATTTGACGTCATTTTTCTCTCATTTTACTTTTCCACTAGAAAAGTTAGCATGGTTATTTTTTAGCTTTTTTTATTGATGGCTGAGTTTAAGCCCTCTCCCGAGCACAAAATGATAAACATCTAACATTTGATAACTTGCATCTGACGTCACGACGGCTGTCGCGTTTTCTCCGCCAAAATAGAGACTTTAAGATCCAACGACGCAACGGCAACGAGAAAGTCGCTTTAAAAGTGAATTTGCGTTCTTTCTGTCTTTATAGCGATTTAATATTCCTACCCACTTACTTTGTCAAATGTAGGCTAACCTTCCTGAAGCTGAATTTCAAGCGACCATATCCAAGCTCAGAAAGAGAAATAAAATTTCGTATTTGCTTGTTTACGTCCTCCATAAAACGCGAATTTAGGTATTTTCACGTCGTAGTCGAGCTAAAACGGGAAAGAAATGTACAAAAAAATGTGATGCACGTGCAAAGTTGTGGTTTTGCTTATTAAAACAATTGTTTTTTGACCTTCTCGTTACCGTCCGCGTCGTTGGATCATTAAGTCCCTAATTATGCTAGTTCACGCGTGCTCGCTACTTTGTATTGAGAAAACCTCAGAATCTTAAGGTCGCTATCATAACTAGTGTTTAACCAGATGAATATTAATGCACTATCGTACGCAAAACACCATGCTCGCATTTTTTGGGTAGAGTGAAAGTTGCTCAGAGAGACTACTTGTTGAGCCTACCGGGGGCATACCATCAAAATTTTTGCTGGTGAAAAAGTTTACGTTGCATAAGCCTCGACTTTATGCTAGTCCCAGTTCACCGCTGAAAATACGAAAACTCGAGCGAGCAATTTTTCTACTACATTCTCAACCTAGTTGTTAAATTATTTTAATCTTGTAATTATTTTAATTTTGTAAATAAAATTAGAAAATCAAAGTCAACTTATAAAATGTCCAAGGAAGTTTTGTATCAAGGCCCAGGGCATTCTGCATAAAAACTTTGATAATTGTAAGTGGGATGTCACAAGATAATCCGAACAATATCCAAAAGCAGTTATTCAATGTCATCAAGATAAGATCTTTATTGGAGAAACTCTAAGTTTGAGGAGTAGAAATAATGAAAGCTAGAATCTGTCTTACTGATTTATTTCAAATTTACGAACTGTATATTATTTACAAGCTGGTAGATTTTGTTTCTTTAATTTAAATCGTAGTAAACAATTATAGTCTAATTTCCTCTCGACATAATACGACTCTTGTACGGCACAACTCTTGACTCGGCGCTTAAGATCGTGCTACCCCTATAAAAACAATCTCATAACGGTAGCGAGCGTCTATTACGGACTGACGACTTGTGGAGAGCCTTCTTTTGTTTTTGTTTTTTTTTTTCTTTATCCACCATTTTAATATCTCTCTAGAATTTCTTCTTCGGTCTATGTACATCAGATTCTTTGTGGGTTTGTACAGATGCGCCAACAGGCTGCCCTAGCAGCTTCTACTGACTGCTCAGTGGTACTTAACCAAATTGATTGCTTTCGCCGAAAGCAAAGCAGTCATCCACTCGTTTCTTTCATCCTCAGAATTGCAACGGAATAAACGCGTTCTTCCATCAATGTCACAAATTTTTATGCAGTCTGATTCTTCAATCGATAACGTAACAACCTCGGATATTCTAAGAATTAGTCCGGAGTAGGTAAGAACACCTTTTTTGGTTTCATAACAGTGCAGCTTGTCCTCCAGCAAAACACAACGTCTTTTTCGCCAGCTTGGTTTCTTTAACCGTGACATTTCTCGCAGCCACAGATCGCCCTCATATGTAAGCAGTTTGATATTGTCATAATGGTTGTTGACAAATTTCGGTAATAGCGGTAACGAGGACAGAGTAAGTGCCTGAAGATCGTAGCTCTTTTTTCTCACTGGATTCGAGAATATCTTGTTCAAAATGCGGCATTTCTGAGCGGGTGTAGCTGAATCCGCGGGTTTCTTCAACATTACTTTAAGCTGCAAGAGACAATTTTCGCTTTTGGACTTGTGAAGGTTCGCCATATCTTTGATCTTGAACTGGTATCAACAGCGAAGTATTCTATGATATACTGTCCAATTTATAGGCTTTGAGAGATACTTTCCCACGACTGATTTAAAAAGCTTAGGAGCTACCGTACAAGCACTGCGTATTTACTTTAGTGGACTTGAGCACGTAAGACGCTGACTTTTCTGTCACGCGCGATTTACGTGTCATTGCGTGGGTCTAGATATTTCGATCGGAATGTCAGTATAATTACTGAAGGATCATGACAATGAAAATATTGATCGACGTGATATTTCTACAGCGGGGTCATTGACCCTCTATGTGTTAATGATTTCGATATGGCAATTTTTTAAATTTAACGCCAATATAACCATTTATTTCCTCTCTTTTCGGCAGTTTTTGTCTACATGAGACCAGACCAAAAGTGAAATGTTTTAAAAATGTATGCAAAGATTAATTGAAAAGAACGTAAAAAAAACCGAAACAAAATAAAGCAAACGACGATGAACACAATAACAGCAAGAACAACAAGATAAAATGAACACAAACCCAGGTTCTTTCCGATCAGTGGATACGAAAATAGAATTAGGATATTGTTTAATCCGACGAACCGAACTGCCCGAAGTGCACAGCTGTTCTTTTTTGAAACCGAAGTTGTCTGTATCAGTTTCCGATCATCAAGTGCTGATGTAGTGATGAAATCAGTCGAGTAAGATCTTTCACTTTCGAAAGGCTACTCATGAATTGCGGGTGATGTCCTCCTAAGTGCCAGATCTTGAACATGAAGCAAGATATGATCAACATTAATTGAACATTACAGGCCTGCTTTAGTGTATAAACTGAAGGTGACATTGCATGTACTTACATACATTTGTTATGGCTCTTTTAAAAGTGCTAATCCGCTGATTTACAATATTCATTTTAAAGCGATACAAAAAAATAAATGACGGTAAAGGAAAATAAAAAGAAATTGAATATGATTAAAACTATTGGGTTATATTAGTCATTCATCATTGAACCTAAGTACTTCGTGACTATATGAACGAAAAAACTGTGTGACTCCAACTCTGTACATAATTGACGCATGACCGAATCGTGGTCTGCCAGTCACGTTTCAATAGTTTTCAGAATTTTTTTTCATAAGAAGGGAAAATTCTCGGTTTCATCATGTGTGCGTCACCTTGATGTACAGAGGCGGACTGATGATATGACAGGTTGTCCATTCAAAGGCGACATTTTGGCAAACAAACTTGAAACTAATTTGTACTTTGTCATGCGGTCTTGGCAACCGCGAGCTTAACTGTAAAATATGTGCTTCAACGAATCCTTCAGATTACATGAAGAGTGAAAACGCAGAGAACAAACTCGTCTGATTTTCTAATCCTGCGACGAATGTTCACACCACCGCACAAAAAAACAACACCCATGGTAATGAAGAAGAAATTTTGGAGGGGTTCGCCATGTTCGCATGATTTTTTTTCTTAGCTTGTATGTATTGTTGTCTGTCTGTTTCAAATGATGTTTTTTTACGTAAATTGTTCTTGTAATGAATTCTTTTTTTACATCCCCCAAACCCCACCCTTTCAGGTTTCTAATCGTCCGTTCCTAGAGTTCGAAAGTGTCTTACTTAACGATGAATTTTCTATTTTCAGTTAATGACAGTGAATAAGTGCTTACTAATGGTAAGTTTAAGACCGTCTGAACAATGGTCGATTCACTTCCTAGGCTTTTTGTCACACGCCACAAATTTGGATTATTAACAGTGGCGTATTAATAGCTCATTTCCGGGTTCCCAGGGCCTCTGTATCAAAGCAAGGTTAAGTGCTCAGCCCGAGATATGGATCTCATGCCGGGAATTAAAACTCATTTTCACAAGAAAAGGTTGTGCACTTGGCCTCATTTTTAAAGTGAGGGTTTTTGGAACTCGGAGGTGGCCTATTCATTTTACTAATTTTGGAATTATGAATACACACGTTAGATGGCCAGCAGACTAATTCTGTCGCATAAACAGACAAAATATAGGTGTGCGAGCGTCGCAAAGTGCGTGGCTGTTGCTGGTGAGTGGCTGGCTGCGGGGGCTACCTTGTTACTCTCCCTCATCCCCCGTCACCGGAAAAAAGTCAGTTACTTTGCCGTAAATTTTTGTCTACTGTATCCTACAATTCTTGGTTGCAGTCTAGTCAAGCTGGACTTACGTTATCCACAATGACTGTTAAGGAAGCTTGTTTGAACTTACAAGGATCTTTAAACCAAAAATTTTTCCGTTTAAGTTTTGACGTGTAAGAAATTCCTCCGCCCTCCTTTTTCTTGAACTTTTTAGAACATTTTTGGGGGGTTGTCCGCATGGATTTTAGGGCGATTATTTATAGCCTCAATAGAGAGATTAAGATTCAAGTTTACGCCAAACGGCAGACGACAATTTCTACCACGTGACCAAGTTTTCCCCTTAATTGTCGTTTACCGTTTATTACTTCTACGCAGAAAATAAGTAGTTTCACGCCAGTTTAATCCATAAAAATTGTTCTGTGTAGTTTTTATCTGCTTACTTTCTATTTTGAGAAATTCTCAACTTGAATCTGACGTTTGCAGTAAACGTGAATCTTAATCTCTCTTATAAAGCCTTCCGAATACGCTCGACCACTATTAAGCACTCCTTCGTCTCGCCGGACATTTCCTAGTATGGTGTTTGTGGTCAGACACGAAGTCACGAATTTATGCACGAATAGGTGTTGGTACTTTATACAGTTATCTTATCAGTTTGGAATCGAAAAGTGAGGTTGTATTGAGTGCTGTGAGGTTTAATTATTGTGCCAATATTGACTGTTTGCATTTCCCAGGAAACGCCCAAATATTGGTGCTGGGAAGTTATGCTCGTGGAGATGAACCCAATCTCAAAACTTCTTCCCACTGTGTACTCGACATATGCGAAAGATAGGCGTCGAGTGGGTTGAATGCGTGTGAAAAAAGTAGTCTGGAATTGTTAAAAATTTTTTTTGCTTGTTTTTTTTTAGAGAAAAATATGCGCAGCACAGATCTGCATGGACCTTTAAAACAGAAGTTTAATATTAAGGACTACAGTCTGTTCAGCATGATAAACTGTACCAGATCGACTTAAATCAGCATAATAAACAGTGCCACAGGAAAGTACTACTCAGTAGCTTTCATTTAAATGGTCACACTTAAGGATTTTATCCACAGACTTAAGTTAGAACCACTTTGTTCAGCATAATAAACAGTACCACGGGAAAGTACTTCACAGACTCAAAAGCTAAAACCACCTTGTGCAGCATAACTGAAACAGCACCACAGGAAAGTACTGCTCAGTAGTTTTCATTTGAGTGGTCACACTTAAGGATTTCATTCACAGACTCAACAGTTAGGACTACCTTGTGTAGCATCAGGGGCGTAGCCAGGATTTTTCAAAGGGGGGGTCACAGAGGCTACTCACCAGATTGTCATGTCGACCTCCACGCCCATATTAACTGAAGACAAGAGCCACTGACGAAAATACTTTACAAAAAAACAAATCGTAAAAAAGTGGGCTTTTCAACAATGGCTTTTACCACCAAGATATTGTCTGTTTGCTCAAAAGAAGGCCTACTAAGGGGGGGTCACGGGCACCCCAGGACCCCCCTAGCTACGCCCCTGAGCATAATAAACTGTACCACAGGAAAGTATTGCTTGGTAGCTTTCATTTGAATGGTTACACTTTAGGATTTCATCCACAGACTCAAAAGTTGGAAGCATCGTGTGCAACAAAATAAATAGCATTGCAGAGAAGTACTGCTCAGTAGCTTTCATCTGAAGGGTCACACACGACGATTTCATCCACATACCCAAAAGTTGGAACCGCTTTGTGTAGCATAATAAACAGCACCACGGGAAAGTACTGCTTAGTAGCTTTCATTTTAATGGTAACAATTCGGGGTTTTACCAACAGCCCCAATAGTTTAGAATGAAATGTTTCCATTCCCCCATTCTTTTTGCCGTGCGATTGTCAAGATTGAGCGCCTTTTCTAATCAGCCGCTGTTTTCTTTCAAACGAACCGCTTTCCAAGGAGGCGGACGTCGAGTAGTAATATAGCATGACCACTTTGTACAACATACGTAAGCCCCGAAGTCCCAATAGTGACCAATATTAATTTTCTCCAAACAATATTGATACAAAATCAAGAGGAAAAGTCATGAGAGGAAGAGGAAGAGAGAGTGCGTGGTTGATTATCACACCTGGGTTATTTGATCTAATTTATAAAACCTTTATTTTGCATTTCTAAAGAACGCAAGTTTTTAGAATTTTATGAGTTAAACTATTAAATGTTGCAATATATTAGTGGTTCTAATTCTCCAAGGCGCTCATCGATAAAAGCACTTTATTCTGAGGTTACCCTGGCTAAAGAGCATCGTTTTGAATTATTTTTGAATTAATAACGGATCACCTACGGAAAGAGGCTTTGATCTTGAGCTAGTTCGCACTATCTTTGACGTCTGCTGATCTTAAGAACCGACCATGTTGTTTCTGATGGGGTGGGTAGTGGGGACTGAGGATGACACAATGGCTTGCAAAAAAAAAGAGAGAGAGAGGAAAAAAATAAGCTTGCAAACAAACTTGGAATGAAAACATTCTCGCATCGAGGTAAACATCTTATATTTGCAACCAAAAAAATTAAGAAAAAAGAAGATCATAATTGTGGGCTTCGAAAAATATATATATATTTAACAATTATTCGCCGAAGGCGACGTTAATATTGTTGAATAATCCCCAAGACGAAGTCGAGGGGATTATTCACAAACTTTATCATCCAGTCCCCTTCCCCTCCCCCTCAAAAGTCAGATGGTCGGTACCAATTTAAACATTATTATATATTTAACTATATTTATCATGTAACCAGTAATGAAATACCAGGTGAACTCTCGTTAAAAACAGGATATCCTCACACTTAAAACTGAACATGTTATCTTCATAGTTGAAAAGATCACCGTTACTAAGTCTACGTGATAGATATATTACAGAGAAATGGTTTGGTATCACATTTTCAATATTTTTATTTACATGGCCGCTTGAAGATACTAAATTTCTCTCCTCGTGTTGAAGGCCAAGTAATAACCTCTACCTATTCACTGCTACGTCATATGGGATAAAAGCGATGTCACGTGGTTTCTCAGGGGGCAAACAACTGATAAAATTTGCCAATGCAAAAAATCGCGGACGTGTTTGTTTATTCTAGACCACAGAAAATGAAGAACATTTTATTTTAAAAACGATAATGGCAAATTATGGGACCGGTGTGAGTGATCATTGTTACTTTTTGGATGCAGTAGCGACCGTACATGTCCTTACAGCAAGCAATATTGACGTGAAACTTGAGGAAATTCGACCTGTACACTTTGCTTGACTATCCAATCGTCGTCTCGTTATGAGAAAATAAACAAACTCGACCGAGATTACTTGTATTGGCAAACTTTATCACTTGTTTGTCCCACGAAATACGACGTGACATTACTTTTATACGATCATCCAAAAGCGCGTGCAAAGATGGCGAGTATCGTGAATAAAGTATATTCTGACACTATCATTATCTACTTTTTTAAACATAATAAAATATAAATAATACAAAATTTCGTAGACTTTATGTTTAAATATTGATCATACCGCACAGGTCACTAGAACTCTACTTTATATAAACCTCTTCCTAGGTTAAATATTAACTTTTTGAGTGCTTTGCCTCAATGTTATCTACTACATAACTAACCTGCGATCAGGCGTTTTTTTGACCTCGTCTCCCAAACAAAAAGGGAATAAGGACACTAGATCGCAGGTTACCACATAACAACAAACCTTGGTCTCAAAACAGTAAAACATCAACCAAAATAGCACCTGGAAGAATTTTATAGTATTTTTCGCAGTTGCCCTCAAACAATAACATTAGGACACAATGACGGCAAACTACAACTGAAAAGGTTAATAACTATAGTACTTAGAGGCTAACATTTACTGCCTTTGAAATGACAAGGTTTCACCTTCGAGTTTGCATAACAAAAATAGAATTTCGCCACCTGTTCCAGTGTTTGCTGTACACATTTTTAGGTGAAATACATCACACCCTTCATTTTATCGCTGACTTGAATCGCCTTGGAACACTTCTCTAAATCAACAGTTCCACCATCCCTTTTAGAATGGAGAAAAGATAGCATTTATAGGTAAGGAGAAAATAATAATTTATTAACAAGAGAGCAAAATCATGTTCTTGCCGAAGTATAAGTTCTATTTCTAGGTTGCAGAGGGTTAAGGAAAGATGTTTTGGGGCGATGTACGTCAACCCGAAGTGTAGCCTTTTTCCCTTTTCATATGCCTTGACGCTGCCAAACTTGTATTCCTATGTATCTTTAACCTCATATACACGGCTTGCCCGAAAATTTGGGCCAAACCACTGCTAAAGAATGCAAAACTTCCGGTTGACGTGTGTTGCTCAAAACCTGAAAATCTTTGCTTATTTAAGCTCCCTTGTTTTTACTGAAAGCTGCTGTAATTTTGCAATGCTTTCCCGCCTACCACCGGCTCTATTTTCTCGCGCTTCATACTGACTGTTAATGGGGCCTTTAGCAAATCATCACGACCATGACAGAAAATAAGTAACACAATAACTCTGCACACATAAATTACATTTTTTTAACCGCGGCGGTGTTAGCTCAGTCGGTAGAGCGTGTTGACTGCAGAGCGGGAGGTCGCGGGTTCGATTCCTGGGGCCGGACCAATACTCAGGGTCTTAAAATAACCGAGAAATGAAGGTACTCCTTTTGCACTGCAACAGGCTAGACCTTCGTGTAGCTCGGAAGACCACGTAAAACGGCGGTCCCGCCTCCAGTTGGAGACGTAAAATATAGTGTCCCCAATTAGTACTTTTGTGCTAAATACATTGACACTCACATAAAATGCATTTTTCTTTTCTTTTTTGGTTCAGTTGAGATTTTTAACCTTGTGGGTCATGATGAAAACAAATGGTTTACCAGTAATTGTTTTACCTCTATAAAGTGAGTTTTTTCAGTGCCTCACTCCCTTGTTCTGTCCGTATCCCCTCCCCCCCCCCCCCCCCACCTCTCCCTCGGAGGTACCACTTTAAACACGCTGGGATCAGAATTTCTTTGTCTGTAGCCTGCTAGCAAGCTCTCCATTTGGGGATATTGAAAAAAGTAGACGCGCGAAAGACACACGAGGGGAGACGCGGCACCGCGTGGCTCGCTTCGCTTGCCCAAATAGGAGAGCTTGCTCGCAGGCTACTTTGTCTCACGCTCACAAGATGATGAACATTATTTTACTTTTTCTACATTTCTATGGAGAACATAAAAGTTATCATAAGCATATTTTGGGGAACTCACCTGCCACTTCCACCATTGGTCACGTGGACCCGAGCATGGAAAGCTGCTAGATGGGCGTAATACGCAGGGGCTGGCATGGACACACTCTTAGTGCACCGTGCATACACGTGACAGAGCTGATAAGTGAGTTGCTGAAGACTGTCAGCGTCAAAACCATTGTCATCATACAACACGTGATAGTGTGTAGGTCGGCTTGTTCCCTGTAAAACAAACGAAAACATGATGTTACAAACTATTAAGCCGCTGGGATAGGTTACTTAAACAACGTTCAGCTAGTATTTAAACGTTGTTCTACCTGAACAGTGCCAAAAAGGCTTATACATGTGGCTCATGCACGAAAAAGATGTATTTACTTCAAATGAAACAAACAAATTACTAGGTCTACTGGCTGTCTTAGCCCGCAATCTAAATTGAAATACATCTAAAACTTTTTTTGGCCAAAACCTGTCAGTTCAAGAGGATTGAAACGTTTTTCAAGCTATTTCATGGTCTTAACGCTAGGATAAGCTACAGATTTTAACACGGAACACATGGAAAACAGTTTCTCTGAGGGCAGGGTATTGCTCCAGTCTAAACTTGTAAGCATGTGCTTGTTGTATAGGGCAAGATTAAGGGCACATGTCATCATTTTTTTCTAATTAGATGGTAACAAAATTTACTTGGTTCGTTGAACAACTGGATCCCAATGTAAATTTCAGGTTTTCGACACTTATCTGAGGGAATTCCGACCATCAACCTCAAATGTACTCACTGAAAATATTTTTTCATGGGGCAAAAGAAGGGCTACAGACAAGGTAACACGTTGACAAATGTTTTGACACAACCTGCCCCCAACCCCTCCCTACCCATTCCCAAAAACCAATATGCGGTAAAATAGCACAGTTTCGGTAATGAACAAGTACCTGAATACCAAAGTGACTGCACAGATAGAAATCAAACTCATATGGATGGGTTATTCCACTGTCCACTGTTGTTCCCGGAGGCATGTTCCTAGCTTTGCCAGTTTCATCTCCCCTGTTTTCACAAAAAAACCTCGTATGGTGTCGCTTCTGAACCACAATAAACGTGATCCGGGGACGATACTCTTTCTCAAGTTTAATGCAAGCCTCTTGAACAGCGCGCACTTCGTGGGCAAGAACCTGATCAAACTGGCCTTCGCTGACTCCATCCCGATAAAATATGATTTTAGAAGGTTTGAGCTTGCCATTAGCCTTGTAAAACTCAATAAGAAGCTCTCTCACAATTGCGGCTAAGTCGTTGATGATTTCCTGGGCTCCACGCCCCTTCTCATGCCTCTGTGCGCGAACTCGTGCCTGGTATTTGGTAGCATTAGCATCCATGCTCGCCACTACAGCAGCAATTGATGGAATGCCATTCTCAGTAGGGGAAGGGTGAGTCACATCAGCGCCAAACACAATAGTGGGTTCTCTAAACACAGGAGATTTAACCGAGGGATCAATAACCTGATTGATACCGCCCAGTTTGGAGTTGATCTTCAGTGAGATGTTGGCGCACACTTGAGGCTTGGCTTGCTGAACAAGTTTTACTTGTACACACTGCGTTGGAATTCCAACGACACTGTCTCCAACTCGTTTGATTTCAGCATAAAGATCTTTCTCTTTGCCTGGTAGAACTGCCATGATAAGTTGCAGACCTGGGAAACCAACCTTCCAATTGGAGAACAGGCGTTCCACCTACAGGGTGCAAAGAAAGTCAGTTTTACAGCCTGCCATTCAGGCAAGCTGTAGCTAGTATGTTCTAGCCCACAAGTCATTTCAACTAGCCCCAGAGCCCTTTTTGATTAGCAGGATTGATTACAATCCTTCTGCAATTTGAATTTCACCAAAAAACAGCACTTGCCCGTCGGGTAAGTTAAGAACAAAAATCACTAGCCCGATAGAAAAATCCACCAGCCCCGGGCTTTCGGACACGACTTTCTTTGCATGCTGACCTATAAGGTGATAAAGAAAGAGGATTTTTGATAGAATCAAGCTAAAAAAAGTTCCTAGAAATAGTCGACCCCGCTCATTGCTTTTTTCGAGGGAGCTAAAACCATTAATTGTTCAGGCTTACGTGAATACTGTTGAGTGAGTTCAAACGCTATTCCTTCTTTACCTAATCCCTAGACCAAATCATTTCATGCTGACAATTCTATTTGCGTAATATTCGTTTTAGATACGTCAGCGAAATACATGACTCGTGGAATTGAAGTTTGCATAATTACCACTATTTCACGTTCTGCAAACTAGTCCGACATTGCCGCTCTTACATTATGTAAAAAAACAAACAAACAAACAAACAAGCAAACAAGAACACAGCATTTGTTTTTTTCAACACAAAGTCTTTCAGTCTGAAGACTCGACTATTTTGAGAGGGATGGGTCAGATCATTTATTAGACTATCTATTAGCAGTCACACATTTTCCCAACAGTAATACGCAAGCACGCTTTCTCTATTTTCTCCACTTGTGTCCGGCATTCTTGCAAGAGGAGATATTCATACGGGATGGTTTATTTCGCTCCATTTTCGACCCGTAGTGCTTTTGCGCTTCTGTCTCTACACACCTTAGCGGTCATGCGCAGAAGAGGTCCGGGATCGAGATTGATTTCGCTTGCTCTTCTATCCCTGATTAAAATGTGGGGCCGTTCGCAGTCTAGATTTTCAAGATTTTCAAGGGATGTCTGAGGGCAACAGTAGAAGTATATCACATCTTACCTCTCCGCTCCTTGCATAGCTGACCTTTACTGGTTCCGGAGCCATCTTCATTCCTTCTTTGTTAGAAACAGTAGCCATTTGCCGACAGAAGTTCCTCAACTGAGTTTCATTACATCTGTGCGGAGGTGTAAAACACGCCAAGGCCCAGGTATTAATATCCGCTCCTTGGTGAAGAGCTTTATCACGCATGTCCCATGAACCATCGCGAGGAACCAGTGCTTGGTCTTGTGGTCCAAGCTTGATTTTGGGTGCTGGTAACACTCGGCCGTCAACCCTGACCATTTCAGGGTCTACAGTGGTCTGAAACTCTTTATCCAAGTATTTCTGACTGGTCCGAATCAATTCTTGAGCCTGTAACAGTGTATAAGAAAACACAGAACTGTTTCACAAAATTTATCAAAATTCAAAAAGAAACCGCCACCAAATTGAGTGGAATGTTACCCTAACAGTTTTTCAAAGTTTATTTTACGGCTTGTATCGATTAATAATATACACTTGGGAGACATATTTGTTTGAGCGATGATTTTGTTATTCACAAGTTATTTCTAGAGTTTCACATCGAAGACTGGAGATCGCATGTGTGGCATTATAAACAAAATAATGAACAAGCCAAGCTGTGAACACAGCCCCTACAAGTTCTACACACAATTTCAGGCCAAAAGGGGTCAAAAACTTTATTACAAGGTGCCAAACCTACCTATAAAGCGTTTTCAAAAGATTAGCACCGGCGAAGTTGGCTAAAAGAATAAGAGGTAGAGAAAAACAACTTACCCAATATTCAATATCCTGTCGCCGTTCAGGCGCAGGTCGCGCTGTACTTCTGATCATATTTGCTGTCTGTTGTTCGGATAAGTGCCGCTTCTGGCAAGGAATAATGGTGCAAACTTCCATCGGCAGGTAACGGTCTTTCTTCTGGCCAACTTGCAAGCAGGGAAGGTGTGGAAACCTGACAATTTGATACAACTCAGTCAACTTCCTTTTAAAAGAGAGTTCAACAACAGAAATATTCGGCTACATTTGAAAAACTGAGTGAGGATAAATTAAGTGAAAAACTAACAGAGATTTAGCTTCTGTCTGGGTCAACGGGGTGTTAGGAAATCTCAGTGATATCCGCAAGGCAAGAATTGATTAATGTTGCTGAACCCAGGCAAGGCAAAGGAAACTAAACAAAAACTGGCACACACAGTCAACACTCAACCCACTTCAATGGCAATACACAATACTGTCTGACTCCCAGCTTGACCATTATCATCACCCCAAGGGAGGGGATAGAGTAGCCTGGGACAAGGCTCTGCATTGGGGGAAAAGAGAGGTAGAGAGGTAGTCTGGGGAGGGGAAAGGGTGGCAGAGTGCTCCGCCCCCTTTTCCCTATCCCCAGGCTTGCTTCGCTTGCCAATATTTCTCCTATTTGACCCCGTTTTTTTCCCTTTTTCCCCACTGCGGAGCCTGGTCCCAGGCTAGGCAGCGTTAAAAGAAAGTAGTGTCCGATAGCCTGGGGGTAGTGGGTTTTGCTATTAGGCTAGTGAATTCTGTTCTTAACCAGGGCCGAGTTGTTCAAAGCTGGGTTAAGATAACCCAGGGTTAGTGCAAGATTTGAATTCAGATTTCAAAGCTTAAAAAGCATTTCAGTTTTAATTCTTTTTGTCTACAAGTTGATGATTGGAAGCTCTAAAAGTAACAGAGAGAATTATCCCAGAAAATACTTTTGAACACAAGAAAAGGACACCCAGGTTGCGCGCTAATCGGCCTTCGAACAACTCGGCCCAGCCCGTCAGGCAAGTGAAGTTTTTTGAGGAATTCAAATTACAGAAGAACTGTGAAATCAATTCTGCCCATCAAAATGTTTTTGGGGCTAGTTGAAATGACGTTTGAGCTAGTATATGCTAGCTTCAGCTTGCCCCAATGGCAAGCTTTAAAAATGACTTTCTATGCACCCTGCTAGGGATAGAGTGGGATATCAGCTTCTTCCAATGGTCTCAGCCCCGTGTGACAACAAAGTGCAGCCATCCCACGTATCAACTGGAAAGGACAATGTACTCTCTGCCTGATAGAAAGAATTAGCACACCTCAGCCATATGTTATATCTTTCCCTGAAATACGCTGCTACATTTGTTTTTGTACGGCGGCCAGTAGTTTCATCCTCAACGTCAAATTCTCGCCTCTCTGCAGACTGGCTGGACACTCCCCAAACTGTATACTTTCTTTTTATTGAGGCCACATGAGTGGTTTGCACACGTAAACCTACCATGAAAAAGAGGATGCAATGATCTACAGATTAGTGAATATATTTAACAATTATTCCACGAGTGCAAGTTGGCTATAATCATCTCATATCCAACAAGCGCGAGGGGAATAACTGTTTCATTAAAACCCCCAACAAAATATCAAGAATTCTTCCCGACTTTATTTGTAAAACAACCAATTTTCAGCTTGTTTTTAATTTTGGGCAGACGCGTACAGTTACCATACTTGGAGAGCATGGTATTGGTACAATGCATAATGGCTCGTCTACCACGATGGCTAAGCCAATCATAGTCTGCTACACAGCCGTTTTTAGTGTTGTCAAGCAATGCTTGTGGGGAGGAGCGTTGCGTGATGACACGAAAGACGGCTGTGCAGCAGACTAAGCCAATCAGAGCTCCAGAACTGCATTATCCGATTATTCAGTTTTTAACAATATGAGTTATTGACGGAAAATGTCCATTTCTTCCCATAGGTTTTTTTAGCTTTTCCCCTGAAGCACTTCCTATCTGAACTGTACTTGAAAATTTAGAGCTTAAAAGTTCTGTTATACTCAAAAAATGCTCACCAATTTGCAATGTTATGTACTTTATTTTGATGTGATTGTCAACTGAAGGTTAAAAAACTAAAATGAAGAAAATGATAATGTTGCATGGCATTTAAGTTCCGTTAAAAGTCTACCAGATATGGCTTCAGTTATTAACTATTCCTATGTCAGTTATGGAGCCAGACACAAAATGCTGTCATGTGGATAAAAATCTTTAATGTGTGGACATTCAAATCAAACTTCTTTGACCATACATACACTGTACTGTCACCTTCTGAAGGTGAGGGTAACTAGTCTAACTAATTATCAAGTAATACAAAAACCGCCTTATTACCACGTATAGCCTTCTCAAGCTTCCATCTGTCAATCTGACACCTGGGGTCTTCAAGTTGATGGGGTGATAGCTGCAGGGTTTCACTAACAAATTCAACGACACCTTGACTCTTATAAAAGCCCTTGGCAGAAACTGAAATGTAAAGATGCAGTGTAGTGTACATGTACATGTAAAGAGGAAGAAATAATCCCTTTTTACCAAATAATATCAAAAGTTTTTTCAAACTTAATACAGTCAATGCCTTCAAATAAGCAACGCCCTTGCGAAGAAGTAAGTAAGTTTATTATCTGGAGCTGCTTAATTTGATTTAATTAAACAAATTTTGGGACTTCACCACTGGGTATTGACACGTCATCAGCATCATGCTTGTTCCACTGATGTAAATGTTGTGGAGAAACTGTTGTTGGCACCCCAAAGTCTATGCAGTCTTTTAAGGCTAATATTAATTACTTAACTATAATTTTTTCTTAGTACAGTGTATATTTATGGGAATCATTATAATTATTGTAAGTGCAACTACATGTAGCAGCCAAGTGCTTATAACTGCAAGGTATTAGTCTACATGTACACAAGATCTTACCATCAATGTTAACCAGCATTGCTTTCCATTGTGAGGGTCTTATACTTTGGTAAAAACCAAACTGCACTTCACACCCCTCCCCTAGGTATTTTGAACCATAACCATCAAGAGGAAAGAACGATCGGCCAACAGGTGTAAAGTGGTTTGAAGGAATCTGTCGCATCACAATGTCCAGTGCCTGCACAGTATCTTGGGCTGATTTTCCATTCTGTTGTCCCATTAGGAATTTTCTCAAAGAATCAATACTGACTGATGCTGCAAACTGGATCTTAACCTGAAAAAGACACAATAATAAAGGCACCTGTACTGATCGTCAGTTTTAATAATACAGATCATTAATGCACCTATCAATGTAAATCCCGTGGGGGGGGGGGGGGGGGGGAGTGCGGGCAAGGGGAGGGGATTTGATGCCTGAGACTATCCCCATGTCGGGCTTTTGATCGTGCGAAGTGACCCCGGGGTCAGGACATTTGACTTTGACCGACAGAAGCCTGGTATTCCTGGTATCAATTCAGAAGCAGTTACCAAGTCCATTCCTCGAATGAAGTTTTCATTTGTTTTAATCGCCATAATCCGATACTTTTAACTGTCATCTAAACAGATAATGTCTATTTTAAGAGAGTTTTTATCTTCAAGTTCCCATCTGATTGTAAAACTCGATTGAAATTGAATTCCACCATGGAAGTCAGAGGATTTTTTACAAGTCACTGATCTGACCTGTTCCGACATGTTGAGCACATGTTATAAAGTATTTTACGTTTCATTAATATTATAACAGCACAGTCAATCTTCCTGGAGCGATTTTGTTGTTCAAAATAAGAAATGCTAGTGGAGAGAGAAAATACTTAATTACAGCGAGTAACTTAACGGAGCTTATGTTAACCTTAAATAAAAGTTGTAAGAATGTACTTTTGAAATGTTCTTTTATTCATTTTTTATAGTATTATAGTATTGTTTGTTTAGATTTTTTCCCCTGGGGTGTGGTCTTTTTTGACACTTTTGATTGACCTTTCGTTTCCCACCCTGGGGAATTTGATCCAAAAGTTTTAAAATTTGTCAAATCCCCACCTCTTGCCCCCATTACTCCCCCCCCCCCCCCCCCACAGGGTTTACATTGATAGGTGCATAAGTGTTGAAAACCTCTGCAATTAACTGCCTGGACCCTGATTCACTGGACTTCTTTATTCAAAACGTAAAACCCAATTTTTCTCAAATAATATAAGATTCAAGGGAATTCAAATGCTTCTACAATTTTAATAACTATTGTGTCACTACCATTAACTGTTCTCTTGCATTGTAAACTTGAACTGAATCACTTTTAGCTGTAAATACTGTGTACTCTCCTAATGCCCTTGATTATCAAACATGAAAACTCTTTATAAAGCTTCATCTGGTAGAGCACTGTCTGGAGCCTCTCCTTGTACCTGTAGTTGTTGTACCTAAGCCTTTAAACCAACCTTGAATTCTCTGTCCTTGCCACCATCCTCGCCAGGAAGAATTACATCGAGTTCAGCCTGTGCAAAAAAAACATAATTATAGAATAGTGAGAATGGGTAAAATTAACTAATAATGAGTCACTCTTACCATGGTGTGGTACACAAGAGTTCCCGTACAAAAGTTGCAGCACTGTACAGCACCACAAAATCGCTTCAAAATAGCTGTACAGCTAAATTACAGCTGTTTAGCAGCATTTTAGAAGCCAAATAGCAGCTTAATTCAAGTTGCTGTGGGATGCAAAAAAGCTATGCAGCCTTTGAAGCTCTCGGCAGAAGTTTTGCAGCGCAGTTGCTGACTTTCAAATGCTGCTTTTATAACGAGAAAACTTTGCATTGACAGTACCTCTAATAAAATGTGAGTAAGCTTGTGCGCAGGGAAGATCACTTATTGAATAAACTTCCAAATTCTATGCTTTGCAAAAACAATTTCAATAAATTTCATTCCGTGACTGGCAAGTGTGGGAATGTTATCACTAATTCCCTGGAGACATTCTAGGCCATAATCTAATTGGTCAGCACTTCTGCATGAGATCCCATCACATCTCTAGACAAACATTTATGACCGTTGAATTAAAGGCGCAAACAGTCATAAGGTTTTTGCATCTAGTTCTAGATCTGTTTCGAGATGGAAGTTCTGTTGATGTTTTTGGATGGAACAGCTCAAAGGTATTTGTAAACACTGCACTGTACGGTGACTTCTTTTGTAACGTGTACGCATGGATACTAATAAAGTATCAGTTGCATTTTGACTTTCTATTGGTTTTTACTCTGCTACTAAGGCCTTGTCTCCTATGTATCAGAATTATTGTATTATTGAAGCCTGCATTTCCATTTTTTGGTACTAACAAGTGCTGGGCCATTACCAGTAACAATAATATTCTTTGTCTTTACAAAACCACTTTGCAGCCACTTTGCCGCACAGATCGTGATTCAGGAATTTTCTGCACTGCTGCAACAGTGTTGTTTATCGCTGTCAAAGGGCTTTCCACTGCAGCGTTAAACAGGCAAAATTTGCTACTGCTGCAGCCAGCCCTTTTACAGCTCTTTAGTTGTGCTTCTTGAAGCCATTCTGCAGTGCCGCAACAGCATTGCTCTTTTCGTACAGGTTATGTTAATGATAGGAAACACTAGACAACAGGTATTTTAATGAGCACCAACAACCCACGAAACCTGTAAACTACGCTCGAAGAGGTCAACTGTTTTTTCCCTGTAATTGAAGCCGGGAATAAAGTATTAAATCAAACAAAGATTCTGATCATGACAAAACTTTAATTAGAGCACTCATAAAATTAAATGAAAAAGAAACTGTTTACTTTTTGACAACACGTAACTTTTGCATGAACTGCAGAGAGCTACTAATCATACTCACAGTGATTCTGTTCACATTCATTGTTTTCCAAGAAATGTATCAGCATACAAACACTGCCATTATTAAATTGTGAATCATAAATGATCAGCATTAAAAATAAAGAAATCACTGCTGTTGATTAGAAATCTTCCTACATCCTATTTTACTCAATTTAGTGCCCAGAACGCTGAAAATGTGTGGTTCCAGAAAATATCCATACCCACCACACGGAAGACTATTTGATTTGCACCCCCCCCTCCCACCCTGTAGTATTTTCCGTTCCAGGGGGTCTTTGATGACCCCCCCTCCCCCCAGCAATTTCCAGAATCTTTAAATGGGGACTTCGCTCACCACCCTTTGGAAATTGAAAGTAATTGGGTACTTAAAAACAAAGAAAGTTAATACTAACTCAGTTATGAAATGGTAGAATTTTATTAAACAGTGCAGTGTAAACGTTTGTTAAGTTTATTACCAGTATTCGTCCAAACTTTTAGCTTTTTCGCCATCACGTTTGCAAATTATGTCTGTGTTGTTTTTATGTAAGCTTATAAATTAAGCTTAAACATTTGGGTTGCAAATTTTAAATGTTGATTGTTCTACGTTTTTGTGTTTACTCCGACACGAACATTACGAAGAGAACATACTAAGTTTCACCCGCTTAAACAACTTTGCAAACGGTAGCAAGAAAAACCCAGAAACTTACAAGGCTCCTGTCTGGCTGTTTATATTTCTACACATTTCTACACATTTTCGTCAGGTTGACTATTATTTAAGGGCCGAAAACTTCACCAACACGTACATGCCAATGCGCTAGGTTTCGTGAACATCGTCACGATTGCAGAATATACTAGCCAGACCGGTAGTTGAGCCTTGTGAAGGTCGAGCAAGAAATAGGAACGAAAGTACTATCGTCTCATCGCCTTTTTCATGAGTTACCACGCTCAATAAATACTGATAAAACATGAAACCTATCAAAAATGTGTGTCCTGCATGTCAAGGTAGCGAAAAGGGATAATCAGTGAACAGAAGTGAAAGCCCTTTAATGTTGGTCAGACAAAAACGAGACGAAGACAAGACTCCAGTTATGTCCACCATTTTCAATCGTTTTCGACTTCGTTCCAAAGACACATTGTTCTTCTAGAGATTGTAGCACTAGCTAACTCAAAGAAAAACAGAAACATTAAAGCTGATGATATTAACCTCATTTCAATGGCCAGGAGTACCGACTTTTGTTTCAAAACAATGTACGTAGGTATGTTTTTGTGCTTCAGATCGATCGTATGTTGCTTTCAATGTTTTGTACATGGTCTGTCACCCTTTGGAAAAAAGTTTACTATGAACCCCCCCCCCCCCACCCCTCGGAAATTACTGCCTTTGAAGCCCCCCTCCCCCTCGGAATTTCCAATGATCTTCCGTGGGGGGGGCGGGGGTATGGATATTTTCTGGAACCACACAATGGCATATTAGGGCTTCCATATTAAAGTTTCAAAATTTTCGGGGGGAGCACACCCCCAGACTCTCCTAAGAAGAAGGGAACTTAAAGCAACTTTTTGGTAAAGTCGGTTACTCTACTCAGACCTGCTGGCTGCTTCAGTTTTTATTGAAACCCCTGAGACAGTGTAGGGAAAATCAGTGGATTCACAAATTGATTCACTCACTGGAGTAGGAAACTTTATCCTGCTGTAGAGGTTCTTCTCTCCATCAAAAGCTGGATCGTGGCCTTCAAACACTGTACTTCTATACTTCATAACAATCTGATTTACAACATCTCTTTTCACCATACGAGGGCACTTGTTTGGTGTTATCTCAACATCATAGTGATAGAGATCTGACAGCCTTGGTGAAATGTTCATTCGGAAAAAGTTCGCTCTCAACTTTATTGGTCTGCCCACAGTACCATAGCCAGGTCTTTTTGGAGGGCGTAGCTTTCCATTTTCTTGCATTTGGCGAGCTGCATGTTCTGAGCAAAAAAAGAAGCATATGTCAACTTACTTGCACAAGTCATATAAACTGTAAGTGGTCGTCTTCCAGATGAGGACAGATCATGAGCGATCTGACAAAAATCCATTTAAAAAAAGTGCAGACAGCTACGAGCTATAAATTGCAAACAACCCACTGTTAAACAATCAACAAGGTTTTATCTCCTCTGTTAAAAAACATATCTATTCCTGCCAGAACAAAGACTATAAGGGCATTGATGTCAAGATTATTTTGAGCGAAAACGACCCCACTAATCTACACACTCTATGAAGCATAAATACATTAGAAAGTGCAAGCCTACACTCAATTCCCGAGAAGAATGTACTGAATTCACAGACCATCTATTTTAGTATTTTATTTTAGAGACCATTCTTAAGTGCTTTAAGAGGTTCTTTGTCTAGAGACACTCCATCATTAGCGCTTCGTATTCCATTCACGGTTTATTTCTATAGCTTTCATACATACGTCAAATCTTTTACACATTTCACCCTACACTTTCTTTGCATATATATAGCGTACGTGGCATATTTTCTCATCCCTGATGATGCCGTTGATCAGAACAATTTTATAAGGTTTTATCTGTTTCTCAATTAACTATAAGTTCAGTAAAGGCTTATAACTGCTACAATGTTTAAAGAACCTTACCTTTGTTAAAATACATTAGTTGAAATATACCGGTAATGTATCAGATAATTATGCTTTGACGTCTCTGTCATGGGATAGAGTTCTCGTGATGTTAAATCTACATACGCCTAACAAATACTACAAGAACTCTAATAAGCCTAAGGTAAGGTAATTATAATAATAAATATTATTATTTTCATTACCTACCTCCAGTACTTAATCCAGATCCAAACTTGGCTGCCACTTTATTCACAACTTGTTCAGTTGCAGAAGCACTGGCTCCTACAGCTGCTTGGGCCTGTGGCACTCCACCTTTATCTAAAAGAAAATTGCATTACCATGGGTCAAGTGAAAATTAGCCTGTGTATCAAGCATTTCCACGTGAGTTTGTTGAGAAAGTTGGAATGAGAGCAAAAGAGAGGGTTGAGGGAGGGGGACCAAGGCAAGGGAGAGGGGAGAAAAGGTAATGCAATCTGAAAAATGTCTTCATCCATGAATGGAGCTTCTGATTGGTGCTGTGTGGCAGTGTTGAAAAGCAATCAATACATCAATCAAATAAGGTACATGCATTGCACATAAAATGCATTAAAAAGCTGTCGATCCATGACGAGCTTTGAAGCGCGAAAAAATTTTATGCAAATTAGCTGGCTGCACATTCAATGTGCAGCCAGCTAATTTGCATAAGTAATTCAAAACCAAGGTCTGACAGCTCTAGGCTCTTGAGGTGTCGGCTGAATACCCTAGGACTTCCGTAAATTGCCCACAAAAGAATAACTCAAGCTACCATAAACTGAAATGAAAGTAACCGCAATATCCGATTAAAGCAAGGTTTAAATCTTTTTCTGTCCGGCTAACTCTCTTCCGAGGCACTTACTATTTTGGTAATAATGTAACGTCATAAACATTTTACATAGCGCCTTTTTCAGTCTCGGGCAGTAAAAATTAGTATGAAAAGGAGGTAAACTCAAGAATTCAGTTTTGTGACTGCCCTGCAACTTTGAAACTATTTAAGCCGCTTCCTAAAAGGCCGGGAAAATGTTTTTCGTAAAATTCGTAAAAGTAGCTCCTTATACTCTAATTTAACATTACCAAATTTAACAAACGCGCTAACTACTTTACGGTCCTGTATTAGTATGTAAAGGCATCAAATCCTTATAAAGCCGACAGAAACAACAATTAACAGACAAGTACTAATATGATTTAAGATTTTTTTGTACTGCTTTTATATCAAGCAAATGAAATAGCCCTGGCGATATGTCATTATCGCAAAATCGCCAAATTCAGAGGTTCCTTGATCACTATTTAAACACAAAATACTGCAATACATGTTCTTATACTGCTCTTTTACTCTGCTTTGTTAAGGCAACACTCGTGCCAAAATCAAGTTCGAGCGCGTGCTAAAAAAATAAGATGGATCGAGAGAAAGCTGTTAATTGACCATGAATATTCAAACGAGAAAGAGATGAATAAGATTATCACCTCCATAAGTCAAATAAGTCAATGTTATGTATTTTTCAAGTATACATTAGCCGGGATACTACAGCATTGATAAGAGTGTTTTTGCAAGTTAACTGTAGATTTCAGGTATACACTACCCAGGATACAACAGGAATGATTAGAGCATTTTTGCAAGTTAACTGTAGATTTCAGGTATACACTACCCAGGATACTACAGGAATGATTAGAGCATTTTTGCAAGTTAACTGTAGATTTCAGGTATACACTACCCAGGATACTACAGGAATGATTAGAGCATTTTTGCAAGTTAACTGTAGATTTCAGGTATACACTACCCAGGATACTACAGCATTGATTAGAACATTTTAACGAGTTAACTGTAGATTTCAGGCTAGACATTTTTGCAAGTTAACTGTAGATTTCAGGTATACGCTACCCAGGATACTACAGGAATGATTAGAGCATTTTTACTAGTTAACTTTAGATTTCAGGTATACACTACCCAGGATACTACAGGAATGATTAGAGCACCTTTGCAAGTTAACTGTAGATTTCAGGTATACGCTACCCAGGATACTACAGCATTGATTAGAGCATTTTTACGAGTTAACTGTAGATTTCAGGTATACACTACCCAGGATACTACAGGAATGATTAGAGCATTTTTGCAAGTTAACTGTAGATTTCAGGTATACACTACCCAGGATACTACAGCATTGATTAGAGCATTTTTACGAGTTAACTGTAGATTTCGGGTATACACTACCCAGGATACTACAGGTTAATACTATGCAACGCAGATAACAAAAGCTCAGGAAACAAGGGGACCCTGCATGACCCGGCGAGGCTACTTGTCTGCGAAATTTTTTTTGAGAAAAGAGCTGACTCTCTCGAGTGTTGAACTAGAATAGAATAATCCAGAATTATAATTTTAAACATCAAATGCTACTGATATAATTATTAAGTTTTCTTACCTGTCTGGAGTCTCTTCCACTGATGTCAATGATCTGGGCGCCAAACAAACGCGCGCGGCACATATTTCCCGCCACAAATAATTAAAAGCACTTTCATGAGACGGTGATCAAAATGCAAAAGCAAAATAGGAAAGCCGGCGCCAAATTGCTAGAGGCTAGCGATCGTTTGTTGGGCGGCTTGTGATAGAGTGAAACTGATAAAATATCGAGAAATCTGGACAGAATCTTTTTGTAATACATTATCAAAAAATTATGTGAAATACATCATCAGAGAGCACGTGCGAAAAACATAATTTCCGCTAGATATTTTTTCTCGGTATTTTTCATCGACAAAAAACCGAAATATTAAAAATCACAACTTACCATCAATTGCTCGGCTAAACAAAGCTAAACTTACCGAAGTCGAAAACCAAGTAAGGATTTCCTACAGAAATAATTTGCCACTCTCGTTTAGCAGTGTAGTGGTCGAACTTGACGTAGATTAAAACGGATTCGTTTTGCCGGCATCTTCCCGTTAAATTAAAGTAGATTTAACACTTGCCAGGAGTAATTAGAAATCTAGCCATTTTGCTCATAGCTTCGCAAATGCAACCAGCGTTATACAGTAAAGCGACAGAAACTTTAGCGAAATATTCACGCGCGACAGTCGCGACAACCACAGTAAATCTAACAAATGAAACAAGATACTGAGAGAAAAAAAGGGCTTCATTGATTGTTTCCGGCAGGCGGTGACAAGTAATCTACGAGATTAGAAGACCTCCTGGTCAGAATTTTTTTTGTAGCCTAAGCCCGTCATGCAAGTGAACCGAACCATGAAATAATTGAGGCAGCATCTTTCAGAATCATGGAGTTTACAGGGAAGCATTTCCTCTTCTCCCCTCTGCCTTGTTCCTTTTCTTGCTCTTGCTACAATTTTCGCACACTAAACTCAACCACAAATGCAGGCTAATTAGCGCAAACATCAGTAAAAAACAACACAAGCCAAAAGTGCCAATAACTGAACTTGTATTGCCACAAACACTGTAAAAATGATTGACAAAATTACTGTACACTGTATTTCCTAGAATAATAGCTTTCCTTCGATTAATCGCCTCCCTCGAATAACACCCCCCACCCCACCCCTCTCGCTATCTTGGAGAACTAAAAAAAGCCCATGTTTAGTTTGTGATTTGATTTGATTTTGATTTAGTGGGGTAATAAAAATATAATTTAGGGCATGACTTCCAGTGAGAAAAATTTTGATATAACCACCTCCCTAAAATAATCACCTTCCCTCGAATAATCGCCCCAAGTTTGTGGCGAAAAATAAAAATAATCGCTCCTGGTTATCATTCGAGGAAATCCGGTATTTACTTTCGAACTACATTGCCCTTGAATGATTGCCACTCATTACAAACTCAAGTGCCCATAAAAACACAGTGTTCATTTGTAGACAATGCAGCTTCTTAATACTTTTTCAACTGAGCATTGGGTTTACCTTGGGGGAAGCAGTATTAATCAAAATCAGTATATACTGTCACCAAACCTCCTGCTGCCTCTAAGCATGACCACTCGGCCAAAAATTATATTCAACTAGCAAAGTAAATCATGACACTGCCCACCTAGACTAGCCTTTGCTATTTGTGGGTAGCGAGAAAGTAAAATTGTAAATATCTGAATAAACCAATAAATAAAAAAAAAAAAATAAATGTATTTTATAATACCTTTAGTGTCTGGCGGGGAGGAAGATATAGGTGACTTTCCCTTAGATTGTTTGGGCTGCTGTTGCCTTGATTTTCCCTGTGTTGCTTCAGATGTCGGTATGCTTTTATGTGATGAGACAGCAGGCTCTTTTGCAGAAGGATCTCTAACATCTGACTTTTGTTCCGCTGAAGGTCGCGATGGATTCTTTGTTTCTGAAACAGATGAACAAGCCCCGAGTGTTTCTTCTGCTTTTGACGCAGGAGAACTTGCACTTGCCGCTGGTTTCTCCTCTCCTTCAGCAAACTGGTGAGCAATTTCTTCCCTTTCATCACGAGGTTTTGATGGAGCTTCACTTCTTCCTGGAGTAGACAACGGCTGCTGTCCTCTTCCTCTTCCTCGTCCGTCGCCAGCAGAACCTCGACCCTTAGATTTTCGTTTATTTTTGCCTTTCCCGTGACCTGGAGAAGACATTTTATCATCTAATTTTTAACTTTGCTAAGACATTACCATCATCATATAACCTTTTCATTTCCTCGTATCAACGACGATTGCGACAAAATTTAAAACTCTTCCCAAAATATAAAATGCTTAACTTGCTCGATCTTGTAGGGGAATAACCATGACGTAGCCAACAAAATTTTCCAGTGTTCAACCAATGAAAATCATCTCTCGAATTCTGAGAAAGCAAAAATTCATTTCCGCTTTTTCCAGGTAAGACGAAACAAGGTAAGACGAAACAATCCAATGAAACTATTGAGGAAATTGTTTGCGGCGAAGAAAAGAAATCAGAAAAAGGTAAAATCTTTGGTTGGACTCCATTCGTCCGCCATGAGAGCTATAAAAGCGTTCAAAAAGGGGGTACTTTACCATGGGGAAGATTGTAATAGAGGGCCAAAAAATGACCCTCCAATACTCGAGCCCGCGTTTTTATTGGTCAATAGGTGACCTTACATGACGTACTTGCTGGGTTGTTGGCTCCTCGCTTGGTCGATCGCTTGTCAGTCGTCAACCGTCGCGATGTAGGTACTGTTGTACCATGCCAAAACGTTCTCCCGCAAAGAGAGATTTTAGAGATAACGGGGAGAGAAAAATAAAAAAGAGCAAAGAAGGTGCTTCTTCATCAACCAGCAAAGTGGATGAAGATTTGGTAAGATCTTTCTGTTTGTTTTCTGTTATGGCACCCCTTTTCACCTTTTGTATTTGGGGTAAGCTCATATGATTTCTAGTTCAACTTTTTAATACTTCCTCAGATTTTCTGGAATGAAAAAAGCGTTTAATTCACGAGGAAGCTAACATATTTATTATACTCTTACTGAGGGCAAGCTACCACGACATATGACTTGAAGAACTTTGTTTTTGTACCAGCATGATTTGTAATGATATTTGGCATAAATACCACTCGTGATATTTCGAAATTGTTATACGTAATTTCAAATTAGAGACAATTTTGAAATATCACGAGTGGTATTTATGCCAAATATCACGTACAAATCATGCTATTATTTGTTTATACTACTACCTGCAAAAGGTTTGTAATTTCCACATGTCGGTATTTCAAATTAAGCTGAAATACTACTGCTCTAAGCCAATCAAATTGCAGTAATTTTTCATGTAGTAGTGTAAGGCGTCTAATCTGTCGATTTCCAGGGTTTACCTCGGTGTAAGAACCTGTGAACTTTTTCTTTGTTTTGCACCTTTTGTTTTTCTGCGTTCTATTGCGTTGACTTCTTTGTTTCCTCTGTTTTACGTCACTTGTGAGTTTAACAGGTTCTTACACCGAGGATGAGCCGATTTCCATTTATGGAAATCAAAAAGCAACCTTGAACTGTAGACCATAACAAATAAATATATGGCAGCGCTCCTTCATACTTTATCTATCAATAGTTAGCACTACAGCTGCCCCCGCTCTGTATGTATCGTGGTCGGTCAATAGTCTTCTTGTTTGTGTAGCTCTTTAAAAAACATAGATTCATAATGGATATTTTCGCACATATTGCATTCATAGATAAGAACACAAAACAAAACGTTTCATGCAGTGATTCAGTTCGATTTTAAAGCAGCTCAGATCAAACCATTCTCAGTTTCGAGAATACTTTATTCTAAAATATAAGCAAAGAATTTATTAGAAGTTGTAATTCTTCACTATTTCTCTTTTACTTTTAATTTAAAATGTTTGATCACATTGCTCTTGGGCGTTCTAGTCATTTAACTTTTAAGACAATATGTTAATGAGAATTCGATGAAGAGAATTGTTTCATTATGATGGAAAGATATCTGTTGAAGAGCAGTATTCACCATTTTGCATTCTGCAAGAGATACTGAAAGCAAAGTTTATGCAACAATATTGGGAGGGGGTAGACAGACAAGGTGCATTAGGGAATGCAAAAATAACAAATACTTGTGGTTATATAAATGTCACTTAAGATCTGAACAAGTTGAATAATTCATAAGTTTTTTGGCAAGTCTTCCTCACATGTAGCTGAACCATACATTTATAACAAATATGGAAACCTTGGAAGTTTAGCTCTGTGGATTTGACCTTAAAGTGGAAATCAAAGTTCTATTGTAAGATGATACAAAATATTTTATTCCCTCAAATAAAAGCCATCCCTCTATTAACCACCTCCCTCAAATAAGAAATCTTTTCTAGTATTAGTTGACAATACAGCTCCACCCCCTCTGTATATTGTCGGTCAATAGTATTCTTGGTCATTGTGTAGCTCTTTGAAATATACCAATTCATGATCAAAGATTTTCACACATATTCTATACAGAGGGTGAGAGTAAAAACAGGAAACGAAAGGTTCCATGCACTTTTTCAGTTTGATTTACACAGCTATGATCTAAAAGCATTCTCTGTTTTGAGAATAGTTTATTTTAAACCATTACAAAAGATTTAATTATTAGAAGTTAAAGTTTTACAAACAGTTCATTTTATTTGCCTGAAATTAAGCATCAGAAACTAAAAGGTTTGATCAATAATTGCTCACAGATGTCCTTCAGGGGATTAAGTATTAGAAATGGCTAGAACATGCCAAAGAGATAGAGAAAGAGATCAAAGATCTGTGAACTTGTGGCTGGCAAACTATCCAAGTGTTTATATACACAGTCATACACATCTTATAACCTCATCTCCGCTTAACGATGAAACATTTCCCGAGCATTCGTTATATAGAGGTGTTCGATATAGTGAACCCTCCACTTAACTAACACATTTACCCAGTCCCTTTGCATGTTAAGTCGAGGTTCCACAATGTACTTAAATACTTCAATCACTAAAACTCCTTTTAAACTATATCATACAGCAGAGAAGTTGATAACAGATTTGTTGTTGTTCTTGTTGCAGGAAGACGAAAAGTGATTAATGAAAGAAGATCATTAAGAAAAATAAATATCAATCGTTTTTTTTTTAAAGAATGGTGTATTCATTTGTATTAAAAAAAAAACTTTAGAACGTCGTTTCTTCTTAGACAACAACTACTCGCACGTTGCATGTATGTTCTTTTTATCCCCATATAACGGTGACGTGGGATCCTATTCACCAACGGTGTTTAGTTTTCTGTGAGCTAAAAATAAATTTAAGTAAAACCTTCATACACCTAGAAGGGTGGCTTCAGAAAAGAATAAGGCCCGAGGATGATAATTGGTGGTAGAAATGAATAGTCTGTTGAACGTTGTGCTTCCTCTTCGACAACAACTAGTCAAACATTAGAGCTCTTTACAAAGCTTTCTTCTCTATTTTTTCGATCACTATTGATTTTATTCACATTGAAATGTTGCGAGTTCTTAGGCTCAGTAAACCTTGTAACACACATTTCCTCAACTCCTTTTGTTATTGGAAATGCTTTTCATTGCGCGTGTTGACTAGAATCTCGTCATTGACCCTCTTTTACCATTCGTTATTCTTTATTATCAGTTAATTTGTTGTTATAACTTAAGAATCATCTTGTACATGCGTGACCTTGTACTCAAAACCGTGACGTAAAAAGGTTCACACTCAGCCTCTCTCCAACATCAATAGCACAGCATAAAAGGAAATTTAAGTCTTCGTTAAGTTTTACGACAAGTAATATTGTATAACGCAGGACCCAACCTAGAGAGTACAGTGGGGGATCGAGAGGAGGGGCCTGGGCCATTATTTTTAGACTAGACTTGCTCACAAGTCGAGCTTTTGAGCGCGTAGCGCAACAGTGAGCGCGAAGCACGAGCGAGCCAACCTGGTCCTACCTGACCAGACAAGAAAACCATGCGAACGACTTTGAGAAAGTCTATTTTTAGACCAGAATGAGGCTCGAAGAGCAGGAAATGTTATTTTAAACTGGGTCTGCCACTGCATTAACATCGAAAAGAATGTGGCAGTTTGAAAGAATTTCTTTCTTCGCAATGACCGATTATTTTAAAGTCGATGATTACGAAAACTAACGTTTTGGAAACCCATAACCACCGGATTGTAGCTTCCAGTAAGATTTAACTAAAAAGACTAACGATTTCATGGATAAGAAAAGATTAAAAAAAACCTTCATGACAACAAAATGGGTCGCTTCGGACGATCAGCCGAAGATGATAACAAGAAAAAAAGACCAGTCACTTGAATGCTGTTTTTCTAGTCAAACTGTTTCAACGGGTCAAACGTCTGAGCTCCTTACAAAGACATTTCTTTTTTTAAAAAAAAACCGAATTTCGTGTAGCTTTTCTCTTTTTTTACGTTTAATGAATTCTTAGCAAACCTTTGAATCAAAATAACCCATTTAAATTTGTTACTAGTAAAGGGAAAGGCTTTTCAATGGACATGGTTAGTAGAACATCGTTTATGATCCTCGTTTACCATTCGTTGAATTATTCTGTGTAAGGCAATCCATGTTTCAGTTTATTTGTTGTTACAAGGTCAACTATTCTCGAACTTGCTTTGGTGCGTGTAATTTTTAGCCGTATATAACGGTGACGTGGGTGGGTCGACATTCTTTCCAGAATAAGAAACTACAACAGGACATCTACCGATGAAAAGCAAAACGGACGATTTCGATGCCTAATCACCACCGGTGTTTTTCTTTCTGTATGCTTGAAATAAATTTAAATAAAACCTTCATACAGCAAGAAAGATGACTTCAGAAAAGAAAAAGGCCCGAAGATGATTATTGGTGATAGAAAACAATAGTCTCTTGACCTTTATGCTTCCTCTGACAACAACGAGTCAAACGTTTGAGCTCCTTTTTAAGGTATCTTCTAGATTTTCCTAAAAACCATATTTCGACCAGAAAGGACCTTATTCACATTCAAATGTAGCAAATTCTTAGGCTAAACCGTGAAAGACCAACTTTCTACACTCCTTTTTTATTAATGGGAAGGCTTTTCGTTGCGCGTGGTAAGTAGAATCTCCTTTTTGACCCTCCTTTACCATTCATCATATTATTCTTAACCTTTTACCATTCATTGTTTTATTCTTTAGAACTTTATTTTTTAGTTTATTTGTTGCTATAACGTAAGAGTTATCTTGTACATGCGTGACCTTGGTATCCGCTCAAAACTGTGGTAAAAGGGTCCACACTCTTTCCAACATCAATAGCACAGCATAAAGGGAAATCAAAGTGTCTCCGTTAAGTTGTGGACAAGCAATATTGTACGCCGCTTTGACTAAAGCTGAACCCAACCTAGAGAATACTAGCAACGAATTATAGCATGTCGCAGTTTGAAAAAAAAAAAATGGTGTTCTCTTAAAAGAAATTTTTTTTTTCGACACGACCGAGTATTTTGAAGTCAATGATTAAGAAAACTCAGTAACATTTTGGGAAGTAGCCCTATTCACCAACAGAGTTTAGCTTTCTGTAATCTTTAACAGAAAGACTGTTGATTGCATGGATGAGAGAAAAAAATTAATAACCCTTAATACACCAAGAAGGTGTGCTTCAATTTGGAGAAGAATACGACCGGTCCAAGATGATAACTAGTGGTAAATATTTAGAACATGCAGTCAGTTAAATGCTCTTTTTCTAGTCAAACTGTTTCAACGAGTCAAACGTCTGAGCTCCTTACAAATACATCCTCTAAATTTCCTTAAAAACCGTGTTTCGAGTAGCTTTTCTCTTTTTTATACGTTTGGTGAATTCTTAACGAAATCTTTGAAAATAACCCATTAATTTGTTACTAACAACGGGAAAGACTTTTCAACGGACGTGGTTACTAGTAGAACATTCGGAGTTTGTGATCCTCTTTCACCATTCATTGAATTATTCTGTGTAAGGCAATCCATGTTTCAGTTTATTTGTTGTTACAAGGTCAACCAATCTTGAACTTGCTTTGATGCGTGTATTTTTTATCAGTACATAACGGTGACGTAGAAGTGTCGACATTCCTTCCAGATTAAGATACTATGAAAAGAAAGATCGATTTAGACGCCTAATAACCGCCGGTGTTTTTCTTTCAGTATGCTTAAAATAAATTTAAGTAAAACCTTCATACACCAAGAAGGGTGGCTTCAAAAAAGAATAAGGCCCGAAGATAATTATTGGTGGTAGGAAAGAATAGTCTCTTGACCGCTGTGCTTCCTCTGACTACATTAAGTCAAACGTTTGAGCTCCTTACAAAGCTTTCTTCGCGATTTTCCTAAAAAATATATTTCGACGAGAATTGACCTTATTCACATTCAAATGTAGCAATTTTAGAGGCTAAATGTGAAAGATCAATTTCCTAAACTCCTTTTTTATTAATGGGAAAGGCTTTTCGTTGCGCGCGGTACTTAGAGTCACCTTTTTGACCCTCTTTTACCATTCATCAAATTATTCTTAAATTTTTACCGTTCATTGTATTATTTTTTAGAACTTTACTTTTCAGCTCATTTGTTGTTTTAACGGAAAAGAGATATCTTGTGCTTGCGTGGCCTTGGCATGAGCTGAAAACCGTGCTAAACGGGTCCATACTCTTTCCAATATCCATAGCACAGCATAAGGACAAGCAATATTGTACGCCACTTTGACTAAAGCGGGATCAAACCTAGAGAGTACTAGCGACGAATTATAGCATGTCGCAGTTTGAAAGCTTATCAAAAAATGATGCCTTTAAAAATGGTGTTCTCTGGAAAGAATTTCTATTTTCGACATGACCGATTATTTTGAAGTCAATGATTAAGAAAATTAGCAGTTTGGAAAGTATAACCTATTTACCACCAGTTTTTAGCTTTCTGTTATCTTTAACAGAAAGACTGTTGATTGCGTGGTTGAGAATAAACATTAAAAATTCTTAATACACTAAGACGGTTTCCTTCAGAGAAGAATACGAACGGTCAAAGATGATAACTAGTGGTAAAATAAGACATTCGGTTGAATGCAGTTTTTCTATTTTACTCAAACTGTTTCAACGAGTCAAACGTCTGAACTCCTCCATTTTCTGAAAAACCGTGTTGCAAAAAGTATTTCTCTTTTGTATACGTTTGGTCAATTCTTAGCGAAATCTTTGAAAATAACCCATTTAAATTTGTTACTAATAACGCAAAAGGCTTTTCAATCCGCATATATAACGGTGACGTGGGTGTGTGCACATTCTTTCCAGGATAAAAAACTGTGAAAAGAAATCTACCGATAAAAAGAAAAACTAACGATTTTGACACCTAATCACCACCGATGTTTACCTTTCTGTAAGCTTGGAGTAAATTTACAGGGGCACCCAACGAGGATATAATTCAAAACCACTTAACATAGCATTGTTGAACGTATTTTAGTATTTAAACGGTAGATATAGACATATTTTTCTCCCCTAAAAACTTTTCATCTGTTCGGATTTCCTAGCTGAAAGTCTAGTGATCCGAAAATGATAGGGATCAAAACTTACCTTTTCGAAAATTTCAGCCAGGAAAAGGCTCCCGAAATTTCTAGGTGGCCTTTTTTAGGGTCAAAATCCGTTAAAAATGGTTAATTATACCATTTTGTAGATGTTCGAAAATCCTAAGAGGGGCAGGCAAGCAAGAAATTTTACGACAAATGTTCCGAAAATTCTAGGTCTCAAATCGTCTTCCGAACAGATATTTTCCGAAAATTGCCGTTGGGTGCCCCTGAATTTTAAATGAAAACTTTATACACCAAGAAGGGTGGTTTCGGGAAAGAATAAGGCCCGAAGATGATACTCCGTGTTAGAAAAGAGTAGTGACTGTCTGTTGAACGTTGTGCTTCCTTTGACAACAACGATTTAAACGTTCGAGCTGCTTACAAAGCTATCCTCTTGATTTTCATAAAAAACATTCAAATGAAGCAATTTTTTAGGCTAAACTGTGAAAGATCCATTTCCTTTAAAACTCCTTTTTTATTAAGGGGAAAGGCTTTTCGTGGCGCGGTACTTAGAGTCACATTTTTGACCCTCTTTTACCATTCATCATACTATTCTCAGGTTAACCTTCATTGTATTATTCTTTAGAACTTTATTTTTTAGCTCGTATTTGTTTTTATAACTTAACAGTTATCTTTTACATGCGTGACCTAGGTATCCGCTGAAAGCCGTGGTAAACGGGTCCACACTCTGTCCAACATCATTAGCACAGCATAAAGTTATTAAAGTGTTTCCGTTAGGTTGAGGACAAGCTACATTGTACGCCGATTTGACTAAAGCGGGATCCACCCTAGAGAGTACTAGCGACGAATTAAGCATGTCGCAGTTTGAAAGTGTCAAAAAATAATGCCTTTAAAAACGGTTTTCTCTTGAAAGAATTTTTTTTTGAAATGACCGAGTATTTTGAAGTCAATGATTAAGAAAACTAACATTTTGGAAAGTAACCTTTTTACCACCAGAGTTTTGCTCTATAACCAGAGTATAATACCATCAACTGACGTGATACAACTTACCATGACCGCACAGGTTGTCGAAACATCAGTCAATGTCAACAACAACAGTTCTATTCAGGACTACGTTTACTCGGACGATGAAACTCAACCTACTTTTGAAATGACTCCTGGATTTAAACCGTTCACATGATAATTAGTGGTAGAAAAGAATACAGTCGAACCTCTCGGTACGGACACCTCTCTAATACGGACTCCTCTCTATTACGGACAGTTTCCACTGTCCCGAGAAATTCTCATATATTTTCTTACAAAAAAACCTCCATAATACCGACTCTCTCTAATACGGACAACGGACATGAAATCTCGGCCCCAGAGAGTAATTTCATATAAACTTAACCTCTTTATTACGGATACTACTGTGATCAGGTGCCGATCCCGAATCTCGATCAGGTGAATCTGCACAGGATGAATCTCGTTTTTGACCCTCTTTTACCATTCTTTGTATTATTCTTTAAAACAATGTTTGTCAGCTTTTTTAACTTAAGAATCATCTTGTACATGTGTGACCTTGGTACCCAATTAAAATCGTGCCGTAAAAAAATAAAGGGTCGACAATCTTTCCAACATCACTAAAAGGAAATTAAATTGTATTTTATCAGTTTGATTACAAGCAATATTGTACGCCGATTCGACTTAAGCATGACCCATTTTCTTTCATGTCTTTAAAAAAAGTGTTTTTTTGAAAGAAAATCTATTTTTTGACATGATAGAGTAGGTTTAAGTCAATAATTAAGCACGACTAACGTTTTGGAAACCTGTTCACCACCGGAGTTTAGCTTTCTAAAGACCTTTAACAGAATTGACTATCGATTGCATTGGTGATAACAAAAGAGGGGTGGCTTCAGAGAAGAGTAAGTCCGGCCGAAGATGATAACTGGTAGTAAAAAAGATTATAATAAGATTCCAACACCCTTTTATTTTTCATTTTTTGATTAACTTTTACAAATATTTGCGTGAACCTTTTTATCACATAGAACGAGAAGGTAAGACGTCCTTTTTTGGCTTCATAAGCCATTGGAGAAGTTGCTTTAGTCAGCTTGCCAACGGCAAGAAATCTACATCGACTCAAGTTTGCACCCAAAATCAGATACTCATTATTTGAAAAAGGTTCTTTTGCAAGGAAAGACTCCATCCATGACATCTACTAAGTTACTATGGGCATTTCACTTCATTCTGCTGCCTAAGTAGTAGACAGCGCTGTTTTATTTTTATTCCGTCATTGAGATCCGAGCCAACAGGGGTTAATAAGGCGGCGCAGTGAGTAGAAGGAGTCTTTATAACATCAGTGGCCTTCTTACGAGTGACTGCAAATAAAACCGTACAGAGATGGCGAAGACGGCTTAGGACACGTTTTGGTTACCTTTTTCTTTGGCCGAAAGTCGAGACAGCTGACTAAAACTGAGCAAAAGCGTAACAATTAAATTAGCCCAGGTAATACTGAAAGCATCAACAGCTGTGGCACCAGGTTCACGATGCCATGAAACTAAACTATCAGACTTGGCACTAAGCCTTGATGCAATAAAAAGTAGATTACATGAACGAAGGCCAAGCCTGCCTTAGGTCATTAACTTTTGAGACCACTCCAAGTAAGATGGATCATGTAAGGTCTACGGCCAATGGTCTCAATCATCCATAAACCCGTCACAAAACCACTTTCTGATAAACAATGGGACCAAGAGGCAATTCTAAAGGATAAATCCAGATTGGTAACGAGAGAATGATTTTAGCCATTGCTGCACCATGGTGGTTCGGTGACAGATTTGCACGTTAACTACACCACGGATACGAAATACTGCAAGATCACCATTCAGAAACTAAAAGAACAGCTCATATCACTAAAAATTTAAGGTTTTTTCGTGTAATGCGTGATAAAATAGTTTGTGGGTCCTAGAGAGTCGATTATATACGATTTTAAAACGTGGTATTCCACAGTGCTATGAATTGCCCTCTATTACAACGTTCCCCATGGTATTGTACCCTATTTTTGACTGCTTTCTTAAGTGGCCATGAGAAATGCGAAGCCCGCAGGGTAAGTACTTCATGTCAAGCCATCATATAGTTGTCCATACAAATTGCCTGCATCCTTGCTTGTGATGCTTTGCTTACTTGAGGTGCTTAGCTTCCTTGCAATGCTTTGCTTACTTTGGATGCTTTGCTTGCATCAGGTACTTTGCTTACTTGAGGTGCTTTGCTTCCTTGAGATACTTTGCTTACTTAAGGTGCTCTGCTTACTTTCAATGCTTTGCTTACTTGGGGTGCTTTACTTACTTGGGGTGCTTTGCTTATACTTGCGATACTTTGCTTGCTTGAGATGCTTTGTTTGCTTGAGACGCTTTGTTTACTTGAGGTGCTCTGCTTACTTGAAGTGCTTTGTTTACTTGAGGTGCTCTGCTTACTTGAAGTGCTTTGCTTACTTGAGGTGCTTTGCTAATTGGGGTGCTTTGCTCAGGGGCACCCAACGAGAATATAGTTCAAAACCACTTAAACATAGCATTGTTAAACGTATTTTAGTATTAAAACGGTAGATATAGGCATATTTTTATCCCCTAAAAATTTTCATCTGTTCGGATTTCCTAGCTGAAAGTCTAGGGATTCGAAAATTGTAGGGATCAAAACTTACCTTTTCGAAAATTTCAGCCAGAAAAAAAGGCTCCCGAAAATTGTAGGTGACCTTTTTAGAGTAAAAATCGGTTAAAAATGGGCAATTATACCATTTTTTAGATGTTCGAAAATCCTAGGAGAGGCAGACAAGCAAGAAATTTTGGAAAAAATGTTCCGAAAATTCTAGATCTCAAATCGTCTTCCGAACAGATATTTTCCGAAAATTGTCGTGGGGGGCCCTGTTTGCTTGCTTGAGATTCTTTGCTTACTTGAGGTGCTTTGCTTGCTTGAGGTGCTTTAGTTTACTTGAGGTGCTTTGCTTACTTGAGATGCTTCGCTTATTTGCAAAGCTTTGCTTGCTTGAGGTGCTTTGCTTACTTGAGATGCTTTGCTTACTTGAGATACTTTGCATACTCGGGATGCTTTTGCTTACTTGAGGTGCTTTGCTTACTTGAGATGCTTTGCTTGCTTGAGATGCTTTGCTTGCTTGAGATGCTTTGTGAATGGTATGGTTTAAGCAGCAGCGGCACCCGACGAGGATATAGTTCAAAACCACTTAACATAGCATTGTTGAACGTATTTTCGTATTTAAACGGTAGATATAGGCATATTTTTATCCCCTAAAAACTTTTCATCTGTTCGGATTTCCTAGCTGAACGTCAAGTGATCCGAAAATTATAGGGATAAAAACTTAGGTTCTCGAAAATTTCAGCCAGGAAAAGGCTTCCGAAAATTCTAGGTGGCCTTTTTTAGGGTCAAAATCCTTTGAAAATGGGCAATTAAACCATTTTGTAGATGTTCGAAAATCCTAGGAGAGGTAGGCAAGCAAGAAATTTTACAACAAATGTTCCGAAAATTCTAGATCTCAAATCGTCTTCCGAACAGATATTTTCCGAAAATTGCCGCTGGGTGCCCCTGAAGCAGTTTACTTTGGCATAAAGGGTATATAAATCAGAGAGTTTGGGTCTAAAATAGGATATCATTTTCCAGGAAACTCATCAGTTGGTTGAAGATTTTAGTCTAGGCTAGGGAAACCGGGAATTGCCACTCAAAAATACATAAAAAATCAAATTGGTAAGTTTAAATTTAGGCAACTCAGCCTAAAGGCTAGTCTAGGATAGGGGGGATTTGGGGAGTTTAGTCTAGTATAGGATAGCAAAATTCAGCTGAACTAGCCGGTTCTGGTATAGGCTAAAGGTTTTATGGCCCCAGCGACACATTCCCACCCCAAATTTCCTAAATTTCCCCGCCTCGGGCTCGAGATGCTTTGCTTACTTGAGGTGCTTCCGCGCAACAACAACAAAAAAAAGAACAAACGACAAAACAAATAAGAACATATGCCAAAATTCCCTAGCAGCGCAGATTGATGAAAGATGTTCCCGTTGCCTCACCGTCGTAGTTGCTCAAGCAGCTCAGCTCAACTTAAGATCCATGTCATATATCTGAAAATCTCCTGAAGTCATTCCCGATCAGTGTGAGCTTCCTTTTTATTCTCTCCAGTGAGAGTTCATTTTCTTTTTCCATCTAGAACACCCTTTTTAACTATCCATAGAAAGCTAATCTCTGTCGAAGGGCGACGAAGTCGGAAGCGGCCGGCCAGACGGTCATTTTAGTTAAAAACGAAATAATTAAGTTTTTTTTTTTATTTTTCGAGAGTCCGAAAAATCCCTTTTTCTAATGGTTTGAAAGTATTCTATCTTCATTTAGAATAACCAAGCAATCAGGAAAACAAGAATGGCTTCGCAGATGAGCGGTTGTGGTTTCTTGAGCATAGAGTAGAGTCGACGCTGTTTCGACACTTAGAAAACCCGTTTTCAGACCAGACCAGACCAAATCCATACCCGTTTTCAGACCTGATCTTTAGGCAGAAAGTAGAAATTAGAAATTAGAAATTAGAGCGCAAACAAAAGAAATTCTTCAAATCCATTTCGAATTCGCGTATTTCTCTTTCTTTCTTACTGATTTTCAGAGAACGTATAGCACTTAAAGAACCCAGATCTAACACAGAAATAGTAATCAAAAAGGCAGAAAAGGGCACCACAACGGTCAAATGAACAAAAATGATAACATACTAGAAGGCCAAGTTCAGCTTGATGACAGGCAAAACTACACGGCCCTCGAAGCTTAAAACTTATTAAGCCAAAATACATGTTCCCAAAAAAAGCTAGTCTACTGAGACTGCCTCACTCACCTGAGTTTTCTATGAAAGCTTTCTTACAAATCAAGTAATTTTCTTCTTCTATAGTTGTCTTCAACCTGACATTGTCCATCCCGAGCTTTCTCTTGATTTCATCAGTCACCAAGAACCTTTCAACGATGTCATTAAGGTAACCAGAACAGTAACCATTCCACAGACTTTCAAGACTCTCCAGAGTGAGGCACCGTACAGTTATTATCAAAGACCCTGATTTTACCATCATTACGGCCACTTCATAAACCTTTTTGAGAAACTCAGTAAGGCGGGCTACACTACTATCAACTGGCAATGACGAAAGATCTTGGTGTCTTCGATACTTACGAACCGACTGTTCTAATTCCTCTTTTAATATTCTTTGTTGTGCAACAGTTAAATCTTGGGTATTCAAAGAAATTAGAACTTCGATCAAGGCAGTAATAACAACAGAGTCTGAAAATCAATAAGAGGAAAGTTACACGTTTTTAAAACTATAGCAAAACATTCAATATGCACAATAACTTAACACTTATTTATTTACCTACTTCCACAAATTTACGTTTTAATATAATTTTTACTGTTACGTGACACGTTCCTTCCTCAGGGAAGATGCACCTTCATGACTAGCTATCTTGGAGGACATATGCTTCTTTAAAAAAAGATTCCGCTCTCCTCACTTGAAGTACCTGAATTTAAAAGACGGCTCTCGTCAAGGTACTCATCATTATTGAATGTCTACTCAGGCGCCTCACCCATAGCCAAAGAGGTTTAAAAACATCATTCACAAAGACCCCCAACAAGACAACTTGGTTAGAACGTTATCACAGATTCACAATATTAGCTGCATACTTGAATGTCAATAGAATGTTAACGTTTACAGCAATTCGATGAAAGATACAATTTGGAAAATTACAAAATTAAACCTGTTCGCACATATTGTTGAAAATATTTGTCACTAAGATATTTTAAATTGGATAATGGAGACAGGACTTAAACCACATTAGGAGATCGCTCTTTTGCTGTTGCTGCTCCCAAACTTTGGCATTTGTTTTTTTTCGCGATATGGAGAAGCCCCTCAGTTGTCATTTTTAAGAAGGCACCTAAGACATTTCATTCCAGAAAGCCCTTACAATGTATGTAATAAGATGCAATTTTATTACTCGTTTTTAGTAGGTTTTATTCAGCTTCAGTTAAAGTAACCAAAGTAATTCTTATAATTTTAGTGTTTGATATATTTTAATTTTTTGTAAATTTATTTATTTAGTATTTATTCAAAATCTTTTTTTATAACCGCTGAAGAAATAGCGACTATCAAGCCACTACTGATCGATCGGCACTATAAGTTTTACTATCATCCGAGATAAGACACTTCTATATTACGAGCGTAAACGGTAACAAGTCCTGTAGGAAAAAGTACCTTTGAATAATCTAACAATCACTTCTCCCCTTTAGATATAGTGGTGTACTGATGAGCAATGGCAAGAAAAACAACTCATGTTTTTGCATACCTGGATTACAAGAGAATCCTGACATTTTAAGCTCACGGCTACCTTGAGACTGAGAGTCTGTATCCGTGGATATCTTAGTTTGATATCCTGATCCAGCATCAGCTTTCATTTCACAGTCACTACTAAGGGACGTTTCTGAAACAAGCTGTTTGCCGTCGTAAGAGTTTGTTCTTTGGTTGTTGTAAATTTCTATAGAAGGCTCTGAAAAAAAAGCTTTAGTTACAATAATTATCTCTTTGAAACTTAAGGTTCAGTCATTTTCACGTGTGACCATTCCTCCCCGGGGCGGACATTTGTTGGACATATATCAAGTTGTATATTTCTGGGATAGAAGCTCAGCGGCCGACTTTTTATTTCTCTCCCCGTCCCTATTTTTTCTACCTCTCGTTCGCCTCCTGCGCTTCTCTCACTTGGTTAAGAATAGACATAAATGATTTCTAGGCATGATGTCTACGAAGATACCTTCATGGTCCTCAGTCATGCCTTCAATCCTCTGAGAAACGTTGCACTTTGTTTCCAAGGAGCTCCGGGCCTTTAGAGAATCTTCTGTTGCAACAAAATGGAGAAAACAAGCTATTGCGGGAATTATGTGTAAATAACTATAATCAAATATGTGAAGTGCTGTAAATAAGTACTATGACCGTCTATGACAGTCTCAAAATAGCCTCCACAGACCATTCCGCTGAAAACAATGTACCTGAAGAAATAGAAACGTTTTGCTGTTAACAGAGCATAACGTTCAGATAGGTATTCGCGAATATTTTTATCAAGACTTAAGGGCAATACTTGCAAGCGATCCCATTTTTGTTTCTTTTCACTTTTTAGTCGAGCTTGCTTCAGCTGCGAGACTCTAAAGATGCAGGCGTTTCTTTTTTTGTTGTTCATGTGTTCTCGCCAAATGGTGAATCATGGTCCCAGTCGTTGGTCAGAAGTGAGCCCCGAAACGCTAGGAGTCTCTAGTCTCTTCATCAACTGGACATAGCTCTTCTGAGAATCCAGAGGGTGAAGCATGTATTTTTGCAACAGGCTGCTTTTCAGTGACAGAAACATCCTTTCAGTATATCAGAAGCATCTGGTTTGAGAACAAGCCTTTAATTATAAGCTTCTTACAAAATAATGTTTATATGTTTTTGGAACTCATTCACATCTCCGCCACCCATAACCACCCGTGTGGAACCACGCCCCATACATGTAACACTAAAAATAAATTTTGACGGTCACAGACAACTGTGACCCTTAAATGTGGTGAAGACCCTTAATCTACGCATTACAGATCTTTTCATGCATTTAAATTCACTTTGACAACCTCCGATACAATTTTACAAGGTGTGTACAAAACATTTAAGCTTCATTATTATAAAAAAAAATCAGGCATCTCAAAATTTCAAGTAGCCCATTTTATTTTTGCATGTTTGTCACTGCCCAACACAAAACTGACTGTCTTTGTATGTTGTCCTTCAGTAGCAGTTTAAAAATAACAACACTGAAATTCAAGTGTGGCTCTACACGTAAAAGAATTGAAGGTGATTTCTTAGGAAAGTAACTTATTAGGATTGTAAAGAAGTATATTATTGTCTTGGCCATATTTAATTTAGTGATCAAATATTCTGGGACAATTCGTACATGTACTAAGTTCGCAAAGAGAACTTATGGTACTCGAAAATGTGATCCAATAGCTACATGTATTCAGTGCTTGTGAAAGACTATCGTTGCAACCTTACATTTGCGTACACTGTGCCACGAAAACTACATAAGTGTAATGTCTGGCACAACATAATCAATTAAGTACATCAGCTTAACAATTAACTCTTACCATGACTCATTTTCCACATTCTGTTCACGAGGGCTTCACATTGCTCCCTCCAACTGTACATCTCCTCATAAGATGCTCTCAGCGATTTTATTTCTTTAAGCCTCATTCCATGCCGGATACGAACAGCTTCAATTGCTTTTGCCCATTCTGCAGGATCATCCGAATTCACGATGCATGCATTACCATGAAGAACATTCTCTAATGCTTTGGCAAATCCCGATTTACTACCAACAAGAATTGGTAAACCTGCAGACAAGGCTTCAAGAGCGACAAGACCAAATCCCTCTGATTTTGATGGCATGATGGCAAGGTCAGCTTCACACAACAAATCTTTCAGTTTCTCTCTACTTTGAAAAATTTTCTAACAGTCAACTGTGCTTCTGCAATTTCACGTTGAAGAAGTTTTTCTCTAATTTTTTCTTGCTTTCCTTCAGGTGCTCCGACAAAAATTAGATGGTAAGGTTTGTTTTTTAACCGCCGATCAGTGAATGCTTGAGCAGCAATGTTGTATCCCTTGAGTTCAAAGTCCTCATCATCCCCACGACCAAATAGCAATACTTTAAACTCAGCATGCTCATTAGGGGTTTGTATTAAATCCCCAAACTCCCTTTGAAAAAGGCCTGGAGTAATGGACAAAACGTCTTGACCTGTCTTATACCGCTGTAAATATGAAGTGTAGGCTTCTTTCAGTCTGGGTCCCACAGGGACAACAAGATCAGCAAGTTTGCAAAGTTCAACTTCTGATTCGTGTTTTGTTTCACCTTTTGAAATGGGGTCACTGTAGCATTTGTATCTGCTAAGGTCCTCTGGAGCAGTGTGCACCACTTGAACCCACTTACAATTTGGAAATCGAGCAGAGTCTCTAATGAATTGTACCTGTCGACCAAGCTTTACACCATGGCCAACAACGATGTCCATAACATGATCTTTGGGTGGTGAGCTTAGCCAATCAAGACGATCAAATGCTGCACGTTCTTTCGCCTCAACAATGGTGATTCCATAGCCATCTGCTTCTCTTATTTCTTCAGTGTTGCAAGCTCCCTTCGGGACTAGTAAAGAAACCTTCACTGCTGAATGATTTGAAAGGTGAATAGCAAGCTCCCTGTTTATTGTTGACAACCCACCAGCAGATGAACCCCACTCACCACCAAGAAGAGTAACATGTAACACCGGATCACTGCTCTCAGAATAGCAAGCCTACAAAAACAATAACATCAACAGTGAATAGTTAGGAGATACAGGACCAAAAGACATAGCAGGTTTAGTAACTGTCAACTGTTAGTACATACATAATTTGTAAACTAAGTTGATAGGGGTAGAATAGGCAAATTTTCTAATCACTCCAATTCCCCAACATAGTAGCACATATTACAGTGTCTTTAGAAACAAACCCCTTCTATTCGGCAGATAGGAATTAATCAGGCATGTGAACAATTATTAATCAAACAAACAAATGCCCCAAATGTAATGTCCACTCCACTCCTTATTTTCACCACTCCCATTCACCAAAAGGGCATGATCACACCATTGCATGTGGTTTTCTGTTTTCTAGATGAAAGCAGTTTTTACACAGCATCTGGCAACTTTTAATGTTTCTTTTTGGGACACATCACCAAATAATCATAAAGTTCTCTTCAAAGGCCATGAAATGAGACTGTATATAGTGTAATAGGAATAAAATATAGCTTTTTGTAAAAAGAATTAAGAAAAAAGAATGAACCTTTGGGTTGTCCAGACTGCATTCTGCTTTCATAGTCTCAGGTTGACTGGATGAGGCAGCTATGGCTGATGAAAGGAAAAAATAGAAATTAAAATGACTGTCCTAGTAGTACCAGTTAGTCCTAATACTTGATGTAGGTGTGTCTTTAATCACAATGTCAACCAATTTTTTTAATTCTGAACATTCGATGTTTAGCAGAATCTGGTTATCATTGCTTTCACAGTACAATCACACTGCTGGCCACACATTATCAGAAAACATGTGGCTCTCTGCTGTCAGTGCTGTAATTAAGTAGAGGTTGTTTTATCTTTTAATAATAAATTATAACTGTATAAGAGCGTTATCGAAATATTTTGGGATGAAGTTTTTATTGTTAAAAATACGGTAAAAAAAAAGGAAAATCTTGATGTTTATAGTCATTATCTGAAGAAAATGAAGCGCTTTTGACATGTAATTTCACCTCATAGTAGTTTCAATCTTTTTAAAAACGTGTGTGAAAGATCATGGAGATAGCTCTCGCCAATTGCTATAAAGAAGTATGATGGCGCTCTTTTTAGGGGCTTTGTAAACATTTCGGTCTACTTTTTTTAAAACAAATAGTGAATAATTTTTAAACCGCTCGATAGATTTTTTTTTAAAAAATTAAGATTCTTTTCGTAATTTAAACTGAGAATTAGTCTGCAGCCACTTCTTCACTTTCAGACCTATTGCTGATGCTATCTGCCATACACTCTTCTAGGAGCGGAGGTGATTCTAGAAAGTTATGCGGAAGCTTATTCTAATCAATTCACGACTGGAAATAGCCCATTCCAGCTAGTGCAGTGCAGTACAGTGACCAACAATAAAAAAAAGTCAGCTTATGATACCCTTCCCTTATAACCAGAAACTCATCACGTGCTAGGCAACCACTGACTTCAGGATAAAATAGAAAATATTTATCTCTTCAAAATAATAATAATAAAAAACATGGAAACGTCTTTAAAAACTAGCTTTGCCCAAATTTTCTCTTACTGCCCAAAAACTCTGAGTTGCTCAAACTTTGGGGAGGCTGCAGCCCCCTCGCTGCCCCTCCCCCCCCGCGGCCCGTATGCCTATGTTTCAAAGCAGACGGAGTCACACGGAAGCAATTCAATTCAATTCAATTCAATCTTTATTCACACTTTAATAAAATATTTACATTATATATAGTAAGGTAGGAATACACTAATAACGGAGAAGAAGAAGAAGGAAAAAAATGGCTTAGATAGAAGTGTACGGTGGTCAGAGGAGCTTAGCTTTCGAGCTAACCACCGCTATATTATGAGTGGAAATACATAATAAATGTGCTCTTGGTGACATGGCAACTATGGACGATTATGTCAGCAGTCATTTTATGTGAACATTGTTATCTTTGAGAGTTAACTAGAATTCGCTTGTATTCTTTTTTGAACTTATGGTAGCTAAGTGTTTTTATCTTAGTAGGAATCTCTTCCCAAGTTTTGGTTATGGCAATTAAACTTAAATGTGTGTTTGCCGTAATTTGACCTTACACATGGTACATGAAAGTTTAGATTTTAGGCATATCTGGTATTGTGTGAGTGAAAATCAGATACCTTTATTTACGAGGTAGTTTTGAAACACTTCAGGGATATTGGCTTCATTTTGTGAGATTCTGTCAGGTAGCAAAGAGATTTTGAGTTTAAAAATGCTTATATCTATGTTAAGTGTGTCTAGAAGTTTGAGGTAGGGTGCACTACTTGTTCTGTTATGGCTAAAAAATATGAAGCGTATACATTTATTACTTCGGAGGAGCACGAAGTAAAGGATTCGCGACGCTCAGGAATGTATCAAAGTTGACTTGTTTTGACAACATTGGGCACACAAAGTCTGAAGGTTTTCGGTTTTATTCGGCTATTTGACGAAGTGAGAGCCGAATTAGTACGAGATATCTCGGGATCACTTCGATTTGTTTCATTTATTCTTTAACTTTTTCGAGGACGAAAGAATTAATATTGTGGCTTTCCCGGGGTTTGAACCGACTAACCTGTGTGACCCGTCAGATCAGAGGAGACTCCTAAGTTGAGGGATTAGCCGATTGCGCTACTGCGACCCAAGATAGTTCGGGATATGAAAAATAGTTATGAAATGATACACTAATTTCGGGACAAGATTGGGCGCGCAAGTTCGTGACTTTTCGGCTTGTTTCGGCTATTTCACGAAATGAGACCGGACTACTTCGTGATATCTTGAGATCACTTCGAGTTTTAGTCTTTAATTTACTCGAGGAATAAATAGAGGATATTACGTGGCCGCACAGAGACACGAAATTTCTCTGCGAGTGTTGAAAAACATTTCACGAGTGAGCCCTCCTTTCGAGCTGTTTTATGATGAATTTAAAGTTACAAAATGCTGCACAAAGACATTTTGTCTTTGTTGAGTGTTACGTAGTAAAATTGCTTTCATGCGTTGCGTGACTTTCTCGAACGTTCTCTACGTTTTTGGATTATTCATGAATAATTAATTAGGGCATGTTTACATTTCAGCATGAGTGAGCGGGTTTGCATCAGTTACTGAAAACATAAAATATGTCGAAAAGCTACTACTATTCGCCTGTTTAGTATTTTCTAGAACCTTATGTCAAACGGTATACAAGTTCCAAGCGAGTTCTTTTGACGAACTAAGTTTTTTTCCCACGAGCTGGACTGCTGTGTTTAGTCAAGTGTGACGAAGGTCGATTTTCACGTTCTGTGTTTACAAGTTGGCGGAAGCTGCAAGATATCTGAAGGTCAAGTGAGAGTTTGTTATTATTGGTAGAGGCTGTTTAGTTTTACTTAAGTTCAAGTCAAGTTTGTGTTGGCGGATGCTGTGTTTTAAAGCTCTGTAAAGGCTATGTTCCTTCGGTATTAAACTTCCTTATGTTAATCCGACATCCCTGCGTGCTGAAAGTCTGAATAATTACCCTCAAAACATTCGAACTCGTAGCATTGAGTTTTAGCCAATTCCATGCTCAACGTAATTGACTCCTTACCCATGCCTTACATTTCTTTAATCAGTACATGAGACTGCTATGCTTTTTTTGAAGCCTGATGTGACTAAGAAAAATAGAGAATTCTTTCTTCACTGTTTGTTTTGTTAGACTTGTTATTCACCGCCAGTAACCTCATATTTGACCTAGGTCTAAACGTTTTGACCCAAGTCAAATTTAGAAGGATTTGTATGGAGTCATCAGAGCATAACTGGGCTAATATCTCAGAGACAATTTGTCCCGAAATTCTAGTTTTTGGCAAGTAGGCCTCTTGGACGTTGCTCTTTTCAGAATATCCTGACAATCCCATAATTTCACAAATTAACACCTTACTCTTACCATGTTTCATTTCTTACTATTCCTGCGCATTTACAATTAATCAGTTCCGCAACCACGACGCCGAAGTGTACGCTCCGTAGCGTCTTGTTTCGTTTTGTTTGAACTTTAGTTGATCTACTTGGGTATGTGTTTCCTCAACTCATAATTCCATAATGGAGGTAGGGGTAGATAAGTGAGTAATATATTTGTTTGAGGGTGTTTAAAGTTAAGAAATGGCGTAACCTTGAAAGGATTCCCAAGTGTTTAGATATTTTGCTGTTTATGTGCTGAATGTGGGTAGCCCAATTTAGATTTTTGTCAATGTAGATACCTAGGTATTTGATGTAGTTTTTTTCTTCAATATTGCATAAATTAAGCTTAAGTTTATTTGCTACTTTTTTTGGGGGGGAGGAGATTGTCATGTAGTGGGTTTTCTTAAAGTTTACAGAAAGTTTATCAGGTGAGCAGTAGCTAAGAAGATGGTTGAATTCCTCATTTCTAGTTTTTTCAAGGTCCTGTAGAGAACTGGAAGAGTAGAATAGAGTGGTGTCATCAGCAAATGTTCTAATATTTGCCTTTTCCAAACAATTGGGTATGTCATTGATATATATCAAAAACAGAAGTGGGCCAAGGGTAGAACCTTGTGGTACACATTGGATAGAAAGTGGGTTTGATTTAACATTTTCAACTTAAACATACTGTGTTCTGCTTTCAAGATAGCTTTTAAACCACTGGAGAGGGATACCACGGATCCCGTTTCTGTATAATTTCTGTAGTAGGATCTGATGGTTGACAGTATCAAAGGCTTTACATAGGTCAAGAAAAATACTGCATATAGCTTCATTGCTGTCCATTTTCATTTTAAGATTGTCAGTGAGTTCAAGAATTGCTTGCTCAGTGGAATAATTTTTCCTGAAGCCAAATTGGCGTTTACATATCAAACTCATTGCGACATTTGCCCTATGTCACATCGGGTGGTCTCAACTTCCGATAAAATAGAGCTGAAAACACCCTATTTTCTGCAGAATAAAACCTTTCTTTCTCAAAGTAGGAGATGTATCACAAATGCACCACCGATATTGAGCTAAGTGCTATCTAAGCTACTAGTGGGTTATTTTGTCAAGATTTCGATGGAGCATTTTTATATTTTTTTCCATCGGTTTGGATGTAAATTTACAAAAGCGTGACCGGTCTTGAAAGCAGCGGGTCGAAAACAACTGGACTGGCTCGACAGTGCATGCTCGGAATAATAATCAAAGAGTTGAATTAATTTGCCGCGTTTTGATATGTAATTTGTTGGGATTTGTGCAGATTTCGGTGGGGCAAAATGACTTCGAAGGTTCATCTTGCTCTCTTCTTCTCTTCGCTTGTACCGTGACGGTTTCTGCAGTTGAAGATAATTTTCAAGGCGAAAATGGTGAGAAATTCAGCCAGCAGAACGGTTCTTCGTACACTTCCGAGATTAAAAAGTAAGTAATTTGAAGTGATGACGAATATTTTAATAGGAGCTTAATTATATTTTCAAACAGTTCGATTTCTAAATTTTCGGATATTGAATAATTCCTCGTTTCTTCTATTTATTCCCGCAGCTTTTTAATTTATACCATTTCAAAGTCTCCACATTTAATTCTATGCGCACCTCGGGGTCATCTTTTCTGCCGGACCACAACTTTCTCTTGATGCAACGATACAATCGCCCGTGAAAAATGTTGCCTCTATCCTCCAGCGGACATTCCACGGGGAAAAACATTTTTTCCAAGCGAACGAAGGAAAAGTAATTCCTTTCATTATCGTAATCACGCCACTCATCGTATTCGTGACTGAATCCCACGAAATGAATTTTTAGCTGTTTTCGCGTCGTATCCACCTCACTAACCTCAACATCATACAAATCCCTGTCAGTTTTGCGTTTTTCGTTCTACTTTCTCCATCTGTTTTTCGCGGAGCTGACAAAATTCTTCCACAAAACGCCGCGGAGGACATGAAATTCGCTTCCGTCGATCGCTCATGTTTATAACACAATACCTTTGCGCACGCGTTGTAGCATACACTCCATGTAATGATCACTGAAGAGCAAATGTCCTCATTTGTGGGCAAGTTTGATATGAAATAGAATGTTTTCCTTTCCTAGGAAATGATTTAGTAGTAAAAGAACTAACGGCGATTTCATTCTATTCTATGCTCAAGCAAGCAGAACGAAACTGACTGTACTTAGCTAACTGAGAATGTCGCTCACGTTCCCCTATTCGCTTAGCAAATCGACTAAAAGAAGACAGAATATTTTCAGGAGGTTGCAGCGAGGCGTTTCATAGAAAATCCGGTCAGTGTAAAACGCAGACTGCGGACTGCAGACTGCGGACCAGGGGTAAAATGCAGACTGAGTGTAAAGTGCAGACCGTAGACTGAGAGTAAAACGCAGGCTGGGGTAAAATGCAGAATGAAGACTGTAGACTTTTTAAACATTTGTGCTCCTTCAAATGGGTGAAATAGCTAGCTGGTATCAGCTACATACCTCGCTTCCTAGTCGAAGTACATTGCACATTTGCCAGAAGTTTCAATGAACATCCAAACAGCTTAAGTCTGCCTACCTTGATTTCCAATACTTTCATAGAAGGTCATCCAAATTTCCTGTAGAACATGTTTCTTTGTTGTTGGAATGATATTCTCCCTTTTTTATCGCCATAATTCTTTCTGTACAGTACAGTGTATTTTGGGTGAGCAGCTTTTATTTAAGCGTAAACATCGTAGTGTCAGTGTACCAATTCACGGTCACGTGCATCGAAACTTCGCTCTTTAACGTGAGGTCTCTCGGACGGAAAAAACGGTTCAAGTTTGCGATTATGTTGTTTTTGAGTAGTCGACGACGTTCCAGGGAAGAAAGGAATGGATTTGTAAAGGAAGCATATGTTGTCAAGTATCAGGGTCAAGTAAGTGTTCGTTTACGTGTATTTGCGGGATTCTTTTGCCCTTAAACCCTTCCGCGACTACAGTTTATGCTCGGTCTGCATTTTACCCCAGCCTGCCGTTTTACTCTCAGTCTGCAGTCTGCATTGTACACTCAGTCTGCATTTTACCCCTGGTCTGCAGTCTGCAGTCTGCAGTCTGCAGTCCGCAGTCTGCGTTTTACACTGACCGATAGAAAATCAGTGTAATTTTCTGACTGCCAGGCCAGCATTCTACTCCTCGCTGGGTATTACTGCGATCTGAATATCAAACACCCCGTAAACAAACGAAAATAAACGGGGACCTCAATTGATTTCATATCTTGAAACTTAATTGCTCAGTTACGACGAAATCAAAACGTTCGACAGATACACAATGAAGTTATGAATATAAGGAAATCATATATCCACTGGTTCCGCACGGAAATTCATAGATTAAAGGGAATTGATAGCGAAGATAAAGAATGATTATCATTTACGACTTGATTCACCGTGTGAATACAAATTGAAATTGTGAATTTTGATTACACATGCCAGCATAAATGAAATAAAGTTGCAAAGTGTTCAAGAACTTAAAATCACAAAAGACTAACCTTTTTCCATGCAAAAAGACACACAAACAGCAACTCAGCAAAGGTAAAAGAAAGAAGGAAGTCTTGTATTACGGCCCAGGGTATTACGGTCCCTTAGCTCACTGTGCTGACACCGAGAGCGATAGCCGCCATATGACGTCAATTAGTCACGCGAGGCTTTTTTAAAAATCGTAACAACTTCATTTTGTCGTAAATTTTATGATGTAAACTCAGGGTTTACAGGATAAAAATGCTCCATTACCGACAGAGCGCAAAAACCGCTGATTGGCTAGTGGATAATGACGTAATTTGGCCAGTTCTACATAACTGCGCCTGCGCAAACCCGAGAAAATTGAAGATCGATCGAAGCATGGCGGCTGAGCGTGAGAGAGAGATGCTAAACTACAAGGACCTACAAGACTGCTGTTCGTAGAAAAAGAAATAATCAAATATAGCAAGAAACCTTAAATGAAGCTTATGAAACCTACTGTGTAATTGCCTTCAAATCTCAGTGCGTGAAGTTACTGAAAGCGCCGTTTGGGATGTCCACCGTATGTAAACATCGAGTGTTGATATTACGAATCCTTCGAGCATATTTCAGCTTACAGCAAACTGACATCGGATTACTCCTTTGCCCACGGGAACAGCTACAGGGAACTTACTATTGATTATACCCAAAGGCTTTCAGCTTTGATAGTCCATATTTTGAAAACGCGTTTGGCCGTCTTGTTTCATGAACTTCGCGTGGTCGAACAGATTTCATAGCTTTGATATCAAATTAAAGCGTCCCACTTTGCTTCCTTTGAATTGTGATTCACAGTCGAGTGGTAGAGATCAAAAAGTTTCATATCGGGGTCATCGTCCTCGTCGTACACAGGCAAACAGGTGAGAATCCAAACTCTTGAGGTTATTTGTTTGTCATGATGATAACCTGCTATCAGGTGTTTGTTAGACGTTTTACAGCATGCTACAAATAATGTTTTAGCATGTCAATGATTGTTTACATGTGTGAAGCTCATTTCTTTTGCTGTTTGTTATTTGTAGTGACTAAAAATTTATTTGTTCTGTCATTGTAGGTTTTTCTTTTTTTTTTTCTTGCAAGTGTTTGTTTTGAAAAATAATCTCTTATAAAACAAGCTGTACATCTACCATAATCATTTTATTACTTCTTTTGTTGTAGTAAACAGAAACCATTAACCTGATTTCTAAAAAGAGCTGAGGTTGTATAAAAGGTCCCATAGATGGTTTTCTGATCAGTACTCCCACACGGCAAATATGTAAAACAGTTTTTGAGAATTTTTAATTAATTTTCTATTTTAACCGTGTATAAATAAAGTTATCAGTCATTCATTCATTCAGAAGGGCAACTACCCTAATTCTCTTCAGATTAGATTTCTTGATTGATGAAAATTATTTTTCACTGTTGTAAATGGAATGGAACAATATAATTCATTCACGCCAGGATTGTGCTCATTGCAGAGTTGTTCTATTTCATTGGGATAAAATTAATACTTTTCTCGTTTTGTGTAATGATGGACCAATGACTTGTATTATTGAGATGTACAAGAGTGCTGAATATTGTCTCCTTTTGCACTGAGATAATTGCTTGTCATGATGATAACCTGCTATCAGGTGTTTGTTTTTGCACTGGACAGTCTTTCTGCCAATCAAACATCACCCGGGAATGTGTATAATACTTACTTATCAGGGCTGTGCTCTAGCAGACGCCGGTGGCCCCTGGCACCTAACTTTTGCCCTCGGGCGACTAGAAAATCTCAGATTTTCCATACAAATCAGATGCTGGGCACCCTGGATTTTACAGTTTCATAGCACTGGGCTCCCTTCAATTTTCCTCAGAGCACAGCCTTGCTTATCACATAATTATAAGCATTGCTTTCAAGTTTGTTTCTTAAAGTATGCTACAGTAACTAAATGTGCTCCTTTGCCTCAAACAGATATGACGTAATGAAAACACATTCATGAAATGAACATCAACTGTAAATACCATAAATCCTCTTTTAACCCCCCCTCCTTCAAATAAGTTCCCCTTCCCCTTTATATTCTTCACTAGTTAATGAATGGTAGACTGTATTAATCAATCACAACTGTAAAACTTCAGGTGGACCGATCCAGGATGGTTCATTCACCAACTGGAAGTTCGGATTTGTTTATGATCGTCGGCTTTTCCACTTTGTATTCTAGTTCTTTATGGAGAACTGATACCATCGTCTTTGCTAAATCAAATAAGCTCCCCCTCTCAAATAAGCCTTCCCCTCCACCCTCAAGTGTGTTTTAAATAAATAAGCCCCCCTGGAGGCTTAATAGAGGATTTCAATAAACAAAACTGTTTGCCAGTGAATGAGTTAAATATTAATGGTGTTACAAAGAAAAATCTAAGATTTTGAACAAAAATTTCTTTCAATACTTTCCGCCTGAGGCTATATTTGGAAATGATGGTTTTTGTAGAGAGGGGAAAAACCGGAGTACCCGGAGAAAAACCTCTCGAAGCAAGGGAAAGAACCAAAAACAAACTTGACCCACATATGGCGTCGACGCCGGGATTGGAACCCGGGCCACATTGATGGGAGGCGAGTGTTCTCACCACTACGCGACCCCTGCTCCCCCCACTAGGGACTAATCAAAACTACCCGACCCCTGCCATGCAGGCTATTCCTGACGACGAAAGTAATAAGTACATAAATTTAATTGTTCACTTATTCATAATATGTATTTTTGAGAATATCTTTCTTAAATGTATTTCATCCAGACATGCTATTTTGGAATGAGCTAACTACAGATATCTATTCTGACTACGGAAAACACGCACAAAAGCCTAATAGGCTCTTTGCATGACTTGATCACGTGATCAAGTTTCGGTAAACACGAAAATAGTTCACTTTTAGGGTGGGAGGCATTGCCTTGCAAACGTTCTGAAGCAAAATTTTTCGTTATAGTAGCACTTAAAGGTGTGGGCCTCCTTTCTTTCAGGTAAACTGTTCTTTGCATCTTTTGACTATAAGGCCCAGTTCAAACGTCGATCTTTTCATGAACCGAACCTAATCTCTTCAATTAAGTACATGAAAAGATCGACCTTTGAATCAATTAGTCCGGCATATCTAATTTGGGTCGATCCATTAGTTAGGGTGGCACAAATGGGGATTTCCACTGAGGAGCGACTTCGTGTCAAAGGTCGAACTTTTCATGCGCCGAACCTAATGCATAAATTACTACCTGTAACTTACTTTAACTGGTAAACCTCGTAGACCATTGCAACTCGTGAAAATGAATCGAGTTCGACTACTTAAGTTCGACGTCTGAATCAACCGTCGAACTCATATTTGAGTCGAACCAATAGCAATTTTAGAAAATCGATACATGATAAGCTCGACGTTTGAGCAGGGCCTAAGGTAAACGTCAGAAAAATTTCAATCTTCAGCGCAGAAAACCACACTTCGGACTCCCCATATTGACTTATAAGACTTCAACAATCTCGATAATCCGAGCCAGATATGCCCCCACCATACAAACGTCTGTAAATTTTCACGACTTTGAGATGCTATATCTCCTTTAGTTTTCAACAAATCATTTTTAAACTTCCAGTGTTTTGACGGATTTTCCCCAACTTGTCCATGTCAAAAGTTGATAGACGTGATATACTAGACAACATGGCAGCTAAACCTACAGCACAATATAATTCCAGTGCGTTTCATAATATCTTGATTTCGACGATGAGAGCCATCCGCTAGATGAGATCTATGCCAGATACTGAGAATCCACGTTCACATATTCAGCCGTTACCACTGCCCATTCCTTCAAATCAAGATCTACAAATCACTGCTAGAAATGCCAAATTCCACACTTGCGAAGATCCAACGAGAAAGGAAGTTGCGAGGGAGAATTATGAACGACGTAGACATCAAATGAGTAAATGCGGTTATCGCTCGGTCATTTTCAAGCCGTATCAACCGGTTGGGGAGGTGTTTCTGGATGACAGGAAGTTAAATTTGAGCGCCTTGAGATATGAGCAAATTAAACGGAACAAAACAACCAGGCATATTTGGGCGAGAAACCCTACCCTTTGGGTAGGCTTTTGTACATTATGCTAGCATTTTTTCGAACATTTTAGTGAGGCAAGAGCATTGAGCATTATTCGAGCATTTTAGTGGCATTTTCCCCGGAAAATTAATTTTCCGAGAAAATAAAATAGAAATTAACTTTTTCTCAGGAGCCCATGCCCCACGAGCTCCTGCGTTTTTCAAGAAAATGAAGACTAAACCACAAAATTCATAAAAAACCTAATACAGCTGTTTTTTGGCTATATTTATGAACTTGTACACGTTGTCGTTGTTACTTGCAACACTTGCAGGTTTTTGTGAGTGTAAACTTTGAAATTAATTTTAAAAAAACCGTTTCAGTGTATAATGAGGATTATCCGAGCATTTTAGTGACTTTTTTGGGGAGACCGAGCATTTTAGTGGGAAAAATGGAGCATTAAGGTGGAGCATTTTAATGGGGAAGCAAAAGCATAATGTACAAAAGCCTACCTTTGGGGCGGCACATACATATATGGCTTATACAAGGGAGTACCCCACCCCCCCCCCCCCCGGGGTCATATCGTGTCGCCTGCTTCTTGTACATGTCATCTCTTGTACTTTTTATGTTGTCTCCTCTACGTGGATGTCGCCATCTTGTCCTTTCTTCTTATGTCATCTTGTCTACTTGTCACGTCGAAGCATCAGCTTTTCACTGCTGACTATGTTTCTTTTATCTTGCATTAATAATCAACAGTGAAAAGCTGACGCTTTGTTAGCTGTTGCCTTATGTAAACGTACTGTTACGAATTTTGAATTCTAAATCACACTTCCAGACCCCTTGTAAATTTTGTATAAATAGCTGTGACGTCGCAGCTTCCTCTTCTAAAACTTTGCTTGCGCAAACGATCCCGCCGGCTAAGCAGGCTAACAACAGGCAATCTGCTCTATCCTTGTACAAGACAGTGAAACTTAATGATTACTGACAGTTAAATTGCATTAGCCTGAGCAAAATTTAACTATGATTAGTACGAACGTTATCCCATAAGGCCGAGTTAGTTTTAAACTTTGATTGGTATTCGTGTTATATCGCATGGGGCCGAGTAAAACTGAGAATTAATCAACATCACTTGCGTTTTGACAAGTTCGAAAAGTTCTTTGCCTTCGTGATAAACCGATATAATGCCAAGAGCCATAATCGGGGTAGAAGACCGAAACTGAATACCTTCCCCAGTAATGGGGTTGGTTCCATCGAAATAGACAAATATGCTATTTCTTAAGCACAAATTGCGTCATTTCGTGTGACACGCACGCAAATTTTTTCCGAGGGTTCCGCGCAAAGGAGAAACAAACAAATTGGCGTCAGAAATTACCTCCGTAGCAAATGAATAAATTCAATTTCTTTCATCATTCCCTCTTCTGAATTTGAGACAAGCCCTTTAGGATAACCTCTTTGACAATAACTCTGAAAATAAGGACTGTGAATGTAATTCTGATCATGTTAATCACCGAAGTGAGAGTGTGTTAAGAACGGCGCCCACTATTGTTACTGCGCACATTTTCTGCGCATGCCAAGGTAGTCGCGCGCGACACGAAAGAAATGCGCAACACGAAGGACACGCGGACTGGTTTTGTCTTCTCTAAGTCTGGAGAGTTCTAGTTATTTCTTGTGGAAAAGATGCGTCGTTTTTAAACAGATGAAAAACAATTTCTATTTAACTTGTCAGTTCTTTGAAAACCGAAGAAGTATGCGCATGTTGCTATTTCTACCGCATGGTCGATCTGACCAAACATTTTATAGTCAAACAAAAGTCAATTCTAAAACATCAAAAGTTATTGCTTCAAGATGTTACGCTTGGAACTTGGGTATTAAACAATCCCTTAACAGGCAAGGATCAGTAAATCAGAAGGAAAATAGCTCTAAGTCCTCCGCTTACTCGAGAAACTGCAAGCTTATGTATCGGTCAAATCGAAGCTTCAACATGCCCCCCCCCGGGCAACCCCCCGGGCATTTGACTTTTTTGAAAATTTTTGTTCAAATTCCCCCCTACCCGGGCCAAAATGCCGTTCAAATGCCCCACACTAGGGTCCATTCAGGTGATCAAATGCCCCCACCCCGGGGACATTTCACGGGCACAAAAATGACAGAAGGACGGCGGAAACACCTTCAGTTGTCGAACAAAATCTTTATAAATATAACAAAGACTGAGAAACACGGTTAGCGTATTAACTACGAACAGAAGTCTCGTGCACACAGGAAAAAATAACAGATTCCCATTTTTAGATATTTTAGGATATTTAAAGAATACCCACAAAAATCCCAAATTTGGAATAGTGAGACAAGTGCCAACCAGGGAACTTGGTTGGGAATTCTCTGGTTGGGACTTGTCTCACTTTGCTAAATTTGGGATTTTTGTGGGTATTCTTTAAATACCCTAAAATATCCTATATTGGGAATCTGTTATTTTTTCCTGTGGCAAAGCGGCGGAAATCGCTGCTACAAAGTCACTGAATGCTCAGCTTTTCTTCGTCATGCAACATACAAAGCGTTGTATAAAATAAGATCCCACCTATTGAGATTACTACATCATGACCATTTCACTGACATGCATTATCGCTCATCTTATTAACATACTTACAGTAGGTCAAAGTAGTTGACCTGAGCTTTTTATTTTATTTTACTTTATGTTGTTGTATTGAATCGCCGGTATAGGTGTTGTATTTCATTGTGAACTCAACAATAAAATACATTCATACATTCAAAGCCTGAATCCAATATTAAAAATTTTAAAATTTAAATACTTCAAATACGACACAAAGCTTGTTTAAGCCCTTTCCTCGTAAACAATTGGCCACAAAGGCACAATCTTTTCCACGAAAATCCTCTAACACCGCGTCCCCCATGATAGGTCGCCACGCCAAAGATTTTACATGAAATCGAGGGTGCAGTTCAAATTCCCCACCCCTAAAGCATGGGGATCAAATTCCCCACCCCCTGGAAGACTCTGATAATCAAATTCCCTCCTCCCCGGGACGGCAAAGGTGTCAAATGCCCGGGGGGGGGGGGGCATGTTGAAGCTTCGATTTGACCGATACATTAACTTTTTATCGGCTAATCGGCTATAAACACTTTCCCGAGTATTTCTTTAATTTTGTAAGATTTTATGTAATTATTCACCAGAAGATAGACTAAGAGCGTTCGAGTATATACAGATGCCCCTTTTATTGAGAGTCCGAGGCTTTTATTTGTCGAACAAACAAGAAAAAAACTATCACAAGATTGCTTGGATTATTGAGATCGCAGCTTCACAAATAGTTGCGGACCACAAAGGAAACGCTTTCATCGCGGAAAAAAATTGTTATGCTTCAGTTTACTATTATCATTGTTATTTAAGCATTTTGGCAGTACTAAGAATTAAAATTATTGACTCATTGGGAAGCTTGTCGTGTAGATAGTATTTCTTAAGGTTCAATTTCACGCCACACATAATCTGGACATTTAGACATAGCTGTCATTTGGCTGTTTACAAACTAAAGATGGAAGGTAAATAAAGTATTTCCATTCTAAGACTTTCTTAGGTTTAACAGACAATGTTAAGTCTAAAATTAACATTAAGGAACGGAAAATAGTGAATGAACATGACAAAGAATGTTACAGTAAAAAAAAAAATCAAAACGAAATGTATAAAATGATCATTATAGCCCAGTTTATATATGAGGGTACATAAACGCATTCGGTACAACTACTTTCGCAGTATTCAGCTTTTTTAAATGAGAGCTCATGATCATGTATAGAACTTGAGTCTATATATGCAAATCATTTATGTCATATGAAACTTGTGGCAAAGCCCGGAAGAGAAAGCGCAAAGCACAGATATAAGCTCATTGAATGCATGCAATTTTAATAACATATTCGATCGAGGTACCCGGTAAAATGATAAAAAAAAGATAGAAGGTTTACAATCCATATTACATCTACAGTTAAAAAAATATTGAGGACGTGTACAGGTAAGCAAACGATTGAAGGAGTACCTGTCAGTCTAAGAGTCCCTGTCGACTTTTTTCCACTACAGTACAGTAGTTTGTTTACAGCGCCAGCCTTGGATCTTGAGCTCGTCATACTACTCTATGTGCGCTGGAAGTAATCTTTAATACCTTGGAGATTGCTCTTCTCCAAAAAATTTTTGTTAAATTTTTGAGACGGAGAAGCTCCAGTTGAATGAAATAGTACAATTTGTTTTCCTTATAGTCCATGAAATGTTTTGCTTCACTTTCCGTTTTTGTTTTCTTCCTTGGGTTGTTGTTCTCTGACTGTCAGCCATTGTGGATATCCCAGAGTACTCCGCGTTGAGTGAAGCAGTAGTGAAACTGACCAGGGAGGGGATGGGAAAAATTGTAAATGACTCCTAAAGCGGTTAAATTAAGGTCGAAACCAACCAATTTAACTTCTAAAAACGCGTGGTAACCCCTACTTTTTATCTTACCATATGAAAGTAATAAGCCTACTCAGCAAACGATCAATGTTTGGTTCAGGGAAAATGTCGTTTACATTATTTTTAAGGCGAACGCGTGGAGAGGGATAACTGCTGATAACTTCCCAGTTGTGCTGATATTTCAAAAAAAAGACGTATAAAGAGCAGTTGTTATGTTATCATTTATTGCTAATTTTAAAACCTTGTTGCAATTATCATTGCATTTGTGCAAGTTAACGTGTACACTCTGAAATTTGCGGAAAAAATAACTTTTTATCATGTTTCTAAAAAATGTTTATTCAGCGTTTTTCTCCATATTGAAGCGCAGTTATCTCTGAAAAATGTGTGGTTACCCCCAGTTTTCTTTTTGGATTTCAATAGCCGCTGATATGATCTACTTGTCCCACATAGACATTATCTGGGAATTTATACTTCCCATTAGTGGGCACCTTCCTTAATTTTGACAAATCCAGTTACGAAGTGATGTTGATGAATATCCCGTTCGGAGGAAAAAAGAAAAAAACTTGGAGGAAAAGGAGGGCGGAACGTTGACAACAACAGCAAATAATTGTGTCTCATTTTCCTCAAATATATATTTTTCAATGCTTCACCAGCTTCAAAAAGCGTCTACCGGCAGAATTTCACAGGAAAATACATACAATAATTTTCCCACCTAACGTTATCCTTGGCAGCCTGGTGCAGATGGTCCAGGTTCGACTCTTGTTTTGTTTTTGTTTTTGTTCTTTTAAGTCATAGTTTCCCCATTTGGCTTGTTTACCTTTATTCTTACTGCTGGCCCATTACAGCTTCGCGAGGTTTTTGCGATAAATGTATTTCTAGTAATTTTTATATAACATTAGGTGGCTCTTGGTTATTCTTCCACTGTGCATGCACTGTTTATGGAGATATTAAACACTTGGAAAATTAAGAGAACAATCAAAAGAAAAAAAAAAGAAAAATGGGAAGAAGATTACCCATCTCCCGAAATTCCACTAGAGCTGCGCAAATTTGCAGGGTTCCCGCGCGAGTTTGTGACGTTGAGGGTGGTGCAGTTTGTTCTAAAATTAGCACATTTGGCTATTTCGATGGAACCGCGTGGACCCTGCACTTAAAGTCTCCTACCCCGATTATGACTGCTGATAATGCTCTCTTCGTTAGTCGTCCGTCATTACGAAATTTTCTGCCAACCTCATTACCAGTGCTTTATCCGCGCGCAGTATTTGGGAGGAGCGAGTCTCACGCAATTTCTGAGGGAAAAAGCCCGGAAACGAGGTTGATTTTCTTTCTACGTTTTAATGAAAATACCAGCCTACCAGATCCCCCACAGTGGGACTGGGTGGTTCCTTTAAAACACCCACGCTGTGTGCAAATGCCCACCCCGGGACAATACCAAAATTTCATTTTCCTGCAAATAAGCTGCAAATGCCATATTTATGGGAATCTGTGAAAATCTGAATCTAAACACTGCTTATAATGCAAAAAAGATCACATCGATCTGAATAATAACAATGACAGATTTATAAACTAGAATTTTAATA